>JAZDUA010000663.1:0-630000 GCA_038098605.1 Gryllus longicercus
TAAAGGCCATTGCAGCGCGGGAAGAGAGGTGGAGGCCGAGTAGCGTCGTTGCTTCTGGTTGCGTCTTTCCGCCCGGAGATTTACGAGGCGCCACTCAGGCCCCCTCCCCCTCCCCCTCCCCCCCTCCCCCTCGCCGCGACGTTTCCCGTGACGTCAGCGGCTTCATGGCGTCCAGGCGGCGCGCCGCAGCGCGGCGGCGGCGGCGGGATCCGGGTAATCGAAACACACCCTCCCGGCGAAAGAGCAAACAAAGCAATTGTAGCTTCCTCGTAAAAGAAGAAACACTTCGTTTCAATCACACGCCTATCGTGCAGCATTACATCTGGGAATTAACTGTAGAGGACTTTCTTTATGAGTAGAACATTTTGACTTAAGCTTTTATGGATTGTTTCTTAGACACTATTATTACAAATATTTTCGTAATTTTGTAAAAATTCAAGTTATTCTAGACGTTACAGCAGTCTGCTTACTTGGGGTTAATTTTTTTTGTAGTTTCAAATAATAAATTCTGGTGCAGTTCCTGGACTTGCTATTTTTTTCTTAAAAATAATATTCAATGGTAAAAGATATTGAAGTACACATAGTGTAATAGTAGGAAATTAATATAAAACTGAAATGTTCATATTTTATTCACTTTTATCTCAGGTCATTTTAGTGAATCTGCTTAATGTGATGAAAGAGTCAGTCTAATTAAATGAAATTTATTCCCATTACCTCATATTCTTGTGTGACAGATTGGTGCCAAGTGCTACTTAATACTAGTGAAATTATTCAATGGTAGAATAAGTGTTTTGAATTCGTAAAATCTCATTTTTCTATTAAATATTGACATTTCGATGTCGAATATTGTATTTATAAACATTGCCATTGATGCATTAAAACGAGTATTATTTCACCGTTTCTAAACATATGAGAAAATCTGACTATGCAGAAACCGAGAAAAAAATACATGTTGTCTCCACGAATTATAAAATAATTAGCGCATCAAATCATTAACAATGAAACGTACATGTGACGAACAGACGATCATTTTGTTAAACTCTCCGAATTGACATTTCCGCAACAGTGTCACTGATCTACATTTCCTTGATTACTTCTCAATTTGTTTAAAAATATAATTTCCAATCTCCAACTCGAAAGGAAATGGAAAATTTCAAGCCCCAACGCAATTGTTGACAATAAACGTGAGATTCTTTTTGTCTTCCACTTACAAAGCACTTCCTCTTCTTCTCATCCTGGCTCCAGTTGAAAACTCATTTGTTTACCCAACGAGCAGTGCTGGTCAGTTCGAGAGATTTCTCAGCGTTTGTCGCCCGCCGCCGACGCCGGAGCCCTCCTACGCGGGCGTCACTGGGGGGGGGGGGGGACCTCGCCGCAGAGACACTCACGCACCGGCAACTTGACATCTGGAGCGGCCAAATTGGGCAATTCCACGCGTGACAAATGCTCGAAGCTGTCAAAATCGGGATGACGCCGCTGGCAGTGACGACGGGGGCTGCGGCGGAGATGGTGGCGGTGGAGGCAGTGGGGACGGTGGCGGTGGAGGCAGTGGGGACGGTGGCGGCGATGGATGTGAAAGTGGTAACGGTGGATGTTGTGGTGGAGAATGAGATGGTGCAAGCGGCGGCGGTGGTGGCGGCGGCAGCGGCTGCGGTGGTGCCAGGGGCAATGGCAGAGGCGAGGGCAGGGGCGGGGCAGTGGGAGTGGGGATGGTGGTGGAGTGGGCGGTGGCGGTGGCGACGACGGTGGCGTCAGCGAGGGCGGTGTGGGCGTGCTGCCCCAATTGCGAGCTCATGAGCGATGTCCGGCCGGCGGCGGCGGTGGAGGGGTGGAAGTGGAGAAGGGTAGAGGTGGGAGAGGAGTAGGCGGGGGCGTTGGCATCGGCGCCCAGCGGTGGCTTATGCATGTTGCATGTGGCGCTGTGAGAAAGGAACACGGCGATCACGTCGCTGGCGCCCACACGTTGGAACACCGCACGCTGTCGGTCCCTCTGCCACCGCCACCGCCACCGCCACCGCCACCGCCACCGCCACCGCCACCCCCACCGCCGCCGCCACCGCCGCCGCCACCGCCGCCGCCACCGCCGCCGCCGCCGCCACCGTCACCACCGACACCGCTACCGCCACCGCCACCGCCACCGCCACCGCCACCGCCACCACTGCCACCGCTACCGCCACCACCGTCACCGTCACCGTCACCGTCACCGTCACCGTCACCGTCACCGTCACCGTCACCGCCACCGCCACCGCCACCGCCACCGCCACCGCCGCCACCTCCACCGACCCCACAACTGCCTCCATTCTTCCGTTTGTGGCATCCCTGCGCGGTCCCATTGCCATCCCCTTCTCCTTCTTCCTTCTCCATCCCCTTCTCCGTACCTCCTCCACCACCTCCAACACCTCCTCCACCCACTCATCCATCTCCTTCACCTCCCCTCCACCACCTGTACTCTCCTTCATCATCTCCTCGTTCTCTCTCCATCATCTCCTCCACCCACTTTCCTCTGCTTACTGCTTCTACAATGTGCCACCCCCATTTTTTCGATAATTCTTTTAAAATGTTCTCAAAGTATTCGGAAGCAAAAATTGCAAGTTCCAATGGAAAATATAATTTAAACACAATGATATGTATTTCTTTTTTTCATCTTCGGACATAGTATAAATTCTGTGTTCTTATCACATTCAAGGTGAGATTCAATTATTGTTTTTTATAAGTTTCAATTTTTTTGGAAGTTTAAAGTCATTTATATTCATCATGAAGTGCTCTTTGTTAAAATTATGATTCCATGTTTACTTGTATTTGTTAGGATTTGAATTATTATCTTTTTCGCAGTGCATGAAAATATCGAGACTTTACTCGAGAAATAAAAATCACAAATACTTGTTGGAAATGTTTGTAAAATTTTAAGTCTTAGTATCATATTCAATACTATGTTGAGAAATTGTGTAGAGTTTTGTCTAACATAAAAATTAAGTAGATTTCGCATTACGTACACAGTCGATCGAAGAGGTGTTTTTTGTTCTACGTTAGAACTTGAAAATGAAACATGTTTGTGTTGAAATGAATAAAAAAGGTTATTAATTGGTTCTTCAATTTATTAATTTATGGATACCGGAGCTTCCCCCATTGCAAAGCATGGAGCTTTTTACACCTAGGTGATATTAGTCCACTCTGTTAACTATTCCTGTACGATGATACAATGGGGAACATTGCTTAAATGGTGTACAAAATAAAATGTAAATAGGAATTTCTTATACATTTTCTTGTCAATTCTGGATTTCAATAACAAATATTCGATAATAATATTTAACAACAGTCATTAAGATGAGCATACAACAATAATTATGGAACAAATTCCGAAAGGTAAGAATGTCGATTAGTTTAATTTTGTAAGGACTGTTGTTAAGTATTATTATTGAATATTTGTCATTGAAACACAGAATTGACAAGAAAATGTATAAGAAATTCCTATTTACATTTTATTTTGTACACCATTTAAGCTATGTTATTTATATATATATATATATATGTGTGTGTGTGTGTGTGTGTGTGTGTGTGTGTGTGTGTGTGTGTGTGTGTGTGTGTGTGTGTGTGTGTGTGTGTGTGTGTGTGTGTGTGTGTGTGTGTGTGTGTGTGTGTGTGTGTGTGTGTGTGTGTGTGTGTGTGTGTGTGTGTGTGTGTGTGTGTGTGTGTGTGTGTGTGTGTGTGTGTGTGTGTGTGTGTGTGTGTGTGTGTGTGTGTGTGTGTGTGTGTGTGTGTGTGTGTGTGTGTGTGTGTGTGTGTGTGTGTGTGTGTGTGTGTGTGTGTGTGTGTGTGTGTGTGTGTGTGTGTGTGTGTGTGTGTGTGTGTGTGTGTGTGTGTGTGTGTGTGTGTGTGTGTGTGTGTGTGTGTGTGTGTGTGTGTGTGTGTGTGTGTGTGTGTGTGTGTGTGTGTGTGTGTGTGTGTGTGTGTGTGTGTGTGTGTGTGTGTGTGTGTGTGTGTGTGTGTGTGTGTGTGTGTGTGTGTGTGTGTGTGTGTGTGTGTGTGTGTGTGTGTGTGTGTGTGTGTGTGTGTGTGTGTGTGTGTGTGTGTGTGTGTGTGTGTGTGTGTGTGTGTGTGTGTGTGTGTGTGTGTGTGTGTGTGTGTGTGTGTGTGTGTGTGTGTGTGTGTGTGTGTGTGTGTGTGTGTGTGTGTGTGTGTGTGTGTGTGTGTGTGTGTGTGTGTGTGTGTGTGTGTGTGTGTGTGTGTGTGTGTGTGTGTGTGTGTGTGTGTGTGTGTGTGTGTGTGTGTGTGTGTGTGTGTGTGTGTGTGTGTGTGTGTGTGTGTGTGTGTGTGTGTGTGTGTGTGTGTGTGTGTGTGTGTGTGTGTGTGTGTGTGTGTGTGTGTGTGTGTGTGTGTGTGTGTGTGTGTGTGTGTGTGTGTGTGTGTGTGTGTGTGTGTGTGTGTGTGTGTGTGTGTGTGTGTGTGTGTGTGTGTGTGTGTGTGTGTGTGTGTGTGTGTGTGTGTGTGTGTGTGTGTGTGTGTGTGTGTGTGTGTGTGTGTGTGTGTGTGTGTGTGTGTGTGTGTGTGTGTGTGTGTGTGTGTGTGTGTGTGTGTGTGTGTGTGTGTGTGTGTGTGTGTGATTTCCTGGTGGCTTAGCGCATTGGGATCGCTTTCCATGACACGATTCCAGATTCGATTCCCGGCCAGACAACATTACAGTTGCGTTTTACTTGCAATGTCCCAGCATATATTGATGTCTGACGATGCGCAAATTCACTTCTCAGGTTGAGAAGACCGGAATACGGAGTGGGTTTGACGTCGTGTTCATGTTCCCCCTTAACCCATGCCCACGAGGCCAGGACGTCGTTGGTACGGCTTTGGCCGACGCGCCAAGTACAAAATAAATGTGTGGTTTATTTTTGGTTGTAAAGAAAATGCATTTAACTGACTTTCAGTACAAATTTTCATCAGATGGAAATGATAACTATCGGTTAGCGGTTTTACATTGAGGTTTTTAGAGTTAGTTTAGTGGTCCTTAGAATTCATGGGACAGAATGTAACTTGACAGTTTTTAGTAACATGTTATCAAGATTTAATTTACAAAACAAACTATAAACTTTTAACTAAACATCATACCATCAGTGTTATCTCAAGGGTTCAAAGCTTCCCCAGTTCACGGAAGACGGATGCAGTAAGAGAGAGGCCCTACGTCTTCTGCACTTGCGTTGACCATCTCTTCCCGTGGAAATGTAAAAGAAAATACCAGTTCATCGAAGTCCTTTTCTGAGGGAGAGAAAGAGAGTCTGCGCGAAAACGGTAGAACAGCGTAAAAGCGACATTGTAAGAGTATCATCCGTTATTACAAAGTACAATGCGTCAAGAAGTCTCTTCCCAGTCACACCATGCCGGTAAAAGTGCTTGCAACAGAAATTACATTGGTGACACACGCGGCAACTTGTAACAAAATAAAACGTAAGTTGCGTACTCATGCGCAATCATAACAATTGATGGAAATGTTGTCCCCTTCACAGTTATCTAGTCGCTACCAACGTAAATGCAATTTTTAATAGGAGGCTCTGGCTCGGCTCAGTGCGCAGAGTCTTTTATATTTAAACTATATGAAAGAGGGCGAAAACGTATGAATTTTCAACACAGAACATTGATGTTAAAAGAATTTAATTGAATCCATTGATGTTTGAAACCTCTATGTTTTGATAGAAACATTGATTTTATGAAAGGAACATAATTTTATTTTGCTCCAGTGCGAGGCGGATGGTGTTTCACAGAGCCGATGAATCGCGAGATCGGGCATCCGCCGGAGTCTTGTGACGTCACGCGCGAGCGGATCCTGTTCCGCGAGCGAATCCCTCTTGTGACGTCACGAGCCGACGACCGAGCGGGTCGTGTATCCTCCTTCCGAATCAGCTGGTAACGCGTGATTTGTCTTCACATTCGGCGCAAGACGCTCTATTGTGATTGGTGCACGCGAATGGCGAAATTTAACAATATTCCTATCATGGGGGACCTCAAATTACGTTGAGATACATCGTTGACCGGGGGGAACGATGTTTTGTTTTTTCTCTTTTTGTTTCCGTAAAGAATTTCTGTTTCATCGTTTAAGAATTTTACTATGAAATATTTTCTTAAATGATAGTATTGTCTTCCAAAGCTTATCGGTAGGTTACCAAAATTTTAAACCATCGTCATGCGCAATCACTTTACGTAAATTTCGGTGTTCTGGCCACCATCCCAGCTGGGGCAAACAAGTTCCCCACTTATCTCAAGACATATGATGGTGCTGATGTACAAGTATAACGAGAGAGAATGGGTGAAGGACGAGGGCGAAAAGATCGCGCGCGGTGTATGGCCCATTTGTTACAGTACTGCTCCGGTATTCGCATGGCAATGGTCGGAGAAAGCACGGAAATCCACACGCAAGAATTCTCCTCCAGACAGCGGTTGAATTCGATCCAGCATTGCAGCGCCGTCACTGTCGGGATTCGAACCCTAGGACCTTCCAGTCCTTGGCGGCGATGGTGTAACGGTTAGCGTTTCGGACTGTTGTACTCAAGTTGGCGGGTTCAAACCCGATCGAAGCCGTGGATTTTTCAGGGCGAAAAAATCCTTCGTACGCCTTCCTTCGGAGGGGAAGTAAAGTCGGCTGTCCCATGTTAGTAGATTTACTTGCATGTAAAAGATCCTCAAGCCTAAATGACGCCTCTGAGCTAAATTCAAATCGCCGGTTTCTCGCCCAAGAAATACCTCCTTTCTCTGCTAGTTGGTGAAAGGAGCGTAGCGAAATTTACGTGGTCAGACGGAAGAGCAGGCCTAATGGCCTGAGTATCACCACGTAAAATAAGGCATTAATTCAATTCAATTCAATTCAATTCCGGTCAGCAATGCTGCAGATGCGACTGGTCCTGAGCTATCGCAGCTGATCCCGTTTTTTTTGTAGGATTATCACTGTCTCCACCCCGGGTTCGAATACGCTCCTGAAACACTATTTACACCACTGTTCGGCGTTAGACCAGATGCCACTACAAACGAAATCCAGATCGAGGGATTGCTATTGAGCCGTTGCCTCCCCTCCTCCTCCTCCTCCTCCGGGTCCGAACCCGCTCTCAGCGAGCGCCGGCGCACCTACGCACCGACGAATGAGGAGGTAATGAGTGTAACGACATCCGCTGCCGGGAAACGTGCGCGCCCGCGCCGGCCTTGGCCACGCGGCGAATTACCTCCGCCAGCGACAGCGCAGCAGCAGCGGAACAAAAGCGGGTCACTCGTCGTGCTGGGCGCTGGGGCAGTGTGGGCGGGTCGACGAAGTGGTGGAACGGAGACGACGGGAAGAAGGTGCGGGCTGATGTGAAGAAGGGAGGGGAAATGTGAGGAATAAGAAAGGTAAAATAGTGGGGTGGTGGAGAAGCGCGGTGAGGGAGGATGGGGAAGCAACGTCAGGGCAGGATGGAAGAAGCGTGAAATGGAGCGGAGAAAGAAGTAAAAATGGGAATGGAGGGAGGATGAGAGGGAATAAAGAGATGGGGAGATGAGGCATGGGATTGACTGGAGGAGATGAGGCTTAAGAAGTGGGAGAGGAAAAACCGAAGACAAAAGTAACTTGAGAGATGAAAAAGGGTGGGAAGCACCAGTACAACGCGGAAAGAGATAAGCGGGGGCTATAAACAGGTGGAAATGTAGGGAAGAAGAGGGTGGGGAAAAGACGCGGGCTGATATAAGGAAGGACTGGTCACGAATATATTCACGGTGAAACATGGTGTGTGGAAAAGAAAGGAGATAACATCGACATATACATAAGAAAGAAAATACAGAAGAGGTAGCGGAGGCAGAAGAAAGACGGAGCTTACGGAGATGGAAGAGACGGAGGAGGAGAGGGAACTACTATCTGAGAGGTGAAATATGACAAGCGCAAGATGAGTCACGAGAGAGACAGCGACAGAGAGAGAGAAAGAGAGAGAGGGAGAGAGAGAGAAAGAGAGAGGGGGAGAGAGAGAAAGAGAGAGAGGGAGAGAGAGAGAAAGAGAGAGAGAGAGAGAGAACAAGACGGACACAAAAATAATGGCTTAGGTAAAAAGTGCATAAAGAAAAGACCTGTGGTAGAGAGGCACGAGGAGTTTGAGATTCATTGACTGATTGGTCGGGCGCGTTACCTGTTACTATCATTATACCCGTTAGTGTAGTGAATGTTTTATCCTGAGAATGGGCAGTAGCTCCTTCCCCGATAATTGGTGAAATCCGGCACCAACTTACATGTTTTCTAGTAGGATATTTCCTTCTCAAGGTATCTCCCCCATAGCAATACCGCCCCTGTCCGTACGAGCTCTAAGCTGCCGACTGGTCGGCAGTAGTCGTCAGATGTCTATTAGTATGGTGCATTGCATGTAAGCGTAAGTAAGAGTAGAGGGTATGACGAGGAAGAGATAGGAAGGATCCCGCACGGTCCGTGGCCCGTTGGTTTGGGTACTACTCCGGCATTTGCCTGGAGTTGATCGGAGAAACCACCAGATAGATTTCTCCACCAGTTAGCGGCTGAATTCGACCTAGCTACACAACTAATATCTAAAATTCCGCCACAGCCCTGACTCGAACCACATGACTTCCCAGAGTGAATCGTTGCAGAAACTCAGCCGGTGCGGAGGAACGGCGAGTATGGAGCGCAGAGACGGGGCACGGAAAACCTGGAGTGGGCGGGGCGACATGCGGCTGACGCCGAACGAGAGGGCGGCGGGAGAGGTGAGCTACGCAGCGAGGCGTGGGGGGAAGGGAGGGGGTCAGAGACCGCCCCGCCTCCCCCCCCCCGCGCGGTGCTCGCCTCTCTAATTGCGGGCTAATTCCCGCACCCGTATGGCCCCATCTGGCGGCTGGCGCCGATACTCGTAACCACTTTACCGTAAAACGCCCGGTTTCCTGCCGCACTGAGTTAAATTTATGACGGCAGACATCGGTCATCGCGCGGCGACGGAGGCGGCGGCGGCGGCGGCGGCTGAGGACGCGAGGACGCGCCGCAGTGGGAGGGGGCGCCGACCGCGAGGACGCACTCGCAATAAACGCCACAATAAAGACTGATTGCCCTTGGTGTACTAGAAAGATATTTATAAATAAACGTTCTGTGCTGTTTTTATTAATTTTAGAACAGGACAGAAGTTTCTTGTATAAAGACTCTAATGTTAAAGAATAATATACAATTTATTATAAAGATAACCAACGGTATGGTAAATAAGTGTCATTTTTTCTTCAGTTACCTGACAGCATTACTCAGTGGTGACATAAGAATTTTTTGGAGGATGCCTAATAGTTGTAGTGTTTAGGGTTTTTAAAATAATATACAATTTATTATAAAGATAACCAGCGGTATGGTAAATAAGTGTCATTTTTTCTTCAGTTACCTCACAGCATTACCCAGTGGTGACACCAGAATTTTGGGGGGGATGCCAAGTAGTTGTAGTGTTTAGGGGACTTGATGTTTACTAAAAAGGAGGATTTTTCGTTTATGCTGAACTAAATTTTTTATTCTATATTGTTTATATTTATTTATTACTTAACGGAGACATTGAATGATTTTAGCTACTGTAGAAAATTAGAAAAAATCTTTCTGATTATTTAACATCGGCTTCTGGTGGAGGAGACTGATATCTCTCGGGTGCTCCACTGATATTTTTACATTACTTTCAGCAATGGGGCTTCTAGATGCCTTTTGAAAGTAAAATAAATTATGTTTCTGGGGAGAACATGATTTTTATATTTGATATGTCAGTATGGCTTTTGAAACAGAGATATGGGACTTAGGATAGCTAAATTTGAGTACGTAAATGAATTGCATTTCGTTTGATACAGTAAATCGAAGAAACGTCTTAATATCTTTCGATAAAACTATTAAAACTCAATTTAGAGACTCAAAAATGCTTCGTGCATGCTTGGTTTTATTTGATGTGATTCAAAAGAATTGTCTATGTCAATTAATGATCTCACGTGATGCTTTAAGCTGCAATAGTTGTATTGATTCCATTCATCATTATCTTCTTACGTAAAAGTATAATTAAACTAAGAATCTTGTAAGATAATTATGTTGTGATATATTTACCATACAGTCAGAGACTGTTGACGGTCTGCATCGCTTATTCCGCTCAAGGTCACAAAATTTTTCAAATATCAAAAACAATAAGCTAAAGAAAGCAAAATAATTGTTCTTTGGTGGTTATTCTATCTAAGTGTAAAAAATATTCATTTGGGCTTTATGAGAACTGTCATTAATTTTGAATTTATGAGGTAACACGTAACATTTTTGTAGAAACATTCAGATTAAATAACTTTTCCAAAGCAGTACCAATTTTCACCGTTTACGTTGTTTAGACATACATTAAAACGAATTTAAATGATAAGGAGAGTAAAGTGGAACCACAACAAGTGTAAATACTTCGTTACATACTAGAGATTCCGTATCTTCATTCTCTATACTCCGATATCTATAATGTGCTCGCTGTTTTGAATTTCACCACAAGACAAGAAACATCAACACAAGAAAATATTTCACATAAGTCGAATTTAACAACTTACATATTCACAGAGTATTTTTGGACACAGTATTAACTTTTAAATGCGAGAAAGATTTTGAGTTCTGATTCGATTTATTGATTGATCGTTTCACGTTTCCGGGCGCATCAACTGCTATGGTCATTAAGTGACATCCGGCGCCGACCGACACGTTTGTTATCGATGTTGCGGTGCGGTGATGCGGCGGTGATGGTGTGACGGTTAGCGTACCTGGCTGTTATACCCAAGCTCGCGGGTTCAAACCCGATCGAAGCCGTGGATTTTTAGGGCGACAAAATCCTTCGTACGCCTTCCTTCGGAGGGGAAGTAAAGCCGGCTGTCCCATGTTAGTAGATTTACTTGCTTGTAAAAGATCCTCAAGCCTAAATGACGCCTCTGAGCTAAATTCAAAATCGCCTGTTTCTCGCCCAAGAAATACCTCCTTTCTCTGCTAGTTGATAGGAGCGTAGCGAAATTTGCGTGGTCAGACGGAAGAGCGGGCCTCATGGCCCGAGTCTCGCCACGTAAAATAAGGCAAATTCAATTCAATTCAATGTTTCTTCCTGCATGTATATTCCCCACCGGGGCCACAGCCAGGACAAGTTACAAGCTGCTGACTGGCCTCCCGATGTGTGTCTTGTAGTAGTGCATGAAATGTGTTTGCAAGGGGAAATGAGGGCCAATAATGAGGAAGGAGTGGTCGTTCGCGAACTCTTTTGTTGAACGCGTTTGTTGGGATACCGCTTCGACATTCGGGGGGTATAGATCAAAGACCCACAGAACCACAGACCTGCAAAGAACCATTTGGCGTGAATTTTGCGAGAATTTTGCTCGGATGGTTGAGTTCGAGTTGTGTAGCTATCGATGCCTGGACATCTCGAAATATCGTGAGCATGTCACATTTTATTTCGTACTCGTTTACTTACCTCCATTCATGCAGTGTGTTGCTATTTTTTGTGAGTTTGTGTTGGTATTTATTTGATTTTTTCTTTATTTTTGTGTTGTGAGTACTGCCGGTTTAACCTACATAAAATTTAGAGAATGATAGTAATTCTTACCTTCTTATTTGATTTTTACTGATTATTTGATAGAGCGAAGTTTCAGAGATTGATAGAGATTTCGAATCTCTCGATGAAGGTTTGCCCCCGCGTTTGTCGTTTCGCCCACTGCCCCACGAGCAGCGGGGCGGAGCGGTGAGGTCGTGGTGGGGCGCGCCGGGGGCGATGCGGGAGGCGTGTCGCCGGGCGAGGAGGGCGGACAAGCGGGCGGGCCGGTTCGCCCGGGGCGAGAGGCGGGCGGGCGCACGAAATATAGCAGTGTCAGGCCGCGCATAAGGGCCCACTAAATCCTAACTAGGTTTATTAAGTTCTTGGCTGGATCTGCCAAGGCGCTTGACATGCGAGATTCGGCCGCGCAGCCGGCGCCTCGTCACTGCCGGGCGGGCGCATGCGAGTTTGCGCTCGGCCGCGGGCGTGGGAGCCGGAGGCGGCAGCTGGGCCGGATGCGAGGAGCTGGGCCGCCTTCCCGGGATTCTCCAGTATCATACTTCAATCTATATTACTAATTTCTAATGGGCGCGGAAATTATAAAAAAAACTGTAGCCCCTGACTATGTGAGAGAGAGTCTATGGTTTAATTGACTTAATTCTCATTCTCAGCATACCGACGAAGGTACGTCAAAGCTGATGATTCTGCAGTGCCTCTATCCGAGAGGGTCTTAAATTCGAATACTGACGGTCGCAGAATTTACCAGCTAGGTGAAGTTCAGATGCTATCTGGAAGAGAATTCTAGTGGACGGGTGCTCTGTTCGGTAGTGTTCCGTGGTTTCTCCGATCCACACCAGCCGAGCACCAACCCTAACAAAAGGGCCACGGACCGCGCGCGATCTTTTCCCAGTCTTCCTTGCCCTTCTCTCACCCCTTACTTACACACATTTTCACTCAAATGCACTGCTCTACCTCACTTACCGGAAGATCAGTCCGGAGTTTAGAGCTTGTACCGGCTGGGACGGTGCCCTGGTGGTGGCAGAGTCCTGGTTGGGGAAAGCCGTCGCAAACCAACGTAGGTCGGCCCCAGATCTCGCCATCCAGCGGGGGAAGATCACCTCCACCTATCGCGATAAAAAACGTCCATTGGACACAACACGGAAATATTAATACGAATAGGACATAGTATTCCAGGAACATCAAAATACTTAAAATAACAGCGAGCTGGCGAAAGGGTGCGGGCTCGGTAAGAAGGAAGTGTGCTATAAGCGGAGGACTGTGTGTCGCACAGGAGCGAGCGCGCGCGAGCGGGTCAAGCGGGGACGAGCGGGAGGAAGGGAGAGCGAGCGGAAAGGTAACGGGACGAACGAGAGTGAGTGGGGCGAACGGGACGAGCGGGAGCGAGAGGGAATAAGGGGAGTGCCCGGCAGAGCCGAAAGGAAGAAGACCGTGCGGGACGAGCGGAGTGAGCGGGACTAATAGGAGCGAGCGAAAAGACGAGCGGGAAAAAAGGAAACAAGGGGGTGAGTGGGACGAAACCTGACGAGCGGGTCGAAGCGGGTGGGAGCGGGACGAACAGGAGAGAGCGGCAAGAGCGGAGCGGGGAGGGAGCGGGGCTGTTGCGGGGCTGTTGCGGGGCTGTTGCGGGGCTGTTGCGGGGCTGTTGCGGGGCTGTTGCGGGGCTGTTGCGGGGCTGTTGCGGGGCTGGTGCGGGGCTGGTGCGGGGCTGGTGCGGGGCTGGTGCGGGGCTGGTGCGGGGCTGGTGCGGGGCTGGTGCGGGGCTGGTGCGGGGCTGGTGCGGGGCTGGTGCGGGGCTGGTGCGGAGCTGGTGCGGAGCTGGTGCGGGGCTGTTGCGGGGCTGATGCGGGGCTGTTGCGGGGCTGTTGCGGGGCTGTTGCGGGGCTGTTGCGGGGCTGTTGCGGGGCTGTTGCGGGGCTGTTGTGGGGCTGTTGCGGGGCTGTTGCGGGGCTGTTGCGGGGCTGTTGCGGGGCTGTTGCGAGACTGTTGCGGGGCTGTTGCGAGGCTGTTGCGGGGCTGTTGCGAGGCTGTTGCGGGGCTGTTGCGGGGCTGTTGCGGGGCTGGTGCGGGGCTGTTGCGGGGCTGTTGCGGGGCTGTTGCGGGGCTGTTGCGGGGCTGTTGCGGGGCTGTTGCGGGGCTGTTGCGGGGCTGTTGCGGGGCTGTTGCGGGGCTGTTGCGGGGCTGTTGCGGGGCTGTTGCGGGGCTGTTGCGGGGCTGTTGCGGGGCTGTTGCGGGGCTGTTGCGGGGCTGTTGCGGGGCTGTTGCGGGGCTGTTGCGGGGCTGTTGCGGGGCTGTTGCGGGGCTGTTGCGGGGCTGTTGCGGGGCTGTTGCGGGGCTGTTGCGGGGCTGTTGCGGGGCTGTTGCGGGGCTGGTGCGGGGCTGGTGCGGGGCTGGTGCGGGGCTGGTGCGGGGCTGGTGCGGGGCTGGTGCGGGGCTGGTGCGGGGCTGGTGCGGGGCTGGTGCGAGGCTGGTGCGAGGCTGGTACGGGGCTGTTGCGGGGCTGTTGCGGGGCTGTTGCGGGGCTGTTGCGGGGCTGGTGCGGGGCTGGTGCGGGGCTGGTGCGGGGCTGGTGCGGGGCTGGTGCGGGGCTGGTGCGGGGCTGGTGCGGGGCTGGTGCGGGGCTGGTGCGGGGCTGGTGCGGGGCTGGTGCGGGGCTGGTGCGGGGCTGGTGCGGGGCTGGTGCGGAGCTGGTGCGGGGCTGTTGCGGGGCTGATGCGGGGCTGTTGCGGGGCTGTTGCGGGGCTGTTGCGGGGCTGTTGCGGGGCTGTTGCGGGGCTGTTGCGGGGCTGTTGCGGGGCTGTTGCGGGGCTGTTGCGGGGCTGTTGCGGGGCTGTTGCGGGGCTGTTGCGAGACTGTTGCGGGGCTGTTGCGAGGCTGTTGCGGGGCTGTTGCGGGGCTGTTGCGGGGCTGGTGCGAGGCTGGTACGGGGCTGGTGCGGGGCTGGTGCGGGGCTGTTGCGGGGCTGTTGCGGGGCTGTTGCGGGGCTGGTGCGGGGCTGGTGCGGGGCTGGTGCGGGGGCTGGTGCGGGGCTGGTGCGGGGCTGGTGCGGGGCGGGAGCGGGGCGGGAGCGGGGCGGGAGCGGGGCTGGTGCGGGGCTGGTGCGGGGCGGGAGCGGGGCGGGAGCGGGGCTGGTGCAGAGCGTGAGCGGAGCGTGAGCGGGGCGTGAGCGGGGCGAGAGCGGGGCGAGGGCGGGGCGGGTGCGAAAGAACGAGAGCCATTGGGACCGAGGGCGGGCTGGCGCCTGCGTGGGGTTACGTGCAATTGGCAGCGCGTGGGTAGTGTGGGAAAAGGTTTCCGCGAGTCGAGCGCACGTGGGAGAGGATCCAGCTGGACTGAGAGCAGCGCGTGGGCCGCGCCCGCAGCCTCAAACGGCGCCGAGAACAGGAAGTGAGGAGGCTTTGTTTTCAGGAAGGCACCCGGAGAACAAGCCGATACTCTCGAAATTGACTTATTGGTGCTTGAAAGGATCACTGATATGTAAGGTTAGAATTTATCTTCAGGCATGATTTAATTGGGAGTAATTAAGTTAAAAGGGAGAAAATTATGGGAAGTGCACGTATTTTTTTCAAGAATCTGTATTTTTGCTATGAAGTTTTCTCTAGAGTATAATGATTAAAAAGTCGCATCATTTCTACCTTGGATATATTATTAATATTTTTAAAATAATAATAATAATAATAATAATAATAATAATAAGTTGCGGTGCCGCAGACAGTTGCGGCAGTTGTCGTCTACGCCAAGGAGGCTGCAGGATCGAGTCCTGCGTAGACATTGTCGTATTTGTGATTGTCCCTTCACCCCGCATCAACATCCTATCACCTCATAATTCACACTTCAAGGCCTAACTGAGGGATACAGCTGAAAAGCTGATCCTGGAAAAATTATACATGTTAATCGTGTACCGTGGTCTGTAATGGCCTAAGTAACTGAATGGAGAGAGAATTTCCAATCATGGATCGAAAATCCAGAAAACTGCCTACAATGCATGTCACCCACACTTAAGCTGATGCACATAGACTGAACGTGTCACAAATGAAGGAGGAAGAAGCCTCAGGCAAATTGAAACCTCCTAACACCATGCAAGAGTCGGGCTGGGAAAGTATCAGCCATCAAGATGACGCTTTAATAAGGCAGGGAATGAAATCTGACCGAAGAATGGGAAACAGAGGCATTGTTAGTGTAGCAAGAAGCATTGCAAAGAAAACTATGCGAGACACGCAGAATAACACAGACACTGAACTTCTGATGCTACTAAACATGAAATGTGAGACACAAAAATTGTTAAAGAATTCGTGCAGAGGCTCCATGGACAATATCTAAAAAGAATAGGCAAGGTGCAGATCAATTAAGATCAATCATTTATGTGGATTAAAGGGGGAAGAATGAAGACAGAATCGGAAACAGTTCTAATAGCTGCTCAAGATTAGACGTTGAGAAAACATGATTAAGCGGTTCTATAATTTCTCAAGATAATAAATGCAACATCTGCCAGGAACAAGTAGAAACCATTGATCTTGTCTCAGCTTGTCCAATTGTAGCAAAGACCGAATACTTGAAAAGACACGGCAGGGTGTGTAGTTACCTCCAATGGCAGATCTGTAACGCCCTCGAAGTTCGAAGTACATGCTCCATGCGCACGAACACTCACCAAAGTCGGTGACCTCTGTTGAACTGTGTACAATATTGTGCGACCAACAAATTCATAACAATCTCAAACAAACCGAATATTCTTATCCAGGACCGGGAGAAAAAAATGTTTACTAGTAGATATTGCTGTGACGTACGATCAAAACCTAGTAAAATCGAGGCTTTAATTCAAGAGTTCGAAAATCGAGATCACTGGAATGTGGGGTCACAGTTCGTCTCGATAGTTATCGAAGCTAATGGGATATATTCCGCACAATTTGTGTATGAATATTGATAAACTGCCAGGGCATCCAGAAGACCAGGAAGTGGAAGACATTCATTTATTTGGAACAGCCCACATTTTGCGCAAAGCATTGTAGAGACACCGACACTCACTAGAGCTGCTTCTGCTGGTTGCAACCTGGAGTAGATTTTATTTTCAGCCGACTTGTCACATTTTAGACGTGATGTAGAGAGATATTATTATTATTATTATTCAGTGCAAGACTGCTTTATTGGAAACAGTGTACATTTTGCCCAAAGTATGGAAGAGGTACCGACAGTCCATAAATTTGCTTCTTAGGAAGTTGATTGCAACCTGAAGTAGAATTGTAGACTTTTGTGGACTGTGATACGATGAAAAATGCCAACCCACGAGATATTTACAACATTCGTTACACTGCAACGCATGTTACCATTGTTTATAACGCGAAAATCGAGTTGTAGAACTTGAAAATCCAGTTTAGGTCTCCAGTGGGGCACTGCTTTTAGTTTCTGAAAATCTAATATACGGGAGACCTTTTTGAACCTATTACATTTTGGAAGTTTATTTCATCGAAGTCCCCCCCACAGGTTATTACAAACATCAACATTCTCCAAGTATATGTAAAATTAAATTGACTGATAGCAATTCTGTGTAAATACACATTTGGTAATAATTAAAACATTTTCTCCGCGAACAGTCCAGGAGCTGCCCGACCGAACTTCATTTCTAGGTCATACTTATTTTTATAAATTTACAAACATTGATTTTCAAAGTTTGAAATGTTCGATTAAGTCTAATTAGAATTTTTATTTAGCAACAGTTAACTATTACTCATTTCATTATGTGTGTGACGTCTTTTTTATCGGCTTTGTAAGAAAATTGGCCTAACCTCTGCATTGAGTCATGATTCTTCAATTCATTTTTCAACTCAAAAGCATTTCCCAATGTGTGTCCACTGAAAGCAATCGGTAACATCGGTTTATTCAAGTGTGCCAACCGAAATTTTAAGGTTAACGAACTCTGTGAAGGACCAGTTTAAAGTCTCTTTGTATTACGTAAGTTGGGACATGTGAGTATTTTTTTATTGTGAAATTATCTGTCATGAAATCCATCGTTTCTGATATTTCTTAGAAGCCAATTGATTAGCGAAAAACCGAATTTACCATTTTCTGACATTGAAAAGAAAAAGGTCATATGAAAATAATATATTTCTCATATGCTACAGTAATTAGTTTAATAATTTTATAATCAATATTTAATTAGTGTAACTTCATTTTCATTTCAAGCAAACTGCTAGCAGACAATGAAGAAATAAAATACTTTCTCATCTCGAAAATTGAAGATAGAGCTTTCGGTTTCTCGTTTTACATCCTCGAAGCCAATAATCTGAAACGCGAAAACATATTTTTTTATTATACATTAAGACTTCTCATTCCACATTTTTTTCGAATGTATGTATTCTCCCTGTTGTACGAATTCGTGTTCTCATTGCCATACGTTAAACTTTCAAATGGCTGAGCATTAGCGGCACCGGCGTGCAGAAAATTTAGGAGCCCTGCCACCTGCGCTATTGAACATCAAAGAACGTATCAGGCGCTGGCAGTGCAGGGGCGCGGTGCTTGGCTGTTTCGCCGGGCGCCAGCAGGGCGCAGCACCTCAATCCGCGCAGCGGTGGGGTGTGGCGGAGGGGTGGGGCGTAGGTGGGGGTGGCGCACCGTGCGGGTTGCGGAGCGCCAGGGGCAGAGCGCGGTTAACGCAATTGCCGCCTACGCAGGGCAGCGCTAATGGCGCGATAATGGCCTCGGCTCCGCCCTCACTCAATCCCGACCCCACGAGCGGAAGGGGGAAGGGGGCGAAGATGGTGGGGAATGGACGGGGAGAGGATGACCGAAGTAAATGAGAATGAGAATAGGGAGAAACAATAAGAAGAGGAAGAAGGGATGAAAAGGAGAGGTCGGAAGTGAAATGAAAGGCAAGGTAAAGGAAGGAAAACGAAGTTAAATTTAAACACAGAAACGTAAAGAGGAGAAGGAGGGAGAGTCGAATAGGAAAGAGGGAGAGAGGAGTGGATGGTGGAGGAAGAGGGAGGAAGATGTTAATGAAAAAACAAGAAGAAAATAGGGAAGAGAGAAGTTATGGTAACGAGATGTGATAAAAATGAAAGGAATGGTGAATACAAAATATAATGAAAGGACAATGAAGACAATGAAAGGAATGGGGAAGCAAAAACCGGATATTAAAAATAAAGAAGGTGGTTAAGACGGAGAAGGGGGAAAGGGGAAGGTTGATAATGAGAAGAACAAAAAGAAGGGGAAGAAAGAAGAAAGAGGGGAGGAAAAGAATACATCAGAGGGTACATTAAAGGGGAGAAGAAAGAAAAATAAAAGAAGAGAAGTAGACAGTGTACCTGAAGGATAGAAAAAGAAAGAGGAAGAAAAGAGGAAGGAAGATATGATTTAGGGGATGGAGTAGGCAGGAATAAGATGGCAAGAAAATGGTAGAAAAAGAGAAAAGCGGAACACATGAGATAAGATCGAAGTATGAAGGAGAATGGAAAACGAGAAAAAAAAGAAAAGGAAGAGAAAATCACAACGATGATGGACGAGAAGGATAGAACAAATAAAACGTCAAAAGGTCGCTGAGACCATGTGGTGGTATTTTAAATTTTCCCAGCTTTTATAATATGGTATGTAGACTATTGAGATGATCACATGAATTATGAAGAATGATAAACATTCTAGTCAATAAAATATTTTTGTAGCTAATTTTCAATTATGGCGTACATAATAATAATAATAATAGTATGAAGACACATTTTAAAAATGATACATTGAATAAATCTTAGGCAAATGATATTTCACTATGTCGTACTTCAACCCACTCTCTCCTTTACAAATGAAATGTGGACACTGGGAAAAAATGACGAAAGATTAGAGGCTACCCAAATGACATTTTAGCAGCTCTACTGGGTCTAACTTTGGGGACCAAAGTTTCAAACATAACAAGGTAAAATATTAGGTGTGGTAAATGACATTTCAATCACCTACAAAATGATTCCAGCTTGTAAGAAGGATAAAGCCACATATGGGACTAAAGTTAGCTCTCTTACATAGACCTACGTATAACAGAGATGTGAATAGACCTAGAATGAGGTGCTCAGAACAGGTCTGAGTGTCTGAACGGGTAGTTGCAGCCCTGTTAAAAAGGAAGCAGAAGATAAAACAATTACATAACATATATGAAGCTTTGAAGTGTCTTCTTATCCAGACTAACATGGAGTTGATATTTTGATGAAGCACTCAGATGGAGATGGTGAAATAGCGAGGACTATGGAACAAGGGAATTGGATTCTTATTTATGTGATTCACTTGAAGCAGTCTGAATATGGTGTGGTTTTCTTTATGATTTTATCAAAGGAAAATGGGGTGAGAGACGCGTAAGAGACGTGCTGTTGACGTTAATTGGAAAATGCTGTGGGAGACAACCTTACATACAGAGAGAGAGAGATGGTTTACGGCATCAATTGAAGTTACTGAATTGTTTCTAATCGGGAGGTCCTAGGTTCGAGTATCGACAGTCCCAGGATTTTCGACACTAGCTAGATATCTGGGTTTAATTCAGTCGCTGTTTGGAGGAGATTTCTAGTGGCCGGCTGCTCTCAACGGTTTATTTCGTGATTTCTCCGAACAATACCAAGCGCATACCGGAGCAGTACCCGAACGGATACTAACAGAACCCTAAAGGGCCACAGATCACGCGCGATCAATACTTCCTCTTCCTTGTCCTCTCCTCACCCCTCTCACATACACGTACACTCACATGCAATACACTACTACAGAAGCCAGGAGACCGGTCGGGAGCTTAGAGCTTGTCCCTCCTGGGGCGGTGCCCCGCTGGTTCGAGATACCTGGATGGGGAAAACCTGTGAGCGCGAAGGTTAGATCTCCAGCGGGGGACGATTACCGCCACCTCTCGTGATAACAAAACATTTACTACACTTACGGTACTAATGACTAATACTTAGCAGCTCCCAGAATCATCAGTCAATTCATCAAATTTGTTAGAAAAAACGGAGAAGTAGGAAATATTTCAATATTTCGCAGTTGTTACAATGCCACTAGTGTTGCGTGGCAGACCCAACTCGAGAAACAACGTAGAGGCGGCGTGGCGCGGCGCGGCGCACACGCCTGCACAATTTCCAAGCGAAGTGGTTCCGACAGCCCGACGCTAAATGGAAGGAATCTCCGGCTGAGGGTGGCTGGGTCGAGTGCCGCTCTATTTTCCTGCGTATAAACTGGTTACCCGCAAATGACGACCGGGGAGCGACAGTGCGAGAACGCACCCTGGGCGCAATCTACGAGAGAATGCTCTGAGCTGATTAGAAACGATGCAGTCAATCGGGGGAGCTGCTGAAGATTTTAACTCTCTCCATTTTAAAAAAAATGATTGAAATAGCTTAGTTAAACGTATATTTAATAATAAACGAATATTTCTATACTTGCAGGGTAACGATTTTAATAGCTTAGTATATTTGTGTACACGTGTATTTAATAATAAACGAATATTTCTATAGTTGCAGGGTAAACGATAAGTAGATAGTTTTAGTTAACAACTTTTACCGAGCGATCACAGATTTATTACATTAACCAAAGTATGTTGCAAGAAGATCAAAATCTTCCTAATATTACAATCTGTTAGATTATGCGCCATCTATAAGCGAATCATTTATATCATTGCTACGCGATGCCTGTTTACCGAAGTGGAAGGGAAAATCTCCTAAAATATAGAAAAAGAATCAACCTACGTGACTGTTTATGGGAGCCGAAATGTACAAAGACCTTAACAAACGATAACATACTCTTCTGAATTGATGTTCAAACAAATTTTCGAACCAACTTGTCTATAGTTCGTATGTTTTGTACAGTTTTTTAGAGTAAATAATACACGTGTGTGACAATGCACGTAAACCGTTAGATTGTTCAATAATTACGTAATCACATCTTAAGATATTTTCCTTAATTTTATTAATGATTTTTTTCTAGAAAAATACAGTAGCCTATGTATTTTGAGACAAAGAACTACATGTATTTCAAAGACTCCGCTAAGTATGAATAAACTGATAATATTTTGAGGTGAAAAATTCACCTATGATGAAACCACTGCGCCAGTCGCGAGGGTTGGGCAGCAAAACTTTGAAATATTAAGGGCCGGTTTCAGCCGAGTAAAGTTGAGAGTAGTTACCCGAGAGTAAACATTTACTCCAAAATAGTAACTCTCGAGTAGAATATGAGCGTTTCACCATGCTTCTAGAGGGTTATTTTACTCTAGAGTATATACTCTCCGATTTACCCCGCAAATCAGCTGAACACACAATATTTGAGAGCGATTCAAGAGGCTGTGGGCGAGAATGACGCTGGGAACCAATGCGGACCAACGTGAACCTTTGATTAATTCCTTATATTCTATCATTCATTTCAGTTTCGGAGTTCTTGGCGTTATAATCTGGTATGGTGCTATGGAGGTTTGAGTTAGCATATAGATGTTGTGGTGCGTTATCGTTGGCATTTTTCATGAAATAATTATAAACGTTGTCATTGCCAACAATAGTATTTAATATAAGAGCAGCTTTCGATGGCTTAGTCATCATCATCAAAAGATGATGTTTATAATTATTTCTTGAGTTAGCATAGTTTATTTCCTAGTTTCTGTATCTTTGTTTCTAATAAGTATTAATTCTTCTTCTCTTTAGACGAGTTAATATTTTGTTAGCAATGCAGAAAAATCTAATTAGCAGTTCGTTTACCGATGGCTGTGCAAATGAATTTTCTATAACTAGGGAACGAAAATGTTTAGTTTTTCAAATGTTGCTGATCTCGTGTTTTTCTAAATTTTATTATTATATGTTGTTTTATTTTTTAAACTTTTATTAATCTTTCAACTCTTTGTTGTTAAAATGTTGTAAAGGGATTCTGGAACTCAAGAAAACGTGCGCAAATGTCTCCCCCATACGTCACATACAGTTTTTACCGAATAAATAAATGAATATTTCTTAGTACTTGTAGTTCCTGTAGTTATTATTTTTCCTTTTGTTGTCGTATTCGGTACGAACTACCTTTATTTCGTATCCACATGGGACAAAAATAACTTTAGACGTTTTCTATAGTTTACAATGAATCTGATGAAGTTAAACAGCTGATTTGGTCAAACATAACCTCATGACAAAAATCTCGATCGTCATAATTAAAACTAATCTATTCTCTCTCGCACCCTTTGTCTTCGCACTAGTGGATAATATTCCGAATCATTGCTGGAATCGTCTTCAAATACTATCATTCGTAATCGTCGAACCGTAACAACACTTCGGAGGTACATGCAGGTTGAAAACTGAATTTACTTCGTAATTTACCCGACGGATTTTCGCGGTGTAAAGTTACTCTCGAATTTACTCTCGTGTAAGCGATTTACACTCGAGTAAAGTGTTGGTAAAACGCTCCAAGAAGTTACTCTCGAGTAAACATGATTTACCCCAGAGTAAACTCTTACTTTTTTTCGGTGAAACCGGCCCTAAATAGATTTTTGGAATTTTATTGCAACGTTATGCGGTTAAATTAAATATGTTTAAACAATACATATAAGGCCAATACCGTTCAAATATCTCCGATTCATCACTATCATCAATTACTGTATAAACTTGTAATAGTATAAATATAAAATATACTTAAACCAATATTTTTAATGTTATTGGAATTTCAAATTATTCTGATGGGATCGTTTTTTTTTACAATTTGTTAGCAGGAATGTATAATCCAACTAGCAGTGAATATCATTTGATAAATGGTAACACTGGATAGCCCACATCAGCTGAAAGGGATGACTAAATAACTCCAGCCCAACAAAAGTGATTTACTTCAACTTTTAATAATGAAGCAAATCTGTGATTGATTATTAGTGATTCCGGGCGTGTCAACTGCTAAGGTCATTAGTTCAGTAAGTGCAGAGCATGGTTTTTGCTCCGGAGGGGGCGGAGATCGAGCCCCGCTGGACGCCAAGATCTACCGTCGGCTTGCGGGTTTTTCCCCCACAACCAGGTACTCCCACCGTCTCCGCTCCACCGGGACAAGCTCTTAGCTGTTGCTCTCGACGGGTGTCCCGGCATGTGTGGGAGTTTATTGCGTGTTATTGTGTGAGTAAGGGATGAGGATAGAACAAGGAATGGGAAGGAAAGATAGCGCGCGGTCCGTGGCCCGTTTATTAGGATACTGCTTCGCCATTCGGATGATGTTGATCGGAGAAACTCGAAACAGTTGCTGAAGTCGACCTAGCTATCTGGCAGCCTCTTTGTACATTTTGTGCGTAAAAAATAAATTTTCCATCCTTGATCGATACTGGTAGCAGAAGCATGGTCAGCACACTGGACGGAAGGGCTATCGATCGTGGAGATCGTGGTTGCGAAGACCGGTTACGAAGGTGTCCGAGGACGGAGGACCTGGGTCTCTGGTACCGGGTGCAAGGACAGAGGACGAGGACGGGGGAGAGAGGACGGGGGAGAGAGGACGGGGGAGAGAGGACGGGGGAGAGAGGACGGGGGAGAGAGGACGGGGGAGAGAGGACGGGGGAGAGAGGACGGGGGAGAGAGGACAGGGGAGAGAGCAGAGAGAGGAGAGAGGACAGGGGAGAGAAGACAAAGAACCTTGTCTCTGATACTAGGTGCAGAGACAATGGGTGCGGGACAGAGCACTGCGAACCTACGCCAGCGGGACGTGGGGACCGTATGCCGGGAAGCAGAGCTCAGGGACCGGGGCAAGGAGCCCGGAATCCGGGAGACTGGGATGCAAGGGATTAAGGACCAGGAATTTGGAACTGGAACCAGGAACCAAGGACTGGAAACACGGGGACGGGGAAGGGGACTGGGACCGGGACCGGCGGACCCGGACACATAGGGGACCAGGCATCGGAGAATCGGAGACGTGCGATCGTAGACCTTGGAGATGGGGGTCAGGGCAATGCGGGACCGGCGGCATCGGAAAGCTAGTTTATTGGGGACCAGAATTTGGGGAATCTGTATATCGTGGAGTACGGTGAACAGGGCTAAATGAGGTGCGAAGAGCAAGAAAACGTGGATGGGATGGAGAGTTGGGAAGGAGAAATAAGTGAGGATGGGAAGGGGGCTGGAGGCCGGGGAACAGGTGATGATGGTTTCGTTTGGGGAACAGGAAGTCTGTTTTCCATCGCTACTATTCCAATCGAGACGGGTTACCCAAGAAAGCCAATCACAGTAACAGTTACTCCTCGCTGGATGTGGGTCTCTTAGTGGCATACGATCTGAGAACCGGCATAGTACGGCTATACTTTTAATAGTTCTTTCTTTTAAATAAAATGTTATTTAAGAGTTACCAAGACCTTAGTTCTAGTCGAAATTGTATTCTGAGTTGTTTCAATTGAATTTTTTCACTCGATCTACATGAATATTTTCCAAGATGAAAATAATGTTTCTGTAGAAACGAACATATTTTCTCGTATTCGTTTTCTATTTTCTGTGGGCTGGGCTAGCTATTTGGTCTTGTCGCATATACTCTTGCCATCTGTCAGCTATTGCCGCCCAAAGTACATATTTGTCAATTTTTCAATTTGTCAATTTTTCGGTTTCTTAATAGCAGAACCGAAATATTACTTTAAGAGTATTAAAGATGAGAAAAACCTTATCATAAATAGAAATTTTAATTGATAAAATTTGGAGCCGTTTTTAAGAAAAAAGCATTTAAGCGTTACTGCAATGCGAAATTTGAAGCTCTTTTTCACAGAGATTTTTTGAATTTTCGAAAAACTTAATTTGAAGCATGACCATCACAAATGCAATAGTGTTAAGAAAGAGCTGAAAATTTTCATACTATAAGTGTGAGAGATATTTAAAAAAATTACATTTGCCTAGGTTTTGTAAAAACAAAAGAATTCTCCAAAATAAACTTTGTCACATTAAACAGTTCAATTAGCATTATCTACTCGAAAAGTTTGAAGACGAAATTGGAGCTATTTATATGAAAATGACGTTTCAGCATTCCTCAAAATGCGGAATTTTGATCTCATTTTGACAAAAAATTGAGAAACTTTTTGAGCAAAATTTTTGAGAAACTTCATATAAAATTATTTAAAGCACATGTAATCATAAATACAGTAACGTGAACCAATTGACACTAATGTAAATATTAACGACGTGAGAGACAAGTCAAACAAATTACATTTCTGTATTCTTTGACAAAAGAAAACAATAGAGCAAAATGAATTTTATGTCATCTTATAGTAAACATTTAGCATTGTCCCTACCAAAAATTTAAAGAAAAAGTTTGGAGCCGTTTTCGCTAAAATCTTGTTTTTGTTATTTTTTAATACTGCACAAATTCTACGTATTACTACACAAAAATTACTAAAATTTCCAAAAAAATGTACATGACCTTAATGAAAGTAGTAAATACGGAGAAAAACATGTACCTGAAGGAAAAATATCTTCAATTTTGTTACATAACTTCCTCTTTGCTACATATATTACTCCGTCCGTACCGTCCGTACGAGAAAGTAAAAAAAATAACAAATTCAAAATTACTGTAAGTTATATATACACAACAAAGGGTTAAAATCAGAACTTTAAATACCAGAGAGGGAGAAAGGTTAGCGGCAGCGAAGGGTCGGTGGTGTCTCGGGCCCAACTGCTTGTCATTCACGCGCCGCTGATCTCATCCTCAGATCCGAGAGCGCCTGCGTGACAACGGGCTTTGTGAGTGAGACGCTAACGAAGTACGAGGTGAATAAAGTGCTGACCTCGAGGGTCATAGGGCGCAACAAATCTGCATTTTTTGAGTGTGAAAATAAAACTGTTCTCACACCTTTGAATACAGATTCAATCCGAACATATCAAATTTTCGAAATATTTCCTGTGTTTACTTGGAAGTATACACGCAGACTTAGATTTCACGGTAGAGGACAATAATTATGAAGGAAACTGAAAAAATGTGTTTTTTTAATTTAAAAAATCAAAAACGATTGCAGTTTTTTCTCGAAAGTGCAAAGTACGCTTATAAAAATGCGCTTACAAAAATACGCTTATCTGTCCCATTTTCGGTAAACTCTTTGTATTTTCGATAATTGAAAAAGCACAATATTGATAATAGATATTTTTCCCTTAATTAAATATTCTAAAAAATAGATCCTATGGTCCTACGCATTTTCCTGGAAATTAGAGTTGTTTTCGGATAATTTGCTTGAAGGCAAATTCAAATAATTTTTTCTCAAAAACCGCCCTCAATTTTTCCAACATTGATTCACTAGAAATTACGAATTTCTGCTACCATTCAAACATCCCTGCCTGAATTACACGTGCGTATAACTGCAGCCGTTGTCGAATTCCCACTAACATGCTATGAAGAGTTGGCAAGAACTTGATTGTAGATTAGAGACGTACATAGTAACGCGTAAAGTATTGTAAGAAGCATTTACAGAACAAAAGAAAACTTTTTCTTGGGATGGCGGTTTCTTGGCATGGTTGAAAATCGGTTCCTGATATTGCGGGTCGTTTCTCAGTCCCTATTCAACTCACACGAATGGGGTTGTCAACATAACGACGGGCAGACCGCCCAGCTCAACCTTTATCAGTTTCTTTCCACCCCTTCTGGGCGGAAACGAGGTCTACAGGCGGTGGCACTGGGGGTACGGATTCGGACGGCGTGGGACGGCGTGGGTCGGCGATGGTCGGCATCGGACGGCGTCGGACGGCGTCGGACGGCGTCGGACGGCGTCGGACGGCGTCGGACGGCGACGGACGGCGACAGACGGCGACGGACGGCATCGGACGGCGTCGAAAGCGGTTAAGCGGCGTGTGTACGTGGCGGGCGCTGCTGATCCCGTCAACGAATATGATCCAAAGAGTGTATAACTTTAGTCGCTTCTAGACCCATATGATTTATGTGGCGTGGTCAACGGAGCGATCTACAAACTCGCATTACGCTATCTGTAGAATGTGGTGAGGCGAAGCTCCTCACGAGAGGAAAGTACAACTTTGAAAATCGGACCCAAATATTGGTGGTCCTTTATCATTTTCCATCCAACTCACACGAATGGGGTTGTCAACATAGCGACCGGCAGACCCGCAGCTTAGCCTTCCTCAGTTCCTTCCCACCGCTTCTGTGTTGAAGCGAAGTCAACAGGCAGTGGCGTCTCTCCTTACGCGATCTGTAGAGCGAAAGGAAAGTATTACTTTTAAAATGGGACCCGAATATTGGTGGTCCTTCCTCATTTTCCATCCAACTCCCACGAATGGGGTGGTCAAAATAACGATCGGCAGACTTGCAGCTCAACCCTCCTCAGTTCCTTCCCACCGCTCCTGGGCGGAAGCGAGGTCAACAGGCGTCGGGTGGCGCCGCGGGGGCCGGCGTCGGACGGCGACGGACGGAATCGGACGGCGACGGACGCGGCTAAGCAGCAGGTGGAGGTGGCAGGCGCTGCTGATCCCATCAACGAATATGATGCAAAGAGTGCGTAACTTAAGTCGCTTCTAGTCCCATATGATTTATGTGGTGTGGTAAACAAAGCCATTTTCCAACTCACATTAGGCGAAGATCCTAACAAGAGGAATGTACACCTTTTAAAATGGGACCGAAATATTGGTGGTCCTTTCTCATTTTCCATCCAACTCCCACGAATAGGGTGGTCAACATAACGATCGGCAGACCAGCAACTCAACCTTCTTCAGTTCCTTCCCACCGCTTCTGTGTTGAAGCGAAGTCAACAGGCAGTGGCGTCTCACCTTACGCGAGCTGTAGAGCGAAAGGAATGTACTACTTTTAAAATGGGACCCAAATATTGGTGGTCCTTCCTCATTTTCCATCCAACTCCCACGAATGGGGTGGTCAACATAGCGATCGCCAGACCTGCAGCTTAACCCTCCTCAGTTCCTTCCCACCGCTCCTGGGCGGAAGCGAGGTCAACCGGCAGTGGCGCCTCGCATTACGCGATCTGTAGAGCGTGGCGAGACAAAGGTCCTTACGAAAGGAAAGTACAAATTTTAAAATCGGACCTAAATATTGGTGGTTCTTCTTCATTTTCCAACCAACTCGCACGAATGGGGTGGTAAACATGACGATCGGCAGGCCTGCTGCTCAACCCTCCTCAGTTCCTTCCCACCGCTTCTGTGTTGAAGCGAGATCAACCGGCAGTGGCGCCTCGCATTACGCGATCTGTAGAGCGTGGCGAGGCGAATCGCCTCTCGAGAGGAAAGTACAACTTTTATAATGGGACCCAAATATTGGGGGTCCTTCTTCATTTTCCATCCAACTCACACGAATGGGGTGGTCAACATAGCGACCGGCAGAGCTGCAGCTCAACCCTCCTCAGTTCCTTCCCACCGCTCCTGGGCGGAAGCGAGGTCAACAGGCGTCGGGTGGCGCCGCGGGGGCCGGCGTCGGGCGGCGCCGAGACGCGGCGAGCTAATCACGCGGGTGGCGGCGGCGAAGCGGCGCGGCGGGTGCGCCGGACGCGGCGGGCGCCGCTGATCCCATCAACAAATCCGGGGGGGCGCCCCTCTAGCGCCGTGCGCCGCCGCCCAATTGCCGCGTGATGTCACCACTTAGCGGCGCGGCGCGGGAGAGCACCGCGCTCAATAGGCGCCAATTGCCGCCGCCGCCGACGACTGCTCCTATTGCGGCGGCGGTGGCAGCGGGAGGTGCGGCGCCCACGCTGCCGCTGCCGTGACACCCGACTGTCGATTTCCGGGCTTGTATGATTGATTGATTGATTGATAGATTTATTATTTCTGGAGCTAGGTATACAACCTGGTGGCAGAACACTACAATTTACATATTACAACTAAGAATAGTAATACACTGTAATTTTAAAGCATTTTAAGACAGTAATAACAATAACCGCCTTACCTCTACAGTTTATGACTGCCCTGCACGGAATTTTTACATAATAAGTACACTTCACTTCACTTCATTTAACTGATTCATTGATCACATGATTGATTGATAGGCGCCAACTGCCGCCGCCGCCGCCGGGGACTGCTCCTATTGCGGCGGCGGTGGCAGCGGGAGGTGCGGCGCCCACGCTGCCGCTGCCGTGACACCCGACTGTGGATTTCCGGTCTTGATTGATTGATTGATTGATAGATTTATAATTCTGCAGCTAGGTATATAACCTGGTGGCAGAACACTTCAATTTACATATTACAACTAAGAATAGTAATACACTGTAATTTTAAAGCATTTTAAGGCAATAATAACAATAACAGCATTACCTCTCCACTTTATGACTGTCTTGCGCGGAATTTTTAACAAATAAACACATTGCACTTCACTTCACTTCAGTGATTGATTGATTGATTGATAAGGGATTTCAGGCCCGTCCATTGCTAAGGTCATTAGTCCCGTACGTAGTCCCGTACGTAGTGGATGTATTTCCTCCGAAGGTGGCGGTGGTCTTCACCCGCTTCATGGTGAGATTCGACGCCGATGTACCTGTTAGCTAAGAGGGTTTTCCTCAACCAGGTATCTCCCACCCCAAGGTACCGCCCCAGCCGGCATAATCTCTCATCTCCCGACTGATATGCCCTAAGCTCCCGACTAATCTCCCGGCATGTCTGGTAGTGCAGTGCATGTAAGTGAGGTGTGTGTAGGGAAGAGGATAGGACAAGGAATGGGAAGGAAAGAGCGCGCGCGGTCTCTATCTCGTTTGTTAGGGCACTTCTCCAGCATTCGTCTTGTGTTGATCGGAGAAATCACGGAAAACTATCGGTCAGAGCATCCGAACTCTAGAATTCTCCTCCAGGCAACGACTGAAATTCGACTTCTCTGACAAGTTCGTGTTGAAAATCCTGCCACTGTCGGTCTCGAACCAAATACCTTCCGATCAGAGGCTCTGCAGTGATATCAGTTGGTACCCTGAGTCTCCTCTTCCGGTTTGATGTTCCGGGCTAGTGATTGATTATTTAGTATTTCTGGGTCCGTCAACTGCTAGTTCCATTACTGCATTAACTCATTAGTCCATTAAGTGTAGAGCACTACTTATCTTTGGAGGTGACGGTGTTCCCCTGATGAATGGCCATAAATGGCGCCGACTTACATGTCGATTGGCGAGGTTTTCCCAACTAGGCATCTCCCATCTGCGGGGCGCCGCCCCAGCCGGGATAATCTCTTACCTCCTGACTGGTCTCCTGACATATGTGGTAGTGTAGTGCATGTAAATGGATGTAAGACATTTTGCCTCTACATAGCAGGGTTGAAACCTTTGTTGGGACACGTGGGTTTGTGGTCGACAAAGAGGGATTGTGAAGGTGTCCTAAGGGTTCTCTCGGGTCTCGTGTCTTCTCTTTCACCGTTGCTTCATTATTTATTCTACTGTAAGGCTCGGAATTTGATGAAAAATAACATTTTTTATTATAGTTTTATTATTTGCGTATTATCAAATGTTCACAAAACAACGAACAGGAATTCGGTGATTTTATACAGCATATTAGTGCATTTTGTGATAATGCATAACATTTCCATTATATTTAAGTTATTATTGATATATTATTGCTTTTTGTTCTTAATGTGGCATATTTCTCTTGGAATTTCAATTAATTTGCTTATATGTCTCCTCAAAACAAAAAGTGTACTTTACAGATGTGATTGCGAATGCCATTCATGAGAAATCGTGGGAACGTCTTTCGTTTGTTGCAGCAGTATTTGTTTGAACCTCTTTTAGATGATATCATGGCGGTGGCACCCGGAAATGGTTTGTCCGAATGTGAGTGATGTGATAATTTATCTTTGATAAAGAATGTTTGGCATTGGAAGTAATTCTTCGACGATATTAAGTCGAAACTATTGTATTTTACTTCAAAAATTATCGCTGGAATACAATTGAAGACAAACATGCAAAATTAATTGTTGAAATTTTAAGAAAATGGTAATTGTTCATGAATGCCTAAAAATGTTGATTATTAGAACATTCATCTCATTAGTTTTGGTGCATATTTTAAGTGTTAGAGTACGATATCGTATATCTACATGCATATTTGTCCTCTTGATCCAGCGTTAACGTCAGAGCCTTATTCATCTGCATCATTTTGCATCCGGTGTCTGCTTCTATTGCGGCAACGGTTGCGAACGTTTTGGCATCCCGCCCCCGCAAACCCCATTGCTCTCTATTTCCGGGTTGGGGAACCCCTAGAAGAACGATCAACATTGAATAGGAGAATGAAGGAAAATAGAATGGTTTCAAGGAGAGAGACATAACACGAAACATCACGTGCTGCTAGTTTCACCTCATACCCGCCACGTTTCAACAGATATTTTATCTCTGCTTATCGAGTTTCAAAACTTGGTCAGACGCGTTGTAACATTTTTTTAAAAAGTATATTATTACCTTTCTGTTTGATATTATACATTTTCTCAGAGTGTTTAAGTTCATTTAATACAGTTACATTTTAACTATTAAACTGTAAGGAATATAGAAATGCGTCCCATTATCTTGCGGTGATGTTGGGTTAATGATATCTTGAATTATCGTGCATACAAGAATTACCAATCATCTCGCAACGCTGGTGGATCTCACTTGAATTAGGAAATCATTTTTATCTTTTCAGCACGAAGATTCAATACAAATTCAAACATTTTCATTTCAGCATATGATAATAACTTCAACACTAGTTCATCTAATGATAATGTTAATAAAGTAATCGAAACTCAAATATATAATACCTATGTTTTGATATTTATATTTTATTTAATTTAAAAAACTAACTTTTTTCGATAAAATTCTACCGCCTCTAATTATCTTCCACCCTAGGCAGCTCTCTATGTTATCCATGAATTAATCTGGCCCCGCTAAATCAAATACAGGTTATACAAGTTTAAGCCTTTACTTGTTTATGAACATTTGGTGCGGCTTACAGTGCTACATGTATTATTTACAGCGATTTATCACGTTGCATCTTTGTGAGGATGAGATCATTGTGAGGATGTTAAATTTTTTTCAAGAGATGCGGAAATTAATCAATTATTTAAATTTAAGAATAATTATTAATTAAAATCGTTTTGCCGCCAGTTGAATGATATGAATGAAGGAAGATACAAGAGTGAAGACTCTTCATTGGACCGTTTCGTTGGTACAGTTTCATTGACAAGTTGAGCTGACACTACGAGAGGCAGTCTTGATGAATTAATATGGACGATTGAATGAATTGGCTGGGACGAACCCCGGGGTGGTCTACTTAACGCAACGTCCTCCAACTCTTGTGAGTCAATCTCACAAACGGTTGAATATTGTGTCAACATTTGACAGACAGAGAGGTATTCTATAAAAGCCGTGTCCTCCTTTAAATAATGAGTGGTAAATCTGAGGTGCCAATACATTGGAGTAATATGATCTTCTACCCAAAAACATTAAAAACGGAATTAAACTTTAATTAAATTTCCATAATCACCAATATATTAGGCCATGATAATTAATTTGTCTATTAAGTTTCTAAAATATAAGAATAAAATAAACTCTAAAGAACATTGAACTGAGGTATGATAGATAGATTATTTAGACTAGAACATCAGTTAAATACCTGTGCACAGGAAACATTTGCCGTTCGCAAATATTCAAATGTGTTTCTATTATTCTGCATTATTAACGCAGCAACCAACAGAAATGAGGCAACAGGAACAAACAGAAGGAGGTTGCTCAGAAAAATTAAAAGTTGTTCTGTACAAGACAACATTAAAAACACACAAGTGCAGAAATGAACGTGTGTAAAATCGAAGAATTAGCGGCTGAATATAGGAGAAAGTGGCATGATCATAACCAACGAATGGAGTACCGACTGCCAAAAATTACACAGGCACATAAAATTAAAAAAGGTGTGGGAGCCAAAGACTTGACACAAGTTCATCTATGTATATCAATGCATTGAATCCGAATCCGAAGCCAGAATTGTGCCACCACCTGCCAGTTGTTTTAATCACGAAAATCCACCATGAAATTTACAATTTACCATTTCACGGTGTTATTTTGCGCTTTAAAAAAACTGGAGGGCGGTGGAGCAATTCTAGCTTCAGATTCGATTCAACGCGTCCACATACATAGAGCAACACGCGTCTAGTTTTTGGATCTTACAACTTTATAATTATTTTTGTTATTTAGGTCATTTGCGATAATTTATGCATCTAACAGTATGGTAACTCTGAAGATGGCATGATATGGTGATGATAGGAGTAGAAAGAACGAACACAAATTCAACGATCCCCGAGGCGGAACTCGAACGCGCGATCCTTCGGTCCGAGATCGCTACGGCACTGTCTTAAATATCTCGGCCATTCGCTGTTTTAATTTTGTGTGTCTGTGTAATTAGGTATTACAATCCTAGAGGAATAATTAATATTGGAAAACTTTAAAAATTATGGAAAGAACGTTTTGTGCGAATTCAGGGCAGCTTCAATTGTCTATGATGACCATTCTGTGTGTACCCAACACGTGACCAGGGAGAAGGGGGGGCAGTAACGGAGACTTGCAACGTCTCTGGATTCATCAGTCCCAGGCGCAAGGCGAGTGCGGATTCGTGTCCGCCGAGGGAGAAAGCGCCGCCGACGAGTGGAGTGGAGTGAAGTGGCGTGGCAGAGCGTGCGTGCGGGCCAATCGCACCCGCGCCCACCAATCAGCACGAGTGGCCTTCCGCGCCGTCGAGCGAGTAGTACGCCCGCGCCGAGGACACTGGCGGCGGCGAGGCGAGGGCGAGGATGAGGGCGACGGCGAGAGGTGAGGGCGAGGACTGGGTTGAAGTCGAGAAGAAGGGCGAAGGCGAAGGCGAGTGGAAGAACGAGGACGAGGGCGAGAGGAAGGGCGAGAGGAAGGGCGAGAGGAAGGGCGAGAGGAAGGGCGAGAGGAAGGGCGAGAGGAAGGGCGAGAGGAAGGGCGAGAGGAAGGGCGAGAGGGAGGGCGAGAGGGAGGGCGAGAGGGAGGGCGAGGGCGAGGGCGAGGGCGAGGGCGAGGGCGAGGTTGGAGTCGCTGGAGGTGGTGGATGAGGAGTAGCGATAGAGTACTCTCACTCGGACGCTTTTTCGCCGCCACTTGTCGCTATTTTGTCTCCCTGTTCGCCCGCCACTTTTTGCCTCCTCGCTTTGTACGAACTCGCTTTTTGATCTCTAAATTCTTGTATTCGTACTCTTTGCGTTCTCCATTTCTACCTACTTAGTTTTTGCCTGCATGCTTTTCACTTCCCTATATTTTCCCCATACTCCCCATAATAATTGCCCCATCTACCCATTTTGCGTCTCCCTTTTGAATCGACTTTTTTATTCGCATTTTAGAATCCCCTTTTTTGCATCCCATTTTTTGCATCCTCCTTTTTGCATCTCCCTTTTTGCATCTCACGTTTATCATACTCTATTGCATCCCACCTTTTCCATCCACAGTTTTACCTCTCCATTTTTGCTTCCCTCTTTTGCATACCAACTGTTTGCTTCCCCCTTTCCTTCCACCTGTTGCATCCCACTTTTTTCATCCCCGTTTTCCATCCCCCTGTTACATCCCGCTGTTTGAATCCGCCTTTTTACATTTACATTTTTGCATCTCACCTTTTTGGACTCTCAATTTTCTCTCTTGTTTGGTTCTCCACTTTGTGCATTCCCATTTTTTGCTTCTCCCCTTTTTTTCTCTCTACTAGGTCCCTATTTTTTGCATCATCTCTTTTTCACCCTCTTTTCTGATCCTCGTTTTTTGACCAAACTTTTGACCTCCTAGGTTTTCTTTCCCCTTTTGAATAGAGAGGTAAACGAGGGGAAGTAATATAGTACCATTCGCAGAGTTTCATTTTATGGGTCATGGCGCTGCGAAGACAAGGTTATGGTAAATAAATATTAATGAAATATAGTGGTTGGACATTCATGTGAAATAGAATTAAACAAATGCACATGGTAATGTGTGAGGTAAGGACAAGGACTTAGACAAAGGGATTACGATGGGCGGAGTGTAGGGGAGGGGATTACGAGGCGGTTATTACCCAAGGTCAGGTGCGATATTACACAACGATAGATCCAGAAGAGGGAAATCTATTTAACAACCGAAAGTGAATTTCAGAGCTGTTGATAAACAGTAGCATGTCTATAAAAGGCAATTCGTTGAAAGCAGTCAATGAGTATGACAGGCGCAAGGAATGCGCGACAGGGAAGAAGGAAGGTAGAAATACATCAATGCAGGCGTCGTGAGCAAAAGAGTTGCGCAAGTAATCACTGAGTAAGTTGAAAAGGAATCGCAAAATACATGAAAGAGTTCCAACATATTTCGAACAAATCCGCGTCAAGAAATGTTACTTCTATTATGATACAAGGCAAGAAACAGGGATCATGGAGTGATAAGTCAAATCGTTAAGTCCCAAAATGTGTATAGATAATTATGGGGCGAAATGTGCGTACAAAAATAAGAATGCGATATGCCAGTGGGAGAGAAAAAATTGAAAGCAAAACATTTAGAATAAACACAGTTAGATAATGAATGAGAAGGCGAAGGGTGAACACAATAGCGTGGAAACAAAAACCTGCAAACGAGATAGTGAAGAGAAATAAAACGTGTTTACAAATGGTGGGAAGGAAAATTGATAATCAAAGTGGTATACTTCATTGTAAGGCGAAATACAGAAAGTAAGGAGCGAGGCACACAGTGGGGATTCAAAAAGTGAAAATACAAAAATTATGAAATCAAAACATGGGGGGAAATGGGAATGTGATATACGAGTCGAGGAGAATAAAATGAAGACAAAATATTGGAAACAAAGACAGGGAGATAATAAATAAGGAAGGGAAAAGGAGACATATTTGAGTCATTGTACCCAGAAGGTGCACAAAAATTAGGTAATGAATGTACGGGCTCAGTTAGAGGTACCCACAGCTGCAAGGTGAGCGGTCTAGCCACTACACCAGAGGTCTCCCTAATCAAAGCGGAGGCGCAGAGCCGTCCAAACCCGGCCAGCGGGCACGGCAGAGTGTTTGCCGGGCTTCTTGCACGAGCGGGCCGGCGCGGCGGGCCGGCGCGGCGGGCCGTCCGGAGGAACTGCGGGCGGTGTCTCGAGCACCCCGCCCCCCGCGGCGCCCCGCTGAATTAAGTCGCGGACGTTACAGCAGTAGCGGCGGCGCAATTCCGCCGCGGAGCCCGCACACTGGCCAATGCTCACTCGCGCGCGGAGGCGGGGGGCAGAGCCGGGGGCGGGGGCGTGAGCGTGGGCGGGGTGGACTTGGACGTGGGGCGGGGGGAGGCGGAGGCGGGGCGGAGCCCGGTGTGGGGCGGTGGCGGAGGCGAGGGCGGACGCGGGGGCGGAGGCAGAGGCGGGGGTGGAGGCGGGGTGAGGGGTGGTGGTGGAGGAGGCGGAAGCTGAAAGGGCAGCGGAGGCAGAGGGCCGGGACGGGAGCAGTGTAGGCTGGGGGCGGGAGGGGGCCAGAGGCTTGGAGCGGGAACAGGGTCGCAGGCGGGAGTGGACGCGCGGGCGGAGACGGTAGCTGAGGCGGGAGCGGAGGCGGGGGCGGGAGTGGAGTCGGGGGCGGAGACGGCGGTGTAATCGGAGGCGGAGGTGTGGGAGGAGTCTGGGGCCGAGGCAGGGATGGGGATGGGATGATCTGGGGTTGGGGGAGGTCCAGCGCGGCGCAATTGGCTAAATATCAATTAAGGCGCTCGACTTAACCGTCCGGAAAACAGGCTCGCCCGGTAAATCATGGACGGCGCGCGCCGCTCGCCCGGCCGCCGCGCCCCCGCCCCGGCCCGCGGAGCACAATGCTCTCCCCCTCGAGGACGTGCGCGCTCGACAGCTGCTCTGGGGAGGCAAGACGGGCGGCCGAGCGCGTTTGATAAGTGTACACACTGAGTGAGGGAGCATTCAGTGTTGGGCGCGACAACATATAGATTGATTGATTATTTCGTATTTCCGGGCGCATCAACTGCTATGGCTGTTAGTCCCGAAAGAGTAGTGCGTGTTTTCATCGCGCGAGGTTCCGGTGTTCTTTCGCTGGTTGATGACGAGATCCGCTATCTACCTACCTACAAGTCGGCGGGACGGGTTTTCCCAGCAAGGTATCTCACGGCATGAGCGGTATTTGCGGAGAAAATTTAAAAATAAATTAGTTATCTAGCTATTTATGTATATTTTAGGTTAATGTATTGCTGTTAAATTTCTACTGTTAAATTAGTATTATTTCCTAATAAGTAATAATAAGTAGTAAGTAATAATTAGTAATAAGTCCTAATAAGTAAGTTTGTTTAATTATTATAAGTAGAAATATTATTATTATTATTATTTTGTTACTATTTATGTAGTGCAGTGCAGTGTTGTATTATAAAGTGAAGAGAAATAAATGCAGAAGAAATTCATCTCAGTTAAATCTAGTGCAGTGCAGTGAAGTGAAAGTGATCTAAGGCTTGTGCGATGAAATTTTGTACTGTTTATTAATACATGTTGTTTTTTTAAATTAACTACTCTCTTGTAATATTTTATTAGTCAATGTAAGCTTAATTAATGTAAAATTAAGATATTCTGCCACCAAATTGCGATACTATTTTGCAGAATTAATAGTAAGTCTACTAAATCTACTCATATTACGGCGGCGGTATCGACGGCGCCCAGCCCAAGCTTTAAGGGCCAAGCTTTAATCTTCCAACTGGTCTCCTGACATCTCTAGAAACATAGTGCATGTAACTGTGTGTGTAGGAGAGGGCGGTGAGGAAGGATGAATGATCGCGCGTGGTTCCTAGCCCGTTTGTGAAGAGACTGCTGCGGCTTCCGCCTAGTGTTGATCGGAGAAACCATTGAAAACTACCGATTAGAGACGGCAGTACATCCGTTTGTTCGGGAACTTCAACAGGTACCAGGCCTTGATAGGAAAAATCATGAAAAGCTGCTGATCAAAGCCGCCGAACGTCAGAATTCTCCCCATACAGTGACAAAACTTGACCTAGCGATGTAGCGACACAAGTCATGTGCACGTAGGCCATTTCTCAGTTCATCACATTAATATTCTTCGATAAGCCACCGCTCGTAGCCCTTATGGAATGTGTTTTCTGAGAGAGCACGGTGTTAGCAGTTCCTTTGCCAGAATCTCTACAGAAGCGTCGTCGGGTTTCCCCAGTCAGTCGTTTGTGTTTAAATGTAACGATGAATTGGAAATCAATGTAAAGTATTCAACAAATACATTTTCGCATGAGCTAAGGTTCCGTGCGTTCTCTTACTCCAACTTATCATCTTGTACCGACGGCGGCAGGAGTTTCGACACTTGCTTGATACCTGCATTCAATTCAGACGCTACCTGGGGATAATTCTAGCGGCCGGCTGCTTTGGTCGGTAGTTTTTCGTGGTTTCTTCGATAACACCAGGCGAATGCTGGAGCAGTAACCTAACAAACGGGCCACGCACTGCAAGCCATCTCTCTTAACTCTTCCTTGTCCTATCCCGACCTCTTACTGACACGATCTTATAAGTATATCTTCTACACTACCACATACGTCGGCACACCAATTAGTGGCTCATAGTTGGTCCAGGTTTGGGCGATAACTGGATGTGAAAATCCTGCAAGCCAACTTGTAGGACGGCGCCGGATCTCGCCATCCAGCGGAGGAAGATCATTACCACAAACCGCGATATAAACGTGCAGACACTTACGGGACTAATAGCCTTAGCAGTTGACGCGTTCAGAAACCATAAACAATTAATCAATAAATGCAACACATCATCTTCGCAGACACACCCACGAAGTAAGGATATCTTCCTCCAAGGGGCGTGAAGTGAGAGGACTGTGGATTCGTCTGAGGCAGCAGGAGCGTTCATGGCTTCTGTGGCGATAGGAACAGCATCAAGGCCAGCTACAATGCTTTGGGAACACGTTTCATTGGAATCGTTTCCTCCTCTTCACTCTTTCTGCTTCTTCTTCTTCTTCTTCTTCTTCTTCTTCTTCTTCTTCTTCTTCTTCTCTCCGCATTAACAATCATTGCGAACCACAATCAACACTGTTAACAATTGAAAATGTTATTGAGCAATGAATTTTTCTGTGTAACCAGGGAAGTGTCGCGTCCAGAGAGAATTCAGAAGTTAAAATAAAATTAAATAAAACGTCTATTGTCAATTTTTGTTACTTTTTATTGTTGCACCAACTTGTAACGTAACTTGTAATTTATTGCAAGAATGTATAATAGAGGTCACAAAGTCGGGTTATTAATAGAGAAGATTTAACGTTAATATTCTTCCAACGTCCAAAATCGAATTTTTGAATATGGGAGGCAACACTGATTTGGCTTTAATGTTACTTTATGAATTTGAGTGTTGTAGCATCATCAGGTATGTGGATTACATTAGAATATGAAGAGTACTGGTGTTCATCTTTACGTATACCAGTTTAGAGAAACTGAAATTCCCACACTTCCCGTTGCCATTCGAAAGCTGTTTGAGCGTACCCGGAGTGTTAATATACACAGAAGACTATCCTTTTGCAATGAGGTAGCCTACATAATAAAATATACCAGGAAACATTTTCTCCTTTAGGATTAAAACTCCTAATGTAGTAATAAAAGGAAACTAATTCCGAAAAGTGCAGATTTTATAAGATTTAGCTTTATTATAAGTTACCCTGAACTAGAATCTCTGGATTCCTGATATTTTAAATTTCGCAGTCCTGTAATAAGAAGCATTGTGCCTCGTAAAAAATACTTACATGCTGGTTTCCAGTACGTTCAAAGCATAATTGAAGATATTAATATATTCTGAACATGTTATTCCTCCGAAATAACGCAGAGTGGTCAGAAAACTAGATTTCAAATAAATAAGGCCTAAAAAGCGAAGTTACATTTAACAGAGGATATTACAGCTTTACACTTCATCTCTTTTGAGGTCCTCACAAGTATTTTTAGGTCCACTTTCTCCACAAAATCTTTCTTGAGACGCGTTCACTTCACTCCTAATAAGGGAGACCATCTAGGCTTTTTGAATGGCTTTACAGACATCTGTCCTCTGTCGTGAGGAACTCGCACGAAGAAAATTCATTTCGGTTATAGCATTATCGTAAAGAAAGTCTTCAACCAATAGTATGGAAGCCTTTGCCTTCGAATCTAAGATGTAGTTTTCGATTGATTTGGGATGGATGATTATGCTGGAGATTATGGGATGCTGCAGTTCCAGACTTATTGTTCACTTACCTGGCCTCTTCTTTTTAATGGCATTTCGAATTTTTGTAAGGTATCCACATGGCAAGAATAAAAGATGACAGATGGATATATGTGTTTACAACCTGTGACCCAAGACAGAGAAAAAGAAAGGGATATTCTAGACAAAAATGAACCGATGACTTCAAGAATGTGCTAGTATATGGCGACATATGGTCAAGAATAGCAAGGAATATGGAAACACAGAAGGCTCAAGAGCAAAAATGACACAAAGCATTAGTGAAAGGAAGTGCTAAATGGGAATAAGTTCAAGTGTAAGTACTAATGTAAATGTAAGTGTAAATACTAAAGTAAATGTTAGTGTAAAAATTAAAATAATAGTAAATGTATAAACAAAATGAAATGCAAAGTGACCAACTGAAGTGACACTAGAATGTATCTGAAAACCGAGTGCAGTTAGTATTATATTAGCATATAGTTCAATGTACAGGCAGGCTGGTACCAAATAGTGGTAATGTAGTGATAACACTAAATCTTTAACCACTAAGTTCACCTAAAGGGATAAGCAGAACCACACCTGTTTTCTGACAAGAGACCCCTGCCCTTTTAGGGATTCAATGGGCTTATATCATCATCCACATGAAACTGTTATTGGAAGACTCCGGTTCAAGGAAATGAATGTGGATAATGCTCAAAACACCTGAACCACACGCTTGCCAACCGAGGCAACTCTCCGGAATTTTTCGTGTCTCCATCTGCTGTAGCCTTCAGTCATGATCTCATCTGATTTCCATTTGTTAAGAGTCGTGTAATAAACCCTGCAGCATATTACGATCTTCCACAAAGTCGTAGACTATTTGCTGATCAAAAATAGCGAAACTTTGAATAATTATAAATTCTATGTGGTATTTTATTAAGAGGAATTTGATAATATAACATTGCTTTCCATCTTCCTGCAATTTTCGTTTAGCTTTCAAGGGCTGTTACTTAAACTTACTTTGTTTTTTTTCTTCTTCTGAAATATTTCTGATCACCCATATTTGTAGGTTTGAATATGTACTTTGTTGTCAATATTGTACATCAAATTGTTGTTAATATGTATTTGGTGTGACAATTTTATTGTGTATATCACTTCGTTTGTGGATACTTAAGTTGCTTTATCCCACTTTATAACACAGTTTAGGAAACTTCCTACTTTTATTATAATTTAATTATTTCAATGTCGTGCTTCGTTCATTTGTATTGCTTGGTTCCTTCTACTTTAAAAAATGCCAAAAGATGTTAGTATTCTACGAGCGGCGAAAATGAATCTCATGCCACGCGCCAGTGCAGTATGACACGGCAGCATCCCCTAAAGAAATTGTTGTCGTGTTTTAAGTGAATGTATTTCAAACGAATTACTTTTTAAACATATTATATCTCTTATTTAATTTAAGATTTTTTTGTGGTTATAATTGATTTGTAAATCGTATTTAACTATGAAAATCCTGAGTTTATTAAAAAACCTTTCTTAAAATTAACATCAAGACACTCATCTAACCTGCGTAGCCGTATTTAATGTTCTACCTCACATGCAGTTGTTTTATTCGGTAGAGAAGAAACGTTCATTTCAAGATCAACTCACAGAATAAAACGCAAAAGAGGCGTCGGGTGATGAAATCAACTTCTTTTGCGACCATGTAGTAGAAGCGAGAAGATTGCAAGGCTCTGCAAATTACGGCCGGGAGCGCGTCTGGACTCAATCCCAGGTCCCCTGCGGCCCCGGGCTCAATTTACCTGCTGGAAACCTCGTCGCTTTGATGTCCGGGGATTTTTCAGTCTTTTCACCTCGCCGGCGCCCTTCTCAGCCCTGGAGGCGGGGGGTGTCGAAATTGCCACCCTGCAGAACATTTCCGCCTGAGAGTATGTTAGATATAGACGGTAGAAACTTTGAAAGCTTCATAATACTCGTCACTTTGATATAAACAAAGGCAAGGCATGTGAACACAACACTGGTACGTACGATTTTTTTTTTAAATCAGAAAGAATGCTTCATTTTGGCTTTATCCGATATCTACAATGCAGTAAAAATGTTTTCGAGCTTAGTATTTATATGGCATCTCCTTTATTAATTCATTGTTTCGAGCAATTTAACCTCTAACTTAGACCCATTAAGGTGACGAATGTTTGTTTCGTGGGAGGAAGTTCTTCCACGCTGCGTGGAGAGATTCGGTGCCGAACTACACGTCTGCTGGCGAGGGATTTCCCCGTTCAACATTACCAGTGTGGGCAAGTTCTAAACTTCCGTCTGGTTTCCCAGCATGTGTGAGATTGTAGTGTATGTTTATGTGTGTGTGTGCAAGGTGGGAGAAGGGCACAAGGATGAGAAAGGAAATATCGCGCGCGGTCCGTAGCCAGTTTGTTGTAGTAGTACTCCGGCATCCGCCTGAAATTGTTCGGAGAAACCATGGAAAACGCCCGGTGCTAGCATTGTCCTCCAAACAGCGGATGCATTCGTTCTAGGTATGTAGCTGGTGTTGAAAATTCGCCACTATCAGGACTCGAACGCACTGTCCTCCGGTCAGAGTTACCTCAGAGACACCAAAGTCAGCTGGTGTGTATTGTTAGCAATAATAAATTATAATATAATAGCAAGGGGGAAAATCAAGTGTACTTGTGTGCAGTAAACTCAGCAAATACAATATATTCAGTATTATTAATTCATGTTTGCAGAACGAAGTAAAATAGCAGCTTTCATCGCTAAGTCGCCTTCATCCTGCTTTATAAAATATTGTAATATTACGCCAAAGTTGTCTGTTCATTTATTACTCAAAAAAAGCCAATTCGCACGTCTATAATTTATCCTCAATTTGATCCTCATATTTTCTTTTAATTGTCAAAATTTAGAAATTGTGAAATAATTAGTAGGAGTAATTACATCAATAGCAACATTCTGAGAGTATCCATTGACTTACTATAAACATGGTTCTTCCATGAAATAAGTTTTACACCCCTGCTTTAGATTAACGAAACTCCAAATCTTCAAAGCGTTTTTTTCCTCTGTGCCCCCTTGATTGTGCTTCTCTGCTAAATCTTCCAGGTTGGTGGGCTGGTGAGAATGATTCGAGCGGTTAAAGAAAGAACCTGGTAAAAGTGCAAATCCTTCTCAAAGAGTATTAAGTAGATTTCCCTTGAGCCGCCTTCATCCCCTGAGGCGGTCTCACCCCCTGAATTAAAACAGCTTTTTGAAGAGAGAGGAGCACGAAGGTTGAAAATTTTCCTTGTTGTTACATAAGTTGCTTCAGAGAAAACGTCTTTGTAAAAAGGTCTTATTTCTGTTACCGTTTTCAGTTCTATGATTTGGGAACAATGTACTTGAACTTACAAACCTAATATCAAACATATACAGGCATAAATTGGTGAAAAAAATGCAGCCTCTAGCCATGTCAAAGGTCCGTTCTGCGGATGTAGCCTCTAGCCATGCTTATGATCGATACTCAGGAAGTCGAAAACAAAACTAAAAACAATGAAACAATTTGGACTTTACTGAAATATTTAAATATTTGATTATCTTAATACGCCATTCCTCATACCAGAAGTCACCACAGTGTCGCCACCATAGTCACATACTCAGTGCGTCACTCCTTAAGGGGACCCGAAAGACGAAAAAATAAAAAATATAGATTTTATCTTTGTAGTAAATTATTAATCTTCAATATTTCCCATTTCTATGAGTATTTTACACTTTGAAAAATGCATATATTGAACAAAAATCAAAATTTCTTAAAATTTCTGTTATACAACATTTAAAATAGTGTGAAGAAACAACAGTAAAAAGTCCATTTTCTATTTGAGTTATTTTAAAAAAATAATATTCCTTGAATTTAACTTTGTTGCTATAGAGTATTCCTGAATCCCTTAAGACTCATACTGACATCATGTGACAAGGTGGAAAGAAGCTTCAGTATTCAAGTATTGCAGTTCCAGAACAGCCAACTTTTGCAGCTGCTGAACCCCGTTTCTCACACACTCGATAGCAGACCGCTAGTATTACATATATTGGTTCCGTGTGGAATAAGCTAATACATTTTAGATAATTTGTGTTACAATTAAAAGTATTCTGGAAAATAAAGACAGAAAGGCCACACAAATTAAATTTTATTTCATGCTGGTGATTGTGATACTCAAATATGATTGCGAAAATTCAAGCTTGTACCCTTGAAAGCAGGAAGATTGAAGCTTCTGAAATGAAATTCCTAAGAGCTGTTCCAGGATATATGCCTCCGGTCCATAGATGAAGAAAAGAAATCAGAAAAAAATTTAAAAATTTAAAATGTTTAACCCTTATCCGGTAACTTAAGATTGAAACGAGAAAGTTTCGAAATATTGAGCTAATGTCTAATAAGAGACTTCCGAAGAAGCCCTGTCCATTACGCGCGGAAAAATCTCGAGATTTATATACTTCCATGGACACATTTCCTCATTGTAGAAAGATGGAAATATGTTATCTGCGGAGACGGTTCGAGCAATCGATATACACAGTGATGGTGGTGATATCTGAATAGATATGTGATAAAATTCATAAGTTTTATATGAGGAAATTTGTGAACGAGTAACGTACCCATCAAGCGGAAATTGTGAGAGAGAAACAATTCATTGGCAGGGATTAATATCATGTGTTAGTCGATAACTGTGAACTTTATTAGAGAAAGGCATTCCTAAAGTGTCCGTTTTGTTGCGTTTATAAATTGAATAGTGATGTAAAAACACGTCTGGTATATTATAGAAGAAATTAGGTTTTAGATTTTTACATAAGGCTGAATACGATTGAAACAATACTAAGGTGTAATGGTGGGGAAAACATTTCTCATAAATCACAATAAACCATCTGCTTTTTCATTTATATCTACTGCCACCAGAAGTCAAATAAAACGTACATAAATCAATATCTCCGTCTCTGTCAGCACGTGCATGACGTCTACATGCTGGTCTGCTAATCTGCATTGATTACCTAATGAAAATAAAAAGCCATAAATTAAATTTTATTTGAAAGAGATCACTCATACGGAGTTCAAAATTCGATTCGCGAAACGGAGCACTGTTCATCACATGATCAACATCTCTGTCACCACAACGGTAAAAATCATCTGAGGTAGCTCAGGGCATCTTCTTATGCAAAAGTAGATGGCTGATAATCTGGCCGGAAGGTTCTAGGATTCGAGACCCAACGCAAGCAGGATTTTTGGCACTTGCTAACTAGATGTATGTATGTACTTGGCGCGACAGCCCGAGGACAGGCCCAGTCCTTCCGGCGACGCCCCAGCCTCGCGGCCATGGGTTAAGTGGGTACGTGTGGTTAGCACGTAGACATCCCCACGCCGTACTCCGGTCTTCTCAACTAGAGAAGTGAATTTTCTCATCGTCACACAGCAACAAATACTGGGACATTGCAAGGAAAACGCACACTATAGTTTTGGCTCGGCCGAGAAACGAACCCGGGGCCGCGTAGTGGAAAGCGAGCTAGCCACGAGTACAGCTAACCAGAAAGATATATCAAATTCTGTGTGTCTGGGGGAGAATTCAAGCGAGCGACTGATGTGATCGATAGTTTCTCGTGGTATCGCCGATCAATACCAGGCGATGCTGCAGAAGTAACGTAACAAAAGCGCCACTGACCGCGTGCGATCTTTCCTTCCTCTTAGTTGCCTCGCCTCACTTTACTTGCACACACGTACATGTAATCACACGTACATCACGACGTACTATCGCACACGTCGGAAGGCCATTCGGAAACTTAGAGCTTGTGCCGTCTGGAGGAGATACCTGGATAGGGAATTCCCGCAAGCCAGCGAGTAGGTCGGCGCCGGATCCAGCGTGAGAATATCACAGCCACCTCTCGTAAGAAAACATGCGCTATGCTTACGGGACTAATATTCAGAACAGTTGACGCGCCCGGACACACACAATAATCAGTAAATCAACCATGACGATGAATCGATCAATAAAAGTACAGAAGTGCTAGTATGATGAGCCTTGTGCTTCGCTAAAAACTGTACAACCCTCACTCCTCTCGTCTCGACCTGAACATCAAAAGGACCTTAGAACAAATGAGCTCTAGACGAGTCAGAACGTGTTCGCACCATCAACAAAACAATACACTGGGAAAGTCGCCATATATTTTCACCTTTCACAGATGAACTCGATTGTTTCTGGAAGGTTATTTCTACGAACGACATTCCCTTCTTACTCAGACTCTGTCTAAGGTACTTGAGAGTAAAACCATTGAGTTACCCGGCTTGTGACTACAAATATGTGTTTTCAACTTCTTTGAGTCGTAGGGGAACAATTTGAGTCGCAGAGGAACCAATAATCTCTCTACTATGGGCGAAAAACTATTATACGCGGGTCTTTTACTTTTGGTAAGAAAACGTTCGTAATGTTCACTGGGAGTCTGGAAAGTCCATATTGCCTCTCCTACGCCTCCGTTTCCTTAAAACAGGATTGTAGTTTCATTAACACAAAGTTGTATGTAACACAAAATTGAATGATGCTAGCGAATGACACATATTTTATCGTACTCACTTGCTCCGATTTCTAAAAGAAAGAATTTAAGGTCCGGCGGAATTTTCGGTTTTGTCGTATTTATTTCTAGGATGGTAATGCGGTACGGATGGTAACGTATTAAAAACCAACCTCTCAAGGATCACGAAATCAAAGGCCACGCGGTCGCCGACGCCTTAGGATTAGGGATTGGACAGGCGCCGTTAGTGTTGCAAGCGGGCGGGGGGCGGGTAGACCCGGAACGCACAAGTATTTTGAGAACTCGGAATTTAGGAAACTAATCGCAGCCAGGTCGAGTGGCGACGTTTCGGTCACGTGATGTTGGTTGCCGCGCGAACGCGAGTGTGAAGTCGCGAATTAGGTGCGGCTGAGGGTATAAACCTCAGAGCGCGAGTCGCCGGGGGTGGGTCGTGAGCAGAGGGTGAGCGCTCACGCAAATGCACAAAACTTGCACCTCAAGTGTTGCGTTAACGAGCGATGCCCGTGGGCAACCTGTCTATCGGGAAGCCATAATGGAATGTCTATTCCATTTGCGTCAGTGGCACCTCGGGTACGCTGTGTGAATAATTCTTTGATTAGTGGCGTTGTCCATGAGTGAAACAAATTTATTGCTGTAGTTAAAACAGAAAAGTCTAAATAACCGCGTGTAAAAAGTTGAGCTCTTACCTGTGATTTTTATTGAGATTCCACAACGTAACATTATCATGTTTTTACACGACAACTGCATCACCCCTGGTAACAATTCCCAGGGAAAGACTTCCTCTTGCTTCTCAAACATCAACCTGAGTTACACTTTAGGCAGGCCCATCTGGTCCCTGTACTTACGTCCGTGGCTGCTCTTCTCTCATAAATGTACTTGTACTATTGTTCTGGGTACAAGTACGAAGTAGAAGTAATACTTCGGTGAATTAACGGTTATACCAATCAGCGTTTTCGACCGTTTGGCCCAAACCAGATCCAAGCTGTGAATTTTTAATGAATTTTTCGTACACCTTCGTATGCCTTCGGAGGTGAAGTAAAGCCTGATAATATTGTATATTAGCATGTACAAGATTCACAAACCTAAAAGAAGCCTCTGAGAAAAATTTTCTTGTTCAGTCGTCCGAGTTCTTTCACTGCTAGATGACGAAAGGAGAGTATCGAAATTTGCTCGGTGAGACCTGATGACCTGAGCCTCATCACGCAAAATAAGGGATAATAGATTTGAATTCAAGTTCTGAGTTCATTTAGGCATACAATATATAAAAACAACTCATACACAGGTACTGGACGTGGCAATGTATTTTGGAACGAATAAGGTGAATATATGAATGATTGGGAATGTCTCTTTGCCACAAACGCTTCTACAACATGTGTACTTTACGCGGGATACGAAAATTTAGCTGCAGTATACTCTCGCATTGAGGCTCCTGCCCCTTGAACCAGTGGGCAGGATGACAGCATTTCTATGCGGCAAGTGCGTCTTGGATATGTCCTTAGTGTCTTGTGAGCACAAAATGAAATACCTCTTAAGAGCCTCTGGTTCAGTAGTGTGATAATTCCAAACTTTAAACTCTTGAAAGCTACTTTTCACCCAACATGGGTGGAGGTTTTATCGTGATGAACGACTCATCTACCTGTGCGGTATCTGCAATAAAACTGCGAGTAAAATATAAACACAAAATTAAATAACTCTTCACTGATATGTTGGCAGGAGGAAAAATAGATGTCATACATCAGTGGATCAATTCAATCAGTAATGGATATTTCAAAAATGCCGGCACACTTAAGTACCGTCCAAGCAATATTTTTTCATGATAGGAATTTCTCGTATTTGTTCAAAAATAGCAAGTAGGGTTCATCTACATTCCTCTTAGCATAAAGAAAGTTAACACGACAGTTTTTCTTGATAAACAAATTGCGCTAAGGCACTATTCGAAAGGTATATACATACTCATACCATGCAATAAATTATGAAATGTTTCTATTCACTTCTCGATAATAATGGCAATAAAAACAATAACCACAATACCAACCACAATAACAGCAATAAAATTACAATCAATATCAATAAGAATAAATTTAAATAACAATATAGATAACAGCCAACATCAATAATAATCAGTGTAAATAACATGAATAACGACAGAGACTAGGATAGACTTACGTTATTTTCCTCCAAAAATAACGTTTTTTATTATCCATAATCATTTCTTTATTCACGACCTATTCTTTACGTATGCTCTATACTATTGAATTTTTAATACATTTTTTGCCGACATAATAATTAACAGTTTATATAAAAACATGGCCATTTCTATTCCCATGTAGTTATGAGAAAGGTCAGATTTCCAAAAAAAGAAGGTTTTGGTATTAAGCTATCTTGTTTAATCTTGATGCTTGATATTCATCAAAAACGACCTGAAAATGAAAACGTGTGAGAAGTTTACGATAAGAATTATTTGGCATGTTTTGATCAATACGTCAATTTAATTTGCGCGCCGTAAATTTCGATCTCGGTGATTTGCAAACTCTTTGCGGAAATATTACTTGTCCCGGCATAGTAGCACCGAGCATTCAGTCTTGTGATGAGGTTAAAGAGAAAACGTAAAGGTTAGGGAGGTGTTTATTTCCAGCCCTACATGTATCATCTGGCCAGTGATTTGCAATTTTCCGTTTCTGTTTGCAGTGTACAGCATAATTTACGGTGTGAACATTTCAAACAGCTTCAACACGTCTGTACGTCCTGCGTTTCAAGATCCAAGATTACATTTCGTTCGTCGTATTCGAAGACTGGAGAAAATGTACAAAACCATGGGAATCAACAACTGGATGAGGCGTTCATTTATGTTCATCCAACGGTGAGTTTTTGCCTCTTTGCTTTTTACGTGTTGATTGATCATTATAGTGGAGTCAAGATTTTGTGAAGTCACCTCGTTTGCATTCCGTAAATCAGTATGAATTCATATCAGCCAAAGGCGAAAGACGTAAGAGAGATTTATTAAAGAATTAATACACGAAGATTATTATTATCTCTTTTATGAGACAGCGACTATAATGATTATACATCGTAATATTAGGTATTATTTCTGAAGTGTTTCTGTATTTAAGTTAGTCGTTGGGTTTAGAACAAACTGAAGAATTCTTCTCCATTACATAATATCGTTTGATATTCTTAGAAGAAAGTAAATTCTTTGTTTGACACAAATGGGAATACTTTTGAAATAATATAAATATTTAATGAAGAGAAAAATTTCGCCTCTTAAATAACACGAAACCAACATCTATTTTCTCGTAATCCACTGACCCGAAATGAAACAATGCATACTTCAACGTCTCTTGATCAGTTCAGTTCGGTGATTGCGATCCTGACACGAAGGTGCTTAATCTACCTGAACGCAACCAGAGCACTCGAATTTTTGACAAGTGGATCTATCACTGAAGACGATAAGAGGTGTGGCGGAGCGACGGTACGTACACCGAACCGGTCCTGGATTACTTTCGCATCAGACGCCCGCCGAGAAGTGGCTCTCCGCGACCGCCAGCGGGCAATTCAGCCGCGTCGCCCTTATCACTGCCGCCTCGTCAAATCTCGGAGGCTTACCTGTTATCGCGGTTGAGATTACCCACGATAATGCGCGCAGCCTCGGGCTTTGAATCGCCGGCTTCTCCGCCGAGAAAACAGATAAGTGCGCCTTGCGGGCTGTTCTATTTACGTAAAGTTGTATCTGTTGAAAATGGGTGATACCCGGATCGTTTTATAGATCGTATATTTCGGAGATGTCACGCTGAAACGCGTCAGGTTAACGTTCTCGTTTGTTTCTGTTATCGTACTCGAATATGATATCAAATGGAAGCCACAGAGTAAACTCTATCAGAGTCTCATGAAATCAGTTGTGAAAGTAAACAAAAGTTTAACAAGAAGATAGGCCAAGAAAGTGTGGTTAGATTCCCCGAATGATGAACATTCAAATATTTCGAAACCAAAGAACATTGCTTACCAGCTTAGTAATTATATGTAGGTCAAAATACGGTGTTTACTTTCTCATTTTTTTAAATCCGGAATCACTTTCTAAAGAAAATGTAGTACAAGTTAATTTCACTCCCATGCTGAAAATACATTTTTCATTTCACATCCAAGCGTTTTATTCTTCGATCAATAAAATATATTTTTTGAGTCAGAATTAATAAGAACGGGAAGAAAGTCTCAAAAGTCCGTGGTGAAAACTCTAGATTTCTTTCACCCGCTTTCACAACGCGTTCACGGTTTTTGAAATGCGTTGACAATTAGGAAAGGAAGCTGTTTACATTATTTCAAAATCCATTGCACAGACATTAAATCGCCCATCTAAAGACCTCTGGAGCAGCATATCGCAGCACTCGCACATAAACACAGAAAGTTTGTAGCTAGGAAAACTCAAAATTACCCTTAAACCCTCTAGGTCAGGGGTATCCAACTTGCAAGGCCTCAAAGACCAAAACTAAAACCATTAATATGGTTGCGGACCAAATTTCAATTATTTGGGTGATCCGCACCAGACTTCCCCGTATTGTTGATAGGGGCAGTTTATCCAGCTACCCTGAAACAGGAGAAGGGGAGAAACCATGCGTAATATCAGACCGAACCATGCATAATGTAGGTAATTTGGAATTCGATGCCGTTTTGAAACTTAGCATCGAAAATTATTCTGGGAATACTAAGAGTGAAAGAATTATTAACACTGCTTTACATAGAATGCATTGACAACATTCACACGTTAGAATATTGTTGACTGACGATAAGTATATCAGAAGAGTTTAGCACATTGCCACCATTTCCACTGTCTCTGCAACAATACTGACAGGGAGGTCCAAGGGGTTTGAGACGCAACGGTGGCCGATTTTCGTCACTAGCTAGATATCTATGTCGAGTTCATCAGCTTTCTGGAAGCGAATTTTAGTGGTTGATTCCCACGATCGGTCGCTTTCTGATCTCCAATTAGTATCAGACGATTGCTGAAGCAATACCCTAAGAAATTGGTTATGACCTGCGCGATCTTTCTTTTCTCTTCCTTGTTCTATTATCACTCCTTCCATAAACTTACATGCACTACACTGCCACACATGTTGGGAGACCTGTCGGGTGCATGCCCCCGTCAGGGGCGGTGCTCTACTGGGGCGAAATCCTGGGTGGGGAATTGCCCTGCAGGCTGACGTGCGCGCTGGCACCGGATCTTGCCATCCAGTGGAGCCCCGCCACTGTGCACTCACCATCCAGTATAGGACAAACACCGTCAAGGTGCCCGGAAGCATCAATCAATCAATCAATCAATCAATCAATCAATCAATCAATCAAGAATCAACGTGTTGCACTTGAGACGCCAAGCTCACAATAATGCGGACGGAATGAAATGGTGCAGCATCAGCTCCAAGCGCGTCATTTTCGCCGTTTCGCCAGGGACATTGCGATCGGGCAGAGAGTTTCCCCTTATAACGCCGAGATGTCGGTCTCAGTTGTATATTGTAAGTTTGGGCACCAAATGGCGAGTTTCTTTTTTTACTTCTCTTGTAGGAATACAATTACGAGAAACAATATCACACATAGCATGTCAATATTTACAGCTGACTTTCAGACGAATCTTCGTGATTTTGAAACATTCGTTATAGGATATTTCATGAAACAATGAAATAAATAGATATGTTTGTATTGTACAACTTTTACCATAGCGCCATCTGCAGAGTATGTATTAAAGTCACGATCTAAAAATTGAAGCTCGCAATTCTTCAGCAGCTCGGAATACTCTGTCACTCTTCTGCCCTTGGCTGAAAGACATGGTACGCGTATTTACATTTATGGTAATTAAATATGTAGTGAACTAAGGCATAAACAGATGAGGTGTACCTGCAGAAAACAATAAAACGGGTGTTTTCGTCTCAATATTCCAACCGTAACACGTAATAATTGTATTTGTAAACAAACAATCGCTGCAAAAATAAAATAAAAGTAAAGAAAATAATATTTTTAAACAATTTTATTGAAAAATAATCATAATATTATATTATGAGCATTAGGAGTTCGGCAGTGCCCTTTGAATTTTCCAGGATTAATATGAGAAACAACCATACCATAGGATTGCACAAGGGTTAATAGATACCTTCCAATTTTCGCTCTCTGCATGTGTACTCGAAAACTTTAAATCGTTACCTACGGCGAATGTGTAACTATACTAAGTTGAATGACCAAAGGAAAGTTACAGTTGACTATTGAGGTAAGGCGGCAGCCGATGATTACGGAGGGGACACAACTGTAAATCGACATTTTAGCGCATGCGCAGTGAGATATTATTTTATTTTATTCGCAAGGTTAAAAGTGCATCTTAAAGGTTAATAATACGCTGCTATAAAACCTTTTTATCACCTACAGGTGTAGAGAGGTGAACCTTTTGTGCTCATGTAACTTAACACATTTTTTTAAAATTTTGTTTTACTAAAATTTGGAGTATAAATAAAATCAAATGTTAGATATGACGGTAAAGATACTTTATCCACTCCTGAGAGATAGTCAATTATTCATACTTTATATGTCAACTCTAGCGATCACTCATAAAGTAAAATCTTCCTCTGATGGAGTATCTCCTTATGATTCTCGCAAATATAAATTCCTATTTTTCTATGCGGTTCAACAAAAGACTTCTTTTTCATCCCATTACCTCTGGGAATATTCTAATTGAAGTGCACATCCACTGCTGTGGAGTCTCACAACACGGTGGTTGACTAAGGGGAAGTTGCAGATTTCTATTCGTCGGCGTAGCGATAGCCGATTTTTGTAGAATAGACACAGAGGTCAATAAAACGTTTAGTAAATGAGATGTGCAAGGCCATTTTATTTTATTGTTGAGGATAAAGACGGTTCGTAATGGCCGACAAAATGCTAGTACACCAACTATTATTACCTACGAGTAACAAAAATGATTAAGCGTGCTCTCCTGGTGGCATCGCAGCAAACGTTTTTTTGATCAAACCTAACACTTTATTTTGTATTTTTCTAAAACTTCTAATAAAATAAATATTACACTCACTGACAAAGGTACTTTATGTACTCCAAAAAGTTACATCAATAACTCCTACTGTAACTCGTGAAGTATCTTCCTCCTATAGTAGAGTAATCTATAATATTCTATAACACCGTCTTGTATAATACAAATTACTGTTTTCTTCCCTGTCCAACGACAATCGGTTTACGTGTCTTACTACCTCTGCCTGTATGGTATTACGTCCAAATGAAAGGTAAAGGTTTTCCCCGTTGCGGAGCTGTCCCCACAGCGGACGCCACGACGATCGCGTCGCTCGTAGAGCATAAACTGACAACGTCACCAAATGCGTGGTGACACCATGGTGATCGACCAAAAGGAAACTTCCTGACCACCTTGTGTACTGGCAGCCAATGGTTACGGAGGGGGCTGTGATGTCAATGTATTTCAGCGCAGTAAGAGTTTGTTTTTCAAGACGGATCAACAATAGACTGCGTTCGCTTGTAACCACATCAGCGAGTATTCATTACATGTAAAGAGTAAGTGTGCCCAACACGGACCCCGCGCCGAGCATGACAGACGACAACAGAGAGCATAAACTGTCACCTACATTGAGGGCGTGGCGACGTAACGGTGATCGACGAAAAGGAACGTTGTAGCTGACTACCCAGTGTGGGGGTAGCCAATGGTGATGGGGGGGGCATTATTTTTTCAACAATACTCAGCAGTAAAGGTTTTTTATGTACTCTAGTGAAAGGAAATGAATAACTCCTACTGCAGCTCGTGAGATAAAAGCTTCCACCTATAGTAATCTATAATATTCTAAAATACCATATTTTTTAATAAATTACTAATTTCCTACGGGTTTCCACGAGTACGCCTATGCATGAAATCACTCCCAGCGTGAATTCTGACCATCTGAAGGGTAAGGTGCGCCTCCCCTGCCGCAGAGCCGCTGCCACCGCACCGAACTCGAGAAGAGCATAATCTGTCACGTACACCGAGCGCGGGCAGACATAAAGGTTACCAAAGCGAATTTATAGCTGACTACCTAAGGCAGGGGCACTTTTATGGTAAAGGGTGAGGGGACATCTGACACTGCATTTTTTTAAAGCATGCGCAATGGGAGGTTATTTTTTCAACACGAAACTACAATAGTCATCGTATAACCACATCTGCGTGAATTCGGATCTTTTGAAGGGTAGTTGCGCCCCCCCTGCCGCAGAGCGGCACCCACCGCGGGCGCCGCACCGAGCCCGACTGACGCCTCCGCGACGCGGGCGTCTGAGGCGCGCGGGAGGGGAGGGACGCGCGGCGTCGCGGCGCGGCGGTTGCCAGGCAACGGCGCGCGCGGGGCGGCGGGCGCGCGGGCGTCGCGGCGCGGGTGGGGAGGGGCCGGGAGGGGAGGGAGGGGCTTGAGGGGGCGGGGCCGCGGCCGCCGCCGCCCTATCGCGAGCGCGGGCGCCGCGACGCCCGTGCCAATGCGCGGCGCGCGGCTCGGCTTTTGGCGGCGCCGCAAAGTTCGCGCCGCCCGCCGACGCTCCCCTCCCCGCGCTCGCGACTCCGAATACCGCGCATTATCGTCCGTTGTTCGGCTGCGGGAGGGCTACACGCCGGGCTTGAGACGCGCACGAGATCTTCCACGCGCTGGATGGGGCCGTCGGTGCGTTGCAACGGTGGGAAAAGTCGCGTGTGGAGTTGCTGGGCCGACGAGTAGTGGCGGTCAACCCGCCTCGTTGGTTGTTCGCGTCTGATTAAGCGCGTCGCGCGATCGGTGAGCACCGCTGACGCGTTGGGCAAGTGTCAACAGCGTGCCCGAGCCGTTCTGTGTGGCGCCAAGTCGTCCCAGGAAAGCGCTCGTGGCGGTATTAAAAGTCCCCACCGCGGCGGCGCGGCGCGGGAGAGGGGGCCGGCGGTAGCGGCGACGATCTTGGCGCGGGCGCCGGGTGGGGGCGGCGGCGCGGCGCGGGCGGGGGCGGGGGCGTGGCGGCGGCGGCAGCGGCGGCGGCGGCGGCGGCCGCCAGTGCGTTGGCGAAGGGGGGGCCGGACGCGCTACGGCAGCGGCGGTGACAACGCGACGCGCCGGAGAGTGATACTGCCCCGCAGCCACACCGCCACGCCACCTGCCGCGCTCGCCACCCGCCCGCCCGCCCACGCACGCGCGCGCGCGGGCACGCACGCAGGCACGCGCACGCACACCCCCGCCGGCAGGCCCCTTCGCGCGCCGCGCCAGCCCGCGACACAGATTGGCGCGTCGGCCGGTGGAACACCGGCTGCCAGACGACGCGCCCGCGGCCTCCCGGCTGCACACGCCAACCTCAACACTTGCCTCGATTTGAAGTGTCACCCCCAGCGGACTGCTCGAGTGCCGAGGACTCTTAGCATTCTTCCATCAGAACTTGTAATTGTTTGGACGCATTCATTTGGTGGATTTTTTTCTTCCCCCCGAGTGTTTGACCCAAGCGGACTTTGAGAAGTGCGGTTGTGTCGGCGAGAGGTGCCACCGCAGCGTCCAAGATTGACGTGCTGGTCCTCCGCGCGGGGGAGAGCGTGGGGCGCGGCGAGCGTGGCCATGCCGCAGCGCTGGGCGTGAGGGCGGGCGTGGCCGTCGCGACGTCGTCCGCTTCGCCGTCGTCGTCGCCGTCGCCGTCGTTCCGCGCGACGACGCTCGCCGCGTGGGGCGCGGCGCGGGCGGGCCCCGGCGCGGGCGTTCCGCAGGGCTCGCCCGGCGGCCCCGGCGGCCGCCTGTCCCCGGGCCGGGGCGATGCCGCGTCGCTGAGCCTCCCGCCGCCGCCGCCTCCGCCGCCGCCCGCGATGGACCTCCCGGCGCCCATGCCGCTCGACTTCAGCCTGGCCGTGAAGGCGCGCGAGCCGCACAGCCCCGCCGCCGGCAGCCCGCAGGGCCCGGGCCTGCTCAAGCTGCTGGAGGTGCCGCCCCCGCAGCGCGCCTCGCCGCAGCAGCGCTCGCCCGCGCCCGCGCCCGGCCCCGGCCCAGGCCCCGGCCCCGGGCCCGGCGGCGGCGGCTCCAGCGCCTTCCGCGTCGTCACGCCCAAGGGGAAGCTCGACGGTGAGTGCCTCCGGCCGCACGCCACGTTCTTGGAAATTTCGGTGTTCTTTACACATGTCAACATTTCCTCTGTAACAGTTTTAATGTGCCCCTGCAACATTTGCAATGCGCGCGTGCAACATTTTCATTTCGCCCATACAACATTTTCATTTCGCCCATACAACATTTTCATTTCGCCCATACAACATTTTGAATGCGTCCCATCATTTTCAATGCGCCCCTACATAATTTTCAAAGCGCCCCAACAATATTTTCAATGCGCGCGTGCAGTATTTTCACTGCGCCCGTACAATATTTTCAATGCTCCTCTGCAACATTTTCATTGCACCCATACAACATTTTCAATGCGCCCCTATATAATTTTCAATGCACCCCTACAACATTTTCAGTGCGCACGTGAAATCTTTTCAATGCTCCCCTACAATATTTTCAATACTCCCCCGCAATATTTTCATTGCGTCCATACATTTTCAATGCGCCCTTGTAACATTTTCAATGCACCCGTGCAACATTTTTTAACGTTTCTCAAAAATGGCTTCATAATTGTTTTTGAATTTCTTTTAAGAAGACAGTAACAATAATTTATACACTTGGTGTAGGTTCAATTTTTACTGTTAACTCTGCTTTTTCGAAAATTACAAATGTTTGAATTGTGTGGCATGCCTTCGCGAACCCCATGCAGCTTTATTGAAATTTTGACAGTACATCACATGTAACCCCTGCAACATTGTCTATATTTTCTCAAAAATGGTTCCAAAATTATCTTGAAATTTCTTGTAAGAAGATAGTAAGTAGAACTTAAAATGAAGTGATATGTTCCATTTTCACTATTAACACTCATTTTCGAAAATTGCAAAAGTTTGAATTGTGTGGCATGCTTCGCCAACCCCATGCACTATTCCTGCGTTTTCTCCTTTTATTAGAACATTTCTGGATCAACACTTCTGACAGCATCAGATATTTCTAAAAACCTTTTTTCATCAATGTTTTAGATGCTGATGGTAGTGTTTATTCAGTACCCACCTTACTAATTGTGTGCATCACATTCATCTTTTCTTATGTACAATATCATTATTTCTTTTTTTAACTTAATGCATGCGTCCTTTACAGAAAGTATTTTGAGGAAAATGTTTCTCTGTGTAAACTCTTTTGATAGTGCCTTAAATATCTCCAAAAACCTGTTACATCCAAGTCTTAAATATTGTCAAAAGCACTTATTGAGTCTCCGTCCTCTGTTATTATTATTCCGTCTTGAACGTTGCATGTGTACATCTACATAATTATTTGCCTTAACGCGTGCGTCCTTTACTGAAATAATTTGCAAGAGAAGTGTCTCACTGCGTACACTGTCCTGATAATGTCTGAAGCATTTCAAAAAAAATTTCATCACAGTTTTCAACACTCCCAATAGTACTTACTCACTTTTTGCTGCGTGGTTTGCTTTCTTAACGCGCTCATCGTACACAAAATACTTTGCCAGGAAAGATTCTCACTATGTCTGCCAGCAGTAAGATATTTATCTCCGAAAACGTATATCAAAAGTTTTAGATACTGCTGAAAATTCTTACTGAGTACCGCCCTCTTCGACTACTTTTTGTGTCATGTATATTACGTGTGTACATCAACATGATTTCTTACCCTAATGCGTGCGTTCTTTACTGAAATAATTTGGGAGAAAAGTGTCAGAGTAAATAATTTTAAAACTGTCTCGTATATTTCTGGGAACTCGTTGTATAAAAGTTTTAAATACTGTCGAAATTACGTACTCATTACACACCTTCCCTAATTCTATTTTGAATGATTAATTTTCATTACTTAATACGGGCATATTTTACCGAGGATATTTCCGAGAGAAGTGTGTGACAGTGTAAACTCTTTCAAATGTGCTTCAAATATTTACAAAACTTATTAGATGAATTATTTTGGTAGTATATAAAGTACTTACTTACAACCCACCCTCTTTCATTATTTTTTGCATCATACACATCACATTTGTACATAATTTTTTTCCGTGACTTAACACGCTTGTCCATTTGCCGTATTAAACTTGTAAACACTTCCGAAGAGTACCGCAGTCATTTAAAACAAATTACTTCATCAGTGTCTTAAACACTGTTAAATGTTCCCACTTATTTCGTACGAGTTCACTCATTCTCGTATGCATCACCTGCATTAATAAGTGAGCATCCATCAGTAATCATTTATCCCATTAATTTGCAAGAGAAGTTAGACTCACAACGTATCCGAGTCATTCCAGAATATACATCAATTTCTGATATTGGCACACGAGATGTTATTGCAATTAAATTAATTGTCAAAGTGTGCATTTACTTCCATTAATTTTGTTTGTACAATGTATTTTGTTGAATCTTTATAAGCAGAGAAAACATTGCAGAGAATTATGAGAAATAACGATTTTGTTTTCACGATTTTACATTTTTTCATACCGTACTGATCATGGGATAATATTATGTTTTGAAAGTTACCCGTCGTAACCGTCTTCATTGTAAACTTGTAGATTTTTTAGGATTTATGAACTCATTATTTAAATTGTCTGGTAAACAAAAAAATTATTTCAGAGAGTTCTACTCCAAACAGTGTTTAGAACAATCAATGTTGTCAATAGAACGTAAGGTTTTTTGCCATTTTAACTAATGAATTTCATCATTCAAAAATTCTGCAGTCGTTCACAAAAAGATTCGTTTAATTCAGTTCCAAAATTAATCTAGTAACACACAAAGTTCCATGTACGGACTAATTACAATCATGCCATTTCCAAACCATTGGATATTGCTACAAGCCAATTTTAGACATCCTTGTGATAATTTGTTTAATCTATTTCTTATCTGAATAATTATTTATTCTCTTTCCTCTGTGGACACAAATCTGTGGAAACATTCTTTATGTTGTAACATATGCAATGTTTTAAATACTTATATTTATATTTTCAGTATAAAAATCGAAAATCGAGAAAATATGTAATGTATTTCTATTCTGAGCGTCCAAACCTGGACAATCCACATACCACTGCTTGCATGAATTAAATATCTGCATGCAAAAATTCTTAATCAAAGAGGATTGTTTTAATCACGATTTAGGTATGAATTATTTATTAGAAATGCAGATACACGCTAAAACACAGACATTTGGTTTATTAATTAATGGCGTAACATAGGAAGACACACTAATTACCGGAGAACGCACGGCATCTCATTAATATGACAAAACGATGCATTGTCAATAGGAAAAGCTCTGATGTGATTGCCTACAGATGCGAGTGCGTTTGATATAATTATTTTTCACGCAAATATATATATCAAATGTAAATTCAATAAAAATGAAATTAATACCACTCATTAACGTATATTATATTAAATAATTGACAGAAAATTCAGTGATATATTGCGCAAAATAAAATATTGATGAGCAAAGAGACGTGAAACGAATGTTAACGTCAATATTTTTAGCCACATTAACTCATTGCTAATTTAGTACAAGCTAACACAGATTAGTGCCCGTAAGAAATCCATAATCTTGTGATCGTAATTTGAGAGTGAAATGTAATTACTCATAAATTAATTCCTCGTGAGTAAGTTTACTGTATTTGTCACATGCCGTTGTTTTATGTTTCATTAACAATTAAACATTCTTAGCCCCATTCTCTTTCATATCTATTACGGCAATATTGAATCTATTCACTTTATACATTTGAATTATTTTACTAAATGCGGGAAACTAACATGTCCAAATGCATTGATAGTTAATGGTATTTGTTGATTTACTCCATAGATCTGAAAGATCATTTACTCTACGGATACACATTAGTAAGTTCATTTTCATCTCCAAATGTATCAAAAGTTACTGACTAATAACTGTCGTTAAAAAATTGTCGAAATCATTTCTAAAATATTACTTGATGATACCTTTCATTAAGAAAATAAACGTTCAACTTAGCAACAGAAAATGAGAATTTTGAATTTAATTTTAACCGCACGAAAACTTCCAATTTGGAATAGGTTACTTTAACAATTATTTGAAATCTAAATTAGTTATTTGGTATGAATTATTCTGCATGTAAATGTATTATTTTGTATGCCAAAGATTTCTCTTATTTATGTTGTACTTCTAAAAAAATAATTATTGGTTTCAAAATGGAATCAGAGAATAAGAAATTAAAATGCCATAGAAATACTTTAAAATTCTTATACTTTCCCTCCCCCCCCAAAAAAAAGGTTAATTCAGACCCACAAATTCAGAATGCGTATACTTTCTTTATAGATGTAATGCAAATACTTGAAAATAGACGGAGCATTTAAAAGTCAATTTACATTTTCAGAACTAACATTTTCTTATTCATACTACTGCACGCAGTTTTTGGTTTATTTACCCGTGACAATTCAAAAATCAATATATTAACAAGTATAATCTAAGAAACAGATTCCTTAATGAAATAGTAGGAATTGTAATGTACTATACTCAATTTTCAAGGAAAATATGGCCAAGTACAGAAGAATACTCTTGCCTACTGTTACTACATATATAAAAATCTAAAAGACAAAAAAAAATTACAATGCAAAATATTATAAATTGTCATTTTTATTAGACAATAATTTACGAACTTCAATGAAACATGTTCATTTCTCTCTTTCTTGATCTTAGTGACATCGATATTTCAATGTTCAATGAAAAGAAGTCTAAGTTTAGTAAGTTTTCCATTGCAACTACCTGGTAAACAATATTAACACTTATTTCAAATGTGAATCTAGATGAAAAAAGACATCATAAGTCACATGGCGAAAATTTTATTACTAACACTTACGTACGGTGAAAAAATATATTAACGGTTAAAAACAATACTTCTGATATTGAAGGGCTCTCTTAATCATGTGTGTGACATAATGGACATCAACGTCTAGTAATATTAATTTAAAATATTTTTTTTCAGTCACATTCGTTTCACCGACGGCATTGAACGGATTTTGTACTTCCATGATGAAAATATTTCACTCTTGCAAATAGTTACTGTAGTGTAACACAGTAATGAATATTTGTATAAACCTTTTACCATCAGAACTTTTGCATTATCTTCAAGTTTTTACTTTGTTTTTAAAATATTCAAACATGAATATACAAATGGGAAGATATAAAAAATGTTAAAATACAAAAACTATCTAGAGAAAATTGTTTTTTTAAGTACCGTTATTATTTGAAATTTATTTTGTAAAGTATTAACGGCGTCAGAAGTAGTCTGCCTCCAAGGTCACATTTTCTTGTATGAAAATATTGAGTGCTCGTTACCTCTCTTAAAGTTAATCATAATTATAAATCATCACCAGAATATCATGAATCTGCATATACTCTATATAGTAACTACGCAATAAATGTTCTGAAATTGACCTAATGCTACTGAAAATTTTCTGCTCGCAATTGCTCCTTATCTCAGATTGAAAAAAGTCTCAAATGTTATGTTATTCCTTATGTGGAATTGCAAATAGATACTTAACAATTATTTTCTTCACACGGTAGGAAACTTTATTTAATACGTCAAATCAGATAGAAAATCTCATTCAGAAAATGTGCAATACTATTTTATGCCATTCAGTAATTTGAGAAATATTTTTCTTCTGAGATAAGGAAAATGCAGTGTCATGGAATTTTTGACTAAATTGTTGAAGCTATGTTGCTATCGTCACAAATTCCAATGGAAATTGAAATAAGAAATTTAAATTATTGTTAGAAATCGCAATGAAATCAAGTCGAAGCAGTTTTGAAACTTTTGTTTTTTATACTCATATAAACAAAATAAAATATTTTCAATTGCTACGTTTTATAAACTGGCGTTGTCCGGACGATAATTTTCTGTTGTCATCAATATTAATAGATACCCAAATATTACTTGTATTTTTTTCGATTTTATCCGCTATTCTTTATTTGTTTTCAATTGTAATGTTTGAAGACATCTCATTTTCGTCTATTTCTAATATTAATAATAAAATTGACTACGATTGATTAATAGAAACGAACCTCACAACAATATGTTTTAAATAATGTCAAAATAATGTTTTAAAACTGTTTTGCAATCATATATAGTATGCTATAAATGCATGCCATTTATACAGTAGCACATTAGTAGAATTTCTATTGAGTTAAAATTTTAAAAAAACGTTTCATTTGAACTCTCTTATTGAACCTGCTCTGTGAAATCTTCAAATTGCTAAGTCAATGTTACCTTTCATGGACAAATTGTCTCTTATAAAATATAAATATTCCTATTAAGACTTAGAACATTTGGAGGATGAAAATACCGACCAATGCAATAAAAAATTGTATAGTTTTTTAGATATCGTCCGCTCCTAGTGCATCTCTTGAGGTAGTGGTAAAATTGCATGAAATTTTCAAAATTCTAATTTTATTTTCGAAGCTCATATTCAACATCAAATCATGACTAAGTGATTTTGAACTAATCAGTCAAGTATCAGTCGCGCAAATGAAACACAATACATTTTCAAAACAAAGTTTAAAAGAATGGTTTTGACGGGGCTTATTTACCGATCAGATTACAAGGATTCGACGTCGTCATCTCCCAGAAAGCGAGAAACAATTGTCTGGCGGCGGGCGTGAACCACAAGCGCATTAACGGTGCGTTAACACGACACACTCCCGCCTGTCACCCCTCGGCGGCGGCGGCGGCGGCGGCCACGCGGCCGTGCGAACGCACAGCTGCCGCCTCCGCTGCCGCCGCCGCCGCCGCCGCCGCCGCTGCCAGCTCCCTCCACGCCGTATTGTTATGGCCGTCGCCAGTAATGAGCTACAACTTAATCCTCCCGCTCTTCCCTCCGTCATAAATTACCGAGGGCGGGATTTGCGACCCTCAGACCTCCCTCGTAGCGCCACCCAACCCTCGTCGCCCTCCTCCTCCTCCTGGTCCACCGACTTCCCTCCACCCTCCACCCTCCGTCCCTCACCCCGTGTGATGGCGTTGGGGACTCAAGTGGCTGCAAATCCTGAGCAAGAAAAGATGAATATACCCACTATCACTGCTTATAGTCTTTTTTTGCAGAGGACATCGGGCTCACCCTCGATGAGTAACTTATTTGTACTTCGCGAAGAGTTGAGCATTTATCAATGTCAACGGTGCCTATGCTATACAAGAATTTTATGAAGCGTTCTGAGAAAATATAGGTTACATGAAGCGTTTTAACAGAGTTTGGGGGCGATAATCTTCCCTGACGGCGATCGAGTGAATCTAAAGGCGTTCCAAGATTTCTTGGTTAGATTTAGGTCCACAAGGAACATAACATTGCTAAACTGCAGATGACAGATTGTTATGCGTATACCTTATGCACTATATATTTTGAAATTGCAGCGAAAAAATCCAATATTTTACGACTCAAGCTAGAAATCACATTCTCTAGGAAAGTTAAACCTCCGAAAGTAATAACACAAATAGAGCCAATTCTAAATTTTGTTTCTCAAACTTCATAATTACTTTGCTTATGGCCAGCAAATCAATTCTAAAATATTTGAAATGTTGAATTGAATTGAAAAGTTTAGTGAAAATTCTTGGCTTGGTGTCGTAGCTTCTAACAACATTACAATTTACGTTCCTTTGATACCCTTTCCTCTTCTCCTCATTTACTTACTTACTCTATATTCCTACATCTTAACAATCTATCCTTCATCCTCATCAAAGTTTCTCTGCACTCTGTCCCCGTAATATTACTAGTAGTATAGTACTTACTCTATATTCCTACATCTTAACAATCTATCCTTCATCCTCATCAAAGTTTCTCTGCACTCTGTCCCCGTAATATTATCCCGTTCACTAATGCTTACATATTTCAAATCATATGCTATCAATCCTTTCCTAACGTACACAGTTGTAATTTCAATGGTTCTCATTTAATGGGAGACATAAGCAAAAATATGAAATTTTACATTTTTAGGATTTTGAAACATTTTCTAAGTATTTAGAATCTTCTGAATAAAATGATTTATACATCATTGTGAAATACACTTTTTTAATTTTTTGTTTTTTGCTTCTTTCATCAGCATATTTCAAAATGACAAATTTCGTTTACGATTCTCTCATTTTCGTTGTATCTTTTGAACGAACTTCTTTAGACTTTTCTTCTCTTCTTCTCTCACTCTTCGGGTGTTCACTATATGTTAGAGAAGTTTATTCTATAATCTTTCTTGTACTGCAGAGCTGTATCTTCTATGATTATTTAAGCGTCAAATGTATTTTACTTGTTATCAAGGCGAGATGACTGAGTAGAAGAATTAAAAGAAAATTATTTCTGAAAAATGACGTTTTTAACACGTTTTTTCATTATCTCTGAAACAACTCTAGTGATCATTTTTATCGGAATTGAAATAAGTAGTAACAAATATATAGTAGCAAATGGGTACAGTGAGTACATAAAGAACAGTAAAAAGAATGTAAAAAAATTTACTTTTACTTTAAACTTACTATAAGTTACCAAAACTATTCAAAATACGTAATTATGTTTGTGTTTACTTAAAAAAAGTTTCCGCCGAGCTGCTCCTATGAGTTAACACCACAAGGTTAAATAATTTCCGTGATAATGAGTGAAATGTACAGTAGAACCCCGCAAATCCGATATTTCGGATAATCCGAACAATTTTGGAGATAGAGGAAAAACAAACAAAATTAATAAAATGCTTCTAGTGTAAAGAAAGTATTTTATTACTGAAGTAGAACTGAACAAGAAGTTGTCGTTATGACACGTTTATTGCACTGGTAACTACGGTGTATATCACACATGTTTATATAGCAGTAATTTATATTTATAGGAACTTTGGAAAATCGGTAATCTTTCTTGCCGTAAGGAACTGAATCTGCTTGATGATGCATTGTGATGATGGAATCGCTACGCTCCGTTGCCATTATTTCACATCGCACGCTACGTTGTATACTATCTGGTAATCCAATAGCTATCCATATTTTAATATGTACGGTACATTTTTTCGGATAATCCGAACATTTCCGAATCCAAGCACGCCTCACCCCCAATTAGTTCGGAATACCTAAGTTCTACTTTACAGCCAAATTAACATGGGAAGGTGAGGGCTTTATGTCTCCACTTAAACGCGCCATGTACTACAAACGGAGTAGGTTTTGTGCTGCTTCCGCGATTCAAGTAATTCAAAGGGCGGGTGAGCGCTTGCGTGCAGCACTGCGTGACTATTCGACACAACGCCCCCTCCCCCCCCCCCTACGCCCCAACGCAACGCGTGCGAGGCGGGTGTCTGAGGACGCGCGCGTGTGCGCTCTTACGCATGATGAATCTGCCTGATACCTGAAACAACTGTTAAGAAACAGGTGAAACACTCTCGTAAACGAGGATAAATGAGAATAGCTCGTAGTTTAAATGAAACCGAAAAGAGATGGTTATTTATAGCAATAAAGTTTTCTGTAACGTAACGTATGTGATCTATAAGTCATTCGTCTGTTGATAATAATTATCATTTTGAAATATGTGTAATATCACGAGAAAACTACTCAATTTTTGGAAAGGAAATTATCACAGTTTCAAGTTTTGCGAGTAACTAGTGAGTTTTGACAAATTGTAATGAAAAAGATGAAATATGAGGTCAGTTCATGTCACGTTTTGAGAAGATATTTCATTTAGATTCCATAGTTATTTAATTTTAAATTTGTACTCGTACAGTATTTCTCAGTAAATGTAAATGTATGATTAGTATAATTTTACTACAAATGAAAATTCAATGTACTCGAAGTATTAATTGAAATATATTCTTATTTTTTTCGAAGACTACTTCTTATTTGTTACGTATATCAATAAAACATGAAATATTTAATTAAATGTGTATAAAATAGTATACATTGGTAAAATGTGTTCAACACTCGAGAAGGAAGAATCATCATTATATAGCGGTGCTTTATATACTTGGTGATTTTCCGGGTACACATTCACACTTTCATATTTTATAGAAATATTTTGCATTAAACTCACTGAAGGAAATTATGAACTTTCTCGTTAGGTATTTTGCTTCAGGATAATTTTTTGCTTCAAATTCACTAAAATTCAATTTGTTTTCCTCCATAATAACATTACGAATAAGAACAAAATATTTGAATTACTTACATAGTTAAAAAGATATGCAAGATATATATGAGAGTACAAAACCTGCTGTAATGACAAAATAGCCGGAAGATGATTTTAGCTTTAGGTAAAACCAACTTTCCACCTTCCCTGCAAGAGTACTCTAACTTTACTTATTTCATTAGCGTAATCTGTTATTTATCTAATGCTCCATACACCATTCACTTAATTTTTATTGCCATCAATCAATTTATTTTCAGTTATTTGTAAATTGGTTTAGTTCCCTATCGTATTTACCAACACTTTCTTTACATAATGTTCACGAGGAGAAGTTTCTGATGGCTTACTTATCATTAGATCTAATCGATGTTGTCAAATTATGGCTCTCAGATTGAAGATATGTCGATAGTTAAGCCATCAGAAACTGCTCATTTATATAGAAAGCCCAACTTTTAATTTTCCCAGTAGATAAATGTTTGACTTAGTATTATGGAGGACCGAGAACTCCCAAATCGCAATAAAACAGCCATTCAAAAACATGCAACCTGAACGACTTTTTAACAATCCTGTTTAAATGGTAATACAAATGTTGACAAAGACAAACTTCAACAACAATTACTACTTCAATAACAACCATACCTCTCTATCAGATCTACAAAACACCGTGTATTGATCCAAAACAATGTTGTAGTAATTACGGAAGTGAGTCGTCGGGAATGTTTTGGCAAGGGTCCCATCATTCTAGGGAGTGCATTAATATGAACATTTTAATTAAAATTTGTGTAATTTGAGTATTATTTGAAAAAACATTTGGCAATTTTAACAATAATTTTTAAAATTAGTTTCAATTTTCTCTGATTTTTTAAGTAATTCTGTTGGTAATGTGTAACTTCCTCAATTGAACCATATTTATATTACAAATTTTATTACACTTCATTGGATATTGATATGTTAAAGATATGTTTGCATCCCTAGAACAAAATCTTTAAAGAAATTCGAATAATACATAAGAATACGCAAACAACCGTGCTCACTAATTAAATTATTATTTATATCATTAAATTATTTCTTTAAAATTATATCTTAATTATTGCACGTTACAAAGAATTTTTGAATGATTTAGCAACGAAGTGTTTTAACATACACATTTCGTGTGTGATATCATACATATATTTTGACTTTTCATCAAAATATTTATAAACATACGACATAATTGTTCTGTTACATTCAATTTAAGTGGGAGTGTTATTTTTTATTTATTTATGTTTAGAAGACCTGAAAACACTAAGGTCTTGGAGTCTCGTGAATAATGATCTAATGAAGAGATGTCAGCGATAATAATTATTTCAGTGAACAGCGGTGGAATGAAAGTCAGGGGAAACGAGACAAAACCAAGAAAACCTGCAGAGGGCTCGCTGTGTACTCCACAAATCCCTCATGGGTTGCCCGAACGGGAAAATAAACCTCGGCAATATTATCTACGTGGCAGTCCGTGAGTCGCCGCGTCCTAGGGGCCCAAGCTTTTCGCCCTGATGGCGAAACTGTGGTATATGTGCTTAGGGCGCCCCGTCCCGCCCCGCCCCGCCCCGCCCCGCTCCTCCACGAGGCAAGAAACGCGCGTGCGGTGAGGCGGGAGCGCGTGCGCCCAAGCTACGCGACGCGACTGGCTCGACTGCTGCCGCTGCGAAGCTTTATTAAGAGAATTCGCGAACACTGGTGCGGGGCTGGAGGCGGAAGAGTGTTGGAGGCTTGGGTGGAGGCGGAGGAGAGTTTGGCGACGGAGACAGAGGTGGAGGAGGGGACGCGGTTGAAAGTGCGGGCAGAAATGTGAAAGGTGAAAGTTCGGGTAGAAACGACGCGAAGGTGACGCCAAAAACGAAAGCGGGGACGGAAACGAGACGATGGCAGGGCGGAGATGAAACGAAGGCGGGGATGGAGACGAGTCGAAGGCGAGGACGGAGGCACGACGAAGGTGGGGGCGGAGCTGAGTCGAAGGCGGGGGCGGAGCTGAGACGAAAGTTGGGGTGGAGTTGAGACAAAAGCAGGGGCAGAGCTGACAAAACGGCGGGGGCGGAGCTGACTAAACGGCGGGGAGGGAGCTGATAGGACGGCAGGGGCGGAGCTGAGACGAAGGCGGAGATGGAACCGAGGGGAAAGCGGGGGCAAAGAAAAGACGAAGGCGTGTGCGGAGACGACTCGAAGACGAGGACGGAGGCACGACGAAGGCACGACGAAGGCGCGACGAAGGCACGACGAAGGCGCGACGAAGGCACGACGAAGGCGCGACGAAGGCACGACGAAGGCGCGACGAAGGCGCGACGAAGGCGCGACGAAGGCGCGACGAAGGCGCGACGAAGGCGCGACGAAGGCGCGACGAAGGCACGACGAAGGCACGACGAAGGCACGACGAAGGCACGACGAAGGCACGACGAAGGCACGACGAAGGCACGACGAAGGCACGACGAAGGCACGACGAAGGCACGACGAAGGCACGACGAAGGCACGACGAAGGCGGGAGCGGAGCTGAGTCGAAGGCGGGGGCAGAGGCTAGTCGAAGGCGATGGCAGAGACGAGTCGAAGACGAGGACGGAGCCGAGACGAAGACGGGGGCGGAGACAGGTAGGGGTGGAGACGGAGGTGGGATGGTGACGAGCGCGAGCGTGGATGCGTGGCGGAGCTGAAGGAGCGGGCAGGGGAGAGGGCGGAGGTTGGCGCGGAGACAGGGGCGGCAGCGGAGGGGAAATATGGCCCGGGGGCGGCGGGGCCACAGGCGGGAAAGCGGCACCGGAAAGGAGAGGAGCGAGACATGGCGTCGTGGCGTCGATAGGGAAGTGCAGAGGGGACGGTGACGAGCACAATACGCCCCTAGCGATGCAGTGTCCCCCTCGCACAGGTTTGGTATCTGCCATTAATACATATGCCGCCGCCATATACTTCCCACAGTGGAGTACACTCAAACAGGTTTGTTTCGGTTGTTCGTAAATCTGTCACCTTTTCATAATAGCAGAATAGAACAACATGAGGAGAGAATGCGATGGGCGACATATTTACAATCGTAACAACCGGGCTTGCAAGTTTCACTTAAGATTGGATGAAACCTGAACGAAAACGACTGGGAATATAACAATTTTGTTACCAAGTGCTGCTATAACTAGGATTCCTGTCTACGTTTGTATGGCATTTCAGTAGTCTAATTTAATTTTTTTCTCTCATATAGTTATATTTCTCTGGTAACTTATTCTTGTATAGTTCTTGAGTTTTAATTTTTAAGAGGATACCATTTAGCGCATGTTCCTGCTACATATCAAATTTTCTTGGATTTGCGCCAATACTGTAAGATTAGGTTGTTTGTGATATGATGTGTGTGATGAAACTAACATTCGTTAATATAAATTTTCTGGAATCCAAATTTGAATCCATTGAGTCTCGAAACTTATGAATTCTATGTTGATAGTACACAGCAATAATACCTGCGTCCCCGTATTAGCAGATACAATGTCTTCAAAAATAATATCAAAATGTTTGACATTTATTTCACGGAGAATGCTTCCATAAAGCATACACACAAATAAGAGAGATGTTTCGTAATTTATATTAAAATTAATGTAATTCATTGTTTAAAGATTGCTTAATGTTAGAAATTGAACACTATTTTTATCTTTAATGTTACTCGTCTGTCACCATTAGATTTGCTTCTCGTCTTCCATTTATTAGTACATATAACCTTTTCCTTTCCAATTTACTTATACATAATGAGATGAATGTCGTTAAATTGTTCAGATATATCAATTCGAAGTTTTGTTGCGACTAAATCAATTATAAAATTGTGATTTTTTTGTGGAATTAACAATATTATACATTTCGGACATTCTGTGTGTCATTGTAATACATAGACCGACACAGAATACGCGCTCAACCTTACTATAAATATGTTCCATAGATTTCTTAATTTTTCTTCATATTTTATTATCATTCCATTAACATGCGTACCACTATCGGTGTCTTCGCAAGCCTGCGATTCCCAATGATCTCCCAGGCTGAGTGTAAATCTACACTCGCACCTCGTCCGTTTCCAAGTCAACACCGCAGTCACCACGCCGACCACGCTCGCCATCGTCACTACCGATACCATCGTCACTATGTCGTCGCTGCCTCCGCCACCACCATCGTCATCACCGCTGTCGCCGCCGTATTCACCATCACATGCTCTATCCCTGGAGATGTCGGTGCTGCTACCACCTTCGCTCCCGGCGATCTCACCTTTGTCTCCATCTTTGTGTTTACCATCTCCGCTCGCGCCGTTCCCACCATTTCCACACAACCACCTCCTCTTCCACTATCTCCACATCTACTGTCGCCATCGACGCTACGGACACCGCCGGTTGCACGCAGCTACTTTCCCTGCGTCAACCGCCCACATATCCATTACCATTTTAACGCCCCATCATGACTGCCGCCGAAGCCGCCACCTCTACCTCCACTTCCACCGTCACCACCATCTTCACCACCACCACAGCCTCCACCACAACTACCATCAGCACAACCATCAGCACAACCACCACCACAACCTCCTCCACCACCAACGCCACCGCCTCCGCTGCCACCTCCACCGCCACCTCCGCCTCCAACTTCTCCACCACCTCCGCCGCCCTCTCCACCACCCCCTCCGCCGCCATTTTGACGCCGCCTGCAAGTCGACGCTTCTTAAGACGACGCTAACGACGCGTCAATTACCCGCGCAGTGGCAAGTCAGGGCGTCGCGACGCCGCCTCCGACGCTCCGACGCCTGAGAAGACGCGGCGCTCCTCTCTACACCTCTCCGCTCCGCCCCGCCCCGCTCCGCTCCCGGCCGCGAGGCGCTGGGAGTTGATTGAGAGGTCCCGCCAGGCGAAGTGTGAAAAGCCACTGGAGCACCCAGAGGTTCGAAGCTCTTTCTCAGGCGCAGCCGGCGAAACGCAGATTTTCTCTGCCAGAAAGCCTTGTGACCAATGAGTGAGTAATTAGGGTCTCCGGACGTGTCATTACTTATTAGTTCCGTAAGTGTTGTGCATGTTATAACCCGGGAGACGGGCCTTTCCTCCCCGGAGGAACGTGAGATTCGGCAGTAGACCAACGTCGGATTGTGGTCTGCTCCTCTTCCCGATCTCTCACCCAATACGCCACCTCCCCACCTAGATCAATATAGCTCCCGACTGGGGTACTGTTCCTACATTCCCTGATATTCACAGGAAAATCTACTGAAAACTGTCGATCAGAGCAGCCGACCGCTAGAATTCTTTAGGGTCGATTGAATTCGTCCTATGTAGTTGTCGAAAATTTGCCAGTGAAGTCTCGAACTTCAGAATCTCCCTATTAGTTGTAGAGTCAGCTAATGTTTTCACTCTACCATTGCAGACTGTATTTGTAAAGATGCGATTGGCAAAATGATTCAGATTAACGTACACCACAATGATACTTGAAGATAGAAACAAGAAAATATAATCAGAATGTGAATGAATACAATGACAAATGAATGTTTACCCAATATTGTATGAGCTCTTGTGATGTATTCCGCTTCTCCGATACGTGTAAGGTAACGTTTATAGATGTGAATGTATATTGAAAAATAAGGAAGTTATTTGGTATCGATAAGGATCCTTCGTATTAGAATCGATTTAGAAATAATTTTTAATCGTACAATAGGCGAGTACCTCTCTCGCTGCACTAGATTTTTACCATTTGATAGAAATCAGGACTAGCTCCTCGCTGACTACAGTCAGTCACTATATTTATTGTCTGTGCTAATACAACCAATTACAATGATAAGCGGTCAATCAGAAAATAAATATGAGTATTGAATGACAACGAAAATTCGAATATTAATTGACGGAAAGGAAAAGAATCCTGAAAATAGGCAAACTTAGTATATCAGGTAGAATATTAAGAACAGAATTTACAGCGTATTCAAGTTCCAATTCCAACACGTTTTGTACACTTGTATTGAAAATGCTTCTGTAATAGAAGAAAAATAAAAAAGAGCTTCAATCAAATAATGTAGGAGAGGAAGTCAGCTTTTTAAGAATGTCATAAAATGATTTTATTTCTTTATATGTTATTTTAAAATGTTTAAATTGCAATTAACGCGATTATTATTGTGGTTAATACGACACAATAATTTCTAAAATGTTCCAACATTTTGTCTTATTATTAGGTACATTTTTTCGTTCTTGACTATTCTTATTTCATATAAACCACGTGATGTGCGATAAAGTGTGTATTTACCCTTCATTATCCCGTGTATGTTCGTTCTACTTCTGCAGATTATTCGGGATACTCACTGCGGTGCGCGCTAACGACTGGGAAACAATGCAGAGCCGGACGAATACCTTACTCTCGCAGCCCCCGGGCTACCGGCAATTCTGAACGAAACGAGCACCGTACGGCGCGGGAGCTAGAATATTTCATACCCACCTACGCAACGAGCGGTGCCCGGAAAGACAGAAAATCTATCACGTTCGCCAGCGCGATGAGTTCCCGCTAATACCCGCGCCAAATCCCGCCGGCTCGCCGGGCCGACGCTCACAAACCAAACGCCGTACGCCAGCTAGCCCATAATCCCAACGCGCGTTTTCACCGAAATCTTCGCAGTCACCGTGACGGCCTGTCATTCAGGTTCTGATTAGCGAGCGAACACCCACGCAATCCCACGAAACATCAACGTCCAGTTCCCCCCCCCCTCTGGTAGCACAGGTGGGACAAGCGGCAACACACTCATAGCCGGTCCAACTGTTCGTTGCAAAAGCAGCACGGGCCGGGGGAACAGGTAGGGCGGGCGTGTTGTGACAGGGAGCCCGCGGAAAACCCTCCCCCAACCCGCCACCCCTCGCTCAGCCCGCACCCCGCCCCCAAGAACAATGGAGCGCTCAAAATCTCTCCGGCGTATTAAGCGAATCATCAGCGCTGTTTGTCATTCATCATGCCGCTGATTACAGGTGCGACGCTGTCTTTATAGCCCGGCAATCATTGCACGCGCGCGCGCGCGTGGGCGGATGACAGGGCTTAATAGAGTAACAGCAAATCAGGTTTAAATTAGTGACCGCCCCCCGTTTCTGCAGCGAGATATTTCAAAGAGTGCCACGCGGTCGACCGTGCCGTGTAAAACAAATTATAGCGAGCGAACGAACGTTCGCGCGCGCTGAATATTCCGTGGAGCGCGCAGTTCCTGCCCGGAGAAGCGCTGTACGAATACGTCCGTGGCCGGACCAACACCGCGGCGGGAGATTTGCAAATATTTGTGTTTGCGTGCGTGGCGAAAAGGTCAACGGGCGGGAGCGGCGGGGGGAAAAAGTCGCGAGATTTGCGGACGCGTTGTGTTCGGCGACCTGCGAAATCTGTCGAACTCAAACAGCGTCGCGGCGCGCTGATTGGACGTCCGGTGGCGCATCCCCGGGTGGAAGACATTCTCCGCGTTGTAATTATGTTTTGGCGGCTGGTGGAGACTTGCGCTTTGCGGATCGCCGAGGTTTTTGTTGCGCGTGACTGTGGAGTAAGGGGTTATTGGTTTTACGTTTGCGCGCGCGTGAGATTTTTAAAGGACTTGACGTGAAGTCGATTGACGACAGCGATGGAAAAGTAACTGCTGTTGTTTTTATGGCGTGTTTACACAGAGAATAAATCTTTTTGTGAAAATAAAAAAAATCCAGGAAATCTGAGTGAATTAAAACAACAGACCGATTCCGACTGTGGATTGTTGTCATTTCGTTACAATGTTGGCTCCTGGTTCTTCTTTTATTCGTTGCCATATTTTGTGATCGCACGACTGATAAATGAAAATTTTGAAAAATCGTGTGTGATGACATTATTCTAGTTAATATGTTATAAATCGTATAATTGCTAATCATAAGTAACAAAATGTATATTTATTTAAAATATCCATAACTAATCACATAATTAGAATTTAAATATCATGATGTTCACTCTTGATAAAAGATGAATACTTTTCCTTGTTGACACAATATTGAACAGAAAAAGGAAATAAATCAACGGTTATAGTCATGTATGACAAGCGTGTTTGGATAGAAAACTCTCAAAAAGACACTCTCACGAAAAGTCAGTCATACTGTTACAAAACGTTTGTCACGTTGATAGTGTTCATTAATTTATAATTGATATTTAGCAGACAAAAAAGTAAAAAAAATGCAAAAAGATTACAAACATTCGTTATTTTATTGGATAATATAAAAGTACGCTACATTTGTTAACAGAAATTCGCCTATTTTTTTCTCTCTCGGTGACTTTTGTTTGGAAAATGTTCAAATTATGCATAAGAGAAAAATATTGTAGTTTTTATTATTATATATTTAATTAAAAAATAAAATATCAGGCAAATTGAAATATCGAACTCGAAACATCGGTATTAAAAAAGCATAGCGTTTAATAAAGCGATGTTAAATACATCAATGTGAGTTTAAAAAATAGAAGTTTTGAAAACTTCGACAACGATGAAAATTTTTCCCTAGTTTCGCTCGGTGGGTGCACGTGAGGCCGCAGCGAGGGTTGTGTTCGGGGGTCCGCCCGGCGGTTGGCTGCCCTTCCCGGCCGCAGATGCGGAAAGCAACGTAATCGCGCACGTATTTCCGCTAGTTCGAATTGATGAAGATTATATTCGTATGATGCCTAGGTTTACTTTCTAATATGGTATAAATTCGGTGTAAATAAATCTTTACCCAGTTTTCTTATTTTCGAGTACAAAATTCACTGTAATTTTTTGCATTCTACCTGTAGATTTTTTTGTTTTCTGATGGATTTTCGAAGTTAAAAATACACTGTAAAAGTGGTGTGTGATAGCAAACTTTACACTGATTCTATGAAATACCATATTCGCTACTTATTTTGTTCGTTAACTGTGCGACACTATACGATCATCACACTTCAAGAAAAAATATGTAATTTATGTTGTTGTTTCTTGCAGTAATGAGCTTCATACAAGCATAGCCTTGCAGTTCCAGAAGTAAAGTGATTTTTGCTTGTACAACAGAATTGGCTGAATGTTTATTGCTGTCTTCTTTCTCCTGTGTTCTCTAGTATCAGTGAAGTCTCGCTTCCGATATCGTTCATAATATACAAATCTGCATTTCTAAACAAACAGCGCTGCTTCATATGTACGTTGAGAGAGGTTTTCCGTATGACAACGCTGTTCCTTATTTTCTCATAAAAGTTGTTTGCAAAGGTCTTGTCCGATTTCTTGACAGATCGGACTGTTAATGAACCGATACCGTACTGAACCAAATATCGCCGTTACTCAATGTTCTTGGACATCTTTGCTAATACCTGTGAGAAAAATATCCAGGTTTTAACAATGTATTCTTATCTCTTTTTAGTATTTTAAATTTATTTAATATCCAGTAAAATCATGACGCTTGCCACGCCACTTTCACTCCACTTTACAAATCATAATAAGACCATCTATAAATATCCGTTACTCAGTACATACGGCTGTGGAAGTGGAGGGGGGTAACAAGGAAAAGGCTCAATAAAATAGCTTCCTAACAATCTGTAAACCCGAAGCAGGTTAAACCTGCAATACTCAGAATACACAATGGTTAAAAAATATTTTCAGAGATACATAAATATATCTCTTCGTTAATAGGACATTAAAATTTAAGAGTTAATATCTACGATCATGTTACGTTTTTAATAAAGTTGATTAATGTTTTACAAACTAGCCTATTTTGAATGTAAATAACAAGTTAAAATGAGCTGGAAAATTAAGCGTCAAATTTTCAAATAATTATCTTAAGTCAAAAAACACCCATGCCTACAAAAAATAATTTACGCACACATCGGACATTTGCAAGAAGCATCCTAAGGACCATTTCCAGTATTGAACATGGTCTTGGTATTGCTGATGACCTTAACTATCTGGCTGATTTCGAGTGGAGAAATCCGTCAAAACCAAACGAAACAGATCTTCGGCGGATGCCTTTAGAAGAGGTCGTTCGGGTGCACATTGATCGTTTTCGGTTTTGAACGAATCCGGTTCATTGGACGGTAGTCTGGTGATAGACGACGAAAGTCGGCTTCACTGTGACCTCCGCCTTAGCCCTCCGTCCGTCCGTCTGTCCGTGGCTACGCCCCCGCAGCTGCCGCAGCCACCGCGTCGTCGTCCCCTGCCTGCCGCGCTCGTCCTCGCCCTCGCCCTGAGCTAATTGCAATGAAATCTGTATGTATCCTTATTACTGTCCGTCTCGTTTACATAATTACGCGTCTTACATCAGAGCGCCGTGATGAATGGCGCTCCCGGCGTGGAGCGCGTCACAGCGGCTGCCGCCCCTCGCGCCCACGCCCGCGCCTCGCCCACGCCCACGCCCACGCTCACTCCCACGCCCACGCCTCGCCCACGCCCACGCTCACTCCCACGCCCGCGCCTCGCCCACGCCCACGCTCACGCCCACGCCCACACCCGCGCCTCGCCCACGCCCGCGCACTTGCCCACGCCCACGCCCACGCCCACGCTCACGCCCACGCTCACGCCCACGCCCACGCTCACGCCCACGCCCACGCCCACGCCCACGCCCACGCCCACGCTCACGCCCGCGCCCGCGCCCGCGCCCACGCTCACGCTCACGCTCACGCCCTCGTCCGCGTTGTAGCCCTCGTTCTCTACAACACTAGTTCTCCCCTCGCTCTCGTTTTTTCTTCGTTTCCCCCCCTCATTTTCCCCTCGTTTTTCAGTCGTGTTTTCCCTTCTTTTCTCCCTGATATTCGATCTCGTCCTCCCTTTGTTTTTCCCCCCAGTTTTCTCCGTCGATTTCTTCCTGTGTTCTCATTAGTTTTCGAACTCGTTCTTGCTTTGTTTCCCCTCGTTTCCCTCTTTTTCTCTCTCGTATTTTCCATCGTTTCTGCCCTTGTCGCCAAAGTCGTTTTCTGTAGTCGCCCTAGTTTTCACCTGCGTTTCCACCCTCGTTGTTGTCCTTGGCCACCAAGCTAAGAGCGTTGGCCTCTGCTCGCATCTCCTTGACTTCTTCATACTCGTTCTTCACTTTCTATTGCTCCTCTTATTCAGTATTTTCATTCTTTTATATAGTTCTTTATTCATCCTTTTGTGTTAATTACACTACCTTCCCGGTACATTTTATGCTTTACTAAATTATCCTTTCCCTTCTGCTAAACTTTTTTTTGTCATCCTTTGTATCTCCGTTTCTAATCAGCCTATAGCGCTTCATTCTCTTCCTATAGCTCCTTGTCCACTCGCTCTTTTCCGTCTCTTGTGTTACATCGTTGTTCTTTCTCCAAAGTCACTTCTCTTTTGTCTTTCTGCTATCTCAATCTACCCTCTTTTTCTATTTGCTCTCACCTTCATCGCCTGCGATATTTTTTCTTGCCGTTTTTGTTGGATTGATTCCACTTTAATCGTTCTCATCTACGTACTTTTATCACCCTTTCCACATTTACCATGTTTCCCTCTCATTCCTTCTCCCGCATGAATCATGTTTCTCTTCCTTCTCCAAATTCCTCCGGCCCAGATCGAGTTCCTCATTATAGTTTTCTCACTCTACTTTGTTCTCATCTCTCCTCTCCCGCTGTTCCTATACTGTCACTGTTTCCTCTTGTCATCGTCAACATTGTTCATGGACCTCCTCGTCTCTGCCATTCTTCATTCTTGGGAAGCTTCATTTTCTATTTACTGAAACAGCGGCCATTAAATCCGTCCGTTGTAGAGCCTAATTTTCACTTCATGGCTGCGTCTTCGCGAGCGGTCGTGTGGGTTTCTCGTTGCGAAGCAGCTTGTTTTCGTCCTCTGCATCTGAAATTTCGTGCTTGCCACAGAGTAAATCAAAGGCACTTGCGTCATAGCTCACTCCAATTGTTAGCCACTTGGTGAAATTGAATTCTTCATGTGAATGGAAAGTTTCTTAAGTTGTTTCACTATCCGTACAGACTTCATCCTGGTGGTAAACAAAGTTAACAGTATTTTTAACATTTGAAAAGAATGAGAATTTAAAACGACGTTAGAAGAGTTATTAATATACTTATGCATATTGATTTTAATAGATCGCAGAGGAGATATCGCTTGTTGTTTAAACTATATTGCAAAATAGGAAAATATTACTGTGTTCATTACTGAATTCGTAAAAATATTTTATATTAAACAAATTCAAGGTGCAACATTTTATTACATTTTTTTCATTAAAATTATTTATTTTGAATTTTTCCGTACAAAAGTCACTTCTAAAAATTTGTTTACATTCCTCTACATACAAGAATACAATCGCTCAAATTGAATTTATGAATAACTGACGGCGTATTCAAATACCGTGCTCCAGCCACGCTCTCACCATAAACGTATCTGCACTCTCGTTACCTCCCCTCCACTCTCACCCCTCTGCCATCCCATCCCCGACCATCTGGGCACGAAACCCGCTCGTCAGCGCTGCCTTTCGGCGCGACACGTCACTAATGAGCGCCATGACGCAATTCTTTATTGATTGCGGCGCCGCGGGAAGCTGTCCTCCCGGGAATTCGCGATGTAATTATTCATAACATTAGAGCCCCCGGAACCACATACCCGCTCGCGGAGCCGCCCTCGCCAGCATCCGCCCCCGCCATGACGCCGAGTAGATTTGGCAAAATTACCGCCAATATTTCACGCAGCCAAACGAACGGTAATTCTCGGTAACTTCAATCGGACCTATATTTGAAAGTACAATTTCCACCGAGCGGGGGCTCATCAAGCGGCCACAAAAACCGGGCCGGGTTTTTTATTATTAAAAGTCCACAGGAAATAATAGGTATTGCATATCAATTGTCCGTTTGTGCTATCATATCCCGCGCGGCGAGCGCGAGCCGGGTGGAAGCGGGCGGGCGGGGGGAGGGGGGCGGTGCTCTCTCTACCTCTGTGCCGGCGCGGATATATTTTTTTGCGCTCGCGCGCGCGAGCCCGCCTGTTCCTCTGAACTGATCCAATCGCTTAGCGCGCCCACCTAACAAGGCGAGTGGGAATTGCCATCACTTTCGGATGGCCCCGGGTCAGTCGATGAGAGCTCGAGTCACATCAAACGCAGAGAGAGAGAGAGAGCGGGCGCCCGCCCGCCCAGCGCCGGCGCTTTCTCGTTGCAGAAAAATCGTAACGGCCTCCGCGGATGTCCACACATCCCGTATGCATGGAGGTCTTTGTGGCGGCGGTGGAGGGGTTGGGGGGGGAGGGTGGTGGGAGAATAAAAAAAAAAGGTTGCCGCGCGCGCAGCCACGCCCGACCGCGCAGGGGAAGAGGGTATTTTTTTGTGTGTGGAGCTTAGGTCCACATGTGGGGAAGTAATTACATCTGTGCGAATGAGTTTCCCCTGCTGTCCCGCCCCGGTGCGGCGCGGCGCGGTGCCGGACGCCATCGAGAGCCGAGTGTCATCAGGAAAGCAGCGTGGCTGTCAAAGAAAAGCGGAATAAATGAGATACGGCGCCGCACTTCGTGCGCGGGCGGGGCGGTGGCAGGGCGGTGGCGGGGAGGTGGAGGAGTGATAGGGAGGTTGGGGATGGAAGAGCCTGGGTCCCTCCCACGCGTGCGCGAAACGCGTACCCTCCGCCGCCTTGAAGGAGATCAGGTGCGTCGTTTGGTTGGGCCACTGGTAAGTGCGTCGCTTGGGTGGTCCACTCGTGTGTCGTTAGGGTGGGCCATTGATAGGTGCGTCGTTTGGGTGGACCACTAGTAGGCGTGTCGCTTGGTTGTGCCTTTGGTAAATGCTCCATTTGGCTGTGCTTCTGGTAAGTGCGTCGCTTGGGCGGGCCATTGATTGGTACGTCGTTTGGGTGAGCCACTAATAGGTGCGTCGTTTGGGTGGGCCACCAGTAGGTTCGTCGCGTAGGTAAGCCTCTGATAAGTGCGTCGCCTGGATGAGCCACTAGCGCGTTGTTAGGGTGGGTCATTGATAGGTGCGTCGTTTGGATGAGCCACTAATAGGAGCGTCATTTGGTCGGACCACTAGTAGGTGCGACGTTCGGCTGGATGAAGTATGTGGGTGAGAGAATGTAACTGCATAGTGCAGAATTTTAGATGGGAGATGAACTGATCGGTCGTTTGTGCAAATTCCTCAGAAAAATTCCATGCGGATGTTCAAGACCTATTTCCGGCTCGTGTGAGATGGCTCCTTCTCTCGAAATTGGAGCCGAGAGTAGGAAAAGTAGGTTTTCTAAATAATATATAATATCTAAAATATATTTATTATTTTATTAATAATAATATATTTTGTATTTCTACATCGATCATCTAAGACTCTTTACATTATGAAACGTTTAAAAATAATAGACATATTTATTTCTAGCGTCTCAATCCTGCATTCTACTGTGCTTCTTGTAGTATTCTACGACTTATATGATGTAGTCACAGTAAAAATGCTTGATATGGATATATTTTAGCTTTCAGTTTCGAACGGCAAATATTGAATTGTAATAAGTGAAAAATGACGTGATGAGAAATTTCATATCTTCCATAACATTAAATATGCAACACAATATTAGCGAATAAAACGATGCTGATTTTGAAAAAAAAAAACTTGTCGCATTCAATCCATCACAAGAAATCACAGTGAATAGAACGTACATCGTGACTGAAGTTCAGCCGTGAAACACCAGCGGACTTCATTCATAGAACCCGCAAGCTTGACCTCCTCCATTCGCGAAGCTATTCGGAGCTGGTGAAGTCGTAAATCAGATAATTCTTTCGTCAAGCAGTCTATATTTGCTCGTCCGTCGACTGGCCCCATATTGATCTCGTGCCCTTGGCCATAGCTCTTCCAATACTTTGAACGCATCATTCCTCATCCTGTTGTCCGAATCACCCCCTGGGCCGGTTAATTACTTGGAATTTCAAGAACGCGTCCGCGAGGGGAGACTTCTTGGGATTTGGCCCAGCGGCAGCCGGCACGAGGGACGCGGTCCGCACGCGGACGAGTTACCATAAATCACGCGGCGGTGATTGGTTGCAACGATCGTCTGCCCAACTGTCGAAACGAATCGCTTAACGGCGGTGAGGCGGTAGTGGGGTGGGGGAGGCGGAGCCGATGGCGGCAACAATGATGATGGCGAAGCTGATGACGGTGGCGGTGGAGATTGGAGGCGAAGGCGATGGCGGTGGCGGTGGCGGTGGCGGTGGCTGTGGCTGTGTCGGCGGTGTCGGTGGTGTCGGCTGTGTCGGTGTCGGCTGTGTCGGTGTCGGTGTCGGTGTCGGAGGCGAAGGCGAAGGCGAAGGCGAAGGCGAAGGCGAAGGCGAAGGCGAAGGCGAAGGCGAAGGCGAAGGCGAAGGCGGAAGCGGGGGCGGAGGCGGTGGTGATGCCTATGGTGACGATGGAGATAGCGATACTTCTGGCGTCGGAGACTGTGACGGTGGTGGCGGTAGTAGGGGTGGGTTAGTTGAGGGGCGGCGGTGCCGGCGGTAACGATAATGATGGTGGCGGCAGAGGCAAAGGCGGTGGCGTGGCGACAGCAACAGTGGGGGTGACGGCAGTACCGGTGTGGTAGGCGGTAGTGGCGGCATTACTTCTGGTGATGTTGGTGGCGTTGTTGGTGTTGGTTATGATGGTGGTGTCATTGGTATCAATGGCGATGATGGCAATAGTGATTGCGATGTTAATGGCGGTAGCAACGGCGGCGGAGGGGTCACTGAATTGGCGGCGGTGGCAGCTGTCTGGCAGCGGGCGCCCCCCTGGGAGCGAACCGAACTGTGACAGCGGACTGAGCAGGGGGTGGGCGACTATGTGCGAGGGGATTCCAGTGAAGGAGAGCGAGCGAAGACTGGCTCAGATGGTGTGGGGTAGCGAAACTGAGCACAACGCTAGAAGTATGTGATGAAAATGAGTAACATTTTTTATTTGTATGTGCGTCCAGGGAAACACCCTCAAAACGGTGAGGTAGCATTTTATTGCTCGTTCGTGACGTTGTTTGGAGAATTGGGGGATTAAACTCCACCAGGTGCCGAAGATTTGCCTGATGACTTAAATTAACAATGAGAACATTGTGGTATAGTATTTTGAATTGTCAGGACCTTATTAGTGAGACAGTTACGCGGTCTTTCCTAATTGTTGATTCAACAAGATGTCGGAGTGGTGATAACTGAATATCACATAACGGACAATACGACAGGCCTACGAAAACGTTTTAAGCATTCGTCGACTCGGTAGCTCAGAGGTTAGAGGAAATGAGCTTACACCAGAAGACTCAGGTGCGAATTGAGACTCGTCTGACGTTAATCCTGAATTCTCTGAAGAATCTTATTTATTAAAACACCACATCTCCTCCTATAATTACGTCTTTTATAGTTTATTTCCTGTTATTCAGTTTACTGACTTTCAGATATTTTATTTCGTGTTTCGGCCGCGCCAACTGCTATGATCAGTATTCCCGTGAGTGTAGTGTATGGTTTGTCACGGGAGGAGGGCTGATCTTCCCCTCAGAATTATGAGATTTCGTGCCGACCTTCACGTGGGTTTCCTGGGGATTTCCCCATTCAGATATCTCCCATCAACGATGACAAGCTCCCGACTGATCTCTCGACGTGTGTGGTAGAGTAGTGCGTGCAAGTATGAAGTATGCGTAAGTGAAGGATGAGGATTGGGAAAGGAAGAGCAAAGAAAGATCGCGCGCAGTCCGTGGCCCGTTTGTTAACGTATTGCTCGGGCATTCGCCTGGTGTTAACCGGAGAAACCGTGGAAAATACCGATCAGAGACCCCGGCCGCAAGGATTCTCCTGTAAGCGGCTGAACTCGACCCAACTATCTAACTAGAGTGGAAAACCCTTATATCGTCGGGACTCGAATTCTAGGACCTCTCGGTCAGAGGCACCGCAGTGGCGTAAGTTGTTTCTCTGGCTCCTCCTCCACCGGTCTAACTTTAAGGGTACCTTGGCTCCTTATGGAGCTGTTGTGCCAAAGTACATACATACATTTAATTGTTTGTAAAGAATTAAAAATATCCGAGGTAATGTAGGTTCCGTCCCACTTTTACCAACGGGAAGTACGAGAACGGTAGTCCGCCCTTTCCCGAACGCGGCCTCCCCTTTGAGGGCGAGCCCCCGGCGGCGGAGTAGGGCGAAGGGAAGCGGGCGGGGCGAGGTGCGGCGTGGGAGGCACGCGGGGCGATTGTGGGCGCCGCGGGGGCGCGGGGGCTGCTGCCTGCATCCGCCCCTATGCGCCCGCGGCGGCGGCGGCGGCGGCGTCTGTGTGACGGTAGGCGCCGGCTGACGTGCCGGCTGCCGGTCGCTTATGGATATTAATCGCGCTCGATGCTTGATCCCGCCGCCCGCCCGAGGAAGTGCTGGCTGTGGTGGCTGCGGTGGTCGCTCTGGGGAGAGGAGGAGGGAGGAGGGGGAATTTGGGGCGGTGGCAGGCTAATGGGGTGCACAGTCTACTTGTAGGAGTCGGAATAGGCGTGTCTAATGGGCTGTTTTACTTGGCTTCTTTTGGGGTCTTTGATTACGCGACTTTGTGCTGGGATCTGTCATTTCATGTGGGCCGTGAATCATTTGTCGTACACTTTTCCCATGATTGTAAAGTAAGATATATGGTTGAGATATTTAATTGTCACTTCATTTCCTTTTTAGAGATGCTATGATTTTTATTATTTTTTCCATGATGTAGTAGTATGCCCTATTTACGGCTATGCATTGCCTAAATAATGTATCTTATGTTTTCGTTTCGGGGATCAATTCTTTTAGTTGATTTTTTTTCATTTTAGAACTTGTCCTCAATTGTTATTTAATTCTTCATTTTAATGTTATTCAGTTTACTCACTTTCACTGATTATTTACATAAGTGTATGAATAAGTGGTGAGGATAGGACACAAAGTAAAGAAAGATCTCCCAGGAAAGATCGTGGCACGTTTGTTAGGTTGCTGCTCCGGCATTCACCTGGTGTCAATTGGAGAAACCACGGGAAACTACCGATCAGAGTAGCCGATCGCCAGAATTATCTTCCAGACAGCAGCTGAATTCGACCTGTCTAGCCATTATCGAAAATGATGCCACCGCCGAGACTCCAACTTAGAACCTCCTAGTCTGAGGCGCTGCAGTGACATCGGTTGTTACCCTGAGCCACCTATGCCAGTATAGGCTTCAAAATGCCAATGTTAAATACTTCGATGAGTTTACAAAAAACATCGAGGTTTTGAAAACATCAACAACGAAGTCACATCCTTACTTGGGCGGCGCCATCCTTCGTTCTTCATTTTCTATTAATTATATTAACAAATATATATATATATATATATATATATATATATATATATATATACAGTACCACAGTTATTCAAAATATGTAATTTTCTAGTGACATAATTTAACCTTATAATCTAAATTAATTGTAAATCTAAGTACTCGATGATAAGAAAGCTCATAAAGCGCCTTACTTATTCTCCAACTCGAACTGAATGTTCAAAGATGCTTGAATCGTGAACCGGTTTTTAATTCTTGTTCGGGAATCTGTGGTTTGGGCAAGGTCAAATGGCAATGGGATATAGGGATACGACATTTATGTCGATGTTTCTAAAAAATCTATTTTTGTAGGAACATTGATGTTGTAAACATAGATATTTTTACGTCAGTGATAAATATTTTATGATGTCGATTTTATTATCGATGTTTTGTGATCTATTTTCTTTTCTCTTCAGGTGTATTATTTCTGAATGAAAAATTCCCAATATTCAGATTTCACAATACTGTGAAAGTAAAATATGAAGTACAACTGATGAGTATTTCACAGTTTCAAACCAAAATAACGCTCTTTGTACTACTTCCAGCGACCAAACTCTCTCGCCCGAGATAATCTCCATGCCCTTGTATTTCCTCTTTCTTCATATTTATTTTGCACATTGAGATTCGGCTAACAAATATGCTCTGGGTGTAGGGTGTGCCACTTCTCTTGTCCCTATTCGGCGCATTCATAAACATCGTGTCAAATTAAGTTTTAATACACATAAATTTAATGTTGGAAATTACTAAACCAGTCTAAAAACATCGATGTCGAAAAACATCGGCGGTTTTCAATCGATGCATTTTGAACTTCGATATTTTCTAACATCGATATTTGCTAACATCGATATTTGCTAACATCGATGTTTGCTAACATCGATGTTTGCTAACATCGATGTTTGCTAACATCGATGTTTGCTAACATGGATGTTTTGTTATGAATGTCGCACCACTAGATGGGTATTCGTTTCGGCTGCTGCGTGAGTAGCATTCGCTGGAGATCTTGGTAATGAATGGAGGGCGGCGCCGTCGTGAGCGCGCCGGCGCCGGCGGCGCGGCGGAGGCTGAGTCAACGCGAGGCCCACCCGCGGACGGCGGGTAAGCGCTTTCCAATCCACTTGCGGCCGCCGCCGCCGCCGCCGCCGCGCCAAGGACGCGCCTGATTGACAACGTTTAAGGCGACCGCCCTGTTGCGCCCAATTGCGGGGGCCAATCGGCTCAGATTGGTGGAGCTGGGCTCTAATTACCTACCTCCGGAGACTCCCCCCACCCTCCCACATTCACATCCACCCTCCGTACCTCACCCCTTGCTGCTGGCCCTCGCCTCAGCCCCGGAAACGTGGTCGTGGTACTTGAGCGTCCGATATAGTTTTAGATGTGGATTGTGATGGATATGTTGTGCAGTATCAATCGTGGTGATTCGCATAAAAATTAAAAAATCAAAACAAAATTGCAACAACCAGTTCGAAAACTGGTATCATTCATTTAAGTACCAATAATCCAGACTACTGTAATTTTTAAAAGATGTTTATCTGAGACGATTTACACTAATAATTAAACGATATTTTCTTAAACACTTAGTTTCTTTAAATCTGTTCTTCAAACATTTTCTTAATATTTTCTTAAAAATAATTAAACGAACTTTTCTTTAAAATTTTCTTAATTTTTTACTCAAAAATTTCCATACATGGTCGAGGTTTTCCTCTTCTATAATTTTCTTAAAATAATATTCAGATCTTACAATTAGGAAACTGAAAAATTGAGATAATTAAAAAAATGTAATTTGAACTGCGATAGATGGCAGCTTACAAGATGATCGGTCAAGTTCGAAAAACTAGCCCAAATCAAAGAAAGTAGAAAACTAAGTAGTACAAGAAGTTGTGTGCCAACACTAGTTTCATAATTTTTACTTGCGCCAATTGCCTAACTCATGAGTAGCACAAAATGTCCCCCAACCATTCCTTGGCTGTGACCTCGCGTGATTTCTAGGGACGTTGGAACACTTCTTGTTCTTAAGGGTGAACATATTTGTTTCGATGTAGATAAGAGGTATCTTGGTGAATTGATTGTATTGTGGAAACGATGCCTGTCAAGTTGGCGCATTCTCCGCTACAGTCGTGGGGATATCACGTCGTGGCAATTAGTACGCCTGTAAATAAAACGGCGACATAGAGTGGCGCCTCGTGAATGAAAATAGTAACCAAAATTGTGAAATGTAATGGTTACTACGTGTTTCAATGCGTGTTCTAACTTTAAAAAATTAAATACAAATATTTTACTTTCACCTGCCCGGTTCTATGTCATTTACCTCAGAAACGCATTTCTTAATACACATTGTGGGAATGAAGCTTGTCGACATCTTCTGTTTGTCCCACAATTCTCTCAGTAACTCTTGGATTAATTTGATTAAGAAAGAAATGAGAAATTATAAGAATTAGATTAAGTCAGACAATTTTGCTTCTGGAAGAATATCCATAATATTAATTTAATACACTTGTAGTTAATAATAAATGTGTTTATAGACCCGAAAACTAGTGTAGTAGACAATTTATACTGTTTTCTCTACCTGTGAATTGTATATTCCGTAATTCGTAGAGATTCATATTCTTACGTTGAAAAAACAATATTGTTACTTAAGAAGCAACAGATACAGAACGTCAGAACCCATATTTAAAAAAGAACCTATATTTTATGCTATAATGTGTGTACGTCGTATTCCTAACTTTTCAACGGCGTTCTTTACTGAAGTAATGCATATTTCCCTAACTCATCAATAAAGCAGCTGAATGAATTGATCTAGCAAATTATGATCTTGTTGTGTCTTAGGAATGTGAGCGAAGTCCGCTGAGAAATGAAAGTTAATCGTAGAATTAACAAACATGCCGCTAGCTTCGGATTTGTGCTGCATCACCAATCCGTTTAATAGTCGGCTTCTTTTAGCGATGAGATTAATTAAGAAGAGTCCAGCATGATTGCCTCCAAAGCACGGGTTCTACGAAGGAGATTCATCTTCGACAATGAACGTTTGAGCGAGTGGCGTTAACACAACTGATCCGTAACAGGGGAATAAAAAAGTTTCGATCTGTCGTAATAATCTTTTTTCTTCAATAACATGAAATTTTCTGAATAATTTTGTTTCGTTTTGTCCATCTTTCCTCTCTTGATGGCCATGAGTGTTCAAAGAGACCAGCGAAGCTTTTTGACTTTCGCTGATATTTATTTTCCTATCAACGACTGCTCAGCTCCACTCTCCTAAAAACGTAGCTGCAATTCACTCCTCCAATTTCCGAGGAAACTGTCGATTATCTGCCACCAATTTAAACTTTAAAACTAGTATACTTCAGACTCAACCAGAGCTCTCAGTTTGACAATCGGCAATGTCCGCTCCTGAATTATTCGAATTTTTGTTCTAACAACTTGATTTAATGGTAGTCAACGTGCTAAAACTTCCTCAAAATATAGCCACCCTGTCTAAGTAAAGTATGCTTCAACACGAGTTTTCTGAACCTTTTGTTTCATTATTATTCAACAGACATATCAACTTGTATCCACACATTCCAAGTTTTTCACAATTTCACCTCTAATAAACTCTCCAACACCATAGTAACATATTGTAAGGATATTTTGTCATATTATGGTAATTTCACATGTACTTATGTCTTTTACTTGCACTTGGTAAGTCGTAACGTCACATTATGACTGAAAATATAACATTCAAAATTATGAAGTCTTCAGATTGAGGTAACGTAAAATCTATCTACGCCTTTACATTCAGTTACTCCAAAACATAAAATTTTACATTCTAATTTTCTTTTACAAAGTACTTACAAACAACATATAAAATTCATCATTAATTTTGACGATTTTGATTATTTCCTGTAGGCAGAGTGAACGTATGCTGAAAGCAAAGTATTTCTTGAAAACGTCAATGCTTCTTTTTGCGAAAGTCCCCCAATACTTGTCGCGTTTTACATTGCCAACACATGTTGGAAAAATTGTACATCTATGCTCTAGGCCCCTAGCAGATGCGCAAAACTGGGGGCACAATTCATCGGGTGACTCTGTGTGGAAATGTGGAAGTAACGACATAATGGGATAGAAAAGATCAAACGAGGTGTCCGGCCCCTTGTTTAAGAAAATGCTCAGGCATCCTTCTAAAATTGATGATAATAAAACACGAAAACAAATAACCACATTAGCCAACCTATAATTGTCATCGAGGCAATAGTCGTACTTAACTGGATTGAAAATCCTGATATCATTCTAATATCCTGGAAGGGCAATCTGTGGCGCTTCGCAATCTCACCTAGATGCACTGACACGCCTGGTTTAAATAAGTTTTGAAATTACTTAATACCTTGCACCGGGGGAAAATGCATTTCTCCGCTACTTCCTCGCGCCTCGTGTCGCCTCCTTCAACCAGTGCTACAGCAGCGGTGACGTCTCGCAGCTTTAGGGCGAGGACCCTCAATCGGCGGCAATGAACTTGGAGCGGGCGGGGGCGGGGTCACGGGCTCCGGTGGTCTCCAGAGACTCTAATTAGGTCTCTAGTGGCGGAGGCATGGGAGTGTGTGGGGGTGGGGTGCCGAGGCTGTGACCCGCGTGTGCTCTGGGCAAGTGCCACACGACGCAGTCTCCGAAGGTTACGTGGATGGATGCGGTGATGGATGGGGAAACATTACGGGTGGAGGGATGGAGTTGAAAGTATCTGGGGAAAATCCAGATGACTCGTGGAGTAGTGGCCAGATCGCTCGCTTTCCACATCTAGGGAGGGGGTTCAATTCCCTTGTCGATCATATGGTGGAGGTGGTGGACAAAATGAGTTCCAACACGCTTTATTGGCATACACTCATTTTGTTTGCTTTCTTTCTATCATTGCTCATTCACGTGTAATTCACATATTCATATTCACATATTCATCGCATGTAATTCATACATTCATAATCACATATTCATCAAATCATTCGTCCTTCCTTGTACGACTAGAAAACATAGCTATCGTTGGCGGATATATACCTTACCGACGATAATATCATCGTTGATAAGAGGTGTCGTAGTTGCAGATATTGGTATGAGTAACGTTGGCTCTAGCACCAATAGTAATTTATGCTGGATATTGTTGTTGACAATAGTATTACGATGTCGGTGTCCGTATGGTATGTAAAAGCTGTTAAATTTAAGTTGCTGACCAAAGTAGATATTTCGGATATTGTGTTGGAACTGGAAGTGGAGGTAGTTGTTGGAGTTTTGGATGTCATTGCGTTATGGTGTGTTTTGTGTATTCATAAGAAATTTATCGCTGTATACACGCATATTGTTCTATCCAAGCAATGCAAAAAGCTTCTAACAGTGCGAGATCTGGCGGACACAGGGGCCCAATATTGATGGCAACGCTGGGGGATGTGCACATCACGTGACTGTCTTCAACATCCACGCTGCGCATGACTCGTAGAGCTCAATAGACAATTGATTTACTGTTAACTACGAAATGAACAAGTAGGAAATAATCAATGCAAGAATTCTATGTTCATGTAAGAACTCTGTGTGGAGGAAATTTATTAATAAGAATCACTTCTTTACGCGAATATTACTTTCCTACTAAACCTCCTGATAATCAAATTTCATAATATTTATCGTTAATTTTTCTTCTACGTCTTACTTTTATAAGGATTCGTCTTTGAATTTCGAATCTTAGGGTTCAACATCTCGTTCTATATAAAACTGTTGGCTTTAATAGGGAGTTTTGGACATCGTTGGGACACATGCTTTCAGAACAGAAGCAATAAGTCTTTCGTGGACGATGGTACAAGTAACATGTAATACTACTCACTAGGAGATGGCTGTTAAAAAGGCCGGGTGGCGGAGCGGGGGGCGGGGGCGGCTGCGATGGCGTCCGCGGCCGCAATGACGACAGCGGATGCGCGGCCGCCGGCGTGCGGTGGCGGCGGCGCCGGATACATGCGGGTGGTCCACCAGCGCCTGATTGCGCTCCGCCGCTGGCGGTCAACCTCCTCCCCCACCTCCTCCTCCTCCTTTTCTTACTCCTTGGCCAGTGCTGCCTCCTCCTCCTGGGCCTCCGCCTTCACCTCCACCTCTATCTCCACCATCGCCTCGTTCTTCCATTCTCTTTCTCATCCCTTCCTTATTCGCCTTGTCTTCTTCCTTCTCTTCCTCCTCCTCCTCCTCCTTCCTCTTCCTCTTCCTCTTCCTCCTTCTCCTTCTTCTCCTTCTCCTTCTCCTTCTCCTTCTCCTTCTCCTTCTCCTCCTCCGCCGCCGCCGCCGGGGCCTCCTCGGCATCCTCGCTCTCCATCTTCACCTCCATCTCTACCTCCACCACATCCTCAGCCTCTTCTTCCTTCTTCCATCACCTCATCACCTCCTCACACTCCCCTTCTCATTCTCTGCCTCCATTGCCTCTTCTGTCTATCTATCCTGCTCCTTCTCCCTCTCTCCCGTCTCCTACTCCTCATTTTCTTTTTCTATGTTTCTCCTCCTCATTTGTCTACACCTTTTTCTGCGCCTCTTCCTCCTCCTCTTCCACCACCGCCCCCGCCGCCTCTCCAGCTCCTCTCCCTCCGCCGCCACCTCCTTCCCCTCCACCCGCCCTCCTCCTCTGTAGCAGCCAACTCATTTTCGCCTCCTCCTGCTCCTTCTCCGCCGCCGCCGCCGTCCCCTCTACCTCGCACTCCACCACCTTTCCCTTTTCCTATCCTTCTCTTTCGATTTCTCCCCTTCCTCTTCTCTTCTCTTAGCCGCCTCCGTTGCCTTCTCCGTCCCCACGTCCTCGTTTATCTCCCCTTCTCCCAACTTCTCCTCTGCCACCTCCTACTCCACTTCCTTCTCCTTTGCTTCTCCCATCGTCCCCCTCTCCGCCGTGATTAGCCGGGCTCCACGAGAGTCCGGCGCCGTGCCGACACGATGCACTGCGACGAGAAGTGCGCAGTCAAAAACTGAGATCCTGTTTTAGCTTCTTCTAACCAAACATTCCTCATGGCCAAGTAGTTTCAAATGCACACAATATCTCGAGTTTAAAATTAAATGAATTATCGCTTTCAACCCTGCATATTCTCGACAATGTTGATAATAAAGTAAACGTGTTCAAACTCCATCGCTCGTTTTGGAAATTAAATTGTTTTGAATTTTGTAAAGGCGAGAACATTCACAACACTTCATGCAGTCCGCTGTTGATAAGTAGTGCATAGACGTAAATTAATTATCGCATCTTCAAACCCTCCTCAGTTATTCAATACCCCCTAAATACTGCTTCGTGATACACACACACACACACACACACACACACACACTCGCGTGGCACTCACTACAATGACTGCGGAAACACAAGCCGACGCAGGCAAAAGCGTACCTCTTCGTTGAAAACCATATAGTGGTGCTGAAGTTGGAAAAATTCTCGACAATTGGCGCACCTCCCGCGTATCCATCAACGGCCTACGCCCTCATTCCCGGAACGAGGAATCAATCATTGGCGACGATCGGGTTTCCTCACCAAAGCGGCACCCGCCCTCCCCCCCGCCACACGCCTCCATCACCACACTTTCCCCGCCGCCCCCAAACTTCCGCTGCACCCCCGACCTCATGCGCACCGCCACCACCTCAGCTTTTGCCTCTGCCACCGCCACCCCTTTGCCACTAACCTGCCCCTGGTTCCGCCTACGCTCCACCTCCGCATTTGCCTTCGCCAACTCCTTCACCTCCGCCTTCTCAAGCCTTCGTCTCTGTCACTGCCTCCGCTCTCGCCTCCGCCACAGCCTCCTCCTTCGTCTCCCCCACCACCCCCGCTCCTGCTCCGCCATTGCTTTGGTCTCCACCACCGCTCCGGTCTTCGCATCCGCCACCGCCACCGCCACCGCCACCGCCACCGCCTTCATCATTGTGTCTGCCTCAGCCCCAGCTGTCGCCACCGCTGCCACTTTCACCTCCATCTCCGCCACCTCCACTCTTACCGTCTTACTGTCACCGCCATTGCCTCTCCCACCGCCATTACCTCAGCCTCAACCTGTGCCTCCACCACCGCCTCCGCAACACCTCCACCACTGCCATCGCCCTTTCGGGTGCCGGTCGTTCGCCGCGTCACAGACAGAGAGGGATTGTAATTTCCGCCCGAACCCTTCCTCTCGGCCGACCTAATCACAAATAAAACATTCAATTCACACAGACACCGCGCGCAATTTCCAGGGAAATATACCCGGGGAGCCCGAGAATGCCCCTTCATCAATGAAACATTCCAGGAACACGGGATTTTTCGCCTCTTTGTCGCCGGGCGCGGTTAGTTGGCGGTGGCGCCGCCTGGGGCGAGGGAGGCGCTGGGGAGGGGGGGAGAACAGAGAGGTGCCAACCCCCGTAAAATGACCGTGCGCATTTTACGAAAAGAAAGCCATTTTAAGGAGAAATAAATGAATGAGAATATGAGTCGAAAGGTGTTAAGTGAATATTACGTTCCCCTTCGTTGGGATTGTGAGTGGTAAAGTAGGGAGAGGTGAGGTGGTGTAATGTTGTTTGCTTCTACCTGAATGAGAAAAAACGAGAAATAGAAGTTAGGAATTCACCTAAATCATGAAAATAATTTAAAATATTTATACGCATAACGTCCTATTATTATAAATTTATGCGTATAAAATGTGGTCTTAATGTTCAACAAACATAAAATTTGTTCAAACCCTGGTTAAGTCAGACATAATAAGAATTCTAATCTCTAAACAGTATTACATCTAGCTCTATAAAAATATAAGAAGAATTGAAGTAAATAATCTATATGTCTCCGATACATTGGAAATAATCAATATATTGTACTCGTATTTCAATATTTGTGGTAACTTTGAATGCAAATCGAACTAAACTCTAATTGCAAAACGCGCTATTGATAGTTTTCAGAAACGTTTTTTAGTATCGGACTGCTAAACAATCCTTTATATCGCATTTTGCATAAAGTCACAAAAAATTTGTATTTCATACAAAAATGTGAATTACACCACTATTATCATCAACATAATTATGCCGTAGTTTTAAACCCAAAAAATGTTTGAAAAGAAATAGAAAGTGCTGTAGTCTTAAGAATCATTTTTCGGTATTCGTACTTGAACTTTGTTAAGGTGCATCTTCTCGACATGAAAAAGAGACTATCCATTTCCCATTTTAGGAACAAGCAATCCCATATTTTAGTACTCGAGTAAAACTCTTTTAAACTCTCTGCAAACCAATGGCGATAATTATCTGTGGAATGTTTCCGGGATAACAGTAAAGTCATCTTCTGTATACACATGCACATATCTTACAACATATTTATCTGTTTTCCTTCTGGTACATACATCACACATCTCTTACGGGTCGATAGAAATAGGTGGAAAAAATGTTTCAACATAGTTACAACATTCCTCTAACAATTAGTGAAAAAAATAATTATGAAACTATAATTTTCCCTATTAATATATTCAAGTTATAAGGTAATTCAGAGAGAAAACTTCTAGTTTTAAACATCAATTTTCATATTTTTTCTATCAATGTTCCGCAAAGAGGATTGATACAGTTCGTAACGTCAGTGTTTCAATTATCAAAAATTGTTCTTTTACGCGAAAATACAAAATGGACTTTTAGCAATTCCAATTCACTATTCCAAAATTCCAACCATCGCATTTTATTCAAATCATCAGTTCTGATCTTAAATGACTGATATCTTGGGATCCAAACTGTACAATATTACAAATTTAAAAACTTTTAACAAGTTTAAAATATTATTTTTCGGTACCTTCCGTAAAACATGGTCTATTTTTTCAGTTGAAATCAAGAACGCCTCTTTGACAGACATCGGTTAATTTCTCTTTTTGCAATCATAGCAATTTTCATTATGAGTCAAAACACTTTCATCCGTTTAATAAGTACAAAATGAATGATTAGCTATTTAATTATCAAAATATAAGCTTTGAGTACCGTAACATAAAATAACTACTTAATGTGACCGTAATTGCAAGATTTTTTTTCATTTATTTTCAGTTAAGCTTTGAGCACTGTAGTTCAGAGGGAATGGGATGTTGAAGGAAGAGGGGGTGGAACTGGGGATGCGCTATCGATGTAGATGTTACCAAAATATCATTTTTTTATAAAATCATCGGTGTATTTAACATTGATTTGTTGAAGATGCTTTTAACATCGATGTTCGGTGTTCGATGTTTTCCCATTGTCAATATTTTTTAAAGAAAGAGTCCCAAACAAATAATCGTATTATACATTTCAGACACACTAATTGAATATATTTCAGACTAATGTGAGCAAAGGTAAGAAATAAACAAAATCAAGTTTTCGACAATAAAGAAGCCTATATTACTTTTGAATTATCGAAGCAGATAGCCCAAATTTTGTTAATCATCTTGATGATTTTTTGCCTTGTTTTGGTAGACCTCAATTAAAATTAATAAACGATATCACTTACAAATGAAATCCCTCTTCCCATGTACTTCAATGATTACCGGTTTTAAAAACATCGACATTTAATACCATCGACGTTTTAAAACATGTGTGCTTTGGTTGGATGTTTTATTAACACCAATGTTTAAAACCTACGATGTTTTAAAACATGAATGATTTAGTCTGATGTTTTAGTATCAGTGATGTTTAAATCCATGGATGTTTAGGAACATTGATGGTTTTGTTTCATATTCAATTAACATCGATGATTTAATTTTGAACATCAATGTTTGGAAACATCGATGTTTTGCCGGCGGTGCCGCATCCCTTGGTGGAACGTGAAAGCGTTCGGCGAGGGGATAAGCGGCGAGGGGCAGGTGAGGGGAGAGCGTGTCTTGGCGCCCCTAATGAAGCACTTCCGGGCAGAGTGAGTCTAAGGGGGCGAGATCGATGGAATCCCACCGCCGATTAATTCTCGTCGACTGAACGAATCAATTCCCTAACACTGAACGAACTTTATTTGAGCACCATCGGAGGAAAAAAGACTAGGAAAGCTTTCGGCTCACATGTATATTTACAGCACGTTTTGGGTACACGCAAACTAAGTTCTGATCTGCTGAAGTCAGGTATTTGTAAAAGAATTTGTGAGATATCACTGCATAAACCCGTTTTGGCATTCATGTAGTAAGTTTTTCAGACAATTTCTGAAATATATTGATTTTGCCCATTTTTAGGGGTGATAAGTAAAAAAAAAGAGAAACAAGGAAATTATTAAAATAATCGAAAGTATTTTATTTAAAAGGAATACAATGATTTATTTTTGCAAATTTTTGGGAACATTTCTTTTTTATTTGAAGTCCCCCAGCTGACGTACTTCTAAGCAGATTTTTGCAAATAGTTTATTTTAAAACCGAAATCCTGTGGCATTGAATTTGTTTTAGTCAGGTTCTCTTTTTAACAAGCTGTGGGGCTGCAATAGTGACACAACTCATAATATCAGGTGTTGAGGTAAATGAGTTTGAAGTTTTCACCTTGTATTGAAATGTATCATTCTTACATTCACACTTCCGCCATATTTTTGTTTGAATACTTTATTAAAAGAAATGCTGCTTGCAGCTGCTGGAATGTAGACTAATCTGCAGTTCTGGAGAATGCATTTCATTAAAATTCGTATTTTTTGTGTTCTGCCACTATTGCAGTATACGAGCGATATAGTGGTATGATTCGCCTTTACTCGCTAAATATGTCTATCGAAACGTTTTTTGTCGGTGACGGTTCGTTTCCTTGACGTCCGCGCGTGTAAGCCCGTGCGGCCGCCGTGCTCTCGGAGGTCGCGCACGCGGGGCACGCGAGCGGTCGCGTGGCGGAGGCGGAGCGGAGGCGGCAAAACGCGCCGCGGGTCGGTCCGCCCGTCCGCCCGTCCGCCCGTCCGCCCGTCCGCCCGTCCGCCCGTCCGCCCGTCCGCCCGTCCGCCCGTCCGCCCGTCCGCCCGTCCGCCCGTCCGCCCGTCCGCCCGTCCGCCCGTCCGCCCGTCGGCCCGTCGGCCCGTCGGCCCGTCGGCCCGTCGGCCCGTCGGCCCGTCGGCCCGTCGGCCCGTCGGCCCGTCGGCCCGTCGGCCCGTCCGTCCGTCCGTCCGTCCACCCGTCCGCCCGCACAGCCAGCCGTCCGCCCGGCGCGCCGCCACCGCCGTTGCTCGACCAGATGACATCAGCGCTGAGTCAACGGGCTGGCGCCGGGCCCGCCGCGACCCGGCCACGCCGCTGCCGCCGAGCACAAATCTGAGCGGCCCCGCCCCCCGCTGCCCACGTGGCGGCGGCGTGGACGCGCCCGCCCCGCCGCGCCCCGCGACGCGAAGGCCGCCTGGGCTGCGAGGCGAGCGGCAGCCGCTGCAGCAACCTCGTTGCTCGCTTCTTTTACCAAATGTAGCCCTTTCCTTGTGCCCTGGTGGTGTGTTCTTTGAGAAATACGCGCCTGTCGGTTTCACCGTAGTAAATTGTTTTCCTCATTCACGTTACTAGTTGCAACTCAGCTCGACAAGCTGCCCTTGGATACTTCATTCACGAAGACTTCAGAACCCGGCGTAACTCTTGATTGGGTAGCATTGTAAAACCGAAGAATGAGTCATCTAGTCGATTCACGTTATTGGAAACAACTAACATGAGGCTGCTTTATATATATGTAAATGTTACCTTTAAAATAATGAAAATTGCTTTCTAACATTTTATAGTATGAATTTGTTTAACCGGAATCAAGTTCGGAAATATCACTGATTAACTAAACGGCGAGAGTGTAAAAGTTGAAGAAAATTGTCCATCCATAGAAATGAAAATATTCCCCAAAGGGAAGTATTACTATTTAAATTTTCAATTCTGCATGTCCTTTTAACATAGGAAAAATTATGATATTTTTTTAATATTTTATTTAAAATACGAATTTTGGCTGGAGAAAGATTTTTATAAAATGAAGTATATATAGATTGATGCTTTCTCTTCAGCAATGCAAGCAGTTCATCTCTGAGTGCCAGGCCACTCGCCATAAACGCTTTCTGTACCGGCAACGGTTTTTGCATGTCACATGGGCACGGAGTTTAACCTCCCGTATGCGGTTGGCGGCCTCCGTGCAGCCCTGCGCTCCTCGCGGCTGCCGCGTTGCGCCGCGACTTGTTTTTCCTCTGTCGAGTTAAGCAGGGAACGTCGCGTTTGCAGCGACCCTCGCCCGCCGCCGCCGCCGCCCTCGCCCTCGCCCGCCGTCCTCGCCCGCCTCCGCTCTCACCCGTCGCCGCCCTCGCCCGCCGCCCTCGCCCGCCGCCTTCGCCCGCCGCCGCCCTCACCCGCCGACGTCGCCCTCGCCCACCGCCGTCGCCCTCGCCCACCGCCGTCACCCTCGCCCACCGCCGCCGCCCTCACCCGCCGCCATTGTCCGCCGCCATCGCCCGCCGCCTTCGCCCGTTGCCCTCGCCCGCCGCCGCCCTCACCCGCCGACGTCGCTCTCGCCCACCGCCGCCGCCCTCGCCCCCCACCCTCGCCCGCCGCCGCCCTCGCCCGCCGCCGCCCTCACCCGCTGCCCTCACCCCCGCCCTCGCCCGCCGCCGCCCTCGCCCGCCGTCGCCGCCACCGCCCGCCACCGCCCTTGCCTGCTTCCGCCGCCGCCGCCGCCTTCATCCGCCGCCACCACCACCACCACCACCACCACCACCACCACCACCACCACCACCACCACCACCACCACCACCACCACCACCACCACCACCACCACCGCTCGCCACTGCCGCCCTCGCCTGTCACCGCCGCCATTGCTTGTCACCGTCCCCGCTGCACCCGCCGACGCCACCACCACCGCCACCTCGCCCCCCACCGCCACCGCCACCGCCACCGCCACCGCCACCGCCACCGCCACCGCCACCGCCACCGCCGCCGCCCTTGCCCGCCATCTCTGCCGCCACCCTCCCCGGCTACCACTGCCTCCCTTGCCCGCCACCGCCAATGTCACTCTCGCCCGCCTCCTCCATCTCCTCCGCCGACTACGCCTCCGCCTCCGCCTCTCCCGCCACCCCCGCCAACGTCGTCGTCGTCGTCGCCGCCGCAGCCGCAGCCGCTGCCGCTGCCGCTCTGTCCGCTCGCCCCAGACGTCGGTGCTAATCGCTGCACTATCCTCGCAGCCTAAATTTTAGATACCGAACAACGGTCTATAATTCCTTCTTCATCGGGGACAAACATTTCAGTGGCTGTTGCGGATGGCCGAGATCGTTAAGGCAGAAGTGCTGTAGCGATGTCGGACTGAAGGATCACGAGTGTTCGCGTTCCGCCTCATGCATGGTTGTATTTGTGTTCGTCCTTTCACAGCCTATCATCACCATATCATGTCATATTCACAGTTACCATATCGTTAATGCCAATAGTGGACACTAATGACCTAGATGTTGATGCGACCTTAAATAACAAAAACAAAATCAAAATTCTGTCATTCGAAATGTAAATTATTTAACTAATGATTGTCGATAGACTTTATTTCAGCACTCATGCTTGGCACGAGTACTTAGTTCCTCTTATTATTGTTATTTTACAGTATGCCTGCAGCAAAACAGAGTTTGCCGTACATGTACTGCAAAGAAATCACGGTCGTATAAAACAACTGAGTAACGAAAAGATAACTGTCATTGAGGGGATTTGAATCAACATGACTGCCGCCTAGAATATTCGAACTGAACCCAAGGGTATCTACTTGTGAGTTTCTTTGGATTTGTTCTAAATAAATTGTAACAGCACACAACATTTTTAAAATGTTGTCAAACCAAATATATGGCTTATCTCACGTTAGCAATAAATTGTGAACTCTTGAACTGCCAGATTCAAAACATGTTGACGTGCTCCCGTTGAAAACTTAGAGGAAATCCAGTCATTTGTTCGTCAATGTCCAACAAGAATTCGCTCAACTCATGAGAAAAAGTGAGGTCGTAAACGGTCATGAATGCGTTTCCCGCAGCAGTCTGTACAATGAAACGTGACGTTCTGGCATATATTGTAGTGGCAATGAAGAGAATGAAGAGATATCACACATGCTGCTGCAATGACACAATCATAACTCAACCAAGAAAACGTTCCTTCAAGAGGGCTTAAGAAATGGCACACCAACAGATGTTTCAGGTTTAAGTCTCGCTATGAAACAAGCATTGTGGCTTTTTTCTTTCTTTCTCTATTCATTGTTCGCTGCATCCTTCTTTATTATAAATGTCCATCATGACAAATGTTTAAATAAAACCAAAATGTGTTGTGAGGACTGCATCGTTTTACCACTCCCAAGTATATTTAGCGCAAGGCTTTGGCATTTAATCTTAAAGTAATTAGAATGAGGTTCGTTAATATTGACGTATCCATATTTATCATTATCAATTATTAAAGAACCGTTCTTGGATTTTTGTTAATTGTGATGAATTGTGTTTTTTAAATTCATTAGATTGTTTTAGTGAAAATAAAAATATTATATGAATGTAATAATTGAAGGGTTGAGTAAAGAGGCAGGTAAGTCGAATTATTTAAAATTCGAGGAAAGGAGAGAGTCACTCCAGTTTTCGCATGACTCTTCTACTCTTTTTTTTTCTTTTTTTCAGGAAACTTCGAATGTAAATAACTCATGAATGACTAGTTTATTGCCCCGTCACACATCTCTATGCGAAACATTTCATATATGATTAAATAAGACCAGTAGCTAGATTTCGAAAATAAATGACTTAGCTGCCTTACCCTTATTGCCCCGTCTCACAACTCTATGCGAAACATTTCATATATGATTAAATAAGACCAGTAGCTAGATTTCGAAAATAAATGACTTACCTGCTTTTTCCGACCTAATTTTGTGTAAAGTATGATTATAGGTAATTATACGTATGTGTACGTTTATTATTACTCTTCAAAGGTAACACGATATCGAGCAGCGGAAAATAAAATCGCCCTACCCCCTACTATGTGAACACTGGTGTTAAGATTTTTAAAAATAGTTTAAAAACATCGATGTTTGAAAGGATCGATAGTTTTCAGTCGATGTATTTGGAACAAAGACTTCAAAAATTTGATCTTCAATATTTTGTGGTCGATGTCTCCCTATTAGTCGTAACGCCGCCCGCCGTTTATTGTTGCAGGGGCAGGTTCCCCGCTGCACCAGGCGGCGTCGCAAGGGCCGGACTCGCGACACAGCCCCGGCAGCGGGGGCCGGCTGAGCCCGTCCCCCTCCGGCCCCCAACCCCCGGCGCCGCCCCCGCACTCGACGAGCGGGGGCGGCAGCCCGCTCTTCTCGGCGCTGCCTCCGCCGCCGCCCTTCGCGCCCTACTGCGGGCGGCTGTGGGGCGCGCCGCTGCTGCCGCCTCCGCCACCACCACCGCCGCATCCCTCGCACCCGGCCCACCCGCAGCACAAGTTCGGCCCGCAGCCGCCGCCCCCGCTGCTGGCGCCGCCGCCCCCGCCGCACCACCACCACCATCACCACCCGCACCCGTCGCCCCACGAGCACGTGGCAGCGCACGCCGCCGCCAGAGACAAGGGTGAGTGACAAGGGCGCCGCGACAGCGTGCAATAAAAGCGAGGCCGCAAAACGTACATCGAGCCCTTAGCCACAATTTTCTCTCCTCAAACAAATTAGCAAGTACCAACCGAACACGTGGCCCTACCGGGACATTAAAAGCACCGCGCCGTCGAAGGACAAAAGCGATGGCAATGAATCCGATAAAATTGTAATAAATATGATACCGCAAAACACAAGGACTTTATTTGGAATTTTATTTTCTCAAATATGCGAGAATGAACCCAGAGAGAGGAATACTAGCAATGTATGCAAATCATTTAATTATATCATGGTGATTCATTTCATTATCTCGGCGTTATGAATACTGGGTAAGTGCACCGAAAATATATAAAATATAAGACTAAAAACTGTGAAATATTTCAATGCTTGAATTGTTTAAGCGATTAATTTCTAATAGAAATCATCGCCTTTGTGATTTCAATAATAAGTACCCTTTTTTCTCAACACTTGAAGAGGAAAAGAAAATTTGTCATTATCCTCTAAGTCGCAAAAAGGATTGTGACACAAATGCATGCCATTAACTAAAAATGCGTTCAATGTGTCATCGACACTTGACAACAACCGTGCAATCGTGTCTGATAGTATTGAATTTCCAGTGACCCGTTTTCCTACGAATAAATTTAACGTTCACTTGCGTAAAAACGCACGATACCCGCCCGCACTGAGTATTTGTCTACATTAAAACGACCTTCCCGAGCATCTGCGGCGCGCTGAAGCACTCTCCATGCGCAGTCGGACCGGGAGCCCTCGTCGGTAAATAAACAGATGCGAGCGCCCCTGGCGGAGGCGCTTCAAACGAGAGGCGCGCCATCTGCATAATTTTCCTTATTTGCCAGCGCCGGTTATCGGTGACAGTGACCGATGGCGCGCGATTCGCCGCCGCTGCCGCCGATAGCACACTTTTGACTGCCGGGTCTCCGTTGTGCCTGTGGTGGGTGCGCCCGGGGAATCCGGGGCTGCCAGCGTTTGGGAATGGGAGATGACAGGACAAGGGTTAATAATAATAATAATAATAATAATAATAATAATAATGATAATGATAATGATAATGATAATGATAATGATAATAATAATAATAATAATAATGATAATAATAATAATAATGATAATAATAATAAAATAATAATAATCAGTTATTTATTTATATGGCCTTTATTAATATGGCGATGCTCGGGCCATCAGGCCCGCTCTTCCGCCTAACCACTTGGATCGATCACCACTTTCCGCCTAACCACTTGGGTCAACCACAAGGGTTGATCTCCGTATGATCCGCGGAGTAGTCAGTATATATGAATCCCTATTTTAGGTTGTTGGCTCTTTTCCGTGCTTCTAGATGAGATGAGACTGTTTTCTCGGGGTGCGACCGCCGTGGTACCTTTCTATTTGCCTTTTCATAGCATGGGAGGCTCATAAGTACATTTCGGTAATTTCTAGACTTCTATGACTATGGAAACTCGAGAGTCTGTCTATGCTTAATCCCTGCCCCCTGTCTCCTCTCTATTCGTAGCATGGGTGAGACTCGTAAGTCCATTTCGATAATTTCCGGACTTGTGAGCCCATCGACTTGAGAGAGTCCACAGCTATCCCACAGGTAAGCCCACAGCAAACTTGGATATAACAGTCGGATACGCTAACCACTAAACCACTGAAGCCTCATGTGCGTTATTTAAAATCTATAATAAAGTATTTACATGAAATTGTTTTCTCTTTGTTCACGATTAAGGAAAATTTATTTTATGTACCTGTGGGAAATCTTCAAAATCAAATCCCTAATTTCTGACACCGAGAACATGAAAGTGAATTTATTGTAGTCACTCTCTGCTGAATGAATTTTCAGTTGAAGAAAGTGCGGTTTGGAAACAATAAACCAGGACCCAATTATATTCTGATCTCAAAACTTATTCGACGTAATACTTGATAAGTTAATGTTTCACCATTATTTCTTAAAAGATAACACGGGATACATAACATTCTTGAAATGTTTCGCGTGAAATGTGAATTGAAAATCTTATATTTTATCGGTCGATGTATTACTATTAAAGGAGGCTAATAAGTCAAGTTAACACATGGATGTGTTCTACTTCAAACGCGGTAGTGATTAAAGATACTTTACGTGGCATCTTCTTGTTTCAGTTATCTCATCTTCTCTCTTGAACAACGATAAACAAAACTTCAGATTCTTTGGTTTTCCTTATGTGTTCTTAGTCAACAATGTAGCCGGTAGTTGAACAAGAGATGTGATTCAGATAATATTGCGAAACTGTGAGGCCTTTAACTTCTAGGTCAAATACTACAACCGACTTTCTGATACCATTGTGATAGAAAGAGATTTATTTTAATCTTCAAGAATACAATGGATTTTCAGCCATCGATTTTATCTCTTTTTATCCTATGTCAAATAATTTAGATGGCCCTGAAAAGACAACATTTGACAAATGACTTCAATTGCTAATATCAAACATTGTTCAGTCAATTGCAACATTGGGTCGAAGTCTTTTTCATTACAGCCATATTTTCAACCGGCATAATTTCAATAAACCAGGTTTATAAATAGCATTTTATATTTTACCTAATCACACTTTTCACTAACGATTACAATGTAACTGAGACCCAGGTTTAAAAACAAGCACGAAATAAAGAAGGTCTACCTAGGTATTTTCCCGGATACAGACATTTAATAGTTCCTTTTTTATGTACACATCACATGTCTTCACGAAAATTAACTGAATTTTTTCAATTGTCTTAAAGTGATCTTAAATAAAAGGTTTGTGGTAATTATTCGAAGAGCTACTATTGGTCATACAAATGCTTCTTCAGCCGAGAATGAGGAAGTGGGGAAGGAAAGTTATCAGCAGAAATTTCTTTGCAGGAAACCTCAAAGATATCGGCAGACGTATTAAGCGCAATACCCCTCAAAAACAAGGGAAGAGTTGTGATCATTCGATATTCGGGACACTACCATTCGTATTGCCAAACTGTCCATTGTGTATCAAATATCACGATATAGAAATACTAAAAATGGACTTGAGAATTAATAAAAGGTACTTACGTAAAGGCCACTTCATTCGATTTTGAGTGAAGATGAAATATCTTTTAAATGCCATCGCACATTACTGAGTGTCGGTGAAACTTGATTTTAGAAATGTGTACGATTCTGAAAAAAATTAGGCAGGGCTGCATTTAAGTAGTGTGGGGCCCCAAGCACAAAATTGTGTTGCCCCCCCCCCCGAAAAAATAGCTCCACCTTTATTAAATAAAAAATGTATTATAGTACAATTACAATGAGGTTTGCATAAAAAAAAATTACATATTCAGTTATAAGTAAAGGAAATATAGTATAGTTAATATTAGACTAATTTAACATGTAATAAATTTTTTTTTTAATGTTTTGAAATTGTACATTTTGTTACACAGTAGACTGCTTGATTAACAATTATTTCACAGACAAAAAAATATGGTATGCGTATTTTTCCGAAACGCGGGGCCCCTGGTGAATGGGGGCCCCCAAGCAACTGCTTGTTTTGCTTGTAGGTAAATCCGGCCCTGAATTTAGGCATCGGTTTGGAATCTGTATTAAAGAAAAAATTAGGATGTATTCCTAAGCACGATGAACTACATAAGGTATGTGATCTCTGAGTTAGAGAGTTTCGAAAGTGAGTAGGGAGGGTAATCGCATGAATTCTAACTTTAACATTAAAATAGACCTTTAAAAGTGTGATATTCAATGAGGAGGGTTCGTACAATCATTCCAAGTTTTATAATTTATTATTTTAAAACGTTGCGAGTGTGCCCTTACAAGAGGCCACAAACTCAAGGGTACATGCCGTCAGGGAGCGAATCAGAAATTATCTTAGGAGAGGGCGCGTTCAAAAATAAAAGAAAGACTTTCACGATCGTAGGTGACATAACACATTATTTTTTACTAAGTGCGAATGGGATAAAAAATGCGCACTGTTCCTTCATGTGGCCACTGATGGTTACCTGAAATCTAGTCCCAATGGCCAACGCAGCTCAGACGCTTATTTACCAACATGAAGATTAGTTTTTCCAATTTCCTTGTTTAAGATTCTTTGAACATTTCAAAATGTGGAAATCATAAAGGAAACTGGAAATAATGAATTACTGCAATAATGCACGGCAGGAACAAAAGTATCATTTTCCATGAGGTCGTCTGGCATATTCGTTCGATAAGTCGGATTCGTTCAAACACGTGATGCTAAAGTGATTAGTAAACCCAAACGACCTATTCCGGCGGCATCCGAAAAACATCGGCTGTGGGACGAAGATCTGTTTCGCTTGGTTCTGCGGTCCCATTTGCTGGAAATCAGCTGCACAGTCAAGGCCATTTGCACTATCAAGACCAACCGCAATATATGTGCCGTAGAGGATCTTGAGCGTGCTTCTGAAAAAATGTTTCAAGGGCCGAGCAGTGGAATTATTCTGACGATTTAGTGTGAAACATTAGAATGTTTCTCAGACGAAATAATTCGGACGATTTCGCTGTGAGTGACCGATCGCGAGCGACCGATATTTCGGCTGCATTGTGCCCGTGGCCAAACAGCGGACGATTTCTGGTGTCCGTCAACGTGCACCCTGCTTGCGTTGGTATGCCGACCGGGTAACGGCGATCACGAAGGCTGTTACAACCGATCCTCGCTCGGAGAGTCCCCGCGTCGCCGCCAGGAGCGCTATCAGTCTCGGAGATTAGCGGCGGGAGATAGCGCGCTCCCGGCGTCGTCGTCGAGTCGTTCCCGCGGGCGAGGCGCGGGCCCCGCCCTTCTCGCACCTTCTCCTCCCTCCCGCCGCCCTTCCCCTCCCCCCCTCCCCACCCTTCTCACTTAATCCCTCGGACAACGTTCGCCGCGCGATAGGGCGGGACCGTTAGCGGCGCGCATCCAACTCTCGGGAAGTTCGAATCGGCGACGGAGACAGCCAGCCAGCCGGCGGGCGCCATAGGCCGGAAGTCGCAGGCGTCGCTCGCGACGTCGCACGGGAAATCGGGGCGATGAGAATCCTTTGCAAACAGTTGAAATCTGTTGGGCGATTGTTGCGCAGTGAACTGCTGAGTACGTTTTATGTGCTTTATTCCGTTTCATGTTTCGCGAATCGAGGTGTCTCGCTGCTTAATAAAATTGAAGAATTTATTCGATGGTGGTAGCAGATACCTTGTGGTACTCCGTAGTGTGTGATAGGAAATAATCGACCTCAAGAATTACACTTTCTTTTAATATTTACTAAAACATTCCAGTTTCCTGAAAGTAGTCTTTAGAATCTTTTAATAAATACCGAAACTGTTATTGTTGTGGTTGATTACCACCTAAATCGCATTATTAAAAAGCTTGCTTCCAAAGAGACGTATCTCCATTGTCGTTTGTCTGCTAGAGTTATTCTTATCAAGTTATTCTTAAGACGCTTCTCGATCACGCTGCCAAATACTCCGTTCTTCGTTCATTGCTTTTCTCATATCGCACCCCCAATAGAAAAGTGACACAAGTGCGAATTTTTGATTCTTCAGAAATTGCAATTTTAAGTTTCGTAGTTCTGTAATACTCGTTATAGATTGTAGCAAATATTCACCTTCTAGCGGACAGTAATTGAACTAATTCAAAATCAACTTCAGAATAGTAGCAGTACCTCTTGGTAAACTCTTACCAGCTTTTAGCTGAAAATGACGATTTCGCACTTGTGTCACTTTTCTATTGAAGGTGCGATATGTCATGTCTCCTGGCGCGGTATTTGAATATGATATTTTCCTGAAAAGGCAGTTTATTCTTCAATGTTATTTTTAATAAACTCATAATAGCTAAAAAATTAACTTGCATTTAATACAGTAGGAATTGTGAGTACATTCCATTGACGCATTATAAATAAAGTAGAAACACTGGGTGTATATCCGAAAATTATAAACATTTCGGCAATAAATTTCGTTGTGACAAATATGATAGTATGCAATTTTATCAGTATATTGCTGGAGGTTAATTTCCATGCAAATCAATGTTAAAAACTTGCATGAAACAATGTAAGGAAATGAGCAGAATCTTTAATGTTTATACACAGATTAAACGGTCTGCCTGAAAAATTCTCATTTGCGATACAGGAGTAAATTTCAATTAAATTATGCACTTCTGTGTATATTTTTACTTGTTGTTGTTCAATAGGTGTCATTTCTATAACGCACCTCAATTGTCGATTCTTTTAGATTTCAAAGTAGGGCCAACGGATGTTTAACAAAGAGTTATTTGTGTATGTGTCGTCGCAATCAGAGATTCTGAAAATCCTTTATACACATCACAGAAATCTCACAGTATGTTCGAAGCACAGTAAGGCAATTCAATTTTATCTTATTCATTTCACACACTCGTGTCAGTGTGTTATAGAAAGATTTTCGAGTTTATTAGGAACATTTGAAGACTTTGTTAATGTACTTACGATTTTACTCCACGAAGGTTTGGTAAAACAAATTGTTATCATCGTGCACATATGCTAAAATTAGAATTTCACAATTTTTTTTTATCCGAATAAAATCTTGCAGTAGTGCTAAAAAAACCGCAACACTGTGCTCTCAGTTGTAATCCTGCCATATAATCCTGAAAATACACCATTCGATTTGAAAAACTCGAGTGAATTCTGAAGGTAATGGAATCAGAAACATCATATAATTCACACAAAATATACGATTACCAATATTTGAGAGCATTTTGGATTAGAAAAATACAGAATGCTCATTTTCTTAGATTATGCGGTATCTTTGAACACTACTGTAGCATCCCCAATCAATTTCGTTTTACTTTTACGGACACTTACGTCTACAGTGCTGTATAAATTTTATTGAATGTAATGCATAAACAATGTTGCAATCATGATGTTCATGGATTTTGGTCCGTCGGACTCTACTACGAATGGTCGTGAAATACGGATGTAAATAAAAAATGTGGATGTAAATTAAATATGTGTGTTCAGATTGCTGATCTATTCATTTTTATAAAATTCTTTCATGTGATTAAGTAGGATTGAGAATTGGAAAACAGAAAGTAGAAAATATAAAGCTAGAACTTCCTATGAGATAAAAAATAGTAACAAACGTTCTTATTTTCTTGACATAATGAAAACAGAAATAGAAGTGAGAACAATGGTATAGAAGAAAATATTTGATCAATACTACTCCTGCAACTGCACACTTATTCTTCAATACATAAACATTACACCGCGGTCGCGCCGACCCCAAAGTTTTTTATTGTTACAAACGATTTAGAAAACAATGTATGATTCAAAGGTGCATTATTGTATTTAATTTTCATTTAAGAAAGCACGAAAACAAGACAAAACACAAAAATGGAATAGTGAAATGTATCATATTTATTAACATCTAATATTTCTTCAGATTTTAGCAAAATGGGTATTTAACAATATTACAAATACACGTTGAAATCATCACACAACAATGCAGATGGAACAAAAATGTTATGAATTCTCATTGTCACATCGCATTAGCATTATAGGAAAAATGGTACTTCTATTTTATTATTTGTGTGCGGAAAAATCAGAAACTACACATTGTGTTCCATTTGACCCTAGTTGCACGTTCAAAAAAAGCTTCTCTCCTCGCCGAAATATTGGCATCAAATGAGACTGTAAGTAGCATGAGGGCATGCGAACGGTGTAATTCAAATTTACGTAAAGCACCATTCGCCTGTCGTCAGAAATTTCCACTCGGGATGAATTTGAAATGTTGATTACATTACACCACAGTATGCATTTCTATGCCTAGATATATGTTTTAATAGTCAATCTAACACGTTAGCTAAGAAATTGAGGGACAATTGAAATGAAATGATAGTTGATACTTGGATAGCTTGGAGAGCTTGTCACCTGTTCATCAGTAGAAGTGAGTAGATATGGCAACACAAAATATGAAGGCATTGAAGAATTCACACTTCTCTTCCCTTTCCAACCCTAGTATTATTAAGAATTTTATTATGTTTCTTTCTTATAGATGGCAAGAAATATCACTAAAACCGCAGTTGTATTCTTGATATAATTTCATGACAATTTGAGAACGAGAGTTGGAATTGCATTTTCTTTTTAAATTTAATGTTTAAAGCGATATTCAAGTTATTCTTTTACACAAAAATAGTTTGATGTGAAATTTTTTAAAGAAACTTGAAAAATGTTCACGTTTCCCAGAAAATCAGTGTGTGTTTAATGAACGAGCGACGGACGTGTAATTGTTACAGAATTGAACAAAACCGTTAAAAACAAAGCCACAATTTTTAGAAGATTTTTTTGATGAACTATATTTATTTCTACCGAACTAATGGGCAAATGGTTAATATTAATATTTATGTGAGTGGAAATGTTATTCAACAGTAGCATTTTTAGAAGATGGTGACGCATTTTCGGAGCCCACATGCTCCCGAGATGACATTTCCCAGAAAATCAGTGTATGTGTTTAACGCACGAGTGACGGACGTGTCAACATGTTTATCGGCCGGAGTGACCGAAAGCGCTATCGCCGAGAGTGACATATCGCGACGTGCTGCGAGCGCGTATCGTCCTTCGACTCCCGGCGTCGTCCGCCGCGACGTCACCTCTTGAGCGGCCGCAGCGCAACTTCCTCGCTATCTGAACCTCTTCCGCCACGTGCTGAAATCAGTGCTCCAGAGATTTCGAATTGAAGTTTGGTAAACAACCGTGATTTCTCCACTTCGGTTGTCGGTTATGTAAAACGGGGGCGTTGAGATTTTTAAAAAGGTTAAGGCCTGATAGTCTTTCTCCCAACTTTTACTAACGATTTACAGGGCGGACGAATCCTACGTTTTCGGAATCTGAAAGGTTCCTGAATTTCAAATTATGAAAGGTTCCGGAAATTATCTAAATATCTCGTGTTTTGTTTTTAAATTCTTCATCTATACTGAATTTAACAATTACATTCTGATAACAATGAAATAGAAAAAATATTCTCCAAAGCTATACATTGTAATTTTTAAACAGTACTCAAAGATAATTTAATAAAATACATTTTACGTTCTTAACGCAAAAATTAATTACAGCACTTGAAATATTGAGAATGTTCATTAAAAACGTATATCACTGGAGATATAAGTACAGTCATTTGTGAAGTATTTTATGTGATAAGAGGTAATCTAAGAATTCTCTGAAACTTGAGTGTTCGTAATGACGAAAATTTGGAGTGTCTCAATTCATATTACAATTCGAGGAAAGTCTCTCGCGCCAGGAACAACCGTGCTAACTACACTGGACGGTAGAAATGTAGCAATTATTCGTTTCTATGGAACTGAATAGCAGGGACAGCTGCACGAGCTGCGGGTCGCACCTCTAATTTCTGAGAATTTCTCTGTTGCGCCCCTTGGTTGTTTGCACTACCGGGTGGGCCTAACGTATCAGAACGCTATCGGTCACACTTCGTTTAAACAGAAATAAAAAAAACAGCCTGAGATCAATACAGGAGCGTTGTGGAATAATGCTCTTTCCTTGTAAAACATGTATTGAATTGCCTACTTTCGTTTCAGAAACCTTTCAATGACGATAGTGACACTTTGTTTTACAAGGTTTGTAAACTGCGTTTCTTCATTTGTTTATACGATGACGTGTTCTCTACGCCAACAAATGCCAATTTGTAGACAGTGTTAATTGAAGAACTGAGGGCAATCGTGCTCTCAACCCCCAAAAATGACAAAAATGAATTATTGACACAATTTGTTATCTAAGAAGGTGAACTATCACTGTACATTGTTGGTTTGACCAGTTTTTCTCTATGAAGTGGAGAATGAAATCACTTTTTCTCTTGACAACGCTTTCTAACCATAACTATGCAAAGTTAACTTGATTTTTCTCCCTTTTCTTAAAATATGGCTCAGACAAAAGGGGCGCCCAGAGAAAACCAGAGGCCTGAGGCAGTCGATCCTCGGGGGCCCCTTATTTTAAACGAAAAATTCTCTCTTCCCCCGATTTATAAACAGAATTAATTTTTTCCATGCATCTGAAACAAATTATAGCATTATATTTAGTTTAAGGATAAATATATTTTTCATTTCTTGTGAATGAAAAAAAATCGGGGGTCCAATTAAGTCGGGGCCTTGGGCAAATTGCCCCAGCTGCCCCCCCCCTCATTCTGGACGGCGCGTCCTAGGGACAATTCGCAGAATGGCGCCCTTCCTTTTGGCTCTTGGGGCTAGGTCACGGCGTCTCCCGGATAGCCAAGTAGCTATTGACTTCGGCCGCGGAAGCCTAAGCTCTCACTACTGCTTTGCCTCCTTCAATTTCTCTTAACCGATCACCTGAAGTAACAACGCTCAAGCGGTTCTCGAGTAGACGCGCAGGTGCCACGGGACGCGAGGCGTGGCGTGGCGTGGAGCAGAGATGGCGATGAGCGATGCTTTCCTAGCGTCTCGTCCCACCTCACCACAACTCACCCGCCCACCATAAATCACTCGATATCGCGATGCGGGTAATCTCAGCTCTGGATAAGGCTGAGATAACGCTTGCCTCCGCCCGACCCACCCACTGCCTCCTCAAGCGCCTTCGAACCAGCCAGACCGTCTAGGACTGAATGCTTCTTCCAATTACATTAGTGTACTACGTAGGCGCCAGTTGCACGTATATTATTTTACTTCAGTTCCCCTGCTAGATGAGACTGTATTTTGTTTAGTAAATGAACGTGACTGTCTAAGCTCCACAGCTCAAACAATTTAACTGCAAGTACATTCTCTCCAAAGACACTTAATTTTTGTATTTGGAGAGAACGAATTCACAGTTCATTCGTTTAAACTGTGGATCTTAGACAAGCACATTTATCACTAAACAAAGTACAGTCTCACCTAGCATTGGAACTCAAGTAAAACAAATGTTTTGTTTTAGACAGCCAATAGTAAAATCGGTTACCTTTTTTTGCATTAGAGCTAAACTTAAGACGATGTTTTAATGTACAGGTAGAACACTGTGAATGCAACAAAGAAAACAAAATACTTTCGTCTAACCGCATCATCTACTACTGGGTTTAATATATTATTTACTGATTTTATGCTTGACTGGAATTAAAATGAAAGACAGTAAGGCTCTCTAAACTAGGTGTTATACGCGTGGTTGAAGTGAATTTATTTTGCTCGTAGGATTGCGCCAATTAGCCTATCGACCTCGCGACGCCAAGTACTCACTAAATTAAATGCTCCTTTTAAAACTCGTATCTTAATTTTTTTGTTCAGTTGGGCACGTCAAATTTCATCACAGAATCACGTTCAGCCAATATCTCTGAATTAAAATATGAATGAGTTGTAGTGTTTGCGTACTCAACAAAAGCAATCTCGTTAAAGAAAATGGCTATTCAAGAGTAAACGTTATTTGCATATTCACAATCTGTAGGCTTTAATTAATAGAAAATAAGACGTGGAAAATAGATGCTTCCAACTTGTACAAGAAATGTTTATTAAAAAAGTATTCATTTAAAAAGCCAGAGTACAGAAATAGTCTCTTGATTACGCTACGACATACCATTGGTTCTGCGGCAGAAAAAGCGGTGACCTTCATTTCCTAAGAAAACGGCATTAAATCATCGAGACGATTTTAGGAATGCACGGGTTGACACGCGATGGCGCTTCCTCTGCAATGTGTGATCACTTTCAACAGCTGCATGTCATATGATCCTACGTGTTGATATCAACTCTTTTTGGTAATTAAACATTGATATCAAAATATTGTAGAAATAATTCACACATTTATTACATTGGCTCAAGAAATCAATGTCTTTTCGTCGGTCGACGCGTTCTCATTGCGAATATCATGTACCATTCAGGGAAGTCCATCGAATATCTCTGTTTTGAAACTGAATTAAATAGTATAGTAGTGTAGTACATATATACAGAATAATACATACATATTAAATAGTATAATACATATTAAGTGCGTGAAGTTATTGTTTTTGGCACAATCGAGATCTATCAAAAAACAATCACGAAATATAAACAGCATTTTTCCTACGATCGTATCGTAAGCTTATACGAAGGAGTCATGATTTGTTTCATATCTACTCTTCGGTTCATTCGAAAGGAACGCCACCTTTGTTAACGTTCGTATACAGAAGGCCGTGGTGTCAGGAAATGGACTCATTTTGATTCCATACGAGTTCCTATTGTGTAACAGGTACATCCTGGTTATAATTAGTGAATTTAAAATGAGAAAAAAACAATGCTTACTTTCCACATGAGTCGTTCAAATATACGAATGCTGCAGTATCTAATTTATTACTCTTCATTCCTAAGGTATTTACGAAAATAACTTACCATCAGTTGGTGTCACTTGCCATCATTTTGATGTCAATCTACAAGAGCGTTAATACGAGGAGTTTCATAATATATTATGTGTTAATAGTTACCTACTAATTAAGATTGCTTTGCCATTAATACAAGTTCATTGTTTATTTTCTTACTTCTCTTATGACCTACTACTTTTTCGCACTCTAACGTCACCGTGAAAAAAAAAACTATTACACACGGTGACGACACTTTTTCAGATATTTTAAGAAAAGACTAACTTCAATCACGCGTTGCAACTCACACTTTTCTACGATCATGGACAAAATAAATATATAGGTTTTATTCCGTACTCTGGAATGGAACATATTCAAACCCGAGACATACAAAAGGATGACGATTAACAGCCAAACACAGAGCAGAAGGGCGTGAAAGAGAAATGCCGATTAAAAACGGTAACGCGTTGGCCGTCTAACAACCTAAAGGCCACGTCTCGCACAATCGGGGAACCTTGGCTGCGTGTAATCTGGGATTTACTCAGATAAGAGTTGACAGCGAACACACAGACGCAACGCGCTGACGAACCGGGCCCTCCGATGGGCGGCGGCGGGGGCGGAAGAGGCGGGGGCGGAGACAGGGGTGAAGTTCTTGGAAGAATCTCGGACGACGGGTGCGTGGCGTGGCTCAGGGGCGACGGTGTGCGAGAGTCAAGAAAGGAGAAACCCTGCGCTCACTAGCGAAATGAAAATCAAACACCTGCCACTCTTGCTTGATTACGTTGACCAGCGACACGTCGTTGTTTGTCGGTGGAAGTGATTGTGGTCCGGCCTGTTTCCGCTGAAATTCAATTTTTATATTTTTAAAGATTAGAGCCTGTAGGTACACATATAAATAATTGTTTCTTTCATGTCATTTCTCAGATGGAAATTATTTGTTGTTATAAAAGTTAGAATGACCTATTGAAATTCAGTGCATAGTGGAATTACAGCTTATTGGGAGAATTATGAATTGGCTTGTACCGTATATTTTCTTTAACGATTTTAATCGGTATTCAATAATCATTGGTCATTTATTTGTTCTTTGAGAATAAGTTGATTATCGACCTATATATTATTTACTCAACTGAAGAGGTGGATTTCAAAACGATCCAACTACTTTTTTTTCATTTCATGTTAAACACTGATTATAAGTCGTAGATTCATCTTATCAGAGAGAGAAAAATCCAAAGAGTACGTTGTCTTTAGGTTTTGGAGACATAACTGTTTTTTAATCGTGCTGAGTCTTTTATTCAAAGGTTAAACCAACTTTTCAGAAAAAAACTGACTTAACGAGTCTTCGAATCCACCTCTTGAACTGCATACTCACCAATCGATTCTCATTACAGATCACATTATATAAAATTAAAATATGTATTTATCTTAAAATTACTCCGCTTTAAATATCACAGAATACGTGGAAGATAATAAAAAGCAGAGTCCCAGGAAACCTATAAACATTAATAATTGGATTAATTATTCTTATCACACTACCTTTTATCAACTTTTGCAGGGATTCGTGTACGAATGATTTGTGCATTTTCGAAGAAACATAACTGAAGATAACTTCAGTAAAACATCTTGATTTATTTACAACAGTTTTATCACATATTGTTTTGTCGATGAAGTCAAGAATAATCTGGTGAACTATTATAGTACTGATAAGAGTTATTTTATCTGAAAAGTGACGTTTCTTTTCAGTCTCTATATTTCATCGAAATGGACATTTCTTCACAAATTCTATTCGTAACTGCGCAAGTGTCATCAAACACTAAATATTCAGTTTGATGTATATGTAAAGTATAAGTTGCGTTTCCTATGATAAAAATATTTTTACCGTGTGTTCATCAGGAGACCGGGGTTCGATTTCCGATCGGAGCAATTATTTGAAAATTCAAATGATAATTTACATAACTATTTTTGTCTTCTAATTAATAATATTTAAATAAATTTTAGAATCCAGTTGTTACAGAACAATAATATACTACAGTGTAAAAGTGTATCTCTTTGCATTCTTTGCGATAGAAAACATTTTATTTATGTTTAAAGATAAAGCTCACAAATTAAACATGTGATAAGTGAGATATATAAATCTATCTTGAATAGGATAATCTGTTGTCCTTAATTTCCACTATCTCTTTCATTAACCTCGTACCTAAATTAAGCAATTTAACCTTGAATTTTGAATCGTTTTTAAATCTGAAATATGATATACTTCGCATGGTTTAACCTTATTTTTACATACGTAACCTTACGTTGGTGATTCTGAATTTCAGAAAAAGATAACGCAACATCTGCTAACTGTCACTAGGAATGAAGAAATGACATTATACTTGAATATCTGTCACAGAAGATATATTATAGTTTTAAAAACGTTCATCATACGATGTGATATAAATCATAAATTTAGATTCAAATCATATTCCATATTATTCTGATTTTTATCAGTGATCAGAGCTTGCAATATTTCAATAGTTTTCAAAACGACGGCGATACGGACGAAGCTGTGAAGTGTAAAAATTGCAACGCTCTGCAACGACCGATCCCTGATGAGGATTCAGCTTTGTTCTGGAGGATGAAAGCGTTAATCTCAATTTTTATGGGAATTTTGATCCGGCGGACAAGCGGCGCGACATAAAATTAAAATCGCGCATTAGTCTCGGTGCCGACCGCTGCAGCGCCGCGCCGCTTGGATACTCCCTGCACCACCGCGCCGGCCGGACAGGCTAACACGATCCATTACGCCGTGAGTGAAAAATGGCGACGTGTCAAAGGATTCGAACTCTGTAGCATTTTTCATGTAAAATTTTGCTCTAATGGATTGCATTACCATGCATGAAGTGTGCTGCGTGTGTTACATTTTTTAAGCCAGCCCCCCCTTTTTTTGATGGTGAGCAAGGAGTTATATGTATGTAATTATCGACAATTTTCGCCCAGGGATGAGCTTTACGATTTTGTGAAGGTTCCAACTCCAATTTTTGCAATTTCGTCTACGCCTAAAATGCTTCTAGAATGATGGAACTTTACCATCACACTTTTAAAACATTGCCTTCAGTGCGATTAATAGGATGGTGCTAAAGTATGACATCATATATCAATAATGAGCATTTACTGTAAGCGAGACCGACATAATCTAATACGAGCCACCGTTAATGAAATTCGCATCTCGGGTGTCGTGTGAAACAAAATTCCCGTGAAAGAATTTCCTCTCTTTAGACATTTTCCTGTGATGTTTAAATTATAACTCAGTTTGGTAGATGGATGGATTACATAAGACTGGAAGATTTTAATTAAAAACATTTCCACATCTAATGAAGCGGATGAGTGATACGTAATCTAAATAGTCTTTCATTATACTTTCATATCAGACGAAAGTAAGTTTAAAGGGAAAAACTTATAAATTTGAAATGTTCAACGGCCCTGATGTTAATTTCAGATCAACCGCGCAGAGTGAAAGATCGTTGTCCTGATAACGAAATGTCTTGGTGATATGAAATTTGGCAAGTGAAATGTACCAAATACACCCAAGAAACTGATTTTCTGACAATGGTGTTCAAAGATATAATAAATAAAGAGATATATCGCTTTAAACGTGAAAACAGCACTTAACACTTCACCCTGAGCAGATATTTTTGTCCAAACTTGATACTCTCCAATAGATCTGACATTTGCCGATGACCTTTTTTTAATTTATTTTATTTTATTTTATTTTTTTATTACCTTTTTTGAAAGGTTTCTGGGCACACTTCACGCGAAAGTCCGCGAATTCGAATCTCTAGTCAAGTATTGTTGGCTTGTGTATTCAGGGGTTCTCTCAAATATTGTGTATTAACTTTCGAACCCTCTTCCTTCCATTCTTATTCGGTCTGGGTATCGCAGGCTTGGAGCATTTGCGGGAGGATATCGCTTTGCTTTGAGGATATCGCAGGCTTGGAGCAAGTACGAGTTACATCCGGTCTTTGAGCTCTTGTAAGACTTGGTCCTTGTGAATGGTGACATGGTGTGCATTCCTATCACATCTCTGTTCTTGGAACTCTGTATCTTGGGAAATAAATTAAAGGGAGGATTGCCTCTTTCTCTTTTTTCTCTTTGCCCGCTAAATTATGCGAGTTACAATAGGCATGAAATAGATATTCCATGAAGTCGTAAGGAGATTCAACTTTTGGTGTGTACGAAAAGCATCGGCAGTTAATCAGACAGTTTTAGCGAGACCTCGCAGTCAATGGAAAAACCTTTTAAGGCATTTTCCACCAACGGCCACAAAGCTCACGCGAGGGTCATCGCCACACACTTAAGTGGTCAAGTACGTGTGCGCGCGTCGTTATTGACCGAAAAAAGCGTAGATAAGTTCCTTCATTCACCGCGTGATGACATTGAATCTATGTCCGATTAGCTAACCAGAGAGACGTCATCAATTGATGTCACTGCAGTGCCTTCGCCTGCGCACGTTTTCTTGAGTTCCAGAATCCTTTCCCGTCATTTGAACTATAAATAGGGGGTATGATCACCACCACCTCACGAGGGGAAATGCACTACACTTGCGGAATTAAAGACCTTAGCAGTTGACACGTTCAGAATCATCAATCAATCCGATTAGTTGACCAAGTTTTTTGTATTTACCCCCCACCATGCCTCGAAGATTGAAGTTGAGTCTATTTCTTACAGACTTCATGAGAAATTAAACTTTCTTCTTCCAGTGCCACGAAAGCCAGTGAGCAACTGTACAACTCGTAAATCAAAATATCATTACCCATCCTCTGCGGAGGCTCGCGATAACCCCGCACGCCGGTGAGCCGACTTTAGGCTCGGGAACGGGTTCATAAACCAGCGCGTGCGTCACCTCGCTCGAGGCGAGCGCCGTTATCAGGGTGCGGTGCCCCTCAACACGCCCGGCGCTCATCCTCGGAGATTCCCCGCAAATCCCGCGCCGCGTATGCACTGCCACTGACGGCCCCGACCCAGCGACGCCGCACGTGGTACAGTGGACTCCGCACAATGTGCTGCTGTGAGCGCGATGTCCCCCCATTTCACACAAATTGTATGAATCTTTTCGGTTTTTTACATCCGCACACGTTGAAATGCGTGTACAGGTATACAATTTGAACCCATTAGTATAATTTGTATAAAGTGGGAAGTTTTATTTTCTTGTATGTACAAGTTGTGTCTCGTACCATTAGCACCTCCGGCAATTTTTGAACGGTTGAAGTTATTGCAGTGCAGTTTTCACAGAAGTGCATGAGGGGATGGGGCTAGTTTATACATATATTCATTTCCATTTTATCGATCTCGATTATCCATTACGAGATGTTGAGGTAAATTCGAATTTTTCAAATGAAACTTTACATATATTTTAGTCTATCATGATGAGCGTTAAAAAATTCAATGATATACATATTGCCATACGTTAGATAAGTATTTTTTTAGTAATTTTGATTTTTTGCGACTCGTGTTTCACGGATTGAGACGCTCCGAGCTCGCGTTTGCAAGGGGACCGCTGCGTGACATTGGATTGTGTCTGATTGTAATGTTTTCTCATCAGTTCTATTGGTTTTTGAGGGTGCTATATTCAAATTTTGTCACCTCAAAAAACGTCTTCAGTGATAAAATTGGAAAAAATCGCTCTTTTTTCAGTTTTAGCTTACATCTTGAAAGTTATGCGTTTTATCGAAATAGTGATCTTTTACGGAATTAAAGTTGACAAAATTTCTTACAAAATGCATGGTTCACTTCATTGCATCATTTCTTACAAAATAGGCATGATTCCTAGTTTCACTATGTAATGCCATACCCAGTATTAGGTAAACAAAAATAAGGCTGAAACAAGAAAATAGAAAGAGCATTTACCAGAAACCTTCGAAAAAAAAGAAAAAAAACGACAAACGTTTGCTGTTATTGCATAGCAAATTTAACCGCAGGTCCGCATTCAAAAAAGTAATCGTTTATGATGTAGGCAAGAGAATTGTGCAAATTTTATCCAAAATACTGATTGTGCATCAACACACGTTGCCATCGTGTGTAACTCGGAAAGAATTCGATTTAGACCTTTCATATTAGGCCCAAGGAAACGAAGCATACATTCCATGAAATCAACCAACGTCGAATTAATATAGCCCACTTTATTAACCCCAGAAGTTTTTGCCTCACGTGACATGTGTGAGAAACAAGTCCTACCTACTCTGGTTCGTTCTACGGGTTTCCCATCCATTTGCGAACAAATATTTTGCGATAAGATGTGAATTCACGTTCGCCACCGGTTGGAATATTGCGAGTAATAAATCAAGCATGCGGGATTAGGCGACAGTAATTCAACCTACATTTAGTCATAAAACACGTGAAAGCTTACGTTTTCGCTAGGCGTCATATATCACGAAATTATCTCTTCGCTTTACCCCGACGGAGTCGCAAACTTCTGTGCCGGAGACAAAAAGAAGAGTACAAAATCCTTTTGTGACTGTATTATTCTCTAATGCTCATGCAATTGTAAAATCCGTTTAATTTCTTTCCAATTTACGAGCTCTTTCCAGGGACGTCGAAGGAAATATGTGCGATATTACTTTGGTAAACGAAAAGGAGTAACCCCGTCATTCCAGTGTTTCTGACAAATACATCAAGCATTGACACATCAGTTTTCGTTAAAACCCTCTTATCTGAGAGTTAAGAGTAAAATCCAGGTTTACTGCTTAGGCAGTTCACTAAGACGATTTTCGATTCCAAAAAATACTTGAGTGAAATAACTCTGATTACTACAACTGTTATCAGGTAAGATAAACTATGCTTAGGAGGTTGTAAATTCATGTTTGATATATCTTGATTGCAGAATGTTGCGTTCTGTTGTGATATTACGTGATCTTGCTTTGTTCAGAGCTTCAAGTAGACAAAAATTAGATGATTAGACATTCAAAATGATGCCATTAGAGGCACATATAGCGAAGGAAATTTTTCAATTATTTTTTCTGAGTAGCACCTGTTAAATCTTATTTTATTTGTAATTTTAAATTTATAATCCACCTACACTTGAACCATTTCAGTACCTAGGGTTTTCTGTAATTTCCCTATTATTTTCAGTTCTTTTATTTACTGCAGATGAAATATAAGATATTTATTGAATAAAATATCTTAACTTTGAATTTTTTCCCAGCTTTATTTCTTGTTGGAATGAACAAAAGACTGGGATTGTTTCATTAACTGAAAGTGCTAGTTGCGAAGATCGTGTGTCTAGTGATGTGAAACTTTTCACAAAAGAAAGTTGTTGAATTTTTTAAAAACTACTTATTCAACGCTCTGTAGCAGTTGGAAGAAATTATTAGTATGTATTAAACGTAACTAAAGTATTAAGTATAAGCAAGTAGTGAGTAAAATGGATTATACTTATTGTTATGATGCATTAAAATTGTGAATGTCGTAACGCGTAGGACCAGACTTAGCGGCCTACGCCTCGCCGCAGTCATATTTCATTGTTTAATAGTTATCCATTCGAGATTTACAAAATTCATTAATTTAGGACTAATATATTATATTTTATATTTATATTGATAGAAACGAAAATTGATTCCAAAAATGATGCAAATGTTTTAATGAAATATTATATAAATATTTCCTTTCAAAACAATTCTAATGAGCTGATATCAATAATATTAATGTAAATTTAAGATATATTATAGAATTTCTATTAAATATAAAGTTTATTTTTATTGTCGTTTAATTTTCGGATGTAAACAAGAAATAATCTTCTATTGAAATGTGTTGTACTATTCGCAAAGAGCGTTAGATTGAATTTTCTTTTTCATTCAAAAACTCTTCAGTGTGTTTCTAAATCAATTCCAGATTAAACATTATCTTATCAATAACTTTTCTTTGAACTTGGGTGCTTCATTTTTATTCATATATTATTTTGTTGTTTAGTATTAATCTATTGCTTTTATTTCGTCTGAAACCAAAAACAATCACAAACAGTGGTTGATTTTCACCCTCTAAATTACTCAAAGCCCCTAGAACATTCGATAAGATTATTTGTGTGCACTAGAAAGTGAGGAGGGACATCGAAACCTCATTCAATCAGTCTGAGGATCATTACGGTTATTTCACTTCTCGATATAATCTAACATCGTCCCGCAAGATGTCACAAGCAACTCAAGCCAGTTCAAAGTAACACTGCACATGATACTCGTGTATCAGATGCCTAACCACTTTCTCAATTCGAGGTGTGTTTTCCCAGGCTATTACAGAAGGAGGGCGCCGTATGTTATGTTCCGCGTGCATTTTCCAGCGCTCTCCCCCATTCGGCCCCCTTGCCCCCCGCCCTCTGGCTTCTGTGCCCCACCCCCGCTCGCCCGCTCTGCAAACAGCGCACGCACGCGGCGCGCGCTGCCCGGGCGGCCGGGCGCTTTGTGTTTTCAAACAATTTAAATAAGAGCGCAGGTCCGGCGGTAAATCGTGACGTCATGTGTACTCTGCAATCGATCATGATTTCCTGAAATCGGCCTCCCCGGACCCCTGTGGACGGAGCGACGCGGGAGGATACGGTGGCGGAAGAGGAGGTGGTGAGGGAGACGACGAGATGTCGAGAAAGAAGGTGAAGAAGAATTATATATTGACCGCAGAGACAACGATATCCGCGGAGACGACGATGAGGAGCGGAGAGGACGAGGAGTAGAAGAGAGGACGAGGAGGACCGAAGATGACGATGAGGAGCGAAGAGGACGATGAGGAGCTGAGACGACGATGAGAAGCTGAGACGACGATGAGAAGCTGAGACGACGATGAGAAGCTGAGACGACGATGAGAAGCTGAGACGACGATGAGGAGCTGAGACGACGATGTGAAGCTGAGACGACGATGAGGAGCTTAGACGATGATGAGGAGCTGAGACGACGATGAGGAGCTGAGACGACGATGAGAAGCTGAGACGACGATGAGGAGATGAGACGACGATGTGAAGCTGAGACGACGATGAGGAGCTGAGACGACGATGAGGAGCTGAGACGACGATGAGCTGAGACGACGATGAGGAGCTGAGGCGACGATGAGGAGCTGAGGCGACGATGAGGAGCTGAGGCGACGATGAGGAGCTGAGGCGACGATGAGGAGCTGAGGCGACGATGAACAGCAAAAGGTTTGATAGTTCATTGTTGGTGCAAGTGAGAATGAAGGAAAATGTATGTTGGGTTTGTGTATTTGCCGGGATCTTGAGATAGGTCTGAGAGAGAAGTCGACTGTGGATATCAGATAGGAAGAAGAGCTACAGGAACCGTCACCAGAACAGTTTTACCAAGTAGTCGGAGAAAACATACAGAAATATATCTAGCAATTGCAGAAACTGCATAGGCATATAACTACTGGTGCTTCCTTAGAATCACAGGAAACGAGTGAGCAGAACTAAGAAAGAGAGAAGAAAGTGAGACGAGGTGAAACAAAAAAACAAATAATATAAGAATATATGAAATAGACTACTTATGTAATAGTGAGACTGCGATCGAGAGTGAGAAACAAAAAATAACAAATAAAAGTGAGAGCGGCGCAAAAGGCGGAAATGTAAGAGCTGCCGCTAGGGGAATGGGCGGGGGAGGGGGTGCGTGGGGAATTGGACGAGGCGGCGCGGCGTCAGGCGTGGGTGGGCGGCGCCGGGGGCGGCCGACGGCAGAATCGTTGCGGGTATTAATATTCAAACCTCGGCCCGCTGCGGTGCGGGCGGCGGCGTGGGCGGGGGCAGACGGTAGCTACTAAATCACACAAGGAGGCGGGCAAACAACGGCGGCGGCGGCGGCGTTCGGGCGAATGGGTAGCAAGCAACCGCCACCCCCGCAACCCCGCCCCCCCCGCGCTGCCGCCCCGAGCAGCGGCACCCGCCCCTTCGTGTTTGCTCGGGCGACCAGTAATTCTAGCGCAAACAGAAGCGGTCACGGCGCCGCCCTGCGTGCAAGAACGGCCTACTCGCAGCACGCCCGCCTCCGCCCCGCTCCCGCCCTCGCCACCGCCCCCGCTCGGTCCCCGCTGCCGCTCCGGGCCCTGTCCCCGCCTCCGCCGACACAAGCTCCGACATCGCCTCCCCACAAAATTCGCCGCTGCCACGGCGCCGCCGTCGGCTCTATTCTGCCCCCACCATTACCGCCAGCCCCCCTTTATCATTACCACAACCACCATCTTCCCTAATACCACTACTACCACCAGCACGACCCTTACATCCACCACCACCACCACCACTACCACTACCACCACTACGACTACCACTACCACTACCACTACCACCACTACCACTACCACCACTACCCCTACCACCACTACCCCTACCACCACTACCCCTACCACCACTACCCCTACCACCACTACCACTACCACTACCACCACTACCACTACTACCACTACCACCACTACCACTACCACTACCACCACTACCACTACCACCACTACCACTACCACCACTACCACTACCACCACTACCACTACCACCACTACTACTACCACTACCACCACTACCACTACCACTACCACTACCACTACCACCACTACCACTACCACCACTACCACTACCACCACTACCACTACCACCACTACCACTACCACCACTACCACTATCACCACTACCACTATCACCACTACCACTACCACTACCACCACTACCACTACCACCACTACCACTACCACTACCACCACTACCACTACCACTACCACCACTACCACTACCACTACCACCACTACCACTACCACTACCACCACTACCACTACCACTACCACCACTACCACTACCACTACCACCACTACCACTACCACTACCACCACTACCACTACCACTACCACCACTACCACTATCACCACTACCACTATCACCACTACCACTATCACCACTACCACTATCACCACTACCACTACCACCACTACCATCATTCCTTCCACTGCTATCACCACCATCATCGCAACCACCGTCGCCACCACAGATTCAGCCCCGCCCGTATCTCCATCGTCCCGTCCCCTTCGCCGTCTCCGTCCCCGTCCATGCTCCCGTATCTCCATCGTCCCGTCCCCTTCGCCGTCTCCGTCCCCGTCCATGCTCCCGCATCTGCCCTGGTCCCCTTCCCAAACTCCGTTCCTGTCCCCGCCCCCTGACCAGGAGGCAGTGGCTGCCCCGAGACGCCGATGAGAGCTGAGGGTTGACGCTCGTTTGCCAAGGGATGTTGCCAGACGTCCAGTACTTGAGATGTCGATATTTATGTATTTGATATTAACAATGTCAGATCACGGCAAGTCTGCCTGAGGTGTGGTGAGAATTGGCGCTGAGTTTTCGATGTTTCCAAGTATATTACGTATACATGTTATTTCTAAAAATATTAGCAATATTTCTTCATAAAACGCGGTATTACATTTTCGGACACCAACTTGTCAGTAGCAAAGAATCATTACAGAAAAAAACGGTTTTAATAATGTTAACACCTTTTATATTTTTCACCTCACCTGTATTTAGTACTTCTGTTAGATCTAGAGAAAAATAATACGCTCCATTTAATTGAGTTACACCTTTATGAAAAAAATATATAATATATTTTATGAATATGTTGTAATAGTAGATACTTGAAAGCATCTATAGTTACTAAACGACATTAATGATTCATTGGGTTCAAAGTATTGAGGGATATTTGGGTGTTGGAAATATCGACGTATTGATATGAATTAATTCTGTAGCTGATATTTGGATACACTGAATTTATTTATTTATTTATGTATTTATTTATTTATTTATTTATTTATTTATTTATTTATTTATTTATTTATTTATTTATTTATTTATTTATTTATTTATTTATTTATTTATTTATTTATTTATTTATTTATTTATTTATTTATTTATTTATTTATTTATTTATTTATTTATTTATTTATTTATTAGGTTAATTTACTTTCGTTCATATTTTTCACATCTACACACAATCCACTGGACTAGAGAACTTGTGTCTAGCATTGTACCTATCTGAGTACCTCTTACCAATTGCTACTCTCGTCGGTAGAGGTACCAAGTGTAAAATCCGAAATTTAGGTGGTTCACATGATGACAATGTATTTGTATAGCTAGAAAGCGAGAAAATGCACTTTAAACTTAGTTTTGAAGAAATATTGTTTACATACAAATATTTTGTGATTAAAATTTAGTCGATTGCGAGCTTGTTCAAAAGCGTTGAAAGTAAGTTGTTGAAAGTAAAGAACGCGGGTTGTTTCGCCGGTTCAAATTCGCCGTATACGGCCTCGTCTTCATTTACAACAGTTTGATGACTTAATTTACACGCATATGTATCCTACACTAGTTTTCGATATAATTTGTTTCAAATTTTATTTTTTTTTAAGTGACGATATTGGTTTAATGTAAATCTTTCATAAAAATTATCCCTAACTTCCACCTACGCGCAGTGAACTGGCACTTTGAGTCATTAACAGTTGCCCCTCCAGCCCCCAAGACTGGCGGAAGATTACGAGTACATTTCCCAAAGCGATGCCGTCTTCGGCGATGATCAACTGTTTTAGAAACTTAATTAAAGGGAAACAAAAACTGTGTATATATGGAATACTTTTATGTGCAGTGTTGTATTAGTGAACACTTGATATATTAAAGGCAATCAAATCAATTAAAATTTTAAAACAATTATTTTATTGCCATCCATGCACTGATGTCACAACGTTTCGCAACACGGTGAGGATCATCAAATGTTTTGTTTGTATTAAAATAATTAATTATCTAAATTTATTAAGAAATTACATTAGAATCCGTAAATTTTAATTAAATCTTAAATTAGGATCTTAGATTAATATAATTAACTATCAATATACTAATTTTAATTTTCACGTTAAAACTGATTGTATTAACGAACACCTGATGATGCGGACACATTGTGACATCAGTTCATGGATGCCAATAAAACAATTGTTTTAAAATATCAATTGATTTGATTCTCTTTTATGTAAGGGTATACCACTGAACATACAAATTATTTAGAATCTATGAAGAAGAAAAAAAATCGTCTACTGGCCTCTCTCACTTCCCGGCGCGACCTGCCGCGTACGGAAAATGCTACGGACGTCGTCGGCGCCGGTGGTAGTTACGTCGTGCGACGGGTGGCAGGCAAACAGCGCGATCGATGGCGGACCTCGGCCCACGCGTGTGTGCTCCGTTTCCGGCTGTTTGTTCTGTGCCCCGCCGGCGACGGCGGCGGCGACGACGACGACGACGACAGCGGCGGCGGCGGCGGCGGCGACGGCGGCGGCGGCGTCGCGGGGACAGATTCGAGGCACCCACGTGACCCGAGGGACGTCGTGTGGGTATTCTCGGAATCAGTGTGTTTTGTTGTGCGACGGGATATTGTGGACGAAGTGGGTTTGAGGTGGAGCGATTCGCTTTGACATGCAGTTACGGGAGACTGGGGTTTGGGAAGAATATAATGTGGTCTTACGGGAAAGGATTGTGAGAATGTGTACGAATAAAAAAAAAGGTGCTTTGGTACATGTGAATGTAGGCCATGATTTTGTTTAAATATTTTTCATTAAAGTTTCCAAAATACAGGTTTGATAATACCCTTGAAGATGGGAATCCTCGAATGTGTGGATTCGTGAAAAAATTAGAGAACCCAAATACATAATTTTTGCCCTTTTCATGACTTCAAATCCTGCGGAACATTTTTAAACTAAAATTCCCATTCTTTAGTTCAAGATTTCAAATGTAAGCCGTCAATGCAACTGAAGGGCTTGGGAGAAGATAGTGACAACAAAATTTCAATAACCAAACCAAAGTTCTTAAAATATCTCTTGAAACACACATTTCAATCGAAATGCTGAACAAACCTGTCCATAGAATGTGTGAATGTACAGAAAGTAACCTGAAGTGTATATAGAAAATCAGACACGTCTTATTGTACTAAAACTTTATTTTTCCTCTGGGTGACATAGATTATAGACATATGGGGTGGCACTATGTTCCCCCAACCTCTTGTATTTGATGATGGAAAGTAAATTAATGTATTGTACGTTTGTCACACTGTATTTGGTCCTTTATTTCAAAGACAGAATATTATTATAATTATATGATGGATTATTGAGTAATCATTCTGAAAATTAAAATATTTATCTTATTGACAGTTAATTTTAACTTCCTTCTGTCTACTTGATTTTGTAATGTCCCTTTCAACCACTCTCTATCAACATCCTTTCATACCGACGTATGATAACATATTGAGATCTTCAAAAGTTTTATCAAGGTGCGTTCCGTTGTGACTTGTGCACGTTAGTATTATGTAATTCTTCTGTTTAAATCCGACCATCTATCCATTGTTTAAAATATTATATTTATTTGTTTTTGAAAATTAAACCTGAAGATGGAAAAATGATTTTCGAAACGTTGCCGTTACTATTATGTATACATGTAATATATTGATATAAAACAGTTTTCTTATGATCATTTTCTGTCTTTAAAACTAAGGACCAAATATAGACTGGCAAAGTAGAAAAAACCATTGAGAAAGAGAAGTAAATAAAAATTTTAATATGTTGTAAGCTTGGGAGTGATATAGGTTGTAGAAAGATGCTTCAATAAAACCAAACTGGAGAGCACTAACAAAGTAAAACAATCAATTTAATTAATTGAATAATAGATTTTCATTAGACTAATTCATTCGTAGCTGTGGATATTGGTTATTCCATTGAACGATAATCGTATTTTCACGCCTCCTCGGCGCTCTGCGTGCGAATGAAGAAACCAGAACCGCGAAGTGTTGAAGGCGGAGCGGCAGGATAGGCTGGCGGCCGCGACCTGTAACGCCTACCTGGGTTCGGGGGCAGATTCGGGAGGCGCCTCGGGGCGTCGGATTGAGACGTCGGGGGCGCCGGGGACCCCTGCTAATTGCTATGCAGCGCTCGCCGCCGCCGCCGCCGCCGCCGCCGCCGCCGAGATAAAGCTGCGGGCGAGGCGAAGGAGAGACCGAGACGCGGGTGGAGGTGCTGGATGAGGTAGTAGATCAGGTGGTGGATGAGATAGGGGATGAGTGAAAATGGATAAGGTGGATGAAAGGGTGGATAATGTGGCAACTGAGGAGAAACTGAGGTGGTGGATGAGATACTGGATTATGGTGGTAAGTATAGAACGATTTTCTTAAGAATGGGATAAAGTGACAGTTCGCGAAACAAGTGAACATCACGTGTACTTCAGAGAAGTAGACACGTGCACCGTCACGAGTACGCATCTCACATTCAAGACTAGATTTTAAAACAAACATAATACTTATCACATAAAAACTAAATTCAATGTAATTTTTATAAAAAGAAAGAATTTTGTCAGAAGAGCACAAAGCTCTGCACTTCCTAATTTCAATTATTTCTCGTGGCGCACTATATTTTCGTCGGACGAGGACATCACAGCCAGGGAGCGTCGTAACTATTTACAAGTTAGCCAACTGCAAACGAACGAATGGAGGAAGGAGAGTGTAATAAGTTCAAGGAACACAACAACCACAGAATCGTCAGTTGTGTTGCCAGCACCAGCTGTCAAATCATCCCATTCTAAAGAAAATCGGACAATAATACTGGTGTATGTTGATAGTGGATGAGGTGGGTTCTGAGGAGAGGGTTGAGGTGGTGGCTGAGGTGGGGGCTGAGGATGAGACTAAGGTGGTCGATGATGGTGAGGAATGAGGTAGGATTCATTAATTACTAGTAATTCCGAGCCCGTCAACTGAGGAGCTGCAACTGAGGATCTGATTCCGAGCGCGTCAACTGCTAAGGTCATTAGCCATAATGCACGTCAACTGCTGTCTCCCCCGTTGGATGGCGAGTTCCGTTGCCGACCTACTGTCGGCTAGCCAGGATTTCCCTAACCAGGTACCTCCTACCCGCGGTTCACCGCCCCAGCCGGGACAAGCTCGACACACCCTACTGTTCTCCCAACTTGAGTGGGTATACAAGTAATGTAGACGGAGAGAGCGTGTATAACTAAGGGTTGAGGATCGGATAATAAAGAGGAAGGAAAGATCGCGCGCGATCCGTGCCCCTTTGTTAAGGTACTGTTCCGGTAATGGCCTGGTGTTGATCGGAGAAACCACGGAAAACTACCTATCAGAACAGCCGGCGGCAAGGATTCTCCGCCAGACAGCGTGTGAATTCGACCTAGCTATGTAGCTAGTTTTTTCAAGTCATTTCAATGATGCCTTATTTTCCGGGGCGAGGCTCAGACCATCAGGCCTGCTCTTCCGCCTGACCATGCAAATTCCGTTAAGCTCCTATTACCATCTTGCAGAGAAAAAATGTATCATTCGGGCGATGAAGCAGGCGATTTTAATTTTGCTCAGAGGCTTCATTTAGTCTCGATTATCTTTTACATAAAGTAAATCTACTAACATGGGACAGCCGGCTTTACTTCCCCTCCAAAGAAAGGCGTACGAAGGATCGACCTTAAAAATCCACGGCTTCCATCGGGTTTGACCCCGCCAACTTGGGTATAACAGTCCGATACGCTACCCGTTACTCCTCCGAATTCGACCTAGCTAGTGTACTGTGACTCGAACCGTACGATCTCCCGGTCCGACGCACTTCAGTGACACCAACAGCCACCTCAGCCGGTTGAACCCTCTTCTGGTTAGGAGGACGACCTGCTGGGGGTTGGGCGAAGGCGAAAGCGCGGGGGCGCGCAGGTCGCGCGTGCGGCGAGGGCGAGGGCGTGGGCGGGGGCGGAGACGGGCGCTGCTCGTTAGGTATTCGCGGAGCGGCGTCCGCGCTTTTAATCTGAGGCGCGCGCCGCGCAGCGCGTCCGCCCAGCGCGTCCGCCCTCCGCCGCCGAGGCAATCTGCAGGGCGCCCCGCGGAGGCGCGCTCCAGGCGCCGGAATCTTCTTCGCACTCGCTCTCTCACCAACAAGTCGTCGTAGCCGGGCGTTTGAATAGACAGTACGCAAGGCAAAGCGAAATTCTGAAAACGTGGACGTTCACCATCTCTGGAACATTCCATTTGGGGGGTGAAATATTGAAGTTACGGAGAATATCAAGTGGTCGTTAGTCCCGTAAGTGTAGTGTGTGTTTTTATCGCGGGAGGTGACGGTCTTCTTCCACCGCTGGATGGCGAGATCCGGCTCCGACCCACACGTTGGCTAGCGGGGCTTCCGCAAACCAATTGTTTCCCTCCAGCGGTGCCCCGCCCCAGTCGGGACACGTTCCTAAGCGACTCCCGACATGGGTAGTGTAGTGCATGTTAGTGTAAGTGTGTGTATGGGATGAGAATAGGAAAAGGAAGAGGAAGGAATAATTCGCGCGGTCGGTTGAATGTTTGTTAGGGTACTGCTCGGGCATTCGTCTGGTGTTGATCGGAGAAACCACGGAAAAGTACAGATCAGAGCAACCGGTCGTGAGAATTCACTCCAGACGGCGACTGAGATCGATCTAGCTCTGTTCTTAGTATCGATAACCCTGTCTCCGTCGGCACTCGAACCCTAGCACCTCCCGGTCACAATTGATGCTCTGAGACACCAGAGACGGTTGTTGGTAAACGATTACAGTAATCAGGATAACACCTTGCTTTACATACATACATACGTACATTTATTAGAACTGCAATTGGGTATAACCCGGTGGCAGTTAATGACAATAATTGCAAAAATTACAACACTTACATTAATAATAATTATACTAAGAATGATAATAATAATAATAATAATAATAATAATAATAATAATAATAATAATAATAATAATAATAATAATAATAATAATAATAATAATAATAATAATAATAATAATACCGCACAATACAGTACAAGACGAAAAGCAGCATTGAAAAGTGCATTGATCACGTTCACCACACTTCACTTCACTACACTACACTTTTTTGCTTTGAATTACACTGGCCAGCACTTCACAGCACTTCACCGCACTACACAGCACATACTCATTTAATATCTTGTTCTAATTTGTTTCTAAAACTTCGGACACTGAGAGGAAAAGCTTTGAAAACTGCTGCAGGTAAACTGTTCCAATCTCTAATTGTTCTGTTACAAAAGGAAAACTTCCCAAGATCTGAATTTTGTTTCCTTTCTCGAATTTTGTGGGTGTGATGATTCGGTCATAGACGTTCTTCGTATAAATGGTAGATTTATGAATAAATTATATAATAAAATGTTGGCATGAATTAATCAGCTCGATTTCGGACAAGTGTGAGAGTTGAAAATATATTATGAATGGACATTTGTTATTCAAAATTAAGGCTGAATTTAATAGAGCTATGCAATTACGATCAGTTTTATTTTAAGGAAAATGTCTGGCGAAATGAAGTTGAACTGTTTGAAAGAATTTGTGTACATGAGCGACAAATTCGGAAACGTGGGTGTGTTACTTTGATTCACCAGTCGAGTGTTGTTACATTCCGAGACTGGATAATGGAGACCAGACAATCTATTGTAGTGTCATATAATTTAACATCATATTTTCAGGATGTCCCTTCGTGTAATGAACTTCTAAAAATGAAAGCGTGTTCTGAATTAACGTGTATTCAAGTATCGAAAATGAGTACGCAAATAGTACAAAAAGGATCTTCTCATGCTTAAATAGTCCCAAGGAACACAATAGTGTCATTCTACCACATCTCACACGCCTTCGTCCCACCCTCTGCCCTCAACTCCACCACACACGCCCCGGTTTTATCCCAGTAATCCCCATTCTCAACAGCAGGCGCATCAAGCATCACACACTTTACTCCTCCGCAGTCTGAGCCTGCTCCGCACCCCAGCTCCCCGCAGTTAAAAAAAACGCTCCCCCTTATCCTCACACGTCCTCCCCTCCAGCGCCCGCACGAGTCCCGTCCTCACCCCGCCACGCCCCCTCGCGATTATGCCGGTCTTACGCGGACAATTAGCACGGGAAGAGGGAGCTCGGGTCTCGGACGCGAGGGGGCCCGGCGGCGGCGCGTGCCCGCCCCGGGGGGTCCCGTCCCCCGACCCCCCTCCGTCCCCCGCGTCCGCCATCCGGCGCTCCTCGCTCTGAATCATATGCTTATTTAATTTGCGCGAATTCTTGCCGGCCCGCGCCGAGCCGCAGTTTCTATTTGCTTTGAAGCGAATTGTATTATTTAAATGGCCGGGCAATCGGGGCCCCGCGTAACTGGATCCGGTCATTGGTTATTAAGCTCAATTTCCAGGCGCGCAATTATCGCGAAGCGCGCGCCGCCTGGCGAGTGGCGGCGGTGGACAGCTGCGCGCTCGTCGGTTGGGCTTCGCCGTTATTTTGCGTCTTGCAGCAAAGATCTATACGGTGTTTTTTTTTTCACTAACGTACGACAGTATACTAACGGTATATGTCATTGTACAGTAATGTGTTGTATGTTATTGTGCTGTAATTTTGTGATAGTGCAGAAACACACGTAAGTTCAAAGCTGATCGAAGCCATGGATTTTCAAGAGCGAAAACAATTCTCGGAACGGATGTAAAAATGGTTGTCCTATGTCATAGATTTACGGAATGTAAAAATATTATTAGGTCCAAATTCATCTTCTTAATAAATTAATCTACACTCTGGATGTGTTCGTTACTCTAGTAATACCTTTTTGCTTATGATGCATTGGTGAATATATTGCAATTTACTGTATAACGTTCATATGATAATAGATAATGAGTCACAATACTAACAAATAAGGATTTATTAAATTAACAAAAATATTATATTTCCGAGTATCATAAAAAATTAATTATTTTTAATCCTTATATTACGATATCGTATTACTATTACTATTATATTGCATTATTATAAGTATTAATGAAAACAGTTCATTTTTTCATTTTTATGGTACCATTCAATAGTGAATCTGAAAATCGAAATGAGCTGCATCACCAAATCTGCAAACGTTGTGCACGTTGTGCGAAGCGGGCGATTAGGAGCGTGTGTCGGCGAGAGGGGGGCGTCGCAGTGATCGCTTGTAATCCAGCGGCCGGAAGGCGCCCGTGGGCGAGGCGGCGGCGGCGGCGGCGGCGGCTGGGCCCCGCGGCATATGTTCGCAAGGGCGATCGCCGCCGGGGCCGAAGCGAGAGGGGCGGCGCACGGGGCTGCAGCCGTATAAGCCGACGCGCCCGTCCGCAGTCATTTGTTCACTTGTCCGCCGGCGCCAGAGCGCGACCTCGGGCGCGGACAATGGCGCGAGGGCGGCGAGGGCGAGGCGGGCGGCGAGGGCGAGGCGGGCGGCGAGGGCGAGGAGGGCGGCGTGGGCGATGAGGAGGGCGGCGAGGAGGGCGGCGAGGAGGGCGGCGAGGAGGGCGGCGAGGAGGGCGGCGAGGAGGGCGGCGAGGAGGGCGGCGAGGAGGGCGGCGAGGAGGGCGGCGAGGAGGGCGGCGAGGAGGGCGGCGAGGAGGGCGGCGAGGAGGGCGGCGAGGAGGGCGGCGAGGAGGGCGGCGAGGAGGGCGGCGGGCGTGGGCGGCGGCGAGGGCGGCGGCGAGGGAGGTTATTTTATTGTATCTAAATAAATAGAGTGTTCTAACCTTATTTTTTATCAATCATTTCAGTATCTTCAAATTTACGTCGGTTTTTGATTGACTACTGTTCTGGCGAACCTTAATTGTTTTATGGAAAACTATTATCGATTTAGTTTTCCTCTTTGCAATTAAATAACATAAATGAGCACTTCAAAGTATGTTATTCGTTCTTATATGTTAATGTCGTGTTAGTGTAGTGTTCGTAATAGTAACGTGTCTGTGCGACTGTATAGTGATAGTGAAATAGTAAACATGTTCCCCGATGTTCTATTCTGAATTCATCGTATTGGGCACGTTAATTTTTCACAATTGAAGGGTGAAGTTCCTAATAATGTAATGCTAAGCGAGAAGAAGGCTGCTGGAATTAAGACGAAGGTAGCTGACTTCACACATTTTTTAATACTTGACTGATTTAAATCCGGTTTGAACTGAAACCACAAAACGAATATGCACGAGACGACGGTAAACACAAATTCATGCCTCACGCGACACCAGCCACACATGATGTGCAGATACATAGAGCTCGTCCCAGTTTGTAATTATGAACTCATTTCTGGGAGCAGAAGTTTATTCTCGTCACAGGTAGTTGTTAGATATTAACGTGATTGCGTATGCCAGATTTTGGTTTCTGATTTGAGTCACGTAGTTAATTTTCCTTGACGCACGCGAATAGCTCCAGTGTTACAGTTTTAATACTCGTCGAACTCTATTCAAATCTGTTCTGAATATCCATACTATTTGGCATTTCACTGGCGTGTTATTTAATAGTAGAATTTTATGAATTTATTCCAACAAATTTCTTCAATCATTGAAATATTGAAATATATTATCATATTTTTATAAATACCACAGGAAATGTAAATAATGATCCGGATATTTTTTGAGAAAAAACACATTTTCACAAATAAATAATTTTAGCTGTCATTGAACGATATAGATCGTTGAATATTTTGAAATGTTTTTTTTTTTGTCTCAAAGAGTGTCAGGAAAATTTGCTTCTTCATAATAATACCAAATCAATATACTATTAATTTGGTTGAATTTAAATCCTAAAAGATCCCTGAATCCTTCAAAGTTTTCTAATTTCAAATATATCAAATCTGGAAATCATAAAAGTATCAATGCTATACATATAAACTTTATAACAATGAAGCCTACTAAGAAGTAATATCTTTTAAGTATCTACCAAATTTTACTCACTGCAATAAAAAGTAACAATCTATCCATATTGTTCATAAATTAAATTTGATATGTTACATAGTAATTTATATTTAATTGATTAATTAAAAAAATTCTTTTATTACACATCGTACAGTATAAGGTGTGTTATGCCAAAAGCTATAAAGCATACAGATGGAGGTTAACGTATTTTAGCATAGTATAGTTAACGTAATAGCAACAACGTATTAACAGGTATAATAACAAAAACAAGGGATGTATTAATTTCCAAATCTTAAATTTTCCACACATTTACTCGGACTCGAGTTTCCCAACAAACACGAAAGTCTGTCGAGTCGAGTCGGAGCGGGGTTCTGGAGGAGACTAATGCCCTCGATGTCCCAAAATGAAGGCGATTGCGCTGTGCAAATTGTCCCGGGCGGTGCCGTGACAGGGGACATTTATAAATTTAAAAAACCCGTTATGAGACAAGTTCACAAGCTTTGTCAACTGCCTTCCCTTCGCTTCCCCTCGGCGGGGGCGAGCGAGGGAGAGCTGGGTAGTCCCCTCCTCGCGGGGCGCGTCATCTCCGTGACCCCCATGTATTTATTTCCTTGGTTTCTGAATGACTGCAGCTCCCACCGCGCCGTCACGTTGAATAATTCATAATCGACCAAGAGTGACATCTGTTGAGCCGCCGGGGAGTTACTAGGCCGTGACCAGCGATAGGCGAGCTGTGCGCCGCGCGGGGGAATGTTGTTGTAGGAGGCCGTGGGGGTGGGAGTAGTAAGGAGAGATGATGGCGGGTGATATAAACTACAGGAAAAAAAATTAATGGATATGCATAAACGTGAAAAACGCAACTATTGTAACCAAAGTTATTGTTATATTGAATCTTCCTTTATTAAGCAACTGTGAAATCATATAGTTCGTTCTATGTTCTGATCGTCACAAATTAAGGAGAGATTGAAAAATACTGTTAAAATTGCACTTTTCTTTCATTAATTTTCTACAATATAACTAATGAATTAAATAGTTGTCTAATGATCTACAGAACGTTTTGTAACGTACTTGTAAGATATTTTTGAAACGACAAATTATTAACTATTGTAAGAATGGAAGATACACATCAAATCCTACGATTCAGGATTAAAATTGCAAATCATTTTAATATGAAATACTTTCAGAATTTCTTAATATCCCGTCATTTTCCGCTAGTAAAGATACGAGTAGAATCTGAATGACGACTGAAAAGGATGCGTAGACACTGTTAAGCGCTGATTTACACATTAGTAAGTTAGTTGAAAAACACTGTTCTACGTTTCCTTTTGTTTGTTAACCACTAGATGCTAGGTTTGTAGATTAAAATTCTTCGAAAGGCATCAATTCATTCTTTCTGATATAGTGGTGAGAAAGGCAAATATCGAACCAACCCTTGTCAAATCCCAAACAATCAAATTCTTTACTAAGACCACAAAGAAATTACCCCTAAATGCATCTAAAAAAATATTTTTTTACTTTGTTGATGCCAGATAAATACTTCTATCAATTGTTTTCTATGTTTTCTTCGCCAGTCACATGTATTCATCTCATACATGCTTCTTTCTAATAATTTACAAACCGATATCAAAACCACGCACACAATACTTTGTTTGAAAAAAAGAAGGGAATAATTTGAAGTTGCAGTCGTCTTTCATAACATTGGACACTAATTTGATTTGGAGAAACGTAAGTGATAAATTTAACTTACAGTGCAAAATTAATAGGAAAATCAATAATCAAACTGGAAAGTAAAGCTCTTCAGCGTGCCTGTTTCGGTGCAGCCATGAACTACAGCCGTGCCCGGAGCCATTTACTGTGTAACTTCCCAAACGTGACAGTTACACCATCGACTTTCCGTTGTTTGCTTCCTCTTATGAGAAATTATAGTATTTCTCAACCTCAGCAATAAAAGTTTAATAAGAAGACTTCCGCCTTACAGATTTTCAAGCTGTATAAATTTCTCCAAACACTAATAAGTTAATACAACCAATATATCAAGTAAATCTACTATTGTATTTGAAATATAATTTATTTTATTTTATTAAATATAATTTAATTATTTATTAAATATAATTTAATTATTTATTAAAAATAATTTAAAATATAATTAATTACACTAATAAATTCCATAGATCTGTACAGCTTTCATTATTTATTTCACTACCGTGCTTGCATAACATCTCACAAATTAATTTTTTATCGGTGTGCATTTTGGAGATTAAATGACATAACTGCGTAGGAGTTGCACCCCGTGATGGATGACCTCTTAAAATTATTACAGTTCCCAAACCGTCAATATGTTTTCGCAATTCGCATCACTGCTCGGAAGCAAATACGCAATCAAGTCTGCTCATCACATTTGGGAAGCAATCTGAAATTGAGGTACGCAGTGTTCTAATAACGCTATCCCGAGCAACGATACCATAATGATAAAGCCCCTCGCACCATGGGAAGAGTGGTTCATCAAGCCATATTAAAAGGCACACCGACCAATCGGGAATATTATATCTCCATAAACAGGACCAATCCAGGGATTATACGCAGCCATAATAAATTTATGGAAGTTAATATCAGCTGGAATATGAGCCGATTGTAGAGAGCATAACACGCGCTGGAAATTCTTATTACTCGTATCCGCCAGTCTCTAGACCTCTCCAGATATTAAGACGGGACCATAATCCGGGGAATGCAATCTCGTAAGCGATATTCCTCCCTGCAGTTAAAAGATTATTATGCAAAACGATTTCGGTCTGGATTCACGGAAAGGCTGTGGAAGATACTTAGGTTCTCTAAAATCCTCGGGCACTTTCTGGAGCCATCATCGTAAACGGGAATTACCGCGAAGGTCCCTCCTCGTCTCGGAGGTGTTAAAGAGGCCCGGGCATAAAACATGAACAATTTTCTACATGCGTCAGGTCCTCTTCGTAAAGCTGCACTTTTTCGTTGAATATTCTTTATCTGGAGCACGTTGGAATGAACCGCCAGCGTCTATATGCAAAACGAAGCCGTTGGTTTTAGAGACAAATAAAGATTTTCGGTGTTTTACGATTGAGATATTGCCAGGGAAATGTAATACGAAGTCAGCCATATAAGATCTATATGAGTTCGGCAAAGCAACGAACCAGAGCACACGTTACTGAATAGAAAGTACAGCTTTAATTGGAAGATGAATATAACAAACAGTTTGAGTAGTAAGTCATGAGCATTATAGCACTATTATTAGAGGATTTGATAAAGAGCAAGTTCATAATATTATAAAAGATTGTCATCCGAAATGCAGACTCGTCCAAATAGGAAACAATGCATATTTAAGGCCGGGTGAGGTCGATGTCAAAACCTAACAGTCTCGTTCAATAAAAACAGCAAAATATCTGGAAAGCTGAGAAATGCATTCACGCAGAGTCTTCTATGATATTTAGAGCTTCATGCACTTGTAAATAAATTGACGTGACATTTTAAAGTAAAATATTACTTTTCATTTCGATTTTCATTGCAGAATGGTTGGTGTAGATTGGAAAGGTACTCGTGCGTCAAAAAAGTTCGTTTATGAATTTGTGTGAATACGTGTGGTCTAAGATAAGAAAATGTCATAAGTCGCTTCCTTAATATCCTGCCCTTTGGAAAATTCTACTTCAAATCAGGTGGATAAATGAAATTTATCTACTTGGTGGTTATTTTAATATTACCATTTTATCTGTAAAAATTAAATGTGAATTCTAGAAAGTATATTTTGTATTTCGTAATGAATTTTCCCCATATCCAATATCCGGTCCACACTTATTTTATGGCATTGTTTTTCACAACAGGAAATAAAGTAATTTGTTACCTGATTGTCATTTGCTTTAAGCATTCAGTTATTTTATTCTGAACAGGTGTTTTTTCACTTACTTTAATTACATATAACGAAATAAAACTTTCCTGAAAATATTTCACATTTTGAGGGAGAGGTTGTATTAAATAACTGTTTGTCTTGTCGTTGAACTTATTTTAATCCTTTACATTTTTCCATTAATATATAATAATGTACAAAAATGTACATTGTTATTATCATTATTATTATTGTGTTATTTAGGCCTATTCACGGAGATTGAACATTCGATATGTTCAAGTGCGAAAATGTCCGATTCGCCCTACCTTTACAAAAAAATTATAAATTTAATTCTGCACTCAAAAACATATTTTTCTATGAAGTAAACACGAAATTTCCGGGCAGCGCTTGCCATCATGGCCCCGATCAAAGGGCGAGGACGGAGGAGGTGGGGTTTGTCAGCATGGGGACAGCTCCCGGGACGCGTGGAGGAGCGTACGACGCGTGCACTACACACGCACTACGCACACTACGCTTATTTACGCAGCATTCACCAACGCCACGATTAGCCTCGTGCGTAAAAAGTGGCTCTCTCGCATCGCTCGAGTGCATCATTATGGCTGTTATGACGGAGGTATGAAAATGCACTTCATTATCCAACTGCAGCGGAACACAAACACTTGAACGCGTATTTTGATTGCGTAATAAAGAAATTTCCATTTTGATTACAATTTCATAGAGTTTTATGTTTCCCCTTCCCCCTCAAATCCTATGGATAGCCGCTGTGTGTTCTTGTAATTCTGTTCGTATCGAAACAAAACATTCAATGTTTTTCTATTGGAGCCAACTGAAAAATCTCGTAAAAAGCTTTGTGTTAACAATCCAACTGATGTTATTTATTGTTCAATGAGCAACGAAAATTATTGTACTTGAGCACACAACTGTAGAATGCAATACTGGGGCTTCGCGTGTGTGTTGTTTTTTTTTTTGGGGGGGGAGGGCAGAAGCGTTTTGCCCTTGCAAAGTACGTTGTGCGTAATGCAACGTACAGCTCTAATCCCAGCGTGGGCACACATGTGCAGTTAACGCTCAGAGATTTTTACTTTTTATTTTTTTTCTCGCGTTTTTGCGTTTGTGAACGACAGAGGGAACGCTGCCCGGATGTGCTACTCGCTTTCTGATTTTTTTTTGTCGTCTGAGGCCACGTGAAATTTAATGTGGATTCATTTGTGTGGATTAGTCGTTCAGATGGTAGGCAAATATTTATGTTGAGCAATGTAATGAGAAGAAACAAAAGTATGAGTTACGACTTATCCAAGGCTTATTTTTAAACACAGTCATTTTTCATGTTACGTAGACGAGTATTAAAGGAAAATGTAACCTTGATACTTCAACGTTCATACCATTTAATATTTTTTTAATGTTCCGTATCTATTTTTTATAATAAAATTCAAAATACTTTCACATTATTTATAGTACAGAAAACCTTCATACCTCTAAAACTCATTTTGAGATCATTGAAAAGTATGTAATAAAGTAATAACGAATAACATTGTATATTCGCTGGTTTTAATATTAACTCCAAACTTAATATTAAAATACTAACTTCAAAATAATGAATTGCAAATGTCCTCTTTAAGGGCAATATTTTTTACTGTCTTTGCACTTTATTATCCTTTAAATTTTAAATTTTTGTCGTAAAATGTTAAACAGTATGTTTGTTGCAGATTTTTGGTTTATAGTTGATCACCGTTTGTGACAAATATATACCATATAATTTTGAGTACTATGGGATTCATTTCTGTATAAGTGGAGAAGTTTAAGTTGTTGGTTGACTAACAATGCAAATTATCTGTGAAATGTCTAAAAACTATAGAACTTCGTGGATACATTTATTTTGACCTCATAAAATTGATTTTAAATGTGGATAAAACATTGAACGATATTCGTATTGTAACATCTTGTGATATTTATTTCAGACATAACTATTAAGCAATTCATTTCTTCAAATTCTTTTTCTTGTAATTCCAAGTCAGGAGATTGCTCCAATGCGGGCAATGTACTCCCGTCCTGAGTGAATCTCCGGCTCTCGGTAGGTGTGCGACGCGACGCGGGGCGGGGCGCGGGTGGCAGGGCGCGGGGGGCGGGGGGCGGGGGGCGGGGGGCGGGGGCGGGTCGAGCGGCGACGACGGCGCTGGTGCAAGATTCATCCACCCCCGCCGCCGCCGTTTCAGATTGTCGGCGACGTCACGGTGGGCGCAAGATTGACTTCGTGAATAATGGACCGTGCCCGGGTTGCCTCAGACTCTTCTGCCACCCCCTACCCCCCCCCCCCCCAGCCCCTACACAATCCTCCCCAACCGTCCCTCGCCGCCTCGCCTCGCACCGCCCCGCCCTCCCCCGCCCTGCGCGGTGCCACCACGTCACTCTCCAGGCGTCCCACAAGGCTCGCGGGCGCACGCGTCTGGGTGTGTGTATGTGTGTGTGTGTGGGCGCGCGCTCGCTCCATGGTGTAACTAGCGCCTTCGTCTTCCTGGCGGACACTCGCCTCTTCCGGATGGCGGCACATTCTTTGCGATTGTCTTCTCACGAAAGTACGGAATAATTTGGTTCGTAATATCATAAATATGATGTGAATACTCAACTGAAGTAAGAGTCGAATTGTACGCTTCACACGAGGGCTAAAGTGGATCCACCGGAGCAGATATAAAAATATTTTTTTAAATGATTTCGTACAGTAGTGCAAATAACTATTGTAAGTCATTATATAAACAATATTTTTATTGTTAAAAACATTAAAAATGTATTTAACCGAAGGAGAACGTGAAAAGGTTTCATGAATTTCTCTAGTGATATATTTAAAATTTAATGTTCAAAAAGTAGGAACAATACACATCTTAAACAGCAGGCAAAAAATAAGAAATAGGATTTTCGATATTTTTGTTTATTTAATGTACGATGAAGAGAGGGTTACTGATCATCTGTTTATAGAAGGCAAAAGATAGATAAATTGAAATTGGAAAATCAAAATCTCAAGAAAGTGATAATACAGGTTCCATTGTATATTATTCTAGAAAATATTGTTTCTTTCTGTATGCAAGTGTTAGTAGCAAGATGGGTGTGAATTAAGACGAGTTTCGCCGTTTGTTGCAGACGCCATCAAGTTCGGCATCAGCCGCCTGATGAACGGCGACGACTCGTCGGACGCCGAGGACAACGGCCCCGCCTCATCTGGTACCGCTCCTCCGCCGCCGCCGCCGCACCTGGGCTTCTCCAAGGCGGACGTCACCACCATGACGGAGCGCGCGTCGGCCCCGTCGCCCCCGCGCAGCGGCGCGTCCTCGCCCCCGCCGCCGCCGCGCTCGCGCTCCACCTCCCCGGAGCTGGAGGTGGACAGCCCCGCCCACTCGCCGGCGCCGCCCGCGCGCCCGCCCCCGCCGCCGCCGCCCGCCCCCGACCCCAAGCCGCCCTCGCCCGCCAACCCGCCGCCGGGCAAGCGCTCCGAGAGCTTCAGCGTGAGCGCGCTCCTGCGGCCGGACGCCCCCCGCGCGCACAGGTCGCCGCCCAGAGGCGCCTTCGCCGAGACCATCACCGTCACGCGCTCCTTTCTGTGTCCGGGGCTGTCGTTCCCGGACCTGCTGATGAGGGACGGCGCCGCTAAGAACCCGCATGTCCCGCAACAGGAACCGCACCACGAGTACCCCTCGTCGGGATTCCTCCCGCGCCACTTCGTCGGCCCCGGGTTCGGCTTCCCGCCGGCGCTGTACCCCAGCGTCACCCCCTCGCTGTCATCCGGGCTCCCCACCTCCCCGGCGGCGGGCAGCGGGGGCGGGTCCAAGCCCTCACCGGATCTGGTGGACGGGAACCGCAACTTCTTGACGTCACCGGGCTCCCTGTACATCAGTCTCCACGCGGCGGCAGCGGCCGCCATGGCCAACTCCGCGTCGTCGACGGCGCCGCCCGTATCGGCAGCGTCGGCCATGCCCGGCAGCGTCGCGACGCCCGGCTACCCGGAGGCGGCGGCGGCCGCGGCGGCGGAGGACCTGTTCCGGCTGCGGCACCAGTTCCTGGCGGCGGCGGCGGCCGGCGGCGGGGCGGCGGCGGCGGCGGCGGCGGCGGCCGCGGCGGCGGCGGGCGCCGGCGGCGCCGGGGTGGTGTCGGCGCCCAGCCCGCACCACCCGCACGCCCACCACGACCACCCGCACCACCACCACCACCTGCTGATGCGCGGCGCCGTGCCGCTGGGGGACGTGTACTCGTGCGTGAAGTGCGAGAAGATGTTCTCGACGCCGCACGGCCTCGAGGTGCACGCGCGCCGCTCCCACAACGGGAAGAGGCCCTTCGCGTGCGAGCTCTGCAACAAGACCTTCGGCCACGAGATCAGCCTCAGCCAGCACAGGTAGGCGCCACTCCAACACGTGTGCCTTAAGAGATGTTAAGCCCGACGCCGGTGATGTTACGGGTGCCTTAAGGATAGTTGTTAAACCTTATGCCTGCAATGTGCGTGATCTTGGCTGTCCGGGTGACGCCGCCTCGAAGGCTGTGTTGCCGACGTTTCGACCATCTTGTCGTGGTCTTCCTTAGGGCTGGTATGCTGTCGTAACGCAGCCTCAGGGCTGGTAAACGTCGGCAACAGACGCACGCACATGACTCTGGCCGCGGAAGCCTACGACTTCATTATGCCTGCAATGTCACATTTTCAAAATTTGTTACCCACTTTTTCAGAAAGTGTATTAATTGGCAGGCGCGGATACAGGTGGAGGAAAACAATGGAATTCCCCCCCCCTAAATGTTTCCAGCAACTATTAATTTTCACTTGTAACGAACCTTTCAAGCAAAAATATTTTCAGATAATCTTTAAACCGAAGAAAATCCCATCGCAGCCTGAACTAAGTGTAGCCTACTATACTTTACAAAATCTTTAATGATACATTTGACGAAAACATGTTTAATTTCGCTTCCCAAAATTTCTTTGTGAATCCACCCCTGTAAGTGGACATAAACTAAATTTGGAATTCTGATTTAGACACTCGTCGTACATTTACAGAGTTGTTTTTCAGATACTTATCTGTAAATGTAATGCTTTAAAATAATGTTAATTGAAATTTTTTTTGTTGCATTTTTGTCAATCTGTTTTTTATTATAATGACATTTTTGCATGAAAAGCGTGGCCAAACACAGTAGATATCAATATAAGTATACAACATTGTGTAAAAAAAATACTTGTTTTTGGATGTATAGTTTCTGAGAAAGCGAATTTCTGAGACAGTTGTGCAAAAACAATAACAACAAAATACTTTTGATAAAAACGAGTTTAACGTTTTTATAGTGCAAAGTAATTCGTTTGTTCTCTTGACCCATATCTTGATGCAAGTCATTGCGTGGATTACATACCTAGCCCAAGATAAAATTACATTTTTATCCATTATATGTATTGAAAAACATTCTCCGTAAACGAGTAAAACATGTTTTCTGTTATACCATGATGCTTTTTCTGAATATGATGTTAAACGTGTTTAACAGGCATTTAAATCTACCTCTGTTATCTCTCTCATGAAAAATGTGGTAGGATAAGCGACGTCCATTATCATACGAAATACTTTATTTGTGCATCGATGCATTTGTCGTGAGTCATTCGGCACTTGTGACAATGGTAGAACAATCGTGTTCTGACAATATTATATGAAATTTCGGATTTCCTGCATGTCAAACGTCCTTGTAGTTGTAGCCGAACCGGGTTTCAACCCCTCTGACAATAAGTACTTGCCTACTGTTATAAAAGCTAGGAAGAAGTCCCAGTGGTAAAAGTAAGATCTTAATTGAAGCTACTGATACACAAACCACTCAGTAGACATTGCGCGCGAACAAAAATATAATGGCTGGGCTTCTGCTGTCTTACTGCTGACCCGTCTTAAACATTAATAATACTAATATATATATATATATATATATATATATATATATATATATATATATATATATATAGTGTATGTAGTATTCATGTTTAGCTGGATGTCCCAGTAATGAGATTGCTCATGACTAGCTGGAGGCTAATATTTTCTTTCAAGGAAAGTCGAAGTGTCGTGCTTACTCGGATCGCCGACTCCACCTCAGGCGCATCACGTATTGGCGAGTCACGGTTTGCGGCAACATTCACGAATTTGAGTGGTCACTTCAAGCTGTTTTCGTGGTGAGAGTGCTCTTAAAAACCGCGACATACGAACTTCTGTATTCAACTAAGAATATAAAATGGTCCTGTATTCAATTCCGATAACAAATTTAGGTTTCTGATTGCATTTCCTATTTTTTTATTAAAACAAGTTTGCTTGAATTCACAATATTAATATTAATAATAATAATAATAATAATAATAATAATAATAATAATAGTTGAGCTTGCTAAATGAACGTAAACGATGAAGGTATTACGATAACATTGGGGGCAAATCGTCAGAATAATATCACATAATTATACAATAATACGAACTGTGTATAAATATTATTCGTTGTTTAATGATTCCAATTACGTGGTTCACGAATTTCTATTCTCTCATTATAGAAACTCATTTTATACCTTGGCAAAATATATAATAGATGTTATTTACCCAAAACTTCGTTTCTTCCATTAAAGTATTATTTTTTTCGTAACCTAAAAACTGCCATATATTTATAAACGTGATTCATTCCATGTTTATTTCTTGGAATAAAAGTTTTATAATGAGTATTTGTGTCAAAGTCGTTTACTGCAAAATATATATTAATGAAGTGCATAGAATATTCTATTTTATAAACTTACAAGTGACGCCTTTCAAGAAAGGAATTTTAAGTTCAATCATCCAATGCCAATAAGTCAAGAACGGCTTTTTTTATAGTAATATTTTTATTTAATTTCATTACATCTTTTACCATAAATAAAATAAATTAAATAATAAGTTAATATTTTATAAGATCATCATATATTATTAATCATTTCCCTCTACTGTCGTGGGAACATACGCATTCAAAACTAAAGTTAGTGCCGCCTATTAAACTTAGGGTGAACATGAACGTAAATTAGTTATTTTTTCGTTGAAACTCGTCTCTTTTAGCTGTTCCAAAATAATTACTAAAGGAACTATAATAATATGCATTTTCAGGATTGTATTAAATTAACAAATGTTACGAGATATATTGATACTTCCTGAAATCATTATACCTTTCTGCCCAAACAATCTAGACTTTTCTTGCATTACTTCCTTGTAGACGAATGTCACAAAAACGCGTTCCTAATGTCCTAGAACATCATGTGACTCTGTAAAACAACGCCGCCGCGAAGCAACACCGACATCTTGGAGAATATATCAAAGCATCTTACAGACCGCTGCAAGAGGTTCGTTGACATGAGACGTCTTGCTTCATCCATCATTGACGATGCAGCCCCGGCGACTTGGGGCATCCGGGGCTGGCTGCGCCTCCACCGTCAATCGTTCATTAATGCATGGGCGCGCGGCCGCGGACGGGGGGCACGAGCGCGCCCCAAACGACAGCGCCACGTCAAACACGTGTCTTCCACGTCAACAAACCACATCGCGCGAGGCCCGGCTCGGCGGCCGCGCCGGCGGCGCGCTGGCATGGCATATTCAAGCAGGCGCGGGCGAGCGCCTGGCGCCGTTCGGCCGCCAGGGTCGCTGTGTGTTGGAGGTGCAGTCAAGGAGGTGGGGAGGCGCGGTGGATTTGGAAAGGAAGGGGGACGGGACGAGGGAGGGACGCGGTTGGGCGTGGAGAGGGAGCAGGGGCGGAGTGGTGACGGTTAAGCTTCAAGAAGAGGGGGGCGGTGGGTGGAAGGAGGTGGCGGGGCGGTGGGTGGAAGGTGCAGTGGAGTTCGGAGACGGGGTGGAGGAGGATGGTCAAGCGAGAGGCAAGGTGGGGCAGTGGGTGGAAGGTGCGGGATGCGAAGAAGCTTGGACTGGGTAGGTGGGAGTCGCGATCAAGCTTGGAGGCATATAGGCAGGGCTGGCAGTCACGGTCAAACGTAAACAGGCGGGGCAGTGGGTGGAAGGTGCGGACAAGCTTGAGTAGAGGAAATGAGGAGAAGGGATGGTAGGTCTGAGACACGACCAAGCTTTGAGTAACCGAGGACGGTGTGTGGGAGCTATAGTCAAGGTGGCGGGGTGGGATGACCGGGAGAAGCAGTCAATTTGGAGGCGGGGAGGGTAGATGAGATGTTGTTCAGCTTCGAGGAGGAGGAGGTGCAGGGGGTAGCGGTCACGGTGAAGCTTGAAGAAGAAGAAGACGAAGAAGAAAGAGGAGGGGTGGAAGGAGGAGGTAGAGGAGTGGGTGGGAGGAGCAGTCAAGTTCGCAGACGGGATGGAGGGTGAAATTGGGTTGGTCAAGCTTGGCGAGGCGGGGCAGTTGGTGGAAGATGTGGAGTTCAGTGAAGTTTGTACGAGACGAGATGGTAGATGGGAGGCGCGGTCGAGCTTCGAGGCAGCAGGACAAGGATGGCAGTTACAATCAGGTTTGAAGAGGTGGGTTAGTGGGTGGAAGATGCGATCACGTTGGAGAAAACAAAATGGTAGGTATGAGTCACGGCCAAGCTTCAAATAATCGACGACGCCGATGTGGCAAGGCACAGTCAAGGAATTGGGGACGGTGGTCAGAAGGCGCGGTCGTGTTGGAGGGAGACTAGGAGGTGGGAGATTCGCGGTTTGGCTTCAAGGAGACGGCACATGATTGCAGGGAAGGTCAAGCTTGAAGAGGTGGGATAGTGGGTGGCAGCGGTTGGTGGGTGGGTGGTGGTTCGCACAAGCTCTAAAGGGCTGGTGGTCGGGACAGTGGCTGGCGGTCGTGATCACGCTTACTGGAGAAAGAAGATGGAAGGTGGGAGGATTGGTGAGTGCCAGATCATGAAAGAATCAGGAAACGGAGAAGCTAGAGGGCTATCACAGAGGCATGGACGAACAAGAAGAGCAGGCAGTAGGATCTGATGTAGGAAGTAAGAAAATTTCCAGAGCAGGGTTTGCTTCGGACTAGGGGTGTGGTCGCGAGAGCGGGACGGCGTGAGGGCGGTGATAGGCGAAAAGAGATCGGGAGACGATGTGAGGGCGGCAGGAGATGGCAGCGATCAGCGGGTGGGGGCGTGGGTGACATAGAGAGACGACCGACTGCGGGCTGTCACGACGGCGAGGGCGGGTGAAGACGACCAGCTGTCAGCGTATTGGGAGGGCGAGGTGAGAGTTGGAGGGCGAGACGAGGGTTGGAGAAGGTGAGGGTGTGTAGGCGGCGGGGCGAGCCGGGATGGGCGAGTTTGGATGATTTGTTTGAATGATTTCGGGTGCGTCAGTACTGCTAAGATCAATAGTCCCCTAATAGTAGTTCATGTTTTTCCTCGGGAGGTGGCGTGGTCTTCTACCGCTGGATGACGAGGTCCGACGCCGACTTACCGTCGGCTAGGAGGATTTTCCCCAACCAGCTATCTCCCAGTCGGGACAAGGTCTAGGTTCTCGACCGGTCTCCCCTCAAGTGAGATAGTGATGTGCATGTCAGTATAAGTATGTGTAGGTAAGAAGTGAGGAACGGAGAATGAAGGAGAAAGGAAAGATTTCGCGAGGTCTGTGGCCCGTTTGTTGGGTTACTGCCCCAGCGAGTTTGGATGGCCGACTTTGTGGAAGCCGGAGGAGGCGGGCGGGCAACGCGGGTGTACGTGTGGGGACGGGTGGAGAAGCTGGGGGGACGACGCAACGGACGAGGAGGATGGGGTGAGAGATACGGTTGGACGTAACAGCGTAGCGTAGGGGTGAGAGGGGCGGAGCTGGTGGCGAGGAGGGACGCGTCGGCGGGGTGGAGGGGATTGTAGGGGCGGACAAGGCGAGTGGGGTGAGGTCGACGTCGGCGGCTACGTTGCGGGGAAGGGGGGGTGTGGCGGACGTCAGGCGCGGTCTGTTGTATACGGGCGAGCAAGGTAGCGAGCGGGATTCGGCGCCACTCGTGAAACTTTCAAAGCCCCCGGACGCAAATCGTGGGACGTCGAAGGGCGCGTTCTGATGTCCGCCGAGGGGTCGCGCGGGCAACGTGGCCAGGCACGAATATTCCCGAGTCCTCGGCCGCCGAATTTTGTATAAGGCTCCACAACGTGAGGGGATGCGCGGAGAATACGAAATCTTTATGATCTCTTATCTTCTCGGTGGGGGCTGGGGGGACCCGATGTGTCGAGGGAAAGCTGACGTTTCTCTTGCGCTTTTGGCTGTCCCACAGCTCCTCACTGAGTTTTTGCCAAAAAGGAAAAGAACACGTATGAACCTAAATGCATTTCTTTTCTGTATTATTTTGAAATGTGCTTAACATATTTCGGTTACGAGAACGAGTGAACTGAGACATAATGCAAAGTTATGTTCAGAAGATTTTTCATAAATTAATTTTTCGCTCAAGTGTGTCTAAAGTGTGTCATTTTTCGCTCATGTGTGTCTATCTTTAACCAAAACTTTGTATTAAACTTAAAAATTCAATATGTATCTATAGTAATTTTTGTAGAGATTTAAATGTTCAATTACGATTTGTCATTAAAAAAGGACAAGAATAATAAATAAGCTCTACATTCCTATGGTACCTATTAATTACAAAGTTTAGATCAGGAACTCGTTTAGAGACGTATTTAGATCCAACTGTACAGAAATCAGAGATCCATCTTCACGATATCAATTTGTAGGAGGATTTAACATAAGGGTGTGTGTTTCAGGGCTGTTCACAATGTCGAAAAGGTGTTCGAGTGCAAGCAATGCGGCAAGTCGTTCAAGCGCTCGTCCACGCTGTCCACGCACCTGCTCATCCACTCGGACACGCGCCCCTACCCCTGCTCCTTCTGCGGCAAGCGCTTCCACCAGAAGTCCGACATGAAGAAGCACACCTACATCCACACCGGTGAGTACATGTTGTATATCATCTTCTTCTCCTCGTTCTTTACAGTTACTTCCTGTGAATATATATGGATAGTTTTGTTTTGATATGGTGGAAAATGAATTATATACGTGAATGCGAATGGTCAAACCAAATAACATCAATACCTACAAATACATCGATGAGTACATCAATGGAAACTTTGTAATTCATTTCATTTTTTCTCTGTTTTCCTCATTCTTATTATTTACTGTACAGCTATTGATAGTTTTGTTTCAATACGGCGGAAATGATATGAATGATGTACTTGAATGTGAATGGTCGAACCAAATAATAACATCAATAATGTTTGAATATGACAAAGCATGAAATTAAGGAGAGTCGTACAAAGATTTCATTATGTTTAACTAACATTTTGAAATACAAATTTTCGAGAAATTTTATATTCGGCTATTTAAATTCGAGAAATCCATTACTTAATACTCGCAAGAACGATGAAAATATAGTTTTAAAACATTTTTTTGTAACAATCTTTTTTTTCAAATGTTTCATTGTAAGTTTTCTGCAGTTAAGCAAATTTTGAAATACTGTACAATATTACTTGCATATCAATACAATTACTTAAGATTCTCTCGTGAGATCTGGCAACCATACGCAGTACACGACTGTAAAGTTAACCCCTTTCTTGTAATTACAACCGAAACCTCGTTGCTCGCTCTCGGGGGCGCCGCCGCGCCGTAGATTTCAGGCCGCCATCGTAGCTTGCGAGGACGTGGGCGCGCCCCGCGGCAGCGGCACGTACTAAATCTCCCGCGACTCCGCGCGCCTGATGAACACCCGGAGTCGGAGTTCAATCTCTCCCGGGGCGCGCGCACACGTGGGCGGGCGCGGCGGGGGCGGCGGGGGCGGCGGGGGCGGGGGCGGCGGGGGCGGCGGGGGCGGCGGGGGCGGCGGGCGCAGCGGGGGCGGCGGAGGCGAGGGCGGAGAGGCAGCCGGGGGTAAGGCCGGAACCGGGAGTGGGGGCGTGGCTGCGGCGAGGCTGGAATGCGTGTTTAATATCCGCGTCGCCGCGGGACCTGATTCTTCCCAGCGAAGGCCCCCTTGTGTCCGTGCTTTCTCGCACCCGCCAGCCAGCCCGCCACTTCGCGCACTCTATGGACCCGTCTTCTCCTAGGTTGCGTCTTCTCTGTGTTCTAGACCTGCGGTGTCTCCCGTTTTCTTAACTTAATTCATCTTTTCTTTATGCTTTCTCACGTCTTCTTGTGCAAGTACTGTCGTATTCACTCCACCCTCCTCTACTTTGCTCCCTATAGATCTCTCTTCTACTAGGTTGCATCTGTTCTGCGTGCTAGACGAGCAGCGTCTCTCGTGTTTTCCTTTCCATCATCTTCCGTTTCTCTTTGCTCTCGCACTGAGCCTGGGAAACACCCAACACCTCCCGACTCACCCGTAATTTTTCCGATTACTCGCCAGTTTTACGCACAAACCGTATAAATATATGTTCTCTCGCTCCTTCAACTTACCCTCTCAGATTCTTTGCCACCATTTCCTCCCAGTCAGAAACCCAACCACCTATTTTTCCACTCCGTAAACACGACCAAATATTACTTTCTTTTCGTTGATGAACTCCTTTCCTGTTCCACGTATCCACAGACCTCCACCCACGCTATCCGTTTTACACCTCTTCCACTATTCCCACCGCCTCTACCCCCTTCGCCCCGTTTCTAGATGCCTCTCGTCCGCCACCCTAGCCGCCTCCACCGCCACCGCCACGGCCGCCTTCGCAGCCGAGGGCTCCTCCTCCACTGCGCAGTAATTAGTGAATAATTCACCCGAGACAATTAATAAGGAGGCGCGCGCGCTCTTCCTTCTGCTCCGCCGCCGCCGCCACCGCCCGCGTCGTCGCGGTGCCGCGATGCAGAGGAGGAGGAGGAGGAGGAGGAGGAGAAGGAGGAGGAAGAGGTCGCTGATATTGCGCGATGACTGGAGCATTAATCAACGTCGTCACGGGAGACGAGACGAGCGCCCGGATGGGGGTGGGGGGGCGTGGCATGCCGACCCCGACGCCACGTAGCGCCGCTAGAGCGCGGTGACGTCGAATAATATGCGTCGAATTACACGGTTATTAAAAGCGTTTGAAGTTTGGCTCGCTGCGAGGAAGCTGCCTGTTGCTTGTGTGGGGTACATGGGTTTGAGCGACCTAGAAGATGGAGGGGGAACTATATTTCTCTTTCTCAATTTCAAATAAACCTTTTATATTTTTGTATAACATGTTTTACTAGAAGTAAATAAATAAAACCAGGAAATAAAATAAAGTTATAACTATAATATTGCAATTAATAAATAAAATAGATTGTATGTTGAACCCTTTACTGGGATACTTTGCTAGGTGGCTAGGATAGGCACTTCCACAATTGTCTTATTAAATGCATTTGAGCTTTGCGATCGCTAACATTCATGGCTGCAGTGTAAATAACTCCTTCTCTGTGTTATTTTCTGTATTTTGGTAAGTAGGCTAGAAGGCACAGATAAAAGGTTTTGTTAATAATTCATAAAAATTATGCGAATAATCTTCTTGCTGCCTTGGATGGTTGACGTTTGACTTGTGTGTACCTACGAATCCCTCTCGTGTGCTGTGTTGGAAGTTCGAGTATTATATGCATGCGTTTCTCCTTCGTCACCTATTAAACGTTTACGATGTTCATAGATTCAGTGCAAAGAAATATGCCTGCTTCTACGAAACGCCACGAAACTAGAGAACCTTTTGGGAGGCCTTACAAATAATTCCTTCTCCATATTAGTCGGACTTTCTATATCAATGAGATGTTTGAAGCCCACAGAAAAAAGATTTCATTATTAATTCATTAAAAATATAAATTATCTAATGACATGTGCACCCGCTTGAATAATTAAGTTTTTTGGATCGTTTCCATATTCCGCATTTTGGCGATAAATGTTGGGATCTCGCATCCCAAAATTTCGTTTGGCTCCTTTCCTGTCGTGTGTACTTTGCAGTGGTAAGCGGCTCAAAATCTGAAAAAATATGATACTTCAAAATGCAATATGGTTAACAAAATCTTATTTCGAAGATTATTTCACATTACATCCGACAATGTATCATCCATATAATGCATCATTCTTGAAACGCACTTACAGGTTTGCCTATTTCTGATAAAAATGAAATTTGCTAGTCTCGTGTGTAAAGACCACAATTTGTACGAAAATAAATGGTAAAAATACTCGTTAATCATTTTTTTAAAGTGAAAATAGGTTTTTACTTCAATGCATTGTCCACAGTCTAACCTGGCACTGGTGTGCATAACATTAGTACTTCATGGGTAAACTTCTAATATTGCTGTGCTTTAATATAAAACAATCGAGCCATACAATTAAATTTCTTCGAATATCAAGTAGTTACTTTAATTTTACAAACCTATTTCGAAATTCTGCATTTTCAGAGCAAGCATACTATAAAGGCGAAGGACTCATAAAAGCTACTCCTCCCAAAAGAAAATAGCCAAAAAATCTCATTTTGTTTATTACAGCCTATCAAACTTCGATACTCCTACGGACCCTGAAATCCGGATTTTGAGGGTTTAAGCAGCCGTGCAAGCGTTTTTTTGTGTGTCCGCTGTGATTAACAGTGTCTTTTTTATGTGCGTATTTGATGAACTCCTTGCTGGTTCATACGTTTTTATCTGTGACTTATTATCAAGGTTTTATACAGAGTTGTTTTATAAATCGTTTAAAACTTATATTTCCATAGCGTATGATATAATATAATACAGATATAGTAATTAGATTATTTAAACGATTCACATTTTGTTGCATTTCGTTTCCTTCCTAGGATATCCTCCAGAATTTATCTCCATTTGCTCTTTTCTCCCTCGGAAAGAGCACATCTTTATACTTGTATGATTATTCCTCTGTCACCATTTCACAATCGCCTCCTCCACATCTCCCCACAAGCCCCTTTCTAGTTGGTCTCTCTGCCATTCCCACCGTGGCCCCCCTGCCTCGCGACGCTGTGTGAATAATTTCCGTCTCCGATTTACTGCAGCTTTTACCCTCTCGCGCGCCCCCCCCTCCCCCTTGCGTTTAAGTCATACGCGCCGCCCCGCCCCCACGCCTTCCGGGCCGAGATAATCCCGCGAGCCTCATTTGTCTGCGAAGCCCGGGGAGGGAGGTTCGCGACCTCGCTGGAGAGGCCCGTCCCCGGAATTTTCCGCCTCCATTTTGTTGCACGACCTCCGGCTCTGATTCTCGGAGGTACGGACGCCCCTGAAGCAGGCGACTGTAGATGGAGTTTGTAGCAACCCAACACGTAGCTTTTCTGTATAGAATTTTATGGAAGTTATTATTTTAATTTTGAAGGTAATATGTATTATGTATCACAATAAGTGATTAGTTTTGTATAAGTGAGTAGTAGTGTTATTTCGGCACTGTTATATCGGCTGTGTAATATCTGCATGTTACGCAGTATGTCGATATATCATTGATTTTCTTTTTAGTAGCTATTGCTAGTTAGCACGAAGTTATCAGAATTTTACTAATTTTATTTTTTTATTAACGAATCATGACGAACGTTGAAGAGTTTTACTTAAGTGCTTTTAATAAAAAACGAAGGATACTGAGAACGTTATTACAATTTGATATACGTAATGTGAGTAAATGTTAATGCACTTTCAAACTTTTATTAAAACGTACCTTAAACAAACAATACATTTTCAAATAGAACTTGCATATTCCGAAGCACAAGATAAATATTCACCTAATTTGTTGTAATTCTATTGAATATCCAGTCGTTATCAGAATATGACCTCTATTTTATACTAAAGCCTCTCATTTTAGAATGGTGACACTACCTAGTGACATAATCAACCTAGCGGTAATTTTCTTTTTCCATTTATATTGTTCGTTATAAACATCGGTTACACTTGACTTGAAAATCTCATTTATAGTATTGCGTTCTTATTAATATGCTCCAGAAGTGGCGAATAAAGTTAATATCTTTGAAAAAAATTTTTATAATTTTAAATGAAATATTTCCGCAACAATTATAGCTTTAAAATTAAGTATTGCATTAAACAGGGGTTTAAGTTTCAAGATTCAAGATTATAAAGGAGTACATTGAAGCCGCCCCAAATAACGCAGGAAGTTTTCCTCATTCAAGCCTGTGCAACAGTGTTCAGGCCTCGGGAACTCCGATTCCTTGTAATAAATAACACAACCTTCAACTCCTTAATTTTGAAATCATTAAAGAAAACGAAGATCATATAAATATTTACGTAGGAGTGAAAGCACATCGACATTCAAAAAGTCATTCTTCGTGTTCAGGAAACAAGAGCCGACTTTGGGCGGTGCGGCCAAGACGGCGGCGCGGCGGTCAAGGAAGACCGGAGACAGTAGGGGTGGGGGGGGGTGGGGGGGGGGGGTGGGGGGGGTGGAAGGAGAGGTAGCGCGCTCTCGCGTGCGCGCCGGCAATCTGTCGGCCGGACGTGCTCCCTCGCAGGCGCGCTGCTGCAGAATTCATCGGGCGGTTGGGCGGGCGAGGGGCCGGGGCGAGGCGGTGCGGGGCGAGCCGGCGACTCTGGCGGCCCGGCCGGTCCCGCGGGACAGCTTGGAACACTGGCCCCGCGCGCTCGCCGTCGCCACCGCTCCGCCCTGTCCCTCCTCGCCATTGTCACCGCCACGCCCCCGAGCCCTTCTGCCTCGCCACGCCCCGCCTCGCCCTGCCCCGCACCGCTCCGCTCCGCTCCGCCGTGACCCACTCCTCCCCGCCGCGTCCCGTCAGACCCCGCTCCGCCCCACCCCGCACCGCTCTGTCTCGCTCCGCTCCGCCCTACCTCACACCGCCCCGCCTCGCCAGGCTCCTCTCCGCCCAGTGTTCCCGCCAGGACCCTCTCCGACCATCCCTGATCTCTTCTGCCTCGCCCAGCCCCTCGCTTCACCCCGCTCCGCACCGCCCACGCTCGCCCGGCCCCAGCCCTCCCTGTCACCCCTCCCCCGCTCTGTCAGGGCACTCCCCGCTCTGTTTCGACTCATCCCGCCCCGTCTCGCCACTACCCGCCTGGTCCTCCTTTCCTCGACCGCCTCGCCTCAATTCTCCCCTCCTCATCTCGCCTCGCCTCGCCTCGCCTCGCCTAGCCTCGCCTAGCCTCGCCCTGTCCCGTCCCATCTCGGTCCATCCCATCCCAGCCCACCCTTCCAGCCCCGCTCCGCCCAACCATTGTCACCGCCGCTGCTAGCAACAGTACCCCCGCTGCCGCCATCGCTGCTGTCACCATTCCCGCGACGCGGTTCTATTTCTGCTGCCGACCATCCTCTCTGTCTCATCGTCACCCAAGACACCGTTTTCACTGCCGCCGCCTTCTTCACCACCACCTTCACCGACTTCGGTCATTTCACCACTACCCCCATGTCCTCCACTGACGTCACCTTTGCCACCATCGCCATCACCTCAAGCATCGACCTATCGCTACCATGTTTACTGCCACCACTGTGGTCTCCGGCGCCTTCGTTGTCAACTGCGTCTCCATCGTCATCGCCGGCACCGTGACCACTGCTCCCACCTAGACCTTCACCTCTTCCCCGTCGCATGCGTCTCCGCAGGCCAATCTCCATTGCCAATGCCGCTCCCGTAACGTCACAGCCAAAGCCGCCGCCATCCTCTGCGCCGCCACTATCGTCTTCACCACATCGAAGGTCTCCGTGGCCATCATCTCCCCCGCTCTTTTTCCACCGCCTTCACCATCGCCACAGCCGCCAGCGACGTCATTACATTAGCACTACGACGTCATTGGCATGCCTTTCTCGCTACCCTAGTTACTCACCATTATCGTCACTACTTCCCTGTGTCGGATCCAAGGGTGGAAGGTGTGCCCCAAAAGGTCTGCAGTTTTCGTTTGTTCCCTTCTTTTATTTGGCAAAATTCGTTTAATATTTTTTTCGTTTTATGTGGCAAAATTCGTATTATCTTAGAATTACATAATTACTTAATACATAATATTGTATAATGCCATAAGTAATATACAATACAATGACACATGTTTAATATTTAACAAAAATATATGATGGCCCCTTCCAAAATGATCGGCTGAATTCGTCTCTCTCCACTAGCATTACCATAGTCAATACCACTACTGCCGACTCTACATAGTTTGTCATGTTTTACTTTTACCGTTACAATCGTCACAACTACCAACTCTTCTATCATCTTGAACCTTGCCTTTGCCGCCACCTACACCTCCTCTCCGAGTCCCTTCCCCAGTTGCAGCGACGTCTCGAATTCTCACTTGTCTCGCAAGCCCTCGACTGCCCTGGTGTTCCTGGCGATAGTATCGCGTCTGCGGGGCAGCATTGAAAGGGGTAGCCAGCGGAGACCGCATCCTCCTCCTCCGCCTCCACCGCCACCGCCGTCACCGCCGCCACCGCCCCCACCGCCGCCACCGCCGCCACCGCCGCCACCGCCGCCACCGCCGCCACCGCCGCCACCGCCGCCACCGCCGCCACCGCCGCCACCGCCGCCACCGCCGCCACCGCCGCCACCGCCGCCACCGCCGCCACCGCCGCCACCGCCGCCACCGCCGCCACCGCCGCCACCGCCGCCACCGCCGCCACCGCCGCCACCACCGCCGCCGCCACCGCCGCCACCGCCGCCGACGCCGCCAACGCCGCCACCGCCGCCGCCGCCGCCACCGCCGCCACCGCCGCCTCCGCCGCCACCTCCACCACCGCCACCGCCGCCACCGCCGCCACCGCCGCCACCGCCGCCACCGCCGCCACCGCCGCCACCGCCGCCACCGCCGCCACCGCCGCCACCGCCGCCGCCGCCACCGCCACCGCCGCCACCGCCGCCACCGCCGCCACCGCCGCCACCGCCACCACCGCCGCCACCACCGCCGCCGCCGACGCCGCCACCACCGCCGCCGCCACCGCCACCGCCACCACCGCCACCGCCACCACCACCGCCGCCACCGCCACCGCGGCCGCCACCGCCGCCACCGCCGCCACCGCCGGCGCCGCCACCCCGTCGAGCCACGCGAATATATGCTCTGGCACGGCGTCGTGCACAGGGCGCCGCGTAAATATCTAATGGCGGCGGCGGCGGCGGCGGCGGCGGCGATCGCGCGAGGTCCGAAGGCCGTTGGAATTGACAGAGTGACGGCGGAGGGCGAAGGGCGCCGGCGCCGGCGATCGCGCGTTCCCCGAAGGGCTCGCGGCCCTTGATAGGCAGCCCACCCCGCCCCGATGGCGTTGGGCGGAGGAAATGCGTCTGGCGCGATGCGATGGCGCCGTCCGATGGGGCGACGGGCAGCGCCGGCGGCCGCGCTGTCGGAAGCTGTTGAGACCGCCGGAGGAACGGTTTTAGCGGGATGGAGTCGCAGTGGGAGGGGTTGGGTTCGAGAGACCTGTGAGGCTGATGGGGGGATGGGAATGTGTGAAGGCAAAGCTGACTGACGAACCAGATGAGAAAGGAAGGTGAAGAATGAAAATGAAGGGACAAGAAATGAGAAATACGCGGTGTGGGGCCGAATAGTGCGGACAAAATGTTTCAAGAACAAAATAAGGGTTGGAATGGGGATACTCGTGTGGCTGACCGAGGGATGGAAATGAGAAAGTAAAGCTGACTGACGAACCAGAATAGGGAGGAAGATGAAGATTGGAAACGTAGGGACAGGAAATGTAAAATAAGTGGGATGGGGCCGAATAGAGTGGTCAAAATTTTTGAAGAACAGAGTAAGAGGTGGGATCGAGATTCTCGTTTTGCTGACCGAAGGGTGGAAATGAGAACGCAAAGCTAACTGACCAGAAGAGGGAGGAAGGTGAAGATTGGATACGTAGGGACAGAAAACGAGAAATATGAGAGGGACATAACAATTGTCCCTAACTGTTCCGGTTTTCCACTACATTGTATAATATTTTCATTACAAGATTTGAGGGTAGTCCATGCTAAAGAAAACAGTAAAGAACGCAAGTACTGGTTACTAATATGTCAGGTCTCTGATTTTGCCCCTGAAAATGTCAAAAATTACTATGTCGTAATGTTATATGAAAATGGTATGTAGCTTTTTATTGCATTAGAATTTTTTAAGATTTCTGAAGATTTTTTACGAATTTTCCGTTTCTTCTCTCACCTTTCCCAGACCAGTGGATCTTTTTTCAAATCCAATTTGGTCATGATTTACTGAAAGACGACAGAGTTTTATGGGGTGAAAGGGAGGAGTGAAGAGGCAGCATGACCAGGGAGCATGGGCACGTATCACGGTCAGGGTGATTGGCCAGCGACCGTTGGCCGGAAGGTTGAAATAGATATATTGGTTGGAATCATAGGCACGAAGCTAGTGGAGTCCGCGCGCGAGAGACGCAGTAGTGCACTAATCCAATCAATGATCCGCCCAATTTTATCCCACGTTTCTCCCATCTGGGCCCGGCCAACAAATCAAATATCCAAAAAAACGCATATTTTCCAAAATTAACTCTTCCGAACCATTTCGAAAGCCCCCTGGTTTGTACCTAACCTGTGCATAACGATCTAGGCGTTTCCCCGTTCTCTGTCCATTTCTCCCTCCTATCCTCTCGCTTGTATCCCAAAATCACCCAGAAGCCAGCCACATGTTTCAAAATGGTCCTCATCCATCAAAATCCACCCTCAGCCATGCGTTTCAAAATTGGAAAACAAAATCCTCACCACAATAAACTAAAGTGGAAACTACCGCGACAGTTCTTCGACCTTACTGATCATCATGTATCTGATGTGGCTTCTCTCATTTAATCCACAAAAATTTATTGTATCTACTTTATCTGCCTATGTTTTTGTTCGTACTTGGCGCGACGATCCGTGTACTTGCCATGGCCTCCAGCGACGTCCCAGCCTCGCGACCCTGGGTCAAGAGGGTACGTGTGGTTAGCGCGAAGACATCCCCACGCCATATTCTGATCTTCTCAACCTGAGAAGTGAATTTTTTCTCATCGCAACATATACTGGGACATTGCAAAGGAAAATACACACTATAATCTTGTCTGACCGGGAAACGAACCCGGTGTCACGTCAATCTGCGCATGTACTCAATGACTTCATCTATCAATCACGTTACCCAAACAGTACAACAAAAAAAGTGCTCGAGTCGAGAATGAGGCATGCAGGACGAAAGGCACGTTTCGCGAACTGGAACCGAACACGGCGCGAGAGTCGTGTGAAAGCGTTGCAGGTGACCGCAGAGGGTTCTCCCTTACAACTTCGCAGCCAGCTCCGTCACCGGCTGCTTCCCACCAACCCGATGCGCCGGTTCACCCCGTCTCCCTAGCGACTGACAATCGCGCAGCGGCGAGCGAAGCGGCGTCTGAAAAATGCAGGAGCAGATCGCTCGCGAGAGATCACGCAGGGGAGACTGTCAGAGCTGCGGCAGAGCAACCTTTTTGTCTGAACGAGATACATCGAAATACGTGAGATCATTCTCCTCGGATATGGTGCTCTATCGTTAAAATTGCAACCTCGCCGACGGAAAATAGAATTCCGCGTTCGGGCTTCTGTAAATTTTCAGTGTGCAGTTCACACACTTTGGATGTACGGGAACCTTATCTTATTGCTAATATTGAGATTCGAAGAGGATGAATGCGAAATTAAATTTTTAGATAAGAGATATCTTTAAAGAAATGTAAAGTCTGTGGTTAATGTGTTTATATGCATGAGAAATGTATATACATGTAACGTAATATCGTGTACGTACAGTGCACATATTCGAAATCTGGATGATAAGTTTTTATAAGAGTTCTTCTCTCACATCTTTTCACAAACAAAACATACTCACAAATTTCGTAATCGCACTAGACGTTTGACGCCATTTTCGAACCTGCCGTTTCCTCAGACTTCCTTTCTCTGAACTTAGATTCTCACAAACCCCATCCCCTCACGAATGTTCGTTCTGCAAATGAGCCGCCCATTTCGAAAAGATATCTGACTCCCGAGTCGGAGCAGCAGCAAGTCGTTCATTTGAGCTTCAAAGCAAAGTGTCACTCCGCTCCAAGTAATCCGCCCGGAGCGTAAATATAGATTTTTGCCGAGAAGGGGAGAGGGTGAAAAGAAATTTCCGACCTCCCTCAGCGCCAAGAATTTGCCTGAGTGCTTGCTCGTGCAAGAGAGCACGCTCAAATCAATTAAAGAAGTACTTTCTTCCCCCTGTATAATTATTCTTAAGGATTATCCTTTACTTACAATTTAACACAGCGCCCGAAAGAAGTAGAAAAAAAACGCTTATTTTAATCTTCTTTAATTTCCTTCCTTTCTTCCTTCCTTTGTCGCGCGAATTCCTGGCCGCTGTTTACGGGAAACCCCAGCAGAGGGCAGCGCCGTCGCTCTTTGTTACGTGCAAACCCAATTAAACGCGCGGGCGTGTCGCACCCATCCGTCTCAACGGATTTTTATTGTCTAATTACTTTCAAGGCACGTTTTTTCCTCGCCCGCGCCCGGCTCCGCCCCGCTCCGGCTCCTGCCTCGCTCGCCCCCTTCGCCTTTTTTAGTGTTTACTTCTAATTTTCTTATCCTTTTGAGTGCACGGAAGAGGACAAGCATCCGGAGATGGGCGGAAGTTCAGACGGCGCTGGCTACGGCGATGGCGGCGGTGCTGGTGTCGAGTGCGGAGAGTTGTTGCGAGGGAGGATACGAATAGATACCATCGTTTAGTGTAAGAGAATAGTACCGGTGTGAAGATGAACGTGGTAGTCGTAGCGAGGGTAAATGTGATACTGAAGTTAGCACTAGTGGGATGATATTTTTTATCGTATATTTTATATCGTATTATGCCTGAGGTCACTCGAAGGTCCGATTTACGCGCTTCGTTGTGACGTACAATTTCGGAATTTCATCAAACATAGAGCAACTTCTGGGGCGGGAAAGCCCTTCTGCATTATCGTTGGTTTGCTAAAACTTCGAAATTGACTGAAGTAATCTAACAAATCTGGTCTAAGAGCGTATGCGCATGTGTACTTTTGCGAATGAGAATGGGGCAGGAGGGAGAGAAATCGCAGAGGACCTGTTGGAGAAGCGTGAGACTTAGAGGATTGCAACAACAGCCGAGTGCTGTTTATTGCAGTATGAGAGAGAGTCCTCAGCGTGAGTGACGGTGGCTGTGAAAGCTGGCTAGTCAACGAACGCACAGAAAAGCTGGCGAGGACGGCACGGCAGTCTACGAGCGAAGAAGCCTGGATGGAACACGGGGATTGGACCAAGGGAAACGAGAGAGGTGGAGTCTTTAAGCGATGAAAGCCTGTGCAGGAGAAAGAGAGAGATTCGAGAGGTACTACTATGTTAAGGATTGAGGGGATGTGGTGTAGCCGAAAAACCCTGGTGGGTAGGAGGTATGTTGGAGATGGCAAAAGAGAGAGACTGGCAAGGAGAGGCGCGGACGGTGACGACAGTGTACGAGCGAAGAAGTCAAAAACGAGCACAAAGCGGGGAGGTGATTGGGGCAAGGGAGAGGAGGGGTGAGGAGACTTTAAGCGCTAAAAAAGTGTGGGCGAGAGATCGGAGAGGTAGGTTGTTGAGAAAGATTGAGGGGAAATGGTTTGGCGTAAAGGGCGTGGTGGGGAGGGAATTGGGCGGGGAAAGCGTCTGGTGAGGACAGGGTCCGGCAAAGAGGGGTCTGGCGGAAAGAGGGGCTGGCAAGAAGGGGTAGTCTGGTGAGGAGGGGGGACTGTCGGTTAGGATTCTGGCGGGAAGAGAGTGTAGCGAGGAGATCTGGCGGGGAGCGAGGTCTGGTAGAGAGAAAATCTAACAGGGAGGGGGACTGGCTGGGACAGGGTGTGACAGGGAGGTGGTGTGGCGTGGGGTCTGGAAGGATGGATGCTGGCGGAAAGAGGTTCTGACAAGGAGAGGAGTCTGGCGAAGAAGTGGGAGTCTCGGGCTGGGTTCTAGCGGGGAGTGACGTCTCACGTGGAGGTGTCTGGCGGTGTGGGGTGTAGCAGAGAGCGGGGTCTGGTGGGGAGAGGTGCCTGTCAGGCAGGGTTCTGGCGGGGAGAGGATCTAGCGAGGAGGGAGTCTGGCGGGAGAAGTCTGGCGTAACCGGTGGCGCCGCCGCTAAAAAAAGGGGGCGCGTTCATTAAGCAAGGAGCCGGCGGAAGGCGCAGTTGCGCACGTGATCGCTGGGGGCGCTGATTAAAGCAAATCTCTCGCCGGATCCGAAATGAAACGGCCCCGCCCACCGCCCACCCGCCCGCACCGGCGTCGCCGCCGCCGCGGATCGTAAAAGGCGCCAGTGGCCTCCGCAGCTTCGACGAACAGGCGCGCGTCGCCCAGGAGGCAGGAGGGGAAAGACCGAGGCCAGTGGGGTGACAAGGAGCTTCGTTGTGCAAGAGCAGGAGGAGCGGAGGGGAGGAAAAAGGGTAGGGGGTAATGAGAGAAAGACAATGGGAAACTGGTTATTTTTTGTTGCCCAACAGTGTACGAAGTACGTAGAATGTGGTTATTGACGTGTTGTGCGTATTATTCTCACGTTGTGTTGGCTCTTGAATCCTATTTATGTTATACAACTGTGGTTTTTGAATGAGTACTTTCTTAAAGAATCTACAAGATGGGTTCATGGGTAATATCTGTGTAAGATGCCACTGTCTAGATAGCTGTTATACGTGTTCTTTATAATATATATATATATATATATATATATATATATATATATATATATATAAAATTGCGTTCGAGAAATGTCTTATTCCAGTTTTTGTTCTTGGGCACAAGGTATTATCTCATGAAGTTACAGAGCGCATAAATATGTAACAAGAGTAGGGAATGGGAGAGTCCGATGATCAGGAAATGATGCGAGGTATTCACGCAAGCACACAAGAACGATGAACATACCACCCACTTTAGAATGTGGGGTGTTAACCAGGAATTGTTCTCGTATTGATTCTCAGAATCTTTAAAATAGGATATAAAATAGAAAGATCTCCTTCTGCTGTAGCAGTTTTTACTTAAAAAAACACATTAATTATCAATTTTTTTGATGTCATGCATCTTGAATAGAAAACAATATAAAAATATAACAGACATTAAAAACTCCACTGTCGCCAAAAAAATTCTCTACTATTGTTATCGACTTAATGCGATCAAGCAGAGGAACGAAAAGCCACGGTTAACAGTTGACGTCCGTTAAGAACTTCACAGTGGTTTGTTAAGAGCAATCGACACATATGAAATGTAGCTAAATATGTGGTAGAGTGAACTTGTTCCAACAAATGCTATTTCTTGCTTGTATGGTTTCTTCTTATATCACGATGGTATAACGAAAAGTTTTGGACGATATACTATGGATAACGCGAATAACAGACTCGGTTGGTTATAAACCTCAGCTATCATCTAGGTTTACAAACTTTAACCTGGCATGTAATTTTATTGTTATCGTCCTAATGTCGTTAATATCTGCTGGGAATAATTACTCGAACATTAATAAATTTTGCATAATTAAACTAAATCCTGAGAGCTACGAAATTAAACGCGAAAGGAATAAATTTTATAATAAAATAAACAGTCCTAAACAGTAGAAAGAATTACCACACAAAGTGTGTTCTCCCATTTTGTGACAATCCATCTTCAACCCAGAATAGCAGCACCCAACAAAACCTATTGTCATTCCAAAAATACGTTTCAAGATGAGCAGGCCTGAACGCGGCGCACCACATACAAAACGAAGCAACAGCGTAGCTTTGACCGTTGCGAACAAAGCGACCGCTAAAAACACTATACAAAACCGCTCTCAACCCCCCTGCGGCGTTTAGCCAAAAAGAAAGGAAAAAAAAAAGAGTTTGCGAATTAAAAACCTCGAGAGGACTTGGAGCGGGGCCTCAAACGGAGGGGAAAGCGGCGCGGGGGAGGGGTGGGGGGAGGAGGGGAAGAGCGCAGAGTGTTGAGTTCTCACTCAAGCCTCCCCCGTCCGCCGGCGCCCGCGTGTTTACACGCATAAAGATTCAAATGCCCTCCCGGCAAAAGCTCGGTGTCGCTTCGCCCGCCGAGGGGTGCTCGCACTGGGCAGTGGTTGAGGACGGCGTTCTAGATGGCCATGCGCGCTGGTGAGGGTGGCAGAAAGTCCTGTGTTGAGAGTGCGGATCTCGACGGCCATGTCCACTGCTTGGTGCGACAAGATATTCCATTATTGTTGAAGGTCCGGTTCTAGGTGGCGTTGCACATTAGTTGGTATGTCAAAATTTTCTATTATTGTTGGAGGTGCGGTTCTAGATGGCCATGAGCGATGGTAAGTGTATCAAAATATTCTAAATCTGTTGTGAGTGCGCATCTAGAAAGCCCTGCCCACTTCTTTGTGAGATAGAATATCCTATTATAATTGAAAGTGCGGTTCTAGGTGGCCATGGTCACTATTTGGCGGGACAAGATATCCTATTATTATTGAAGGCGCCGTTCGAAATGGCCATGCACATTAACCGGTGTAAGCAAAATATCCTATCGTTGTTGAAAGTGGTATTTTAGAGGGCAATGCACACTAGTGTGTGTGCCAGAATGTCCTAACTTTGTTGAAAGTGCGGATTTAAATGGCCATGCACATCGGTTGGTGTAATAAAATATCCTATCGTTGTTGAAGGTACGATTCTAGACGTAATGCTTATTAGTTGGTATGACATAATATGTTATTATTGTTGAAAATGCGGTTCTAGGTTGCCATTCACATTTATTTATGTGGCAGAATATCCTAATCTAGTTGAGTGTGCGTTTCCTATTTGGGGATCCACACTAAGTTAATATAGTTGGCGCGTCCGAATATTATAACTTTCTTGAGGATGAGGGTCTGGATGGCCATGAAACTAGCTGAACGAGCGCTTACAAACGTAGTTGAAGGCGCGAATTTAGTTGGCCATGCTCACTAAATGTTGTGTTGGAACATCGAAACTTTTTCAACTTCGATCTTCCAACACGACATTTATTGATTTATCTACATTACATAAATCACCAACTAACTTCCACCAAACATTATTTCAAGTTTTCTCCATATTTCATAAATGTATAAATTAATATTAGCAAGCAAAAGAAATTAAGGCTTTCAATGGGAAATTAATAGAGTTATGGAAAGTTAATATATGAATAGATTGGACACAAGGAGAAGTTGATGCAAGATGCCTATATTTTTTTTATTTCCATAATATATATTTGATGTAATTTGTTATACTGTATGACCTTCCCAATTGCTCTTCTCTGCCACTGTGCGACGTTCACGATGTTAAGCCATAAAAGAGGGAAGCTGTCGGCCGGCGAGCAAGGGATGAAGTGCAGGGGTACGGGGGTGGCGGGGGAAGGGCTATTGGCAAGGCAGGAGAAGAAGGGGAGGAAACGTGCTTACAGGTGAAGGAAATATGAAAAAATCCTCAAATCTGTCGTTATTTCCGAATTATCTTACAGCGTTCTTGAAATATTACATTCCGCTGAAAACTACATATTCAAAGCATTTTTTGGTCATTTTGATTTTCTTGGTGTACAGTAAGTATATTTGGAGCTTGAGCTTGAGGCATGTTTATGCCTATGCGAGGTGCCTGTAGGAGACTACATAGGGAAATAGGTGTCTGGAGTGAACGGGTGTTATGGCTTTGAAACCTCTCCAAAATCTACAATATAATTTCCAAGTTATTTCTTGTTTTTCATTCAAACCATTATTCCATCGCGTCAAAGGCACGTAGACCAGTACCGAATACTTAGCTGGTGCTGAAAATCCGCCACTCACAAGATTCGAAAAGGCGATCCGCTATTTACCAAGCAACAGATGCGAATTCTTGTCAATATTAACGCAATAGGACATAAAGTAAGACCTAAATATCCTTCTCCCGCCAATAGTCAGAAAATACAATAGTACTCTCCAGGTTCGATTATTTTGTTTAATTCCATTCAAAGCGTCGTTTCTTTAATGAAGTCATACAGTACATATCTTCGCGTTCCCCCAAAATACTCGCACGGAGATCCGTCAAAGCTGAAACGCCAGGCTTGGCGACCACCAGCTCGCTTAAGCGGATGGGTTTCTCGTGTGAGGGAGCGGGGAGGGAGCGGGGAGGGTGCGGGGAGGGAGCGGGGAGGGAGCGGGGAGGGAGCGGGGAGGGAGCGGGGAGGGAGCGGAGCGGGAGCGGAGCGGGAGCGGAGAGGGAGCGGAGAGGGAGCGGAGAGGGAGCGGAGAGGGAGCGGAGAGGGAGCGGAGAGGGAGCGGAGAGGGAGCGGGGAGGGAGCGGGGAGGGAGCGGGGAGGAAGCGGGGAGGAAGCGGGGAGGGAGCGGGGAGGGAGCGGGGAGGCAGCGGAGAGGGAGCGGAGCTGGGGTGGAGAGGGAGCGGGGCGCAGAGAGAGTGTGAGGACCTAGGAGGGGAGGGGCGGGAGCGGAGAGGAAGCGGGTACGGGACGAAGATGTAGCTGGGCGGGATTTGGGCGGAAGCAAAGAGGTAGCGGCATTGAGAAATGACCTCCTTAGTCTACGGTAGAGGGGGGAGTCTGAAAGGGTGGAACAGCGCTAGAGCGGATTGCGGCCGTGGGCTTAAGAGAGAGCGGGACGGTGGGGGCGAAGAGGGAGCTGGGCGGGTGCAGAGCGGGAGGGCGGCGTGGGAGCGGAGACGGGGGCGGTGATGGGACGGGGGCGTAGAGGGAGCGGGGAGGAGAAGTCGGCGGGAACGGGTTGGGAGCGGAGCGCGTGCGTGGCGCGAGCGAGGCGCGAGCGTGGCGCGAGCATGGCGCGAGCGTGGCGCGAGCGTGGCGCGAGCGTGGCGCGAGCGTGGCGCGAGCGTGGCGCGAGCGTGGCGCGAGCGTGGCGCGAGCGTGGTGCGAGCGTGGTGCGAGCGCGGCGCGAGCGGAGCGTGAGCTGGAGTGGAAATGGGAGCGGTGCGGGAGCTGGGCGAATCGCCGAGGAGCGTGACGGGGGTGAAGAGGGAGCGTGGCGCTGGCTGAGCCTCGGGGACGGAAGCGGCCTCGGCAGCGGCCCGGTGGGGCAAAAAGGAGTTGGCGGCGCGCCGCGGAGCGAGGCGAGGCGAGGCGGGACGGGGCGGGCGGGGAGCGGAGCGGGCGAAGGCAGGCGCAAGGCGGGCGGGCGGGCGGGCGATCGATCGGGCCGCGGAGGGTGCCCGGGCGGCGGCGGCGGCGGCGAGGAAGGCTGCAAGCAGACTCTCTCTCCAACCCGTCTCCGCCGCCGCCTCGGCTCCCGCGACCAACGGGTCGAGTGCTTGGTCAGAAAACAGCCCCGCTAATTGGAAAGTTGCCATCACCTGCCGCGAGGAGCGCGAGGCTGCCGGCTGCCGCCGAGGACCCTCCGAGAGCTGCAGAGGTTCGGGGCAGGGAGGGCGCAAGAGGTCGGAGTTCGCGGCGGAGAGCGAGAGCGAGAGAGAGAGAGACTCGAGGAAGCTGGCGTCTCCGCGGGGTGACGGATTTGGTAATCAGGACGCGAAACGCCTGCTGCGACTTGAGTGAATAACGCACGGAAGGCGTTGAACGCGAAGGACGCATTGAGTTCGTACTGAGGAAGAGTTCTGACAGTTCGTAGAAGATTATTCAAAGATTTCTATAAGTTATATATTTACATCACTGGAAAAAATATTTTAATATCTGCGATCATTACATAGCTGAAACTAAATATACCAAGATTTTAGTAATTAATTAGTAACTTGAGCTAGCTTTTCGAAATCCTTAATTGCTAATGAAACATTAAAAAATAACTGAGTCTATGTTTTACATTCAACAGATAATGGAATTTAATAATGGCAGAAAAAGGTTTTTCTTCATTTTCATACGAAATGCTTATTTCTACTTCATATGAAATTCCTTTAGGTGTTTTCAATTCAGGTATACTAAATGGTTCAACACTCATTATTAATTTCTTTCAATTAGGAAGGTACAAAGAATATGTGTGGAATATGGCGAGCGCTACTTACTTTTCAAGGAAAAGCCTCTTCTCATATTGTCTGCTTATTTAATGGTACGATTAGCTGATAAATACGATTAGTCGAATAGTTTAAGCTAAGAATATCTGTTGATCGACAGCAAAATTAATAAGAGAATAAAAAAAGAACAAAATAATTTCCTATATTGCAAAAATTAACTTGTTAATTTCATGTAGCATTTACATAACTCATGATTAGAATATTTTCAAATTATGTACAAAGAATAAGTAATTTATTGGGTGAAAGTCTTACACACATAATGAAGAAATCGTTCTCGGAATATTAACAGCACCATTGCAAGTGTTGCACAAGTGGTTTTAAAACAAAATGAATGAAATACATATTTTATGCTTTTTTATTTTTTACTTTCTCGAATACATACGTATATACGGAATAATGTACGTAATATAGAGAAAGTTATGTAATATAAACCTAATCTACCGCGGCTGGAGTAATGTTTTCTTGCCTGTCCTGGTGACGCCGCATCGTTAGCTGTGAGGAAGGCGTTTCGCATGTCATGTCACAGGCTTTCTCAGGGCTGTGATACCGCAGTGCGGCAAGAAGACAAGTTATATAATGTCTTTTTTTGTTTATGTGAGTGACGCAAACAATTAGAAATTAGCAATGTTTTTAAGAGATCCGCTCATATAGTGCCAACAATCGCCACCAGGAGCGCCCTATCGCCAAAGGAGGAATCCCGCGATGGGGGGCGTTGGAGCGGAGCGCATCGCCCAGGGCGATCGCTTTCGTTCGCCCTCCCTTCGGCCCCCGCCCCGCCTCCGCCCCCGCCTCGGCCCCAGCCGCCGCTAGGGCAGCGGCGCCGGCGGAAACTTTAAGGCGAGGAAGGATTTCCCGCAGAGGCAAGCGGCCGCTGGGGGAGCTACAGGATGCCTGAGACTCCCTGGATACAAAGAGTAGCGCAAACCTTTCCAACGCTGCACTAGGAATGATTGATAATCCCGGGCGCGACGACTACTCAGGTCATCATTCCCGTAAGTGTAGTCCACTTTTTTATCCTCGAGAGGTGGTAATAATCTTTCTCCGATGGAGGGTGACATTCGGCGCCGACCTACCCGTCGGCTAGCGAGGTTTTCCCCAACCAGGCGTCACCCACCAGCGGGGCACCGCTCCAGCCGGGATAAGCTCTGCGCAATGCTTATTTTTGTGGGCAAATTGCCAAAAATGAATTTATAAAGAGTAAAAGCATCGCAGACAAGATAACAACCAAACCACACATAATTTTGAAGGAAAAACGTACAAAATTTACAAAATATTTATTTATTTTTGTAAAACGTTGATGCCAGGTTAACACTTACCATTCGCTCTTTAATTGTAATGCATTCAATACATCTACTGGAGTTGTGTTATTCAAAATACTGAAATCATTCTTCAAATCATCGTCGTCAACTTTGTAGTTTTCTTTTGTTTCGTCTTGTCCTTCGCTTGCTATCCACGACTCTGTTGTCAACTAGCTATTATTTAAGAAGGAATTTGTTTTGGAGTCACAGATAGTAACGCATCCTTTTGCACTGTTGGTTCAACCATTTTGTATCCAGTTGCCAGGGAAGTATGAAATCTGGGGTCTATTCGAGTCTATACGAGTACACGAAAATCACGTTTAATTGTAATTCTACACAACTTCTTTATCCTGCATGGCGGGGCATGCACGGCGGGGTGAGATGATGGTGGGCATTCAGGTTGTGCGTCTTTATTCATTTTGGGATTCTATATTGCTTTCGAGACTCCTAACATCCACGGGACCAATGATTGCAGAGGTGGCAAGCCAAAAAAAATGTATCGATGGATCAGTTGTGCCATTGCCGCTTCTTACACAGCACCCCGTGCCTCTCTCTAACAGTCGCCTTGCGACGCGCGTGGCCGCCGTTGCCGAAATTTGAATTGAATTGAATGAATGCCTTATTTTACGTGGCGAGACTCGGGCCATCAGGCCCGCTCTTCCGTCTGACCTCGCAAATTTCGCTACGCTCCTTTCACCCTCTAGCGGAGAAAGGAGGTATTTCTTGGGGGAGAAACTGACGATTTGAATTTACCTCAGAAGCGTCATTTAGGCTTGAGGATCTTTTACATGCAAGTAAATCTACTAGCATGGGACAGCCGGCTTTACTTCCCCTCCGAAGTAAGGCGTATGAAGGATTTTTTCGCCACGGCTTCGATCGGGTTTGAACCCGCGAACTTGGGTATAACAGTCCGACACGCTAACCGTTACACCATCGCCGCGCGATGGGCCCGAGGCGCCAGGAGCGCGTGCCCGAACACGCAATCAGGCCGACGGAGGAGCGGAGCGGGGCGGTCAGAGACTGCAGGCCGCCGCCGAGAGATTTCCAATGGCGGCGCCCTCGCCTCGCCTCGCCTCGCCCCGCCCCGCCCCGCCCCGCCCCGCCCCGCTCCGCCCCCGCTGTGCCCACGCGGCGCCGCAAGCGGCCTGCCACCGCTCCGTCTCTGTCGGCGCGCGCGCCCTCGCAACGCCTCGCCGCCCACGCTCCCACTACGCCCCCTCGCTTCTGACCCACCCTCCAAGCGACCGCGCAGGCCACCCATGCTGCCTCCTCTCTGCCTCGTTCCCGGTCCGTCCCCGTTCCTCTCCGTCCTTTTCGACCTTCTTTGACCCTCTTCAACCCTCTCCGTCTCTCCCCGCACCACCCCACATCACCTCGTCCCTTCTGACCCGCTCCGCCCCGTCCCGTTACTATCCGTCCTCTCCTCTCCACTCCCCTATCCTCTTCAACCCTCTCCGACCAGCTCTGACTCTCCCTGTCTTCTATGTCCGTCATCCCCTTAGCGTTCTATACATTCCTTCTCGTCTCTCCCGTCCCTTTCGTCCCTCCCCGTCCCTCCCCGTCCCTTTCGTCCCTCCCCGTCCCTTTCGTCCCTCCCCGTCCCTCCCCGTCCCATCCCGTCCCTCCCGTCCCTCCCCGTTCCTCCCCGTCTCTCCCCGTCCCATCCCGTCCCTCCCGTCCCTCCCCGTTCCTCCCCGTCTCTCCCCGTCCCATCCCGTCCCTCCCGTCCCTCCCCGTTCCTCCCCGTCTCTCCCCGTCTCTCCCCATCCCTCCCCGACTCTCCCCGTCCCTCCCCGTCCCTCCCCGTCCCTCCCCGTCCCTCCCCGTCCCTCCCCGTCCCTTCCCGTTCCTTCCCGTCCTTCCACATCCCCCACCCCCTCTGACCTTCACCGAACCTTTTCGACCATCTCCAAACCTTCCAGCCATTGCCCTTCCCGCTGAACCACTCCCAACCCCGTCCCTCCTCTCCCTGCCTCCGCCTAGCTACGACCCAGCGCTACCACGTCACCTCTCCGCTCTCCCCCTCCCTCTGTGCCACCCCCTCTGCTCCGCCCAACCCCCGCGCGCGGCACCTTCTCCTCGCCAGCCTTTCACCCCGGCGCCGCCTCCGCCGCTCGTCTTTTTGTCGGCGTCAGGGCTCGCAATCACGGCCCGGCCGCCCGCGCCGCGCAGCCCTGCGCCGCGCCGCGCCACGCACACCCGGTCTGCGCTGCTTTGAGCGCCGCGCCAGCCTGCGCCTTCTGCAACAAAGCTGGGACGGGCATGTGATCACGTGAAAGCGGACAGTGCCAGGCCACATTCTTATTTTACCAGCAGTTGGTACAGCGCGAATGATTCGTGATTTGTGCAGATGTGGGTACCAGAATTCGTTTAAGATTTGTGTTGAAGTTTTCTAAACATAAACCCTTCTTTTTTACTTGAATGTTAAAAATGAACCGAAGTGTTTATTATCTGAGGTGACAGAACGCATTGCGAATGGCATGTAGGCTCATCAAATACGTTTTGTAGTGACTACAACAGAAACGTCAGGTTGATTGTCTTTAAATCTTTATACGATACTACAAAAATTCAGTAAAATAATCTTGCATAAATTAAAAACGTAGAGGCGTACAATATTTGTACTGAATAGAACTGAAATTATGAGATTTGTACTTTACCACATGCGCACACATGTAGAACATCATAGCGAGATTTAGCTTTTAAAGTTTAATTCGCTGTCACTACAGCGAAGTTTTCAATATTGTGAATTTTCACCGCTGCTCTGGGTTGTTGAGATTTCCGCTTCACTCCCTTGTTTTCAGTGCATACACTACAAAAAAGTGAAAAATGCGTGAACAGTTACTCATTTTATTGGCAATTAATATGGAGTTAATGATTTATTAAAGGTAAATCAATAGGCAGTGCTTAAAATATGCAGTAAGTAAAGAAATTAGGATTCGTCAACACACGTTTGTTGATGTGTGAATCAAATCATGTTCTTTTCATGCTTCCCATTAATGGCTTTCGACATTAATTTATAGCATTATTTTCTTAATTCGCATTTCCGCAGATTTCAGGTAGGTGTTGGACGTCTGTTTGTTAAATTATAATGATGGAGTCCCCCTTAGGTGATCTCAATCTAGAAGTGAGGTAAAAGTGTAAATGTCTGTAGCCAAGCATTTGGTAGGAATTGAAAATTTGGTAGCTGAAATAGGCTTGTGTTGTAGTTTTCTATTCATCAATCATCAGGTATAAAAGAATAATCAAAAAGTGTAAAATATTGATACATTTTTATGTTTATTATATGAGTTGATTGTTTAAATATTTCTAGTAAACAAAATCGTCAGGTATAAAAGAATAATCAAAAAGTGTAAAATATTGATACATTTTTATGTTTATTATATGAGTTGATTGTTTCAATATTTCTAGTAAACAAAATTTTCACTTAAATTATTAAAATCTGAAGGGTCACTCCATCGAACTGGAAAACATTAACATTCTATTCCAACTTAGTTTTGAATTGTTGAAAATCAGTTCCAATAAACCGCTAATTGGCCACCCACGAAAGCTATTTTTCCAACCATTATCACGTTACCTTAAAATCTACGCTTTCTCTTCCAATGCTTCGTCAAATAGTCAACCCCCTCGAGGGACCACAAGCAAGAAACCATTCCAGGGGCGGCGGCGCTCCTTAGCTCTGACGGCGTTCCACGATGCTCGGCTCCCCTCCCCCACCCGGCGCCGCCTCCACGCCTCCACGCCTCCACGCCACCACGCCGCCAATCCCGCTCGCACAAACACTTGACGCGCTGCCGCTCCGCGCCAAATTTAGATTGAGGGGCCCGCGAAACTGCGAAGAAGGAAGGGGGGGCGGGGCACGGGGGGACGGCGAGGGCGAGGCGTCGCCCCTGGCAAAATATTTTTCTTCCGTGCCCCAGGAGAGAGTCTGGCCCGCTGATGAAATTTGAAAGCCCTCGTCCGCCCCCGCCGCCTCCAATAACAGGCGGTCGTGGCGGCGCGGGGTGTCAGGGGGCCGGGGGCGGCGGAGGCGGGAAGGCGGAGGCGGCGACGCGGGGCGGCAGTATAAACTCGGAAATCACAGGTTAGCACAGGCGGCGGTGGAAACCCAAGCCCGGGCTGTCTCGGCGAGAATTGTCTCGATCTGAGACGCGCCCGCTAACTTCCAGGAGGAAGCGAGAGAGAGAGACAGAGAGACAGAGAGAGCAGTTGGGGAGAGAGTGAGAAAGATAGAGAGTGAAGTTGAGGAGAGGGGGAGAAAGAGAGAGAGGAGTTGGGGAGAGAGTGAGAGTAAGAGAGAGCGACGAACGGAGACAGGTAGATGTGACAAACGGAGAAGGCAGTCCACATAGGCGATTATGTTACGCAGAGTCATGACAACTAACGTAGGTTTCGGAACACCACAGTGGTTGAATTAATAGTGTTATGAGAAAGCTGGGAAGCGCAATTTAAGCTGATAGTACAATTAACGCTCTGTGCATTTTTCTGTTCTCTAAACTACCAATGAAAATACATCCAGAAGAATACAGAGATTTAAACTTTAAAAATCTTTTGTGGCAAGAAAAAAAACTGTAAAACCACTGCAAAAACATTAACAATTTATTTTAAATAAATAATAACCCAGTAAGTAATACTAATAAATTATTCACACAATTATTCTATTGTTTCCTCTGTGCTTAATCCAATGGTTAAACAATAAACACGCAAGAATTCAAGCTATATAATTACCCTTTAATAGTCGTTCAAAAAACAATATTTTTAGTACACGGACGATTTGTTAGTTGAAAATTATCATTCACAAAACAATTCTTCGGAAAAGGACAATTATCTGCTCGATTTAAAAATATTATCTCGACATAATTAGAATTCAGTAACTTCCTCTTTTTTCCGCACGTTGGATTCCGGTTGTTTAGAACTCCGGAATGCTATCAAAATAGGGCATTTATTTTATGATGAATCGGCACATACTACCCTGCATTCGATGCGAATTTATGCTAATATTTTTGAATTCCCGGAGCGTGTGTGGTGTAATCCGGATGTAACAAAAACAGTGATGCAATGATGAAACTTTGTTTCCTGTAGAAATATTTATACACAGTAATCGAAACAGTAATTTTTGAAACCGATATAATTTTCAAGGGCGTAATACATACGTATCGCACACAAAAACAGAAAATTACGTACTTTTCACACGGATCGCGTCGTAGATTTTCACATCAGATATTTTTGCAAAGCATTTGTTTCAATTATCTCTTCGCATTTTAAAACGGACAAATGGGAATAAAATTACTTAATATGCGTAATATGACACAAAAATATTTTGTATCTGTATTCATTTCATTCTAATATTGTTATGAAAGCCAAATATTCCGTGTTAGCTGAAAAAATCCTGATGTACGCTTTTTGAAAAGGTACGTTTCATAAATATCAACAATTTTTTCTAGAGATATTTGTAATTAATACCATTTTGAGTTTTAAGAGAGTGTGTCATTTGTCCGAACATTTTTCTGATAATTTCGTGCCAATTTTATTTGAATTATCAAATATATATTTTATGTTCTGAAATTGGGGCAGAAAATTATTCTATAATAGAGATAATTTATTTCGTATTAATATATTTTTTATTTATTTCTTCTCACACGATGGGAAATTCCTTAACGTATTCTCACACGTCTTATACAGTAGCGGCTGTAGTCGGTAATCGATGTAATGGTGATAAATGTACAAAATAAAGCATGAGCACTCAATTAATATGTTCTGAAGTTCTTTAGGAACTGTTATTAGTAGGGGGCGCATTTTAATGTAATTACATTTTCTCTTTTCACTTCAGAAATATGCCGTTTAGTATAGGAATTCATTTAATATAATGATAAAACTAAATGACCCACTTTTACAGGTCTCTTTTTTCAGTTTTCGTCGATTTCGACTAATAAGTCTTTACCTTTTTACGTCATTTTTACTGCATTGCTGATTTCATCAATTTTAATATCATTTTAATGGGAATTGCTTCAAACAATATTTACAAGGTGTACCAAATGTTCACCACAGAATCCTTGAGCGAACTATTCGATTTCTTCGCTCTTATATTGTAATGTCAGTTGTTGTGAATACTATATAATCTAAGGTTCCTGTGACGTTTATCGGCGCCATTGTCAGTTCGGTCGATTTCGCGATACATAAAGTCAGAGATTTTCTTTTAAAGAACAGTTAAGAAAGCAAAAGTTTGCAAGCTGATTTCACTTGAACAAAAGGAAAAAGCCTCGATTACGTCAGCAACATACCCAACAGCTGGAATTGTTCATCTGCAGTGGTTTTGATCAATTTTTGTACATTTCTCTTCGTTTTTATGGCATTTCTAAAGAATTGTAGGAGCACTTTATTGAACATTTTTGCCAGTGTTTGAAGTCAACAAAATCCGCCCCCTAGTTATTAGTCACTTTCTTATGAATTAATAAGCATTAATCGAGGGGGTGCATATTTTCGCTGGCAAGTACGTGGTCCTTTGCTCTGCTTTTTCTTTTCAACTCAGCGCCGAGCTCTGCCTGCTCCATCGGCGATCGCACCCTTTCCAAGCGAGCCCCGTAGCGCGCAGGCGCCAACGCCGCCGCCTCAGAGGCCTTCTCCGCCACATCGGTCGCCATTGCTGCCCCGCCCCGGCAATTCCACGCCCACTGCCACAGATCCACCACCACCATCGCCGACGACCCACCGCCACCGACCAACGCCATCACCAACATCGCCACGCTCACCATGACCTCCCCCAACCCGACAGCCTTCACTCTGTGCCTCCGCATCCGCATCCCTTCGCCAACTCGTACGTCAACGCGACAGTCAACGTCATCGCCACTACCACTGCTACCGCCACTGCCACCACTCTCGCCACTCCCGCCGCCGTCGCCGCCACTTCCACCACCCTAACCATCCCCACCACCACCTCTGCCACCGCCATCGTTACTGCCACCTCAACCACCTCAACCTATCTCCACCGCCCCCACCACCTCCACCATTACCGCCACCTCTCGTCACCGCCGTCGCACCGCCACCGCCACCACCACTGCCGCCACCGCCGCCACCACCACTGCCGCCACCGCCGCCACCACCACTGCCGCCTCCGCCGCCACCACTGCCGCCCCCGCCGCCACCACTGCCGCCCCCGCGCGCTCCTGCGTCTTGTCGTGTATTTCTCGAGGCGCCGGGGAGGGTTGGCTGTGCTGAGTGGACGTTCGGGGTTGGTTAAAAATGTATAAAGCGCCTGGCAAGCGGGGAGCGAGCGGCATGGCGCTGGGCCCAGGCGGAACCAGGTGGGGGCGGAGGCGGGGCACGGGGCGCCTCGTGATCTAGCGCGCCATCCCGTGTAATGGCGGGGGTGGCGGCGGCGGCGGCGCGGGACGGCGCCTCGATAACCGTAAATTCTATTAAAATGGAAAGAAATCTTCGGCCGTTGGAAGCGGGCCTCTTTAAGGCCATCACAAGTGCAGACCACGGAGAAGATTTTGCTGCTGAATAATTAAGCGGCGAGGGTGGGGATGGGAGCGGTCCAGAACTACACGGCGCGGCGACTTGGCGGTTACCAGTATCACTTGGAGTGGAAAAATACTGTTGTAATGCCCATGTCCACGACGGTACACGCGCACAGAACGAAATTCTGATGAGATTACACTGTGACGTGGTGGAGGTGACGTGGTGGAGGTGACGTGGTGGAGGTGACGTGGTGGAGGTGACGTGGTGGAGGTGACGTGGTGAAGTGAATACTTAAGTCATGAATAACAAACTTTGTGAACAATGCATAATTTTGCATGAACACTCAGGCATAAAAATATTGTACGTACTAAATTTCACATAAATGAGAACTCCCATTCGAGGAAATAAAAGGGAGACATTGATCATGGAGAATAGAAGTGAACGCAACACAAACACTGGAAGCAATTTATTCCTACAAAAGACGCGGAATGGTCCGTGAATGCATTCGGATTTTCTCATTCAGAGGAACCCATTCGTATGCGTGCTGCCCTGCTTGCCCTGCGCCTCCCAGCGAGAAAAGAGCAGCGGCCCATCTGGGCATCGGACCCCTGGCACAACGCGGAATGGCTCCCCGAGCGTCGGGCCTCGGCGGTGAGCACGCACACGCGAGGGGGGCGCTTTATTAGGATTTTATTTATAAGATTATTTATGTACTTATTTATTTTTACTTATTTTTATACTCATTTATTTGTTTATTTATTTGTTGGTTTAGTAAAGCACGCACGCACACGCGAGGGGGCGCTTTATTAGGATTTTATTTATAAGATTATTTATGTACTTATTTATTTTTACTTATTTTTATACTCATTTATTTGTTTATTTATTTGTTGGTTTAGTAAAGCACGCACGCACACGCGAGGGGGGCGCTTTATTAGGATTTTATTTATAAGATTATTTATATATTTATTTATTTTTACTTATTTTTATACTCATTTATTTGTTTATTTATTTGTTGGTTTAGTAAAGCACGCAAGCACACGCGAGGGGAACGTTTTATTTGGATTTTATTTGTTTTTATTTATAAGATTATTTATGCACTTATTTATTTTTACTTATTTCTATACTTATTTATTTGTACATATTTTAATACTCATTTATTTATTTGTTGGTTTAGTTATTGATATCGATCTTACTGAATTTATTTAAATCATTCAAATATATATTTGGGCTTACACATCCGTCATTACAGATCACGATTATCGTGCAGTTGGAAAGAAACTAAAGCGACCTAATAATAATAAATTTATTTCAAGAATGTCAAGTAAGATTTTTTTTCGAGTGTAAAATTGAGCACTTATGACATCGTTAGGAGTCCGTATTATTTCTCTGGAAATAACAAAAACCGTTCACCATTAAGTACAAATGTTATTTGATTCATTTTAGTTAGTCAGTGATGACGAGTAGATCAATTAACATCGCATCCAAACTACCCAAGTCTTGTGTTGAAAATATATTATTTGATTTTTTTGACATAGAAAATCGTTGATTTGTTCAAAGGAGAGCAAAGGGGAGCGGAAAAATTACTACCACAGTGAAAAAAAGTGCTTAAAGAAAATAAATTATTTATGTACAGAGCTACAAACACTATTATACAATTATAAAATTGTTGGTGGCTCGAAAAAGAACATAAAGTTGAGCAAGTGTTGTAAGGAAGTTCAAAACGACTTACTGTAAAATACTTTTTTTACCGTTACAGAAACTAACCTACCACGACTTCTGAATTTGGCAGTCAGACGCGACGAAAATGCAAGGAAATTTCTTTTTTATTTGAACAGATTCATATCATTTCGACCTTCATTCTGGAATTACAAAAAAATCTCCAGATTCCTAAAACGCATAAAGATGCATTAATAGCGACGTCTACAACTTTCTCATCAGTTGAATATCAAATTAGTTGAAAACTTCACATGATCATGTTTTGAGAACCCTGAAAAGCATTTCTTCGAAAATATAAAACAGTTCTGTATATTCTAGTCCACGTCATATCCAGAAGATTTTGTTTGCAAATCTTTTATTCCTCCCCACTCCACTAGTAAATATCCCCAAGTACACAAACACACACACACGAACCTCCTGCCGCTCATTCGGCAGAAATGAGCAGCGGCTCTCAACGACGCGAGGGCAACGACGGCCCCCTGCAGGCACGGCAGGCGCCCCTCTCCGCACCTGCTCGCCGAGGAGGGGGCGGTGCCCTCTCGCCTACAGCGCCGCGGGGGGGGGGCGCTGCTCTTTTACACGACGGTGGCGGCGGCAGCGGCAAGTCGTCGGCCGGATAACTCAATCCCCTTTTTAGCCCTCCCCTCTCGCCAGCCTTCGATATTGATTAGAAAATGTCGGCCGGGAGAGGAGGCGGGGGGTGGGGGGTGGAGGAGGGAAACTATTGAAGTGGGACAAGTGTTGCTTTTGTCGCCGGGGCCCATGCAGGGCGTGGCGGGGCGCAGCGGGGCGGAGTGCTAGTTAATAAAGAGCAGGCAACACAGGGCGGAAGCGAGATGAGAGAGAGAGAGGGAGAGGGTGAGAGGGGGGTGGAGTGCGTCCTCGGGGGGTCGCGGGGGGCGCGAGGAGGGGGCCGGAGGGGCAGGCCGCCGGGCCCCGGCTCGCTCTCCCCGGGGGCCCGGCGGCGGCGGCGCGCTAAAGAGAGGGGACGGAAACCCAATCGTGTTAATTGGTGCAAGGATTTTTGTCGGCGGAGGCGGCGGCGGCGGCGGCGGTGGGTGTGCGGAGGCTGGGTCGTAGCGCGGGACGGAATTACGCAGCTGGGCCGGGGGCGGGAGCGGAGCGGAGCGAGGCGGGGCGGGGCGGAGTGGACGGCGGCCAGCACGCGCACAAGCTCCGCCGCCGCTCTCGCCCCCGCCACCGCCCCGCCTCCGCCACTGCCCGGGGGTGAGTCGAGGAAGGCGGGGGGGGGGGGGCGGTAAAGAGCACTGTGAGAGGGAAGTGGCGACGGCGGCCGCACGGGGGCTTGTGCGAGGGCCACTTCTATGATCGAGTGTGCGGGGTTCAGTATTGGTATTGGTAGTGGTGCTGGTGTTAAAGTCGGGGATGGAGGTCGAGAAGGAAGAGCGGAGATGAATGGTGGTAATAGTTGAGGGAGCTATGCGGTTGGTGACTAAGTTGCATACGGCGCAAATGGATGAACTGAACGAATACGTTGGGAGTGACTGCGTGTACAAAGAGAAGGTTAGATTTAGAGAAAGGGAAATATAAGATGGCATAGTCGCATTAAGCGATTTTGTAGGATATCAGATGCTCTGCTTAGGAATATGCATCAACTCTGGAGTGAAATGTTGTAAGATGAGATGAAAATGAACAACGAAATAGTGAGTGTAGGGATCGAAAAGAGGTGTATATACGTTTAAGACAGAAAATTAGGGTCTTGAAACTTGATTTGATAAAGGAATGATTCCATCAATCAATTTAAAATACGCTATAGGAAATTTATTAACATTGGATTTTATTTTCATACCACACTACTATAGCAACAATACTATACTAACGATAGAGTATCAATCAGTAATGACATTGGGCTCTGAGAAACAATATCAATAATATTGATTGGAATCACAAATCTTGATTCTTCAAATAGCAAAATATCTTCAGGGCTGCAAAACCCAATTCGCAACGCAGTGGTTGTGGACAGCGCACACTTAGACGTGATGCAAGACCTACTGAAAGTCTAATTCTGCTGTCGGAGGCTGGGACAGAAGTAGATAAACAGACGGGTGCGGGTGAGGGACAGAAAAAAAGGCCGATGCGGAGTCGCAGATAGAAGGTGGATCAAAGGGCGGAAACGAAGACTGTGACGGAAGTAAAAGAAGCGGCTTGTGATGGGTCGGAAACAGAGACCGAAACGGAGACCGAAACGGAGACCGAAACGGAGACCGAAACGGAGACCGAAACGGAGACCGAAACGGAGACCGAAACGGAGACCGAAACGGAGACCGAAACGGAGACCGAAACGGAGACCGAAACGGAGACCGAAACGGAGACCGAAACGGAGACCGAAACGGAGACCGAAACGGAGACCGAAACGGAGACCGAAACGGAGACCGAAACGGAGACCGAAACGGAGACCGAAACGGAGACCGAAACGGAGACCGAAACGGAGACCGAAACGGAGACCGAAACGGAGGCGAATAAAGGGCTGAAACGGAGGAGACGGAGGTAAACGTAGAGGCTGGAGCCGGTGAGAAATCTGCTCCGCTTGCCTCCAGGCAAGGGCGAAAGCAGAGGCAGGCACGGGGCGTCCGCGGGGGCGGGGCCAGTGGCTGGGGCGTGGGCGACGCGGCGTGCTAGTGGACGGCGGCGATGGCGGGTAACTTCCGGTCGATAGCAGGGGCCCGAGGTATTAGCAAGCCTTGCCAGATGGGGCCATCAATGTAATTCCGATAGGGGCTGGGCCCGGCCCCGCGTGGTCTTGCGCTGAGAGTGGGCGCCATGCTTTTGACGCCGTGCCGCACACTGGCTCGAAGTGACTCGAAATCGGGTCATAACGAGAAAACTGAAAGTACGCGTTTAGAATTTGTAGTAATTGAATCGTGATCGGAAGATGTTGGAGGACAATACTTATATTCAGGGAGTTTGTTTCCACCATTTAATCTGCGTCACTGTTCTTAGTTTCCTCTGGTCGAATTGCTTGAATCCGGTTATTTTTATCAATATTTGTTATGACAATATGTTTTTATTTGTTTGTGGACATTTTATATTTCTGTTTAGAATACATTTTTACCGATAATTTAAGTATATTAATCCTTAGGGTGTAATGTTTTATATTCAATAGATCTTAATTCTAATCAATGCAGCGTAACACGATTAGTGATGAATATTGTGTATTATAATTCTTGTTGTACTTATTAACATTTCATGATTTTATGTATCAATTGAAATGTTCGCGGTTTCGGTGGTGTAACGGTTAGCTTATCGGATGGTTATAGCGAAGTTCGCGTGTTCAAACCTGATCGAAGCCATGGAAGGCGCAAAAATCCTTCGTATGCCTTCTTTCATAAGGAACATAAAGCCGACTGTCCCATGTAGTAGTCTGTGATCTAAATTAAAATCGCCTGTTTCGTTGCCGGAGTGATACAGTCTTTCTCTGTCAGAGGGCGAAAATAGTGTATCAAAATCTGCTTGGTCAGACGGGAAAAGTAGGTCTGATGGACAGAGCCTTTGCTACGTAAAATAAGTCATCATTGATTTCTTGTATTTTTTTCAATTCAGCAGTACCATTTTTATTTTGAAATTTCATTATGACATTCAAACTAAGAGTCATCAAAGCCCTTAAACAGCTACTTTTACTCACGTCCACTCTTTCTTTTTTCCTGTCGTTTTACAGTGTTCGCCGTTTCGCGCATCAGATTCGCCAATTCATTCTGTTCGACACATTCACTTCTTCCAGGTGTCTGGATGTCATCGCTACGCATACAGCATCTCCTCAAGTTTTCCTCGGTCAAAAAATGTTCTTGACATAAAATCCCACTGACATGTGCAATTATCACCTGGTTTTGGGACGTTTCGTGCCACTGTGCGCCAGTCGTCTGGCCAATCCCGCGCTAATCGCGTTCCTTCCGCTTGCTGTTTCCCTTTCACCGACATCTCTTCAACCTTCACCCTTCACCCTTCCATCTCTCGAACGTTTGCGACATCGCCACCGGGTGAAACTGGCTTATGGAAGAACGGTTCGCAGCTCGTTTGCGTTTTGCATTGCGTTTTGCATTGCGTTTTGCGTGGTGGACCTTCGTGGATCACCTTCCCTCCAAAACTAACATAGTTTTTTACTCCTTATTGACAGTAAATAAATACATTAAATAAATAAATCCACTAGTGGGAATAAACGACGTATCGAAACTTTTTCTCTTCTTTATGTTATTCCTTATTATTCAACAACTACTCACATTTTTTTAGTTTCAGAACATTAGTTAAAAGTTTACACTTGATGGATTAATTTTATTTAGAAAGAAATCTATGGTTTTAACTTTGGAGGTGTAAACAGGTTCGAAAATATAATGAACTTTACAATTTTTAAAATTTCAGAGTTGTTTATGAAAATCAAAAATTAACCTTTTTTATAAATACACTGCTATCTATTCCAGCAAAAATAAAGTAAAAATTTCAGCCATTTTCCAAAAACGTTTACAAAGATACATATATACGTACTATATCCCGATTTTTGCGCGTATCTCGTCGTCAACTACACAAATATTAGCCATCATTTCAGAAGCACTAATACGAATTCTCAAGTCTGTGTAAAGTTCCATATGAAAAGAACCTTAAACACGGATTTTATCCTTTATTGTAGAGGTGATACCAATACTTTCCATGCTTATACTACACTACGGAGAAGAAAAGTAAAAATACAGAAAAAGCAATCATGTTGTGACGGCCCGCAGTGTCCGTTCCAAGCGCTCGCCGCGGCTGTGCTCCGTGTTGGCTGTGCCCGGGGCCCCAGCGGCCGTACGTTCCCCGCCAGCGGCGCCCCAGGCGTCAGCGGAGGCGCTGGCGGTCCGAATCACACCGCTGCGCCGCTGTTATTCTCGTCGCCCGGCCAGGGCAAATCCTTGCGTCGAGCAGCCCCCGCGGGCGACACGAGGCCTCGCTCTGGGCGACACGCCCACAGCCTCGGGGGCAGCTGTGGAGGTCGCCCGGATCACTTTCTAGGTGTGGATCGGGGTTCAAATTTGGAGTACCCCGATTGCGACTCGCGAACAACATTTCCTATTTTTTTTTACTTACTTCCCAAAAGAGCGTAGCCCAGAGGCGCACACACAATTTTCTCGAAAGAGAGGCCGCATTAAGTGGCTCAGGGCGTCGATTCACGTCACTCCAGTGTCTCTGACCGAATGTTCCTAGAGCGTGGATCTCAACGGTGTCAGGATTTTTGGCAGTAGGTACGTCGAATTCTGTCACTGTTTGGAACGGAATTCTAGCGACCAACAACTGATCGGTAGTTTTCCGTCGGTTGGTTTCTCCGACCAACATCAGGCGACTGCCGGAGCAGTGCCCCAAGAAACGGGACAAAGACCTCGTATGATCTTTCCTTCCTCTTCCTTGCCCTATCCTCACCCCTTACGCACATCCACTCACATGCCTTACATTACTACTCATGACGGGAGAGAGTAGTCGGGCGCATAAAACGTCTCTCTGCTGGAGAGGTGCCCTCCACTGGTGAAAAGTAGTTGGATGGGATGCGAAATCGCAAGCTAACGTGTAGGTTGGCGCTAGAACTCGCCGTCCAGTGAGGGAAGATCACCACCACTTCCCGCGATAAACGCATCACTACACTTACGGGACTAATGTCCTTAGCAGCTGACGCGCATGGAAATACTGAATCAATCGTTCGATCACGATTTCTCAGCCGGAGGACTGACCCCCAAATAGTGTATTTGGGGGCCAGTCCTCCGGCTGAGAAATCGTGATCGAACGATGACGTGTGTAGACTGGAAGCCACAGGCACAGACAATGGTTAGAAGTCGAAGTGGCATGTGGCGCTAAACCTCAGCTGGGGAGTGGCGGTCCCTCGGTGGCGCGGTGCCACAAAGGCGCGGAAGCCGCCCGCCCGCCCGTCCGCCAGCCCCGCGAGAGCAGCGCCCATGGAATTAGCGGCACGTGGCCACACTAAAACGCTGAATGGCCCTGACGCGAGACGGCCCCCCGCGGATATACGACACTCGTTCTCTCGACCGCCCCCTCACCCGGCCCCTGCCTAGCACTCCGCCGTTTAGGAGATTCTTCGCCCCAACCCTCCCCCGCCATACGCGTCATTTCTGCCCTCGGGTGTTTCATTCTCGATTCTTGTGGTTTAGGAATATTTGAAGTTCAACGCTTACATACTTAAAAGTTCTCTTAATCTTAGTCACAAAACGATGGTTGTTGTTAAAAGTTTCATTTACTAGTGTTGATCTTAATTATTTTCATAAACGTTTCCCCCATGGATATAAGAATACTAAATAGTCCATAGTAGAAATTGAAAATACAGTTCATATTCCACTCATCACTTTTCTACTGAAAATCATTTAAAACTTTGCTTATCTCTGTTGAAAATAATTGTTTTTCTACACAATAATTCACTATTTTTTAATGTTGATGGTTGATTTTCTTTACAGTATGAGCATGTATCTCTTCATTTTCTAACTGTATCAAACAAGAAAATTTTGAAAATTACGTCTTGAAATTCATTAAGTCTCAATTCGTAATTTAGCTTCAGATACACACTGGGATTTCAAGAATAATTCGAATTTTCATGCATAATATTAATAATACGCGAAGTAATCTTGTTAAGAAGAAGTAATACTAACATAAAAGCCAAACCAAGCAATGGTTTTCAACCTTTTCAATCAGACAAGTAAATCTTACGTAATTGCCGAAAAACGTTAAGATCTATAACATGATGTGTTTTATCAGACATTACAGTACAATAGATATGTAAAATATCTTAGAGCGTAGAAACTTCATAATTTTTTAGGAATACTGGTATATGACTCGAAAGATTGATTTAGATTCAAATATTTGAAATGCTAAATGCTAGAAGACTGCAGTTTTCGAATTTCCAATCATTTGTAGGATTCCAGAACGTCAGGCTTTGTCTTATACCTACTCTTAAACACCCTTAATGTTTCAAGATTTGTTTTACCATCTTTACAAAGAACGAAACGCGGGCTGCATTGCAACCTGATCTCTCACCCGATCACTTTCCTGTGCGCCCATCACCCCCCCACCCCCACTCCTCCGCGTGCATCGCCCGCCGCCCGCAAAAAGCGCGTGGCCGCTGCAGGCGCCCGCCGCGCGGGCCGTCGAGGGGCGTAATCGCGTTAGGACGCAATCGCCGTAATGCCGCCCCGCGCCGGTGAAATCTGACGCCTGCGCCGCAGACGTCGTTAGCGTCATGCGTGCTGATTGAGATGGCAGCGGCGGCGGCGGCGGCGGCGGCGGCGTGCGCCGGGCGGAGGCAGCAGCAGGAGGAGCAGACGTCCCCGCGCGCCGCGGGCGGTCGCCACGCAACTCAATGAGGCTCTCTGCTGGATGCTAGCGACGCAGCACAGTGGGCCACCCCACACGGAAACTGAGGACAAATAAGGATTTTCTGTATGAAGATGCGTATGCTAGGGTGAAGTTGTGGGTACTTCAGCGGAGAGTGTTGAAGGAGACCGCGGGCATGGAAGGATTGGGAGAAATGAAAAGAGCGCAGTAAAAAAAAAAAAAAAAAAAAAAAAAAAAAACAGATCAAATGCTGGGATGTTACGTATGAAACGGTAGGCTTTGTAAGTACTTCAAGTTGGGTGTGGAGTTAGTGCTTCAAGTTGTAAGTACTTCAAGTTTGTTCTCCAAGTTTAGTACGTCAAGTTAGTACTTCAAGTTAGTACTTCAAGTTAGTACTTCAAGTTAGTACTTCAAGTTAGTACTTCAAGTTAGTACTTCAAGTTAGTACTTCAAGTTAGTACTTCAAGTTAGTACTTCAAGTTAGTACTTCAAGTTAGTACTTCAAGTTAGTACTTCAAGTTAGTACTTCAAGTTAGTACTTCAAGTTAGTACTTCAAGTTAGTACTTCAAGTTAGTACTTCAAGTTAGTACTTCAAGTTAGTACTTCAAGTTAGTACTTCAAGTTAGTACTTCAAGTTAGTACTTCAAGTTAGTACTTCAAGTTAGTACTTCAAGTTAGTACTTCAAGTTAGTACTTCAAGTTAGTACTTCAAGTTAGTACTTCAAGTTAGTACTTCAAGTTAGTACTTCAAGTTAGTACTTCAAGTTAGTACTTCAAGTTAGTACTTCAAGTTAGTACTTCAAGTTAGTACTTCAAGTTAGTACTTCAAGTTAGTACTTCAAGTTAGTACTTCAAGTCAGTACTTCAAGTTAGTACTTCAAGTCAGTACTTCAAGTTAGTACTTCAAGTTTGTAAGTACAAGTTGGAGTAAATAGACTTAAGATGCACACTAGCGCATTTGAAATCCTACATGCTGAGGATCAGCATGCTCCTACAGCAGTGTAGCTCTGAAGAACGCCACACAAGACGGCCGAAACGTCATAACAATTGACGGAGACGCGGCTCATCCCGGATAGCCAAAAAATGCATCCCACATGCTGATAAGTTGCTGATAGTCTTAAGATGTACAAGCGTGTACGCTTCCTCATTCTAGAAATCCCGTGTGCTTCGATTACTCTTGCAGTACCAGTCTTGCGGTTGAAAAGATATAAGCTATATTAATGTTACATGTTTCATTTCATTTTGTAAGCGACTCCTTCCTGAACGCAATGAAATATATGTCACGTCTAATTTGCACTTGATCAACAATGTGAAGGGCAGCGTAAATAGTAATCGCTGGGCAACATGCTAGCGCAATCACCCTTATTTTTTTATTCCTTGTCCTTCAAGTAAACAGTCACTGCCTGTTACGAGTCCGTTCCCCATTCCCCTCCTGGATGACTAAGATTTCGTCGCAATTACACTGTACGTCTGTGCAAAGAGGCAGAATTAAATTATTTTCGATGGCGATTGTCCAACATGCTTCAAATGTGGTGGTTCCAGAAATTTTTATGATAATTAAGTTTCCCTCTGCAGGCTACATAAACAACTTATCGTAGAAATAGTAATTATGCACTTTGTAGTCTTGTGCTACCTTTCTAGGTAATTGTCAATTTTGACTTCCGTGTAAAAATGTTGGGATATGTAATACTTTTTTGAAGCCTTGAAGTGTGAATTATGAGATGATAGGATGATGATAAGGGAGAAAGGGACAATCAGAAATACGACCATGTCAACGCAGGACTCACACCTGCAGCCTCCTGGGCGCAGATGTCGGCTGCCGCAACCGTCTACACCACGGGGACTTATTCTTTTTCTTCTTCTTCTTCTTCTTCTTCTTCTTCTTCTTCTTCTTCTTCTTCTTCTTCTTATTATTATTATTATTATTATTATTATCATCATCATTATTATCATTATTATCATTATTATATTTTCCTCTCGTGGTTTCGCACCCACTGTTCGCTACGGCAGGTCCTGTGCCTCCGCGCTGGGCCGCTTATGCTTTATCGTCGACCGGAGAGCCTCGCGCGTCCCCGCGCCGTAAATCTACTGCAGCACCCCAACCCCTACCCCCGCCCCGCCCCCGCCCCTCCGCGACGCGCCCCCGCCAGACGCGGCATCTGCAGGGCGCGCGGGGATCGCGATCGCGAAGCGTGGAGCGAGCGAGCGCGTCTGCATCCAAACGCAATTAGGGCAAAAGTTGGCAGCCATGCGCGCTCGCCCAAACGCCTCCTACACGCACACAAACCCCGACGACCAACTACACCGGGATTCGCTCAACTTCAGACCGAGGAGGCGGAGGGAGGGGGGCGGTTGCAAAACTTTTCCCCGGCGGCGGCGGCGAGCGCCTGGAGGTTGGAGATTATTCATTCACTGATCGAGGGGGCGGGGCAGGCACCCTGGAAGGGAGGGAGGAAGGGGCACGTGGTCGTGTTTGGTAGTCTGCGAAGGAACCGCGAGAAGAGGAGGAGGAGGAGGAGGGGAGGGGATGGAGAGGATACGTGGCTCGCCTCAGAATGAATGGTTCGCACAACGATATCTATTACAGGGGATGTGGTTCGCTGAGAAAGATTGGAAAAAGATTTTTAAGGGTGGAGTGAAATATGGGGCTAAGTAAATTATCGATGAGGATTGCAGATACTTTTTTTCTGAGAGATAAAGCAGATGTAAGGCAGAACAGTTGCGCATTGTCTGACTCTTGTGTTTTGGAAATGAAACTTATGTAAATATAATCAAACGTAGTAAATATCACTTGGAGTAATGTAATCGTGGTAGTCAGTTATCAAAGTTTATATATTTTAAATTAATACTTTTCGTAACTATAAATATGAATATGATTGTAAGGATAAAACGTTTAATCAACGTGATAAAGAAGAAATCAATTTTTTCTGACCATATTACGAGGGCAGAATGTCTTCAATTTAATGTGTTGTCATTTATTTAATTTCTAGAATCATAATTCTTAATTTAGAAATGTTTTACAGAAATTTGTTAAAGATCTCGACCAGCAGTTCCTTCTTCCTCTCAAATTCGTTCACGTACCTTACACGAAAATCAGATTTAAATTTTCAAGATTTCTACAAAACATCGACTTCACATAATGAAAAGCGTCAGATTCCACTCCTTATTCACCAAATCACGAAACTTTAACTCATTGAATCGTGACCCGGCGCGTGCTAAAACGGAGTACCTCAAGGTCCATGTTCAGGTCTGACTTCATATGGATGAGAATTGTTGTTGGCGGATGGTCGGAGTGAGCCGTTTAGAGGCGGCACGTACCATGGGGCACGCGGAAGCAGAGCTCCCGGAGGGCGCCATGCCGCCCGCCCCCATCGCCCCCGCCCCCGCCCCCGCCCCCGACGCCGCCGGGCGCCCTGGCGATCGATGCGGCGGGCGAGGAGCTTCGGTCCGAGCGGCGGGGGCGGGGGCGGAGCCGGGGTTGCGGGGGCGGCTTGCTGACGACGCGACGGAGGAGGCTGCCTCAAGAGGGCTAAACTGTTCGCTGGCGGTTAGAGCAAGTGCGAGTGCTGGCGGAGCTTTCAGGCAGCTGCGATGGGAGCGGGCTAGATATCAAAAGCGACTGCAATTCGTGTGTTGAACTGAAAAATATTTGGTGATCCATCCGGACATGAGATGATAGGATTTACAGAAATTAAATGTGATGACGTTGGAGCCGAAATATCACCTAATGATGCTTGTACCTGCCAAGATGATTCGATGAACAAGTAACGATGGTACATTGAGATTTTGGCATTGTGATTTCGGGGTTGGTAGGGTGAGAGAAAATAATACATATTGAACTATCGCAAAAACCAGTCCCTAATAAACCAGGACAAAAGGTGATGTCATGAGGACTCTACATGTATGCGTAGTATTTGTTTGATCTGATTGAAAGACTGAAAGAGATGAATAACTAGTACTGTATCTGTACCAAATAATTCAAAACCTATTCAAGCATCCTAACGTAGGAAACTGAATGAAAATGTAGTTTCTTCATCTTTCGTCTTCTGCACAGAAGGCACTGGTGGTGAACATGGTCAAATCAAAGTTTGATATTCCGTATCCATTTCGCAGGTAGAATAGAACATAAGAACTTGAGTGTTTGAAAATGTGAACACGTACTTTGAAAGGAATACCAGGATACGCCAGTCCGAATGATCGATAGTGAGTGGAGCGAACTGCAGCGACGGAGATGGGAGTCGAGGCAACTGGCAGCGCGGAGCCTGAACGAAGCAAGGCAAACGGACGACAGCAGAGCTCTCCCCTAAGGCCAGAGCTCAGCTAGTGTGGTGGCGGTGGAGGCGGCGGCGGCGGTGGTGGAGGCGGCGGTGGCGGTGGAGGCGGCGGCGGCGGCGGCAGTGGAGGCGGCGGCGGTGGAGGCGGCGGCGGTGGAGGCGGCGGCGGTGGAGGCGGCGGCGGTGGAGGCGGCGGCGGTGGAGGCGGCGGCGGTGGAGGCGGCGGCGGTGGAGGCGGCGGCTGCGGTGGAGGCAGCGGCGGCGGTGGAGGAGGCGGCGGCCGTGGAGGCGGTGGTGGAGGCGGCGGCAGTGATGGAGGCAGCGGCGGCGGTGGAGGAGGCGGCGGCCGTGGAGGCGGTGGCGGCGGTGGAGGCGGCGGCTTTGGTGGAGGCGGAGGCGGTACCGGCAATAGCGGCGGTAGAAGCGAGGCTGGCCAGTCCGGAGCCCGTCCCCTACGCCGCAGCGCGGCGAGAACAGATTGGGGGGGGATTACCGTGGCTGGACCCCGCGTCTGGGCCTTTCATCGTCATCTCTGCTCTCGCCCACTCGCCCGCTCGCCCGCTCGCTCGCGCGCGCCAATCTCGAGGAGTCTCTGTTTATTTTCATTTTACAGCTTGCGCTCTAAAGACGCCCCGATCTATACGGCGCCGTAAAAATCTGTAACGGCTGCGCCGGTGGCGCCGCCACGCCGAAGCGGCCGAGCATGATTTGCTCTGGAGGCTGGGAAGGGGCGGGGAGAGGAGGAGAGGACGGGGAAGAGGGAACTGAGAGTGGAGGTTCAAGTACGAATGAAAGGATGATATCAAGAGAGCACATTTAACAAATCAATTTTTTTTTCTTTTTTCTTCCTTTTCTTGTTCTTTCTTCGACTTCGTCCTCCCCTTCTCCTTTTTCCTCTTTGCTATCTTCCTCTTCGCCTTCTTCCTTTCCTCTCTTTTATTCCATTCTTCCATTCTTTTTTCTACTTACACACATCTTTTTATCGTCAGCCAAGACGTAGAACTGATCTTCAAAAAATTCTGCACCCCGGTAAAGAACGAAGATTTATAAAATTTAAATGGCATAACGATTTTATAAAATCCGATATGATTTAGTTTGATGCATGTGTTCTTAGGGATGAATTCGATAAAGATCTTTATAGTAAATCGTATCAATGAGCCATGCTACTTTACAAATAAAGATTTCAATGCTCTCGTAATATTGTAGCTGTTAGATAATTCGTAAATTAAATTCAGTAATTAGATAAGTTTCTGTTTTGCCTTCAAGCAGGTTCTGCAATTGAATTTCTTTTGTCATAAAATGTTTACTCTTTTAATGTGAACTTCACTTGAAAAATATAGAAAAAATTGAATTCATTGCTTATATTGCAGAAAACATCAATTTGTGACGATTGCCACCGATACCCAAATGATGGCAGCTATGAGAAGAGAAGAGAGGCGGAGGTGTTTCTCATTTGCTTCGGAGAATGTCTCATCAATACGATTTCTCATTTCATAAACTTTTCAGCTAGAATGTAAATTTAGCACTCAGAAGACCTAGGCGATAAATTGAATTCTTCGCTTATACTACTGAAAACAATAACTTGTGGCTTTCGCTCTTGATATCCGAGGGGGCGGGGGCGAATGTGGGTAAGCGTAGTCGCGGGCGGGGAGGGAGCGGAGGTGGACCCGGGCGGGGAGGGAACGGACCGCGGGCGGGGCAAGGGCTGGGCGGGGGTGCGCGTGGACGGACCGCGGTGGGAGGCGCGGGGGGAAGGCAGGGACGGGGCGGGCCGGAGACGGACCACGGGCGGGAAGGGGGCGGAGGTGGACCCGGGCGGGGTGGTCGGGGACGGGCAGGGAGGGAACGGACCGCGGGCGGGGCAAGGGCTGGGGGGGGGGGTGCGCGTGGACGGACCGCGGCGGGAGGCGCGGGGGGAAGGCAGGAACGGGGCGTGGCGGAGACGGACCGCGGGCGCGGCGGGGCAGGGCTGGAAGGGGGCGGGGGTGCGGAGGCAGCTAGGAGCAGCAGCTGCGGCCGCCGAGAGCAACCAGGCAGCTCCCTGGCTAACACGATTACGTTCTAACAAACGGCCCCTCGCCGACGCTACCGCCGCCGCGCCCGCCCGCCCGCCATCTTTGATTCACCGATGGCGCTCCGCTCCGCCTGCTATCCGCCGCTGCAGTGATAGCACCGCCCCCGCCCCCGCCCCGTCCCGCCACGCCCCCTCCCCGGTGAGCCCCGCGCAGCGGCAAACGACCCGGCAGGGGACGGACAGCTAGCCGAGCCAGATTCGGCCGCCCGGTTGCAGACTCGGAGCAAGGGCGGACTTCCACCTGGGGAAACTAGGCAGCTGCCTGCAGGCCCATTCTCAAAAGAAGCTCCAGAGGAAATTAATACAATACAAATGAGGCCACAATACATTCTTATCAAAAACTTAGTTCTTAAATATGAAACCAAATTTTATACTATTTTACTAATTTTCCTGCATTTTAGAAATATTTAATATAGATTTTTTAAATGTTTTGTAGCTGAAATATTAATTATATAAATAAATAGTCATCACAAAACTGAATTATATAGTAAATAATTATAGCGTTGCCCCAGTCATTTATATTGAAGACATGACAGCGCGGATTCTGGAAAAAACTCTAATGCACCAACATACCCGCGTATCGATTAAAAACAAATTCGATCTCGGATACTGCGGTATCTCCCAGGTCGTGTGAGCACCACTCCCCATGTTGTTGTTTTTAAAGAATTTTGCTCAATTGTTACTAAAAAGCAGATGCCTCTATCATTTAATTTTCTAGGGGCCATAAGTTTCGGTGTACATGTCATTCGTTTGGGAGTAGTGGCCTTAGGTTTGGGAGTAGGTTCAATCGGTTCGGGAGTAGGGGCTGTAGGTTTGGGAGTAGGGGCCATAGTTTTGGGAGTAGGGGTCTTAGGTTAGGAAGCCCGGCCCTGGCTGCGAGGTGTAAGAATATTTTGTGATACTTCTCGAAAATGATCTTCTGGTCACTGAACATTGGAAAGTAAGGCACGTTTATTAATTATTATTTTAAATTTGTAAACTAATTTTAACATACAACAAATATATTTACCTGTTGTACTCAAACAGAGGTACTGAACAAATAAGTAATGTTTGTGAAAAAGGCTATTCAGGAAGTATCTTACCAGATTAGAATATTATAATTATTAACTTATCACAGGGATATTTCTTCTCATTATCTACAAGTATATACATAGAATAGATAAACTATATTGTATGTCATGTCGAACAAAATACATTGTTTTTATTCGGCCGGAAGAGTTGTTCATACATCGACAACAACCATTTTTTTGTTTTGAATTATTTCGGATCTAACCCAAGATCTCCGACATGCCGACCATGTTACGTGTTTCCCTCTGTTGACGACGGCAGAAGCATGTTATCTGGCGGCGATGGCGGCCCGAAAGGTGCTCGCGCCACACGTGGGCAGCATTGGTTTACGTTATCGGTGACGTCACATCATGGCGGCGGCGGTGGGGGAGGTGGAGGGGGAAGTCGCCAAACATCCGCGCGCGCGGCGTCTCTTCCGGAAGCGACGACGTCCCCGGCGGCGGCGGCGTCGAGGTATCGATATTGGCGCCTCGAAATTCCGAGAGCGCCCTGGAATCGGGTTACGTGGTCCGAGCGCATCTGCGAGATGGCCTCTCCGGCCGACGCGAAAATTCCGTCGGTTCGTCACTCCATCAATCTTGGTTGATTGTTTGCCAGACGGGGCCCATCACACTCTCGTCTGATTAAAATCAACGTCGTCGATAATTGATCGCCAAGCGACGTAATTGATTACGTTTTGTTAGAAAAACTTCGTGGACGGTAAATTTAGACGTTGTGTAAGGAAGTAGGTTGATGATGTGCCAAAATAACATAATGTTTTAACATCGTTAATTAAATGGTATTTGGAGTCAATAAATCAAGCATTTCATAAAAACTATTCATCACTTCTCAGTTAACCTGAATTCTTATGTTACTGTGGTATTCTGCTATAACAAATGCAAGTGAAATTAATTTTGTAGTACCTTTTTTGAAAAGTATGAATTCAATGCTTACGGCCCTGGAATGAATTAAATCAATGCACTGAAAAAAAAAGCAGTACCAGTGTCTTTGTGAAAAATCGGTTGTACTGTTCAAATTGTAAATATTGTTATTTGTGTAAACTTACATGAATCTGCGGGTACAGGTTTTTTTTTTTTTTTTTTTTTTTTTTTTTTTTTTTTTTTTTTTGTAAATGCGAACATGAAGCATACGGACGCAACATTTATTGTCAAAGCGTATGGCTTCTTCTTGAATTGTTTCTTTAAACTGTTTCAACGGATAATTCTAAATGCACTGACTATCATGACATATACCCCGTTTCGACGTATTATTTTGATATTTTAAACAATTACACAAATGTAATTGCTTTGATAGATCACTCATGTCGTTAATAATTACAGTACGGGTATTCTTTATACTGTACGGGTATTACTGTAATATTGGGATTATAAGGGCTTTTATTTATTTCTGATGGTTTCTGGAAAACACGATAATTGTCTGTGAAAATAGGCTTAAAATTGCGCATTTTCTGCCGCGACGCTCAATCGACATTTTCTCAAAAAATTCTTAATTTTGTAAAATGAAAACTTGCTTCTAGGTCCAAGTTTTAGTCTTCTGCAATATTCTTAGTCATACTTTAGTTTTCCTATTAAAGAACCGAAAAATTGAGAACATTTTTAAAAAATGGGCTGCTGGGAAAAGTGGGGATAAATCCAAAAGCTATCCAGACTAAAGAAATGAGGGAACTAACTGGTACGAGAGATCTATGCCATTATGTAGCATCACTATTTTTCCTTTTGTAATTTCCTGAAGAATCCCTTCAACTACTCGTTGTCAAAATCTGTTTATCCACAATTGCCTCTGTTGAGCAGTTATCAAAAGAAGAAAGGCATTTATAATTCCAAAACCTGCCCCCCCCCGAAAAAAAATGATGGCACTATTGGATTGAAGCAATGATGAGATAAGCTGTAGTATTTTGAAAGACATATGAACTGCAGCCTGGTGTGTACAAGGATGTATATTTTGGGATGTGTTTTCTCGAGGGCGAATAGTGACCGGCTCAGGAGGAGTTTCGGGCGGGCGGTGGCGACCCCTGGACCTCAAGCAGCACCCTCTTCGTCTCTCGAGCGCGCGCTCTCCGTCGCTCTCGCCCTGGCGGGGCGGGGCGGAGCGGGGCGGGGCGGCCTGGCTCGCGTCCCATCTGCAGTGATACGGCACCCGACCCACGCCTCCCCGCCGTCCCCGCCTCGCCCGGCGCCCCGCGCGGCCCGCCCACGCCGCCGCTTTGCTTCACTTCCCCTCCGCCCCGCCCCGCCCCGCCCGGCCCGGCCACGCCTCCATCGCCCTGGCGCCGTCCTGGGAAAATCCTGCCTGCACCGCCGGCCCAGAGAAATCACTCGGCAACCCGCCCCACACCAAATGCTCCGCGCCGAACTCAACGTCGTACAACTCCCCTGCCAGCCCAGGTCAAGGGATATGCTATTCAGCATGGTGCAGTGCTTCTCGATATTATAGCATCTACGCATCCTTTTTCCTAAGATTAATATGTTTGCACGTTCCTCTAAGTCATTGCTTCAACTATAAGTATAAATTATTTGGGGAACTGACAATTGAATGAATTTACAAAAATTGAACGTTTCAATGAAAGTTTTGAACACTACTCAAAATACATGCCATTGAAAGCACACAAAAACTTTCTTTTGAAAACAATAGCAAAATTCATAATGTTGTGTATCCTAAGGCAGACTAGGGGTGCTTACATTGCGGTACTAAACAGATCGGCCACTAAAGAGTATAAAATTCTAGTGATCTTGTCGAAAAGAACCAGCTTCTCAAATCTTTTTGTGAGGTCTTTAACGCAGTACCACTTAGAAGTTCTGTCATTCACTTCTTTACCTCTGCGCATTTCTTTGCCTTTCGTAAATGTTCTTGCCGCTTACATCTGCTTCCTCATTATTTTTTTTCATTTCTATCTCTACCTTTTTGTTTTCTTCTTCCTTTATTTTTTTATTTCATTCTTCCTTTTTTCGTACTATTTTTTTCATTTTTTTACGTTTACTCGCATGTACCCCTTCGGCTCTCTCCTATTTCTCGTTTTGCTGCGTCGTCGTATTAGTTTTTTTCCCATTCCTCTGCTTCGTTCGCGGCGCCGTCCTGCATCGTGGAGTGGTCGGTCGGAAGCGCAATCTCTCTCCGAGGCCTGATGCCACCCCTACCCTCCAACCCTCCACCCCCACCCCCACCGCTGCCCGGGCAAATTCACTGAGCTCCGCCCTCTCAGATTCTGCTCAGCGCCAGCCCTGGCTTCCGAGCGACGTCTAACCGGCGACCCAAATATCACTCGCCACCTACCGCGAATCTGCACCGCGTGTGCACGCGATTCGGATGCCAGCCGCATCACAGTGTTCAGCGTCTTCTTTGCTAAGCTTGTCTCTGTTAATTACTCTCAAAATTAATATTTATTTTAGACGGATCCTCTTTCCTCATTCTAGTTTTCCCAGAGCCACTTTTACTTTTTGAGTTTTACTTTCATTCAGTCCAAATATTTGTGTTGATTAGGACTACAACATATTTTTGATCAGTTTTAAATTGTTCATTAAAATACTCATGTCATCCAATTATTATTCTTTCTTTTTATCACTTTTCGTAACCTCCATCTTCAGCTCCATCAATTTTTACTGCTCATCGAATTCTTCGTTGCTCGACCTACCACGTGGCCCCGTCCATTTTCCTTCTATCAGAACCTCCGCGCGCTTTCTTACTTATGTATTTATTTACAGTTAAAATGTGTTACTTATCTGACAGTCGCAACACTCTAATGTCAACAACACTGTCGTGAGCTCTACTGAAACACGCCCCGGCCCCTCTGGCTCTGCTTTATTCCGACCCCCCTCCCCTAGCTCTTCCCATTCCTCCATCCCCTTCTCTCCCCCTCATCCATTCCTCTAATAACCCATCCCAAACTACCTTGCCCCGTCTCATCGGTTCCGGAGCTTGACAATTTTGGGCCAGGGGTAATGACGAATCGTAATCCCAACCCCCGAAAAAATTAAAAATGTGTGAAAATTAAAGATATGTATGTATTAGGTTATCAAGTATTACAATATCCATGGTGATTTTAAAACGCTAAAAATTGTTAGTATTTAATAAAGTTAGTTGTTAAATACGTGAAATAATAAATATGAATTTCAGGAGAACCTATTTCAATGGTAGCATCATTTGATTCATTTCATAACCCTACTTTATATGTGCTACTATAACCACATTAAGGTAAAAAATTACTTGAAAATTTTATGAAATATCCGACTACTGTACCGTGATTTATAAAATTACGATAACGATTTTCTCGACTTTTAATTTATTTTTCAATTTTTTAATTTGTTTCCCCCATTACGACCATCATCGAGTCCCTTGACATGCAGGGCCCATTCCTAGCGCCGGCACTACATCTCCTCACATTGCATCCTCCGGATCGCCACCGCGTACGACTCCTCGCTTCTTCACCAACGTCGTCGACTGCCGTCCTCGCCCACCCTTCCCCCGCCGTGGAAGCGCTCGTGCTCTGGTGGCGCCTCTCCAGCGACATGACGAGCGTGGTTGCTCAGCCCGCGTCAGCACCCACCGCAACTCCTGCAGGGAGCCACTCACGCTGCTGTCCCGCCACGCTCTTCGTCTGGCTACCAGCCGTCCCCCGTCCCTCGTCCGCCCAATATTGCCAATATTGCCGACCCCCTTCCCCGCCCCCGTCCCCCGCCTCCCGTCCACCATTCCCCGCCCCTCCGCTCCCTGGCCCCCGTCCCCTCATCCCCACATTTCCCAGCCATTTGCCCCGTCGCCAGTCCCGTCCCGTCCTGTCTCCTCACTCCTCACTGGCCTCACCGACCCACCATCCTCATTACCAACTCTGTCTTCCCCGTCTCTCCCGGCCGTCCAACGCCCTGTCCACGTTCCTTTAAACTTCCTCCCGGTGTTCCCGCCTCGCGCCACCCCGCCGCTGCCCCCATCACCCGCTCCCCTTTTCACTCGCGCCCCGCCACTCCCTCCGTCCCCACCACCCTATCCCGTGCCCGTCGTCATCCTCGTCACCAACTCAGACGACTGTTGCATCACTGCAACATCTCCTCTGCAACGCACTCCTTGTAAACAGTGGCGGGCGGACGAGGGAAGCGATGGTTAGGGGCGAGTTTGGGTTGGAGCTGGCGCGATGGGGTCGGGCGAAGAAGTGAACGGATGTTTTGGAGCGGGAGCGAGAGTGGCGAGGTTTAAGACGTGAGAGCACTAAAAACAGGGTTGGGTACGCCAGTTCTCAGGATCATTCACGTCGACTGTCCGGGTTAGGTACGCCAGAGTTCTCAGGATTAGGATTCATAGGGTTAGGTACGCAAGAAATCTCAGGATTAGGATTCACAACATTAGATTCCCCAGAGTACTCAGAAGCATTCACATCTACTATCCCAGATGATCTCAAGAAGCATCCAAACAAGATTCACATGTGGATTTACGTGACACATACCTAATCCTCGTCGAGGTAAAGAAAGAATCTATGATTTACGGTAGGGCAATATAGATAAATATGGCGGTAACGGATAACGTATTGCCAATTTTATTAAGATTTTTATCCTCTTTAGAGCTGTATCTGGCCATCTTTACAAATACAACTAAAGTAAAAGTCATTACAGGCTTTGTAAATCCCGGTAATAAATCACGCATGACTCTTATCTTTTCCTTTTTATCTGAAGTAGCACAGATACAAACTGAAATCATGAATAAAGCAATGTCACGTGAGAGGAAATCTTCCCATTCAGATTATGACTCTTTTTGGAGAGAGAAAAAAAGGAAAGAAAAAAAAGAAAAAGAAAAGAAAAAAACAGACACCATGCACATTTTACACATTTAAAATAATTGTTTCATATTTGATAACTTGTCAAAAGAGCATGCTCTTTGACAATAGTTGTTAGTAGAATCTGGGAAAATTATAGGAATTATTGAATTTTATTTAACTAATTTAATAATTTTATTAGTGCAAGTGTTTGACTTTTAACCGCGAGAAAAATAACGTTATGTTCCAAGAGAAGTGTGGTTAAGCAAATTCATAATAGTTACCACTAAGTTCTAAGAGATTTTTGAAGGAACGAAATACATGGCTGGAAGAAACAAAAACCTATTCTAACTCTCTGTTGTTGATGTAATTTTCAGCCACCATTCTCAGTTTATAAAATCTAACGATGCTCTTCTGCCATATTATGTTTCATTATTTAACGTCCCAAAACTGATCATGTGTTCTATGTTACAATTTATCTAAATGCGTGCATACAATTTCAAAATTATTTGCACGTTCGTTTTGCTTCTCATTGTCTCAACCAAATAAATTTGCTTTTACTTAAGATTTATATCCCCTTCACATGGATTTCAGAAACATTTTTATACTCGTTCGGAAACTAGTGGATTAATTTTGTTTATTACAAACAACCTTTGATATCGGTTGTTGTTAGGCTTCGTTTCACAAAAATATCCTCCGACAAATTACTACGTCGTACTTTGCTGCAAACACTTATCTGTGCAACTTCTCTAGTAAAATGATACTCATAAGCTCTGATCTTCTGTGACGCTTAGTAAGGGAGTCGGAGACACAAAGAACATGCATTTGTAAAGAGCTTCTAATGGCCAATAATCTCTTCTGACGAATTTCCTCTTAGTGCAGGCTTATGTACAGTTCAATGGTCAATTCTGATCGCGGAGTTATAACATGGCTTGCAACGAACGCTACAGAGATGAGGCGGGTAATGGAAGAAGATTTTCGAACGATCCTAATAGTTGGAAGAATTACAGAAGTACAACAGATCTCAAAACTAAGAATGGAAATTACACAAACGAGGATGGTCTGGGTAATTTATGAATATTTTACGCTGTTTGGCTAATGGCTGTTCGGGCTGTTGGTACATGACACACTAATTTGTAGGTTGATATTTGTTAGTTTTATCTGTTTGATAAATCTATCATTTATGATAAAACGACCTGAATTTATGGTGAAAATACTCGTATATACAGAGGTATATGAATAAAGATAACAAAGTAATGCTTATGTTGGGCTGAAGTTCCAGAATTTTAAGTGAGGTGCTGTCGCAACAAGTGCTGAGTCGGCGAAAAATCGCAGTGACATGTAAATGTGACTGAAATTCCACAGTTGGGTTGGTAATAGAGAATTTGTGGTCTTCTATAAGTCGTAGTGATAAAGGTGGCGGTGGCGGGAACGGCAGTATAACTGTTCTTCGAAGCTCCATTATTTATTGATCTCTGCTAGCAAACGGACTTCGTCCAAGAAGATTCCGGGGATTACCTGCATTATGATTGCATGATTGGCCGGCTGCGCTCCGAAGCTGATTTGCGGCAAAGTACTTAAATCCCTGCGCATCAGTCAAGATAATTGAGTTAAAGCGGCTCGGACGTCATTTGTCGACGAAAATCTACTGGAGATAATGCGATCACGGAATATCGCTGCTTGAGAGAAAGGCCATGAAATTTTAAGCACTCGTTTAGAATCTTCCTCCGAAAGACGGCAATCTACGTTGTATTCCCACCAAACGCGGAAGCCATTTTCTGAGGAAACAGAATGATGAGATGATACGGTGCAAAGAAGTAAGAAAATATCTTTTTATAAATATAACAAATTTTGATTCTTTACTTCGTATGAAGAGAACCAAAGACAATAAAAATATTGTAATGATATACAAATTATATTTTGTACTGGGGAGTGTTTACAGTACATTTGTTTATTAACTAGTTTTGTTTAATTTGTTTGAATCAAACTATTAGAAAATGTATGTAAACGAATATTACTTCAATAAGTTAGATCACAATTTTCTAAAAAACATATTAGAGAAGTTATAATTACATTATAAATATGTAAAAATAAAGAAGAGATACGCTTGTATTCTTATTCTTATTGTTATTTGTTACTACTGGTACTAAAATTACATTTCGAAGAACCGTGTTCAAAATGCTCAATTTTAATACAGTGTAGAGTAAGTAATGAATATTCTATTTGTTCTCAGCCGTCCATCTTCATTATCTTCCCCAAATACAAAAACGTACAGTAGGCTGTGGTCCTTGCAAGCGACTTGTCCGCGAACAGATCGCTGTAATACATCGCGGGTGTGGAACGATATCACGCCCCCAACAAAGGAAACCCTAACGAACGCAATCATATCCTCCCTCCCCCTCATTGCGCGTGGCGTGGCTCCCCCGGCACGCCCCCTCCACCCGGTGACCCCGGGCCCTCGCCTGCCCCCTTCTTTGCCAGCCACCACCCCCGCCCGCCACACTCCGCCTCGTCTGCCACCGCACTCTGCTGCCCGCCACGTCCCTCCCAGCCCCCGCTGCACAGAACCACGCCGCCCTTCCGACTCCTCCCCGCCTCCCCGCCCCTTGCCGCCCTCTTCGCCTAATTCCCCACCATTGCCATTGCCCGTACTGTCCGTAACTCCTCCCTCTTCCCGCCTCTTCTAACCTCTTCCTGCTATTTCCAGACTCTCCGTTTTCCCCCCGTTGCTCCGTATCCCCGCCTCTCTTCGCCAATCCCCGTCATTCCCCCTGCTCTGTCTTATTCAGCTACAGCGTGCATCTACCCACCTCTCCGATATTCCCCGCAGCTAATTAACTCTCCCTGCTGACCCGTATCGTTCCCCACCTCTCCCACATTCCCCGTCTCTCATCTCCATTCCCCGCCATCCCTTGTCACTCCGTGTCACACCAACATTCCTCGTCACTCCTCGACACACTCTTAGCTTCTCTGAGCTACTGTCGCGACTTGGAGCATTCCTGCTCCCCGACACACCTCTCTCCCCTCAAACACTACCGCTTCCACCATTAGCACCACCACCACCACCATCACCACCAATACCACCACCACCCCTGCCGCCAATACCACCACCAGTAACACCACCACTACCACTACTACCACCATCACGACGACCACTACTACCACCACCATGACCACCACCACGACCACTACTACCACCACTACGACCACTACTACCACCACAACTATCACCACCATTACCACCACCACCACAACGTTCACCCCAACAACCACTACCGCCACCCACGTTTCACCACGCCGTTGCTTACTTTGCACCACCCGCCACTGTCTACTACTCCCCGCCTCGCGCCCGCCTCTCACCCCGTGACCCGCCCCGCGCCCCGCCCCCTCGCGCCGCGGCACAAGGCGGATCGGGTGGTGGTCGCGGCTTATTGCGGTAATCCCGCCCGGCGGCAGACGCGGTGGCGGCGGTGGCGGCGCCCCCCGGTAATCCACTTACCCCATTAAACATTCATACAGGCGGCGGCGTGCTCATAATCCACTTAGTTGGGAGTAATGATTCATAAGTGGCGCGCCCGCCACCCGCCGCCGAGTTTGCTCAGCGGCGGCGGTGGTGGCCGTAGCGGCGGCGGTGGCGGTGGGGGCGGTGGTGGCGGTGGCGGCGGAGGAGACGTAGGTGACGTAGATGGCAGTGGTGGCAGTAGCGGTGGTGACCGTAGCGTGTGTGGTGGCGGCGGAGGTGGAGATGACGGAAAACGTAGCTGTGGCGGGGGGGGGTGGGGGTGGCGGGGCCCACGCCCCCACTGCCTGGAGCAGCCACCACCCCCAGGAGCCTCTTCCTCGGAGAGAGGAAGAGAGGGAGGTTAGGGAGTGGAGGTCCTGACAAAGAGAATCGGGGGACGGGGAACAAGAATTATGAGACAAGACGGTTGTGACAGGTGAAGAAAAGGTTGTGTTGGCGAGTGATCAGAATGATTTGTTGGAAAATTCGTGAGTGATAAACAGGGTAAATATTTAAGGAATAAAGGCGAACTGTTTTTCACGTTTCATATAACGTAAGACGTTAGAAAAACAATATTTTATAGCAGCAATTTTGACTTGTGAAGTTGAAAAAAACAATATTTAGTAGTGTTTCTTTAATTTTATTTCATTACTGTTCATGGCGTTTCGAGTACTGAAACTTCTTAAAAGTGATTACAAACATTCCTTCACATACAAACAATTTGACAATAAATGTTTTTGATGATCTTGGAATAACGCAATTTTGATAAAAAGAATTTTGTGGAAAACGTCGGATATAAGCTGAAATGTAAAATACAGGATTTTTCAAGAGAAAGCCTGTGTACGTCCGATAATGAGTCGAGATGCAAAAAAAGTAAACTGAAATAACTCTAAATAAAAATTGTAACTAAAAATGTTAAAAATGTTTCTAAATTTAGGAGAGAAACGAGTCGGCAGAAAAGCAAAATTATATGTGAAACTTTCAGGAATATGAATTTAGAAAGTCAAATAAAAACTGAAATATAAATGTTTCTTCATTCCTACATGTGTAAGAGATAAAACAAAACCTCGGAAAACTGTCAAATATATATATTACATTTATCGCCTTTTAGAGAATTGAAATTGTTAAAAATATGTATTTGATTAATATTTTAACGACAACCACAATTAACAGAAGTTGAAATAGCATTAATGATATGTTCATTTACAATAAACTGTATTAATGCAATGCCTACTTCCAACACAAAATCCATTCGTAAATGTTTGATAGTTCACATTTTCCGACAAACGTCTCCCGAAACGAAAATTTAATATCATTAACTCGGCCGTGTTAACGACGCGATGCAACGGGAGGGGTCAAATGCGAACATGCGACAAAAACGGCTTCGAGTTGAAATCGCTGGGAGCAGACACGGGAATAAAGCGACAACGTTTTCAGGTTGGGCCATAAAGTGTATCGATTGAACATGATACATATCCCCTGACACAGACAACCGTGTCAATGAGCAATAACCTGAATTTGCTAATAAAATGAACGAGAGGCTAGATACAACTGCGCAATTCAAGTAAAGGGAACGTAATGAAAATGGCGAAATCAGATAACGATCACCACCATCTCCGATTTTAGCTTTCTGTTCGTGAAGTTAGCTCCAGATATACAAATTTGTTTTGTATATACTCATGTGCTAGATGATAATTACAGATTTGTGTATATCTTTATCATTTTTTGCCAGAGATATTACTGATCACAGTGTCATTAGGCTGGCGAGACTTGTATCTCTTAATTCGTACTTAAATGTCATTTTCCTTAAACATTCAATGAATTTCGACATTTTCATAAACAAAAATATTTAAAATCGAAAATGAAGAGAAAAAATATTTGGAATTATTCTTTAAAGTAATTAATGTAAAAATATTGCACTCTCAAATTATTTTCTGTGAATATTTGAGAAATGTATCATTATATTATTTATATTGTGTTAACTAAATGATATATTTATTAAACATAATATAAAAGATAACTGATAGGGGTAACGTCGTAATAAAATTAAAATATTCAGGATCTTTTTTTTAATTTTTAAAACCATACTTCTTCGTTCATTGTATTATATTTATTTTCCATCTATTTTTCATCTAACTATTTTGAAGAAGTTAAAATTAGATTAAAGTTAGATGCTGTTTTTCAAACTGCGTTTGAGGAAGAGGTATATTATCTCTTATAGAAATGTTACTGACTAAAACACGTTCGAAGAATAATATTTAAAAAAGTAAATCAAACGAAAATTGTGAATATTCATTCCCAACGGATGTACGCTATTTTGCGATTGTATCCCGAGAAGCTCTCGCTGTCAGCGTTCATTACCGCTTCCCCGCCAGAATCGGCAACGTTGAAATGATTGATTGCGAGGGGGCGGCTCCTGTTTTGATATCAATTTTGCTCGTATTTGCGGTAGGTGGGGGAAGGGCCGCCCTCTCGCTGCCCGAACGCCAGCCGGCCTGCCCTGCCCGCCCTCCATGCAACCCACTTAGCTTCGTTCCGCCCTCGTCCCAAACTTTCATCCCCGCCTCTCCCTGCCCTTCAACACCACCTCTCCCTGCCCTTCACACCGCCTCGCTTCGATCTTCATCCCTTTCGTGTCCTGCCCTTCATTCCCATCCTGCACTACGCTTCATTCCTCCACTTTTGCTCCGCCTTTCCTCCGTTTTCGCACTCCACCCCGCCCTTCTCCCCGCCCATCGCCCTGCCCCCCTCCCGTCCTTCTCCACTCTATACGCCCCGCCCTTCACCTCGCCATTCTCCCCGCCCTTCGCCTCACCCTTAGCTCTTGCCTTCTCCCCGCCCTACCCTTCGCCTCGCCCTTCTCCCCGCCCTCGCTCCACCATTCTTCCTGCCCTTCTCGCCGGCCTTCGCCCCGCCCTTCGCCCCGCCCTTCGCCCCGCCCTTCGCCCCACCCTTCGCCCCACCCTTCGCCCCACCCTTCGCCCCACCCTTCGACCCACCCTTCGACCCACCCTTCGCCCCGCCCTTCGTCACGGCCGCTCCGTCCCACCCTTCGCTAGTTCTGCTCTTTGTCCCAGCTCTCTCAGCTCCGAGCCACGCCCACGCGTGTAGGACACGCGGCGACGCATGACGTGCGAGCCGCACTACTTGTTAGCGTGGGCGTGCGCGGTTGCGCATTAACGCGTTAGCACGGGCGTAAGCGGCGGCGTCAGCGCGCGCGATACTCCGTGATGGATGGCGGTTGACTGAGCTCAGCCGCGTGGCAAAGCGAGGGGGGCAGTGACCGATTTGGGCGAGTGGCGTCGACGAGCAGTTACGCCCCTTCCCGCAATTGCTTCTCGTCTCGGCATTAACAATGCACCATGTTGACATCATTAGTGTATCTGTGTACCAAACGGAGGGTCATAATGCAACATTAAAATTTGTTTCAGGTTTTTCACTGAATACTTGATCCAAAAGAAAGGTGGACATCTAACTGGTGCACATACTATCACGTGTGTTTCTTAAATCTGAGCATTTGAGTTCAAGTTGACCCCTGTGAGACACCTTCTCGAAACGTTTCTTCTCTTGTATATGAAGATAACTTTCTTCATTTGATACATATTGCTGAGATACTGAATATAAGGAGGCAGCTAGTGTAACATTTATTTTTTTCACCATATTTGCCGAATTATCATGAAATACTAAAAATAACATTACAAAATATTCGCAAGGTTCAGGAGAGTTATGATGTTTCCGTTATACGGATATGGAAAAAATCCCTTTCGTGTCTAAAAGCAGTTTTTTAAAAATATGTGTTAGCTTGATGTGATCCGTTAGATGGATGTATATATAAGCTGACTATGCATGGGATAAGGCTTTCACCGAATCACCAATACCTTTTTTGTGTTGCTTCATAACTATCTAAAAAATACTCGTAACGATACAAAAAACGAATAGAAGTAATTCGCATCATTAAGTAACTGATAAAACATTTTTTAAACTGCCGCCCAAAAATATAGAATAAAACGATTTTAAGATGCATCAATATGTATATATATATATATATATATATATATATATATATATATATATATATATATATATATATATATAATTTGTTGTTCAAGTAAAATTATAAAAAATAATTTAATTTGTGTACATATATACACAAATTAAATTATTTTTTTTAATTTTATTTAATTTTTATTTAATTTAATTTTATATATATATATATATATATATATATATATAGTGATTACCTTTCGATGTTTCAAAATTATTTGGGGATGTAATTGTTCGGTCATGCTTAAAGACCTCTCAGATATTCAATCCTCCCCAGAAACGGCTTTCTTTTGCGCAGTAAATATAAACAATCAAGCAATGTTTTCCCTTGCGCCTCCAACTCCCTCGGTGCTGCCGTTCTGCCCTTTTGTCCGTGCGTCGCGCGGGCGTCGGCGCTTACGACCAGCGGCGACGGCGCGGCGGCGCGGCGGCGAGACAATCCGCGGCGCCCTCATCAAGCGGCCACCGCCCCCCGCGTCGGCCATCGCCCACCGCGTCGCCCGGCGCCCGGGGTGCGAGATAGGGCCCCGCCCCAACTTGCAGGCGCACGCGGTCGGAATTCGCGGCTGCCGGCGCAGTGGGTCGGCGGCTTCTTCCTGCGGCCACGCGCCCCCTCGGCGGTGTTCGATGTCGTTGTCCATGGCTTAGGGTTCGAGTCCTAATCGTGGCTACGTAGCTAGATTTAATCTAAGCTTGCTTTATTAAATATATAATTATTTTTAAAGTAGAAGTTGAATTGGAGTGTCGTGACGTGTTGTGAAGTGTAGTGCGATAGAGAAGTAGAAAGGGAAGGGAAGTGATGTGAAGTGTATTTATTAGTTAAAATATCTGTCCAGGACAGCCAGAAAATGTAGAGTTAATGCAATGAATATTATTATTGCCTTTATTGTTATCGTATTATTATTGTCTTAAAATAATTTTAAATTCCATTGTATTCCTAAGTGTAATGTGTAAATTGTGTCCTCCCCTCTTAAAATCTTACTACTCTAAATGTATGTAAATTCATTGGTTAGGCGGAAGAGCAGGCCCTATGGCCTGAGCCTCGCCATTAATAAAGACATTATTATATTATTATTATTATTATTATTATTATTATTATTATTATTATTATTATTATAAATTGTAGTGTTCGGTCACCAGGTTGTATAAAGCTACCTGCAGAAATAATCTATTTATCTATCTATCTATCTAACTCAGTTCCTGTGTAAAAAAGAATCCTAGAGGGCGGTTGCTCGGATAGTTTTCCGTGTTTCATCCGAACCACATTGGTGAATACCCGAGTAGTGATCCCACAAATGGCCAAGAACCCCGCGTGATTTTTCCTTCCTCCTCATTCTCGATCCCTTCTCTCCAATTACACACTCATAGTCTTACATTCACTACACTTCTACAGACGTGGGGTGACCAATAGGAAGCATAGAACTTGTCCTACCCACGGTGGTGCACTGGGGGAGGTACCTGGACCCGTAAATTGCACGTGTAGATTGAACCTGGATATCTTGTTTCCATGACGGAGGAACACTGCAATCTTCTAGGATATTACATGCACTGCAATTCGACGCTAATGTCTTAAGTAATTGAGATGCCCAGAATCAACACCCACAGTCCACGTCCGATCAAAACTGTTTCTCTAGCCAGGACCGTGGCCCCAAGATGTGCCAATTCTTCAAACGGAGTTCTCTAAAAACTAGATTCGTAGAGGGTCTTCGAACGGACACCTGCAGAGGGGTTTGAAGGGGTCCGAAGGGGGAAACGTAGTAAGATGAAGAAGGGAGAAAGATGGGTAACGTGTGTGAAAACTTAGCACTTTCTAGGTTACATTTTTCCAAGGTGATTATAGGTATATTATATTATAGGTATAGGTGATTATAGGTATATATTATAAGTATAGGTATATGCATAGGTGTATGCACTTGACTGAAAGCCGTCCGAGTCCATGGGATTCGAACACAATCGCCCGACCCAATGAGGCCTGAATCTTGACGTTGTTAATTTTTGCATAACCAGAAGTACATTAGTTTCTACAAATATGTAGTAGACATTGTTTACTTCCCGCTAATTAATTTTATTTCTGAAGACGCAATCGGTTTTGTTGTTAGAACTGTCACCGGAATGTTATGTACCGTCATGAGACATTGTATTCAATCTAAAAATGTTTTTAGTTACCCTGTGTTTTTTAATTTGTGTACCAAATTTATTTGCTTCTAATTTAGTTAACACAAAACTTTAATGACGAAGCAGAAGAATGTTATATGTGGCATAATGTCACGATGTGTCACTTACTACAGATTAAATCTCGGACGGTCGTAGGAACAGTTTTCGAAGCCGTCGGGCACATGGATGTGGTCTGCTTTGCCTAGCTGAAATTTTATGAGAGATGGAAAAGGAACTCGCCTGAGGAGAGTGGTGAATTGGCAAGAACAACGGACATTCTGTATTTTCATAATCGTAAGTTAGTATTCTTTTAGTAATATCTGTTCAATTCTACTACCCGAGATACAAGGAAACTGGCAGAAAAGTCATGAACATATTTAGCAGTTATAATGAGTAATATTTTCTAAGCATTTCAATATCTTCTCGAAATAATGATATGTTATATGTTAAGTGTTGGTCTTTCACTAACAAACACACACACACACACACGAGACAACTTAAAAAAGTAATAAAAATTGCATCAGTCCGCCTGTTCGTTGCCCGCCCGTCCCTGCGACACACCCATAGCCATTGTGATTTGAAACCTCACTATGAATATCGTGATTTTTTTTCGTTCCATTCTTTAGTCCCTCGGTATACTGTCAATTGCGCTTAAAATCTACAATATCAAAATGTTCCTTAAATTACTTCCGCATTATTGAACATTGTCCTCCGAGGAGGTAGCGAGCGAAACTCGACGCGGCAGCTGTCCGATGAGTGCCGGCTTGTCGCCCACTGCGGGGGGGTTGGACCGGGGGGGGGGCGACAGCGGAGCCGGAGGTCAGGTCAGCGCGGCTGCCGGCGGGGCCGCACGTCCGAAGCGCGGGTGCGGGCGCGGCGCGGCGCGGCGCGGCGCGGCGCGTCGAGGCGGGGCGAGGCGCGGAGTGGCGAGGCGAGGCGGGGCGCGGCGAGGCGGGGCGGGGCGGGGCGGGGAGGGGGAAGCTCTCCCGGGGCCCGAGGCGAGATTGCCGCGGGGCTGCGCTTTACTGCCCGGTTCACACCCGCGGTAAAACACGGCCTCAGATTCTCGCGTCGCCCCGCCCTGCCCCGCCCCCTCGCTCTCCACCCCCGCTCTCTTCCTCGCACTCGTCACGCCCTCTTCCTCGTTCGTCACTCCTGCCGTCCGTTCCCTGCGCCGTTTCGTTACGCCTTCATCCTCTACATCACATCTCCCCCGCCTTCGTCCTCGGTATTCGATACTCTCTCTTCCTCCACGTCACCCCTCCACCGTCCTCTTCCTCGACATTACACCTCTCCCACCATATTCCTCACGCACATCACGACCTCTTCCTCGTCAACACCCATCCTCGTTCTTTTCCTTGCTCTGGCCTCGTCCTATTCTTTTTCGTCACCCCTCCGTCGCCCTATTCCACATTACCTCCCTTTCTTCAACCATTCTATCCACTCTAACCCCCTCTCTATTCCATCCTATATATCGTTAACATTCTCCAGCCCTCTGCCTTCTTTAATATCCTCATCCCCCTGATTTCTATCACTCTCTGTTCCTCATCCCCCTTTCTCATTTTTCACATCCTCCTCTCCCACACTCTACGCCACTCCTCCTTCTATCATATTCACTGCTCTCCTTTGACTCGAATCTCGTCTTCCTCTTCTACTCCACTCCGCCCTCCCTCGCTCCCTGCTATTCCTTCTTCCATTCCATGTTCAATTCCTCTCTCTGCGTCTATGGTAGACGCTTCTCCTCCATCCATCTCGTTCGTTGCTACCCTGTGTTTGGACTTGGCTGGGTGATCACTCAACATCACCGCACTTCTACAGGCACGTCTGTATCTGAAACATGATTTCCCGCATTTCGTCTCGAACATTCCAGAACCATACAAACGCCAATTCCTCAGTCGTTCTTTTTGATGTCATTTCTGTCTCTGCCGTGTTCTCCTCCCGTTTCTAAACCATTTCTTACTATAATATGTATACTATAATACGTGCGAGGCCCTTTCATTTTACACCTTTCATCTTCACTGCAGCTTTTTCAGTAATCCGTATTAATGTATTTACACTTTTCTTAATGCATCCGTTTTTCACAATTTCGTTATTTAGTTTTTATTACATTCAAGAAGTAGGTGAATTAATAGTGCCTTTACCGTTCTACATAAACCATTTTTCTTCATTATAACATCTACAACCTACACACTAGACTCTATAATATCTGACCAATTCCTGATATGTCCACGTTCTTGGGCAATATTCCCCCAACCCTTGCCTTCCCCTCGACGCATCACCATCTTCACGGCACTGCCGTTCCTGAGCGACCCCAACCGCCGGATTCCTAGAACAGCTTTCGGCCACCGTGTGCCTCCCTCTCTCTTTCGGTCGCTCGCTCTCTCACTCTCTCTGTCTCTCTCTCTCGTCAGCGCAAGCTCTGCTTCCCCCCTCCCCGTCGCGCTCCCAGGGCGCCACACTCTCGCCGCCTCCGAGTTATGGCGGCCGCCCCCGCGGGGGGCTGCGTCGGCCCGAGAATCATTTCGGTCTTTGCGCCAAGATTTCTCCCCGGAGCCCGCTGCCCACTCCCCGCTGCCAGCGCCCGCGACTCCGCGTCCCTCGCCAGAGACGGCGCTGGAGATAGGCTTATATCTCGGCCAGTAACTTTGGCTGCATTCTTTTTCTACCAACGATTTATTGAATTCATCATTCAATATTTAACGTCATTTTGAGCAGAATGTTAATGCACTGTTATTCTTAAATCGTACATCATTAAATTTACTTTATACCATCAGTGTCTGACAGCTGTACATAAGTTATCTGTAAAGTTTCATGCCTAAACACCATGACTAAGATGAGGTCATGGAGCAAAACCGAGTCAATTTCACAGTAAGTAGGAAACCAAATTTGTGCCTGGATATCGTACCTAAAGGGGCTGAAAATGGAAAAGAGAGCGCTAGAGTTAGTACAAACACGAAAAAAAACGCAGTTAAATGATTGAAAAAAATGTAGAAGAAAGCGAGGCGGTGGTGCAGAAAAGAGAACAAAGAAATGACAAAACTAGAAAATTGTGTTAGAAAGTAAGTAATAAGTTGGAGCCCACAGAAAGGTTCGGAATGGCGAGAATCAAGTCAAAAAGCGTCTTTTTCAGAAACTTGATGAAAAATAAGGGAAAAGGCACAGCGAGAAATAATCCAAGAAACTAGATCAGGAATAGAATGTTTATGCAGATGAGGGATGAGAAGATTAGAGGCCGAAAAAACTGCGAAACAGGTGGAGGGGACCCTTGTAAGACAGGTAATGAGGAAGAGAGTGAGGTGGGGACGGATGTGTAAAATTAATGAGAAATGAAAATGAGTAGGCTGAGAAAGGAAAAAGTTGAAGTGATATGACGAGACAATATTGTGAGGTGATTAAGGGGATGGGATAAGGTTAGGTGATGCAGGAGACGAAATGAGGTGATGTACATGTGACGAAGTAAGGTGATGTACGAGATGGGTGAAGGTTAAGTGATGCAGGAACTGAGTAAAGGTATTTGAGGGCATGAAGTGAGGCGGTGCACATAAGAGAGATGAAATGATGTAGGAGATAAAATGAGGTAATGCAGAAGTGACGTGATATAGGAGGTGAGGTGACTCACAAAGCGAAGCAAGATGAAGTGACGCACGATGTGAGATGACGTACGAAGCTAGGTGAGGTGACGTACGAAGCGAAACGATGAGACGAAGCGGAGTGACGTTACGTACGAAGCGAAATGACGTACGAAGTAAGGTGAAATAACGGTCGAAGCAATGTGAAGTGACATACATAGTGAGGGGAGATGACGTACAAAGCGACGTAAGGGGACGTACGAAGTAAGGTGATATAACGGTCGAAGCGATGCAAGGTGACGTACGAAGCGAGATGAGATGTCGTACGAAGCAACGTGCGGTGACATACAAAGTGAGTTGAGATGACACAGAAAGCGACGTTAGGTGACGTACGAAGCGAGGTGAGATGACGTACGAAGCGACGTTAGGTGACGTACGAAGCGAGGTGAGATGACGTACGAAGCGACGCGACATGACGTACGAAGTGAGACGAGATGACGTACGAAGCGAGGTGACGTAACATACGTCGAAGCGACGTGACATGACAGCAGGTGGTGCCGTAAAGCGCGACGAGGCAGGGTGCTTGGAAGTGAATTCCGAAGGCGACGAAGTAGGCGGGCGAGGGGGGCGTGTCGGGCGGCGGGGGCCGTCCGCGCGGACGGCGCCGGAGATTTAGGTATAATCACGGCGCGCAACGGCCGCGCCCGCGCTCGTAAAGCGGCTCGTAACGTGCCGCGCATCGCATCGCGCCACGTCCCCCTCGCCTCCCCGCCCTCACCCTCGTCCTCATCCTCACCCCGCGTCGCCTTTTTGTGCCGCCGAGAGCGGATTCGATATGGTCTCCCGCGCACCGCCCACCGTGGGCAGAGCTGGACTTTACGCAAGTCGGATATTGGATACTCGGAACCAGGGGAGCGTACACAAAGGGTTAAGAATAATTTAATACTTTGTTGTTGTTTTATCGGAATTATTATCAGGTATTCCACGTCAGGAAGTAATTGTGTCGATACTGTCCTGATACTGTCGGTACTGGTCGATACTGGTCGAATCTGGCCCATGGTCAGTTTGTTCGTAGGCTTTTGAAATATCTCTTAAATGGTGAACCTTACATTGTTATGGCCATTATTTGAAATGGAATGTACTTGCAGAAATTATTAGTATTTTCATTTAAAAGGATATGAGTTTAAAAATATTCACTAAAAGTTAATTATTTTCAAAAATTAATTTGAAAATGTATAGCGGCTAGTAACGTGTCACGCATCGCATCGCATCGCACGGAGCCCCGTTCACTCTCATCTCACCACGCCCACGCGCCCGTGTTTGTGTCGCCGAGAGGAGTTTCGATGTGGTCTCGCGCGCACCAACCAACCAACGGCTCCACTGGACCTTTGCTACGTTGCGCTGGACTTGACGGCGGAACTTGTGGGAAACTCGTGAGGAACTCGTAGGGCATAAACATACTTAAAAACGAAAATTACAGATTAGAATGAAAGCGATGCAAATTTCGCTGATTTGGTGAGACATCTTTTCAAAAATTACATATGCATATATTAATCTGCAAAACTTGTGACAAATTCAAAAGAAGCAAAAATAGTTTACACAGTTTTGAATCCAGAAAAAAAATAGTTTCTTTTCTGATGTGAAACGTCTCGCTAACTCTCATTATTATAATATTCACTCAGGTACATATTTTACGTGTTAAAAGCAAATGAAGTTAATGTTATATTTTATGAATGTACTTCATAAAATACATGTGGTGAAGAGAAAATAAGACAAAGCTAGAATGAAACCAGATAGTATTGAAAGGATTTGCTTTATATAGAAGTTCTAATTGATTCCAAATTTATATTAGATTTGAAGACGCATTTTGATCTAACACCACAAGCGCTGTGTGTTTTACAATGGCGACGTCTTTATTGAGTTCCCTCTCTCACGAAATATTGCATGCGTTAGGACCAGCGCCGCCGCACCTGTCGCACGCACCCCGAAGCCACACACGGCCAGTCCTCCCGGACGCGGTGAGTAGGTGTCTCTAGACTCTTGTTACACTTGTTCCGATATCTTAAGCCAAGCGTATTAGGTGAGATAACCCTATTGACATCCGGAAAAATGTACTACGTCCACCCCGGCTAGTGGCAGGCTGACTTTTCACAAGCGCCGAGTCGGCAGGTAGAGATGTCCGCTTGGTCGTCGCCTCGCGCTACAAGGTCTCTATATAGGTGTCTGGCGCGCAGTCCTGTAACCGAAAATAGCCCCGCTCGTACCTGATCAGTCAGCATAGACAATGTCGTCATCTGTCATGACCTTTCCCGTGATTCGCTGCCGCGATGGAGCACACCGGCCCCATCGCTACGGGCGGAACGCGTCTTGGCCACGCGTCAGCCATCGCAAGGGCGCGGCGGTGGGGCGAAGCCGGCGGCGGCGGTGGCGGCGGCCGCTCCAATCACAGCAGCGCACTCTGCGCCGGCGACGCCGCCGCCGCCCGCGCCCCCGCCACCCGTACGGCGGGGGGGGGGGAGGGGGCGGCCGCCGCGTCGCCGCCCGCGCAGTCGCCCCCGCCGCCAGCGCTTTGCTGCTTTGTTATGCCGCGGCCCCTTCATTGGCGAGCGGTGCGCTGGCGCGGCGGGCGCGAGGGCGGCGGCTGCGCCAAGATTGCGCCTGGCGCGTGTGGGCCGCCTGCATTGACTTGCGCGTGGACGCGGGCGGCGTCACCCGGCTGGTGGCGGCGGTGGCCTGCGCAGACTCGGTTCTGCGGGCGGCCGGCTGCGCACTTAGGTCGAACCCGGACCCTGCTAACCGCTTCAGTGTGGATAGCGATGTTTTTTTCGTCTTTCATCGCGGGTAATTTAGGGAGAAGCGTTTCTCCCCTGTTCGGTGGGATGAGATGTGGGTGGATGAGTCGGAGCGCCATCACGTCGCCGCCCGCGCAGTCCCCCCACCGCAGCCGCCATCGCCACCGCCACCGCCACCGCAACCGCCACTGCCTCCGCCGCCCCGCCTGCGCTTTGCATTGGCGAGCGGTTGCGCGGGCGTTGGAACGGGCAGGGGGCGTCTGCACCAAGATTGCACCTGGCGCGTGTGGTCAACGCCACTGACTTGCTCGTGTACGAACCGCGTCACCCGGCGTCGCACTGCTAGTAGCGGTGGTTGCTGCTCAGACTTGCTTCTGGGGGCGCACTCTATGAACACTTCAGTGTGGAGTGTCATGTAGAGAAGGCCCGTTTCTTTTATCTTTTGACGATTGAATTTGTACTTAAACATCAAGATATTATACCTTTTATGGCGGGATCCCTGTGTAGACACATTTTTTATAATTTCATTGGTCTTCTATGCTGCCTAGTTATAATTTGAAAGTTTTATTTCTTCTTAGATAAACCAATTAATCCAAATATCTTTGTAGAAATATTTATTTTATAATATCGAATTCCTTGTAGTCAGTTGAGGCAGCGACCGCCTCAGTCGACCTACTGCTTTCTGCGTCCAGAGAAAAAGGGGCCGAACTGTCATTTCTGATACGTGGTAGTTAGCGCACTTTTACTCAGACGACAGAAACCTAGCCACTGTTGCGAAGAGAATTCTATTCTTCGGAGTGCCATATCGCGACAATTATTAGAGAATTCTTCGTTGGTGTACTTCATTTCCTAGGAGAGCATTCATCTTTACCTGTATTTATTTAATTGATGTTTATATTCACAACCATTGCACATGTCAAAAACCACACACATTAACGTTCAGTTGTATGACATTTCCCAGCAAAGCGCTCACTAACAATGTGCCTGTCGTTGTGTTGCAGGGGAGAAACCGCACAAGTGCACGGTGTGCGGCAAGGCGTTCAGCCAGTCGTCCAACCTCATCACGCACAGCCGCAAGCACACGGGCTACAAGCCGTTCGCGTGCGACCTGTGCGGCCGGGCGTTCCAGCGCAAGGTGGACCTGCGCCGCCACAAGGAGACGCAGCACACGGAGCTGCGCCCGGTCACGTAATGCTGCGCCCCCGGGCGCCCCGCCCCCGCGGCGGCGCCCGCCCGCGGCCCCGCCCCCGCCGCCGCCGCCGCCGCCGCCGCCGCCCACCCGCCGCCGCCGCCGCCTCCACCCACCAACGACGCCCCCGCGGCGGGCTGCTACCGGCCGCCGGCGCTGTCACCCGTGCAGCACGGCCCCCAACACATGCCACCCCCACCGCCGCCACCGCCCCCGCAACAGCAGCAGCACCTGGCGGTGGACGATGCCGGTCCAGGCGACTACCGAGTGGAGGAGCCCGGAGATATGCGCTCCTGAGAATATACGATCGCATATTTGCTGAGATAAATTTCAGTTAGTTTGGACGTTTAAGGAAGAAACGTTCTGTAATACAAATATGCGTTATCATCGAAATTCGTCTAGTGAAAGACAAGTTGTTTTAGGTTGTGTTACGCGTGGCTGAAAGCTTCGTGTGTGGGACTGAGAAAAAATGTTTGCGGAAATTGTACGTCTGGATGGCCTGTTCGAATGAACACGGTAGCAAATATCACGTTATAATGCAAGTTCTCTATGAAGCAGAGAATAAGTCAGAATCATGTGCCATAAATAGCTTATATTTATCGAATTAAAATATCAAAAGAATAAGCAACAAAAGGAAGTATGTTTTTTCCTTAAAACGTATGTATTTTATTTGCAATAAAATACGTTGCACCGATTAATGGGTGCAACGTATTCAAGAGCACTGAAAATGTGAAGTATGAGAACACTGTGAGAAACAGTTTTTCATTCCAATTCGATAGACAGGAACGGGGGTTATTACCTCAATACCTGCTTTAAACGAGGTTTTTGTATCAGTCGAGCTTGAATCCCGACGTACAAAACAATGTAGCACTTTAGTCTTGTCGATATCAGTCGATTACTACGTAAGCAAGGGAGCCTACTGATGAGTACAAGTGTATTTTTGGAATAAAGTGCTGCAATATTAACTCTGCAGAAACAGTATCTCTTTGGTTGGCTCGGATGTTAAGAAACTGGGACACCATAATTCAGGCTTATCGGTCACGATTTCATCCAATTGAAATGTGCCGCTCGAGGATCAAGATAGGAATCTGAAGAAAAGGTATTCTCGAATAGGCAGTGAAATAAAAAACGATGCACACTTCTTCGAAACAATGCTCACATTATGCTTATTGGTTGGATAGCATTACGTGTCAACCAACGATACTAGTTATCAAGTTTTTGGCTCACTTTATAGGGAAGTGTAAAATTGACACAGATTTCAGTAACATATCTCTTTCGTTAATATTTTACACTTCGAAGTTCTTTAACTTTAAAACATCGTTAGAGCGGTCATTGTGTGAACTATATATAAAAATTTTAATATTGTAAAATGAGGTAATGAAATATCTGAGGAACGACGAATCTAGTAAATACCACCAACATTCCCTGAATAATAAAAAGATGTAAGCAAAGTAAACGTGTGCCAAATGTTTCCATAATTGTGTATGGAATTGCTACACATCACATTTACTACGTTAAAACTGCGTTAATAAGGGAGTCATAGATTTTGTAGTTCAGTTAAATTTTACGTTAAACTTCAAAAAAAGTTATTTATTTTCTCGTGTTTGTCTTGAGGTTTACAAAGTAAAACTACATCAAAAATGAAGGCTTTTGCAAGAGGAGTTCTTAACGTTTCAACTACCATGTCTGGATTGATTTGACGCATTTATATTCTGGAATACGTGTAACCCTGACAAATTCAAAACTAAGCATTTTCACAAATTTGTCATAATTCGAATCCTCACAAATCGTTCATTATAAAACCTTTTTTCTGTGTATTGTTCATTCTTCACTTCTAAATTTTTTCTGTATATAGTGTTGAAATTTTAAAAAAATCATTTTTGTTTCTTTTACATATTATTATTACATTTTTGGTTAATAACTTATCTACGCGTATTTTTTTCATTTGAAGAGAAATTCGTGTCATCTTTTACAGTTATTTAATTCAAGTAGTTTACTCTTAAAAAGGAGGTCTAGATTAAGTTTTATTGATATTGCTTTCAATAAACCATAATTAGTTGACTGAATAATATTTGGGATTTAAGAGTCGAGAAATCTGATTACGTTTTAGGAAAAGGATTAGCTTTTTAGGAATATTTAGCGTTTGGTAGGGTAATATTTAGAGTTCTATATTGGATAATATTTAGGATAATTTCGGGGAATATTTAGGATTCAGAGAATATTTAGAATTTGGTTAGGAGAATACTTAGTAATTTTACGAGGAATATTTTGAATTCTGCTAGATGAATATTTGGGATTTTGTTCGAGGAATATTTTGAATTCGTTTCGGTGAATATTTAGGATCCTGTTCGAAAAATATTTTTGATTTTGTTAGGGGAATATTAAGAATTTTTTCGGGAAATATTTTGGCTTAGGTTTGGGGAAAACTTAGAATTCAGATTTGCGAAAATGTCGGAACCTTCCCACCGATAATTTAACGCATGACCCGGCATTACGCCTAAATCGAGAGGAGCGGATGCCGACGAAGCCAACCTGTCTCCCGCGCGGCGCAAGGCGCGTGCCTCGTGCCTCGCGAGGGGGGAGGGGGAGGGCGACGTTGGCGGCGGCGGGGGCGGGGCGCAGCCGTGCATCGATCGCGCGCCGGGCGCCGCGGGCGGGAGGGCGAGCGGGCGGAGGGGAGAGGGCGGGGGTGGGGGGAGAGCAGTCGGCCCTGCGCGCGATACAAATGTCCCTGCGGCGCGGCGATCTTCGCGCCGGGGGTGACGAATAGGGGGGCGACCCTCGCCTCGCTCGGCGCCCCCGCGAATCAGCATTCCGAGGGGCGCCCGCCGCCCCGCGCCGCCCCCGCGGCGAACGCCCCCGACGGGCGGTGCGCAGAGGGCAGCACGCGCGAACCCGATCATGGAGACGTAGTCTGTCGAGGTATTATCCGCCAACGTTTTCTTCAGCTTTCATTTCGCTTGTTGCAAAAGAAGTGGGCGGGTTGTTTAATTTGACGACTAAACTATATAGCGAATTTGTAGCTTGTTTTTCGATGCAAAATAGTTTCTTTCTCACGGGTGCATACATTTCTCTCTATCATATAACGTTTATGCTGAATTCAACTAATGTTAGAAAAGTTGTGGAGTTTGATGTTCCGGGGCTCAACGCGCGTGTCTGCGTCAAGCGAGAATGAATAAAATGTGAGACTCTAAGCATAATTAAGTATTGCTCAAGTATTTCAAAATGATATTATTATAATTACAATTTAAAATGTTACTGCGACTTACGTCAGGACTAATGTATTAATAATACTGCGGTTTAGTGAACAAGCCAAATTCAAACAATCCAATGGCGGCAAATTAATTTTCAGTGTCTCGCTGTAAAGACTATGATTGCGATCATAAGGGTCGTAGGCTAGAATATTACCTGAAGTAATTGATGAATACACTGGAAGTGTGAATTCAAAGCGCTAATGAGTATACTCTGTGATTGATATGTCTCGCTGTCGATTTTTGACAGTTCAGGAGTCAACGATTCTGTCGACGTATATCAGTCTCAGAATAATAAAGTTTTATTTGAGAGTATTTTGAGGGTATTTTACGGGAAGCCATTTTTAAAGTTTGGATGTATGCAATAAAGTGCAAATGGACTGTGTCATTTTCTTCCTGTAAGATTTTCTATAAGGCTGATGGGAAAAGTGTTAGGACATCTCAAAACATCATCTTCACCAAAAATGTCAGATAAAGCCTTATCATTTTGAAACTGCGATACTGAGATCTTCTTTGGAACTAATGCATGAGTTGTCCTGGATAACTAAGATTCCAATGACTCCACTTGCGAAAGCCTCTCTCGATAGTGTAAACACGTGATCATAGATTATTTAGTAAGTTAGAGTTGTCAAAAGGTTGCAATAGATATATGTAAGTTTGAGCTAACCCAACAGTCCATCAGCGGCTAAATAAATGTATCATTAAAACGCCAACCAAAGTACACATTTAGTGTACGTAATTTGCTTCATCAGCCCCTTAAGCCAGTTTTTCAAAGCGTACACACACAATTTTCTTGTTCTATTACAAATTATTGTGAATAATGTTTGTTGTGGGTGAGCCTTTATTGTTCAAAAGGTAAAAAGAAATAACTTTCTATTTTCTTAGTACAATTCATTCAATAATTATTTTATATTTAAACACATTGATTTTAGAAATATTCTCTGGCACAGAATGTATATACTCTTACAGTATATGCATTCTGGATCATCTTTGATCATCTTTAAGGCAATCCTACTAACCAACTTTTTGAGGACAATGTTTCAATAGCAAATATTTGTTTTACTTTGATTCTATGTATGTATGTTCTACAATGACCGCATACTTTCAAACTCTGGACGATTTTTTATTAAACATTGTAAATCCCTTTCATAAATATAACAAGTGAGCAAAGTGAGAAGAACATCTCTGTATTGTGACTAAATATGAAATGACGTAGTTATAAAATACTATATCTCAAAATAATGGTTTTTACATTTACCAAAGAAAGTGTGACTAAGAATGTATAGCCATAGGAAGTTCTGAGAACAATTCGCACAGACTTGCAAAAAGAAGAAATAGTGTGAGCGTTTCCTAGTTTGTGAACGGTGCCAAAGGAAAAAGTATGCCAAAACAGTTACCAAAAAACTATATTGCGTGTAACATTTTTATAATTAATATTTGGAAGTCAGCATGTATCTATCAACATACTTTATTCTGGAAACTAAATAGTTACCGAAACCAAAGAAGAGAACCAGCAACATTCCAAAGAACATGTGAATATTTGGACATGCAATCTGCGCTATTTCAAACACACTTAATTGTGAATCGTCAAAGAAGATTGCACAATAATAAATTACTGTGTATAAATATTTGTGTATTTTTACGATCTCAAAAGCTTGATGTAATATAGTGTGAACATATCAGAAAGTATTAGTGTGGTTAAATTATTTATGTCATATTCGACATGTTAATTGAAGAAAATACTTAAGATCTCTATTTGTTTAATTTGTGTTTAGAACTGATGCAAAGACCGTAGTTATAAACAACTTTGTAATGTAATATAAATATATATCAGATGTGGGCTGCGTATTAACAGCTAGCATACCAAAGACAAAAGGTTAAGACTAAAGGTCAGCTATAATTTAAGTGGATTTCTGTTTGAACTCTTTGTAGAAGTCGATGAAATAGGCAGATAAAACCCTTTATACCATACATGTTAATTTTTCACAAATTTCGAAGTTCAAATGGAAATCGTTAAGAGGTGGATATGTTAACACCGATAATGATATTGTACATATATGAGTACTTGTTTACCAAATACCCAAAAGTATTGCAGTATTATGGTACATTACATTACCTAGGTGGATATATGTTACCAAGTATCGATTTTTTATACTAACGAAATTTCTAGAGATACATATGTATCGCAAATAATTTATTTTGTTTTGGTTACTCATTTCAATCTTAGATAATGTTAGATACAAGAAATGTTGCAGCTACATTTTCATACATTTCTTACTCAATTATAATTGTAGCTTGTCTCGGAAAAACGCTTATCGGATGTTGAAACATTTTTTTAAAATTTGCTTTTCATTATTTTGAATGTTGCAGGTACATTTAAATATCGTTCTGCTATCTCTTAATAATCATAGAAGTCGTACATTACTGTTTGCGTCTAAATAATCACATCGACAAGTAATTGAAAATGATTTTGGAAATTTGTATTCAGCCTGCGAATGTTTAGGAATTACATTGATTTATAATCGAAGTGAGTTGAAAGAAAAGCTGCTTGCGCCGTTGCGTTCACGGTGTCGGCAACCCGCAAAACATTGGTGTATTACAGAAACCTATTACTATCATTGCCCCTGTCAGGGGCAGTTCTCTTGTTTCAACGATGAAACGTAATATAGAAATTAATGCGATACGGATTTATATTTATATGTAAAAGCAATTTTAAAAGTATAAATCGGCACGAATAAAATATGCACTCTGATCTTCTTCTGAGAAAGAAAAAAAAATATAATATACCAGAAACTACGTCGAGAAAGCGTAGATTTCTACATTCCGCCTCTCCGTTCCAGAACGCAATTCCAAACGTCACCTTCCGCTACGAGGCCCATTTGAATACAGAACTCATTCTTTGACAGCGCCAACCGCGCGCGGAGTCTGCATAAGCGAACTGCTTCCTTATGCATGCGCCAGAGCGCGCCCGCATCGCGCGGTTGAGAGTGCCAGCCAGCGCTTAACGAAGGCAGCGAGCAGCGCGCCGAGCGCCCCCTATCGGCTTGCACCTCCGGCGCGAAGGCAGCGCGCACGGCGGCGGCGGTGGCGACCATCGCCGAGATAGACGCCGTAATAACATCAGCGGCGCCGCCGTAATCGAATCCCGTAGATGGCGTGGGCGTCGCGGCGGCCTGAGAGCGGGTGTCCGGTGTCCGAAAGGGGACAGATTCTGCGGGGCTGAGAAAGTTGCTCGAAGATTCTTCGAGGGAGAGGGGTTGGCGACGAAAATGTACTGGGAGTTGCGGCGAGAGAGAGGGTGAGAGAGAGAGGGGGGGAGGGGAGAGAGAGGCGGAGGATAGAAGGAAAGGACATGCACCGTCTCTCCGATTTCGCAGGGATCGCATGTCGTCTTGAAAGATCCCCCAAGATGCTCGGAGTGCGCGTTGTAACGTCTACCCGGCCTCGTCCGTTATGTAAAGAATGTTACGCTCCTATTACACCGTGGACGTACGGCGCAGCTTTGCAATCTAGAACCCGGATCAGTTTACCCAACTACTTCGCCTGTTCCCCTTTCTCTTCTCTACTAAGTGCTGAATACATTACGTTGGTTAAGAGATTCATTTGCAATTTGTGGTATGTGTTTTATCTCAACGTTCACATTGAGTAAAACGTAATCAATAAGCGTTTTTCTTAGACAAGTGTATGCATTGTTTTAATATTTATAATAAAAACCACTCCTTTTCAATAGTCATTATATTTTAGAGAATTGAAGAAGCTATTTTCCAACACGCAAATCTTTAGAACGCAAACCAACACTTTAATTTTAGACTAATCAAGAGAAGTTTGACTGCCAAATGAAAGAAGTTTTGTTTCCGATTTCTTTTAAAATGTTTTCATAAACGTTTTGGTATTAAATAAGATTTAACTATGGTACGAAGAAACAGTGTAAATATTGTGAATTAAAAAGCAGCTGGCGAATATACCAGGTTTGAAATTCTTTCTGTGTTCAGTATAATATCTTCGACGTCTTCACTTTCTGCTGATATTACCGTGTTGTAAAATACACTAAGACACTCAAGCACCTACTGTACCATATCAATGTATTGTAAATACTGCTGGGAAATATATAATGCATGGTTGTCAAATTGTTCACTCTACAATCTGTCGTTTTCTTCTCGTTATTAAAAGAGATATGAAACTTTATTGTTTGAATTGCCTTTCTCTTCCACAAACCTTTTTATAGGCCTCACAAATCATTAAATGTCAAGAAATGTAACTAATTTCACTTATTTAATAATTGCCAATAAAATTAAAAACTGAATGTGATATGAAGGAAGTATAATCTACTCACAAATTCGTGAACTTTCGAAACTCCACCCTCACTTTTGCGGCACCTACTGTATTTGTACTATAAATAAAGGTAATAAGGGTTGTTGTTGGCAACCTAAATTGAAAACCAAAAGCGTTCCATCTCATGTTACTGAAAACTATGTGCATAGGCAACGGAGACATGGATTTCATTTTAAACTATTGCTGATTAATTAACAACATAAAAACATTAGAATTTATAAATTTTCTAAAACAGATTATAAACAGTATTTACACCGCCAGTATCAAAACTAGAAAACCTTTTCAACGCAACAGAAATAGTCAAACATTTAATGCACGCTATGGGCATGCATTAAGCAGTTTTATTTACTCTCAGTTGTAATTTACGGTCTACTCTCTCGTTGAAATGTCAAAAGAGTCATCAAACGCCACATCTTCTCTCCCAACATTTTTTCCGTAGCGTTGATAGTATCGACATCGACTGAGTTGAGGGAAGGGTTGGCATACGTCGTCCCCGGCAAGATGGCGGGCGCGATAGAAACGCCGTGTTTTATTTCGTAATTAAAAAGGTCCCGTTGGCGCGACGAACTCTTATCGGCCTCGACAGAGCTATGACGTCTCCACTCCCACACCCCTGGACTTCTCTCGCTTCCACCGACCCGCCACCCCGTCACCTCGCCACCTCTCCATCCAGCCGCTTTTACCGCTCACCGACCCGCTGCCTCGACGTGACTCTGGGTCATTGTGTCAGCGCCCCGTCGCCCTACTGCCCCCCCCCACCACCACCATACCTTCACTTTGACATTTACCATCCTCCTCGACTTTTCATAGCACGGCCGTGCCAGCCATTCCTGGCTTCCGATCCCGAATCTCACCCCACCACACCCCAGACTTGCCGCTCCAACAACATTGTACCTTCTTCCCCGGTACACTCCCCTCTTCTCCGCCATTGTGTCGCATAGCCGTACCAGGCTCTCCCAAACAGACATCTACCAACCTCTTTATTCTGCTCCCATCACCCCGCAACTCCGCCGCTCCCCACTCTCTTCGCCCCCGCCTCCGCCCCGCCACTTTGCAAACACCCCCGCGACCCCCGTCGTCCCACTACTGTGCTTCCCTTCCTTCCTGTCGTTAAGTTCCATAGGCAGCCACCGCCCTCGACGTCCCGACTCGCTATCACGCCACCCTGCTTTCCTCCGACTCCCATCGCCCCCGCCTCCCGCTTGCTATGTCTCCTGCCGCGCGCGACTCCCTTCGTTCCCGATTCCCGCCGCCCACGACTCGCGCCGCTCACGACACCCGCCGCTCACGCTTTCCGCCGCCCACAACTTCCCCACCCACGACTCCCACCACCCACGACTCCCGCCGCCCGCGACTCCTGCCGCCCACGATTCCCGCCGCCCACGACTCCCGTCGTCCACGACTCCCGCCGTCCACGACTCCCGCCGCTCACGACTCCCGCCGCTCACGTTTTCCGCCACCCACGACTCCCGCCACCCACGACTCCCACCGCCCAGACTCCCCCCATCCACGACGCCCGCCGCTACGTCTCCCGCCGCCCACGACTCCCGCCGCCCACGACTCCCACCGCCCCGACTCCCACCGCCCGGACTCCCAACGCCCCGACTCCCACCACTCACGACTCCCAGCACCCACGACTCCCCCAATCCACGACGCCCGCCGCTACGTCTCCCGCCGCCCACGACTCCCGCCGCCCACGACTCCGCCGCTCATGACTCCCACAGATCACGTCATCGCCGTCCGCCCACCACTGTCACCGCCCCGACTCCCACCGCCCCGACTTCCACAGCCCCTACTCCCACCGCCCCGACTCCCACCGCCACGACTCCCCTCCCCAAAATCTCACCGTCCCCCTCGTCCACAGTCTTCCACTTGCGCTGCCTGCGACCCCCGCCGAAACCTAAGCCTCCTAACTCCTTCCGCTCGCCGCCACCCTTCATTGCCGTCCCCGTCAGGCGACGACGCGTCGATAACCTGCTTAGTTAAGAGCTCAGCGGCTCACGCAGTCACGCACCTACACACTCACCCACCCACCCACGCACCGCTGTGCAGTGCGCGTATTCAAGCTGACGTGTCTTATCGCGCGGTTTGCCGGTGTTCGTGTTTAACGACGGGACAGACGCGCTAAAGGTCAACGTGTTGAATTGTAACCGCGTAACGGTTTTTTAAACTCCGTCACGAAAACACACGTTCACAGTTCCAAGAGAAGCGAAACTACAGAGATCTAAATATTAATGTGTACTGTACTTTTAATATTTTATAAAACGAAAGTGAGTTTTCTGTACGTAAAACGAATTTTTTTTATTACATGCATATATATATATATATATATATATATATATATATATATATATATATATATATATGTATGTATGTATACGCATATAATAAGATATTATTTTATTTTCTCACGTTTCTTCAAAAGAAGAGAAAGTAATCAACCCATGGATGTTAGAAAACATATAAACATAGATACAAGAATAACAGAAAAACTGTTATTACTGCGGCCAGGTAACGAACAAATAAGTAAATATTTTCCCCCTATTACTTCATCTAATACGTGGTGTCATTAGAATACTTGTTTCGTGGGTCCTTGATACCGAAAAATCAATTGACGGCACAATATCTCTCCTGCCTGCTTGTGGCCTCGCTAATGCCTAAATCTTTTAACGATTATCTCCAAAATTGATATTCCTCGATCGATTTAAATTGAACGAACTCAAGGCCATGCAAACTTAAGACAAGTCTGCATTTTAATTATTATTGGTACTTTACAAGAAGCCTTAACATTCGTTTCAATAAGTAGTACGTAAAATATCCCTTAGAACCAAAGATTTTCGAGTTCTAAATGTGCATTTAAACAATAGAACATTTGCATTTGCAATAACAAAAAATAATTGTGATATCAAATAAATATTTTTCATGATCTTAATAAGACGAAAACGAATAACACACCAGCCAATATGAAAAAAGAAGGTAAGAAACCTATACTAGATAGCTAACTCATCATGTAGTTAATCTATAAAAATGCAACAAAATTCTAACAATGAATAAAATATGTCAATATAAAAATAAACTGTACAAATGTGTGTAAAATAAGCATATTTAAGTAGACATTTTTGGCTCATGACTGTAATATCTCATGCCTGGAAAATAAATGACTTTAACTTAAACCAACTTAATTACTAAAGATAGATTGATGAAGAACAAACTATTAATTAAACTAGGAATTTTTTCTATATTTGGAGGTGATTCATGTTTTATCATAGAGTTCTAGAAGAGATTCTCGGAAAATGTTGAGGTTTTGGGGTCAATAGAATATTATTATTATTATTATTATTATTATTATTATTTTTTTTTCGTTGATCGGCCAACTAGGACCACGCAGGCAAGCACTCTGCCTTTTTACCGTGGCCCAGTTTTTATTCATTCTCACGAAGGCAGGTGCTTGCGACAATTCTTTTGGGGGGACCAGCATTTTAAGCTGGATCCGGTTTTTTTTTTAACCCCAAGGTTGTTAGCCCTGGGGGTATGGAAGGTGAAATCATGATATGATGATAATGGGGGTGAAAGGACAACACATATAGACATACACAAACACACAAATACACCCATGCCCGAGGCGGGATTCGAACCCGCGATCTTCTGGTCCGAGACCACTCCGGCACTACTGCCTTAGCGATCTCGGCCATCTGATCGGCATTATTATTATTATTATTATTATTATTATTATTATTATTATTATTATTATTATTATTATTATTATTATTATTATTATTATTATTATTATTATTATTATTATTATTATTATTATTATTATTATTATTATTATTATTATTATTATTATTATTAGCAAGCCTCTAGTAAAGTCATATTTATTATCTTCATCGCTTTCGTCATTCAAGACCACCATCTGCCACAAGTCACAATGACAAAACTTATCTTTGTTTACGACCAGTAATTTAATTATGATGATGCACTTTTCCAACTTAAACTCACAAATCAATTGATTTTAATTTAATAAAATCGTAACTTGCATGTTTTTCCTTCAAATAAAACATAGTAATATCTTGTTTGGAATAAATTATTTGCTCCATTTTATCGGTTAATTGTTGCCTTTTTTGTTGTTAAAGAGAACCTTAGTAGATGATTTAAAGGAAAGCTTAGTCACTAAATACTTAGTGACTAAGATTATAGTTTTACTGTCTCGACACGTAAGATCATGAATATGATTAATTTTTATAACTTCGCTCCGTTTAAAAGCACAAGTAGTTGTGAATCTTCCAATTCTCCTTCAAAATCCGGAAATTCATATATTCAACCACAACAGACACAGATTTTCGACACTACTGAATAGCTACCACAAAGGCGATCACTACTTGTGCTAGATGGAAATCCTAGAGGCCGATTGCTCTAATCAATCATTTCAGAGGTTTTTCCCGGGTCAGCTGTTGGCGAATGCCGGAGCTATATCTTAACTAGCAGGTTAACCGCGCGTGACCGTCCTTCTCGACCCTTACCTTCCCTCATTTTTGGGTAATAAAGTTATCGTTTCCACGTGGTACATACCCATGATAAGAGGCATTGTTTTGTGTTCAGTTTTTCTCTAATTTCAGGAAAAAGAAAAAGCTATATCGCGATGATTTTAATTTAAATTATTTTCCCCACATTTTTTTTAAGAATATATAGAAGGGTACTAAAATACATATGAAAGTATGTTTATTTTAAGATTGTTATAGTGACAATAGTGTTATAAATCTGTATTTGTTTTCAGAAAGAATAGAATGGTCGAAAATTAATTGACGTAATCCCGCTGCAATAGTGTAAAACTGAATAAAAATATACATGTGATTTATAATATATATATTTATATATATTTATATTTATAATAAATATACATGAATTATTCCGAGCGCCGTTCACAAAAAGTACGCAGTGATTGCTCTGACACATCAGAGGGAAAATTTTCTAAATTATACCTCGTTTTCCAACATACAGGTAGATGCGTCAATTCATAGACGCATAGCGATATGTACCGTTTTGCATTTGTTGAAAAAATACGTCAATTTCTCGTTAAAATTGCTTGGTCTGAAAATGCCGCTAACAAATTAAGGCCTGAAAACGACGAATTAAATTCGTTCAGGTATAATGATATCGCTTTTATTTTAGTTTTTGTCACTATTATTGTTAATACAAAAAGTCACGCCTCTGTACATGTTCTAATGATTACGAGCGCCGTTACAAAAAAGTTACGCATGACACACCCGAAGGAAAAAAAAAGGAACAAACTTATCAAATTAGGAAAGATATTTTGTTCTGTTCACTGACGCAACCGACAGAAAATTAAACATCTATTTGGAAAGTGATTGATATTCGCTGTCGACACTCCATCCTTCTCCTTCTTCCAACAGGAAGAGGAAGTTCCATCTGAATGACTGCACTTAACGAATGACGTTAATGAAATCCACCAATCAACACGCGTGGATGGGATTTGGGGACGCGCGAGATTAAGCGAGGAAGGTACGCGGCAGAAGCCCTTGAGGGCTGCCCCGCACTGCTCCTTGCGTCTCTCAGGGATATTTCATAATTACCCTCGCGGTGGTGACGTCACCGTCACGAATCGCATGGAACCTCGTCAGTTCCTCTGACTACTATGCTGCCAGATGCACTCTGCCATCCGCCCGACCCGATCAATCCCACTTTCCCTTTTGCTAATCACTTAATGTTACACCTTTCTACCACCCCCTTGCGAGTCATGTGCTTTCATAATTAGTACCATCTTTAACTCACACTGGGCTTAAATTCCCTCAAACCTATTATCTATCTCTTGCTCTCTCCCTCTCTCCCTCTCTCTCCCTCTCTTTCCCTCTCTCCCTCTTTCTCCCTCTCTCTCTCAGTCTCTCCCTCTTTCTCCCTCTCTTCCCCTCTCCCTCCCTCTCTCTCCCTCCCTCTCTCTCCCTCCCTCCCTCACTCGCGCTCTCCCTCCCTCCCTCACTCGCGCTCTCCCTCCATATCTCTCTCTCTCTCTCTCTCTCTCTCTCTCTCTTGAGGCACTGTGGATGCTCACTTAACATTTTTCATAATTATTCCAAAGAACATCTCTTTGCCATTCGCGCCTCCCATGCCTGATTCAACTCCATCAAATTGCTATACCACTCAAACCCCCATGTCACTAGGTACCTTGCTACGTCGAATTCAGTTGCTGTGTTGAAGCAAGTTCTAACGGCTTACTAATCTAATCGGTAGCTCTCCATGGTTTCTCCGATCAATACCACATAAAAACAGGATCAGTACCCTAGCAAACTGGTCACGGACAACTCGCTACATTTCCTATCTTATTCTTACTCTTGCGTACAAACACACATTTACAAGCACAACACTACGGCACATGTCGGGAGACCTGTGCCCAGAGCTAAGAGCATGGGGTTCGGTAGGGGCGGTGCCTTGCTGGGTCGTGGCCGTAACTCACATTCCAACGGAGTAGGAACACAGTCACGTACCTAGACGTACCTGCATTACTCTTAGGGTATCGGGGATTTAAGTAGTTGACGTACCTGGAACAATAAATACTCCCTCACTGGAATCTTCGTCCCTCAATTCCAACCCCTCATTCTTCCATCCTCTCAGACCCGTCCTCTCTCACTCTTTCTCATCATTACGTCTTCTTCACCCCATCCCCCCCTTCCGGTCCCGTCAGCACCACAACCCTCACCGCCCTCATTCTCCTTTGCCGTCCCCACCACCTCAACCCCCCCTCCGCCCCGCTCCAACGCGCCGCGCCGCGCGTTTCCATAGCGACGTAACGCGATCTCACTAAGCGACGCCGTTAATTCCGATCCGCGCCGCCCGCGGGGCCGCGGCGCTGCCGGCGGCGCCGTCGCCGCTGCAATTCGATAAGATTCAATTTTAAAGGGCGCGCCGGCGACGGTGACTTGGGGAATTACGGAGACGAATCCGGCGGCGGCGGCGGCGGCGGCGGGGGTAGCAGGACACCGTCTGGAGACCCGCAGGGGCGTGGCAAGGGGTCGGTTGAGAGAAAAGGGAAGCTTTGAGACGCTGGCGCTGTAGCGTGGCAGGGTACGGAATACAGTGGGGCTACAATAAGCTCGAATGCAAGCATTACTTTCCGTACATATAGTTTTAGTAAAATAATTTGTACAAAATTTCGAAGAGGGTCTTAGATATTAATCCAAAATATAAAGGTAAAATATATATGTTATAAATAAATATAATTTGTAAAAAAAATGAAAATTGCTGAGGACGTAACCTCAACTCTAAATATTTAAATTAAAATAAATATGAAGCAATACCTAGCATTAAATCAATTTCAAGCAGTTTGACGGGATGCTAGGAATTCCCAATTAATAAATACTATCAAGTGCATTTTTTTAATTTATTACATGTCTTGTATGAACGACTTTCATGTACTAAGTATAATTGTACAAGCGACAAAATTAGGTACCTTTCAGCCATTATTTCAAATTCAGTAACATTAAACGTTTCCAAATGTTTTGTAAGTGGTTGAAGCTGCGTATAATCTTAAAATGTAGCTCATTAAATGGATATTTTTTCGTAAAAATTGTAATTCTAGTTTTTATGTGTAACTTTTCAATGAAATAACATGGAGATGTTTTTGACGTTATTCTAAGAGCGCGCTTCTTATATGAAATACGCAATCCGAATATGCTGTGAAACATGAAGATGGATAAAAGAACTTTCATTTTCTTCATCAACTTCAACAAGAAGGTTCATCATTAAGTGGATTTTAGACACTCTGAGTTCTGTTCAAAATCAGTATTGCCTCTATCTCTGCAGTCACTCTGACCAAGAGGTTCTAAGATTCAAGTTCCGACGGAGGTGGATTTTGGGCAAACTTACAAACTTACAAACTTACAACAAACTATTTCGAATTTTTGGAGGAGGTTGTTACGACACTCTAATCGTAGTTTTCAGATCAATAACATACGAATGCCGAAGCAATATCTTAACAAATGGCTACAGATCATGCGTAATCTTTTTCTTATTCTTCCTAGTGATATCCTATCTCCTTAAACACTTACACTTAAAACGCTCTACACTACTCGCATATCGGAATATGAAATGAGAGAGAGCGTTTTGGAAGGAGTGATGCCCCTTGAGGGGAGATACCTGGAGAGGTAAATCAGCCGCTAGACGACGTGTAGGTGGGTGCCGAATCTCTCCATCTGCGGAAGGAATACCGCCACCTCCCGGGATAAAGCATTCACTACACTAACGGAACTAGAGCAGTTGACCAGTGTCCATAGCAGTTGACCACAGTGTCCATAGCAGTTAACGAGTGACTAGCAGTTGACGTGCCAGGAAACGTCAATTAATCGCATTTTGAGAGCGTAGGCTTCCGCGGCCGAAGTCAGTATCTACTTGGCTGCCCAGGAGACGCCGCGTCCTAGGCACAGATGACGGCGTTTCTGCCGTCATGTTGCTACCTTTCCTCATTTCTGCATTTCCTCAGGCACCTACCTGCATTTCCTCAGGCATTTCACCTGAGGGCCAAACTAAGGTTGTAACTTCTTGGCTGAGGAGGGCGAAATACCTGAGGAAATGTGGAAAGTCGTAGCATGACGGCCGAAGCGTTGGCGTCTGTGACTAGCACGCGGCATCTTCCGGACAGCCAAATACTTACGACCGGATTTTATTGTTCCTTCCAATTCATTCACGTTTTCATTCATTCCTGCCCACTGTGCGCCTGGATTCGGTGCGGGAGGCCCAGATATGTTTCAGGGCACCGAGGGGGCGCGAGTGCCCGGGGCGGGGCCCCGCGGGGGGTGTCGATGCCCGGGGGAAGGGGGCTGTAAAGCCCCGTGTGCCCTGCGTGTGGAGACATGTTAAGTTGAGCCCTTCCTCACAGAGAAACCCCATTCCAAAAGGGACTTCTTTTACGCCAGATTCCATTATGAGGTCGATCTTCCTTTTTGAAGTTTTCTTTATATCAGAATTGATGGAAAATTAAAAAAAAAAATCCACATTTTTTATTTCATAAGTTTGACAACAATAAAGCTAATAGAATGGGGAACTGGTGTAGGTTTTGTGACATAAAAGATCATATTAGGAAGGGTTAGCTTCCTTAAATAAACAGAAATATTATTAGTACTTTTGAAAATTAATATTTATCAGCATGTATGTATATAAAAACATACAATTATCTACATTTTGATGCAGAATATTTTTTTTAAAATTAAGGGCACGCATTACTCGTCTCTATGAATATAAATGTATTTATCTTAGGATCTAATTCATAAACAAACTATTTTATTTATTAAATTATCGTTAAATTAACGTTCTGCAGTGTCCTCCAGCTAAGACTATTTACCACGGGAGATTTAAAGACTTCCTTTTTAGCCATTGTTTTTGCTTCTTCCTTATTGCAATAAAGATTGTGTGTAAAATGATTATTTTGTGAACGAATGTAGCACTTCACTAATTGAACTACACTTACTTATTAAGGTATTACTTGTTAAGGTATTCCTTCGCTATTGATCAGAAAACTACGATTAGAGCAGCTGGTCGTAACAACCTCGTCCAATAATTCGATATAGTTCGTTGTAAGTGTAGTTCAATTAGTAATTTATTAAAGCGGTTTTGTTGAATTCTTTTATTGGCAATACAATTCTCTATTTTTAATTGTAGTCAAAGATTGTAAAGGATGTTGCTAAAACATGACGTAACTGTATTCTAATCATAATGTACACCATAACTCAATATCTTTTTTCTGTTGCCTTTCACTCTTTCCTCAGTCAAATGCCGAAGACACAACAGCAACCAACGACTACTCAAGCTGTGACGTTACTAACTTTTCTTGGAGCACCAGTTCCCCTTCGGCACTCCCCCTCCCGGCCACTCCCCTCCCCTCCCTTCCCCACCCCCTCATGATTGCATTAAAGGGCGACTGCGCGCGCGACTCGCAACTTCTCCCGGCGGCACCAGAGGGCGTGCGGGCGCGCCGCGTCGCGTCGCGGGCAAATGCAATTTCCATGGCATTGCCGGTCGCACGCCCCGTGTCACTCGCCGCCGTCGCCCCCGCCGCCCTCCGCCACGCCGTCGCCCCCCCCCCCCTCACCGTTACCGTCATCGCTGCCGCCACCTCTTTGCATCCATCTCTGCCTTCGATTTCGACTCTGATCCCGTCTGCGAATTCGCCTCTGCCTACGGTTCCGACTCTTCAATCTTGTCTCTGATAACAGCACTGACCTCGGCTCTCCTCCGACTTCTTCCAACACTGCATTCGATTCCCACTCCGAGCACAACTCCGACCCCCGACTCCGATCTCCGACTCCGACCCGATCCCGATCCCGACTCCGTCCCGACTTCAATTTCTACCCTCCTCATAGTTCGATTGCAGCTGTGCATCCGATCCCGACTCCTACTCAAATCCCAATTCTGACTCCGACTCCGATTTTGACTCCCTCCGATTTGCACCTGAAACCGACTCAAATTCCGACACCGGTCCCGAGTCCGATCCCGACTCCGGTCTCGACTCCCTCCGACTTCGACTCCAATTCTGCATCCGATCCCAACTCCGACTCCAATCTCCTCCCCGACTCCGATTCAGTCACCGATCCCTACTCCGGACACATTCCGATCTCAGCCCCCACTCTTCCTTCTTCTCAGCCACCCCCACCCCACCACCACCGCCTCTGCCACCCTCCGCCGCCATCCCTGGAACTCCCGCTCGCCAGCAAGCCGGGACACCACGCACGGAAGACGCAAACTCGTCAAATTGACGCGAATTATATTCAAATTTAAAGGTCGCCGCCCTGCCGCTGCATCCGAGGGCTGTGTGGGCGTGGCCCGGCCGCCACCCGGGCGCGGGGTGTGGCGTCGCGACCAAGTAATGGCTGACGTTAACCGTAAGCGGCTTTCGCCCCCGGGGAGGGGCGCCCTGCGCGGGTACGAAGGAATAGAATTTGCGGGGCGTGCCCTGCTCTGTTATTACGGCGTCGCGGCCGCTGCAGTCCACGCGATGACAAAGCGCCGCCTTCTTAATATGCGCGTGCTTGTTAGACGCCTTGAAGCTCTAATTGCGAGCGTAGTGGACGCTCGGTAGCCGTCGGCTGTACTGCTGCCCTTTGCTTTGGTCGTTGCTGGACGCTTAAACGTACACAGCGTCCGCTTGGCTTCATCAGGCTGGCAATTTGGAGGCAAGAAGTGCATCTTTTTCACCCCTTAACAAATTTAACAAATGTGTACATTCTTTATTCAATTATGAACATTTTCTCTAGTACGAATTTGAATCTGTGAGCTGTGATTATTATTATTATTATTATTATTATTATTATTATTATTATTATTATTATTATTATTATTATTTAAGATAAAATGGGGAATTTTGACATAATCCGTACTTCTTTTTACGTGTTTGCAATGTATGTTTGTTAAAATTATTGTTATACTTTTATTTTAATTTTGTATGAAATATTTAAAAGGAAAATTCTGCTTCAAATGAAATATTTAGAAGAGTCATTGTCAAATCTAAACGAAAACCATAATTAACTTATTTTTATAGGGTGATACCTTCATGGACTTTTCGCAGTTCTTTTCTCCGAAGAGTCGCGCACGATACCAGGACACTCACGTTGTGCTGCCGAACTTGCCTGCGGTGGGGGTCACGCAAAATCGCCTTGCCATCCCTAGGACACCACTATCAAGCCAGTATTTTGCCCGTGACTCTTTACAACGGGGCAGCCGTGGTCCCCCTTTCTGTTTCCGTTGCTCTAACCACTGCCCGTACCATTTGTTGTTGGCCACTGCTACTGCGTACCGGACTACTGTGCACCTTCCGCTACACACCTATGCTCCCACATTGAACCCACGACTACCCTTTCCGTCAATTTCTGTTCCCTGTCACTGCACCTGACTGGAGAACCGCTTCCTCCGCATAACTCGTCTCCGCCGTCTTTCCACCTCCTTCGCAGTCGCTCTACCTCCACCACTCTATTTTTCTCTACCTACACTCGTCACTATGACAATGCACGCGTATTGTTCACGTTACCTTCCTCCAACCTCACATCCCTTCCCCATACTCGCCCATCTCCGGTCGCGTTGTCTCATCCCCTTCTACCACCCCTCTTCCCTCTCTCTCCGCCCTTCCCCTTCTCGCTTTAACCTTTTTCCTCCCCCTCCCGCCCCTCCGGCGTGCCACCGCCGCTTGTAAAGTCCATTACGGGTGTTCTATATTCCAGATCAGCCTCGGGGGCAAATTGTACTGCAAATTGCCGGAAATTGCGTCTTTCCGAAGTCTTCCGCCCACCGCCGTGACTCTCAGGAGCGCGGGCGGGCGTAGCGGAATGGGGAGCGGGTAAGCAAGCAGGCCGGCGAGCGGGCGAGCGGACGTGCGAGCGTGCAAGCGAGGCGAGGGGGCGGGCGAGGGAGCGAGGGGGCGAGGGGGCAGGCGGGCGAGCGAGCGGGCGAGCGGGTAGGCGAGGGGGGGGGGGAGGGTGAGCGGTGGGCGAGCGCGCGGGCGAGGGAGAGAGGGGGCGAGCGGTGTTGGCGAGCGAGCGGTGTTGGCGGGCGAGCGGTGCTGGCGGGCGAGCGGGCTAGTGGGTAGGCGGAGGGGGGGGGGGCGAGCGGGCGGGCGAGGGAGCGAGGGGGCGAGGAGGCAGGCGGGCAAGCGAGCGGGCGAGCGGGTAGGCGAGGGGGGTGAGCGGTAGGCGAGCGCGCGGGCGAGGGAGCGAGGGGGGCGAGCGGTGTTGGCGGGCGAGCGGTGTTGGCGGGCGAGCGGTGCTGGCGGGCGAGCGGGCTAGTGGGTAGGCGGAGGGGGGGGCGAGCGGGCGGGCGAGGGGGCGGGTGAGCGACGGGGAAGCGGGCGGGCGAGCCGGCGGCGGGGTCGGGGCTGGGCGAGGCTGGAGACGTCCTCCGCTGAATATGCAGGCGGGCTCTGCGCGGAGGGGCGCCGCGGAGCGAAGCGGGGAACCTCCGCACCGCCAAATCGCATTGGCTCGGGCGGCGCCGTCGTCCCAATCGCCGCTGAAACGCGCGCTCGCGTCGTGGAGCAGCCGCTGGTGACGCAGGCGGCCGAGGAGGCACAGGAGAAGACGACTGCCGAATCGCAGGTGGAATCTGTGAGAATGGCGAACGTTCTCAAACGGTTAGCGAATATTATTCTTTTTACAAATGCCTAGAGTATGCATAAATACGGGTGTAAAATGCGCTGAATAATGTATGGTAATTCAAAACGTTGTGAATATTATGACGGCTGCGTAAAGTTAGAAAAAATTACCTGATTTCTTCGTATTTGAAGCAATGAATTTGGCTCGTTTCCTATGCATATTTCCAAGCGACGGCGAGGTTGTAGCACTTGGCCTCAGCGATTAACATAAAATGTCCTTGAGTTCTGCTGCGGAAAATTTCCAACGCATTTTACACCAAACTACAGATGTCTTATCTTTTTCCCACTTCCCAGTCGTAACTACTACTTGAGAATTTCTACTCTATTAAATATGCGAATTTCTCAGATGTTTCATTTATCCATAGAGTTTAGTTGTTTGTTAGAAATATAGTACTCTGTTCCTGGCCACGAGCTACTAGTTTTTTTTAAAAAAGTCTTGAAAGACAAAAGTGATGAATCCATTAAATTTACATTAATGTATTGAGTTCATACTAATAAAAATTCATAACTGCTTCGTGTGAATGAACAGCAGTTAAAAATATTTAAGGAAGTAAGAATAAAGAGTTGTCATGATTCCTCTTTGACCTATAATTCTAGAAAACTTACAACGCCTTAATTGTTGTTAATTAACAAGAGTGCGAAACATGTGCTTCACGCAGGAGACGAGCGTAGCGAGTACGACAAAGAGGTGAGGGCGGGAGTTACGTCGCACCCGTGGTGCGTATACTGTTTTTAAAACGCCGTGAGCGAAACGCAATGCGTCAAGTAAAGGAATATAAATTAAATATAAAGTAACTAGAAATACCTTACTTATACAAACGTGGATTCAGTGACCTAACACTATTGTTTGCTAAAAATAAAAAAAGACATCAAGACGAAAAATAATTGGGAATCGTTACAGATGTTTCAAACACGCTTCGTGGTGTTACGTAAACTGAAAAAATAGTCTTTTCGCACACGGAAAACAAGCACGAGAAACCGCGTTTTGTGTACGGCCAGCCAAAAAAAATATTTATTACCAGATCGAATCCCTTTATTAATTATGTATTAATAGAACAAAAACTCAGGATTACTTGAAATTATTCTCAAATATAGTTCATGGTAAGTCCCTTTAAATGATACTAACCTGGTTTTCTGATTTTTATTATTTTCCCAAAAAGGATTAAGATTTTTATTTCACGATATATGCGTTTATAGTGTTCAATCTCTCTAAAACTCTGTGTCTCTCAATTTTCGTTGTTTTATTTACTTTTTAAATATAATGCAATTGAGATGTCCAAAAATTCCAACTGTATGAAAATTACGACAATCCAAATGGACCTAAAGGATATAATGATTTCTCAAGCTACCTCTCCATGCTCACCCAGGTACCGATGACCTGGCAGTGCAATTGAGTCGGCAGTTCGTTTGAGTGTTGATTCCGGGAGTGCCAACACCTTGTCTCGCAAATGTAGGGCTTGTGCTATACCTGGATGTGGCGGTGTTCCTTGCCACCCACGAAACATGAAATCCATCGCCGAACAACCCGTCGGATTGCAAGAGGTTTCCTATTCCAGGTATCTCCCACCAGCGGGTCATCCCCTCCCCCCCCAAACGGGACAAATCCTAAGCTGCCGATTGGTCTCCCGACATGAGCCTGGAACATGTAAGTGATTATGTATGTGAGTAAGGGGAGAGGATAGGGTAAAGAACAGGAAGGAAAGATCGCGCGTGGTCCATGATCCGTTTGTTAGGGTACTGCTCCGACATTCGCCGGGAATTATCCGAAGAACCCATTAAAACTACCGACCAGACCAACCGTCAGCCAGAATACTCCTCCAAACCTACGACGTAGTTAGTGTGTGAAATCCGCCATCGACGGGGATCGAACCTGGGAGCCTCCCGCTCACCGACCCGGCCGAGGCAACGGTTGCCGCTAAGTCACCTCCGCCGGTGGCAGCGCGAGAAGGCGTCGCGAGCGTCGGGGGCGGCGGGGGCGGCGGGGGCGGGCGGGCGGGCGGGGGCGGCGGGGGCGGCGGGGGCGGCGGGGCGGCGGGGGCGGCGGGGGCGGCGGGGGCGGCGGGGGCGGCGGGGGCGGCGGGGGCGGCGGGGCCGGGGCCATGGGCGTGAGAAGCGGAGTGACTACAGCTGCATGATTTATGCATGCGAGCGCACGCGCGAGGCGATGTGGCGCGTGCGACATCTCGAGGCGAAGGTGGGTGGGTGGGGGAGGGGGCGGAGCTCCTCCCGGTACGCCAGACGCTGAGCGAGAGCTGTTCTCGTGATGCTCTCGCTCCGTAGCAGCTCCTATCGAACGTTCCTCGTCACGCGGCTCGGCGAGATACTCGACGCTGTGTTCGCAGCCGGGCAAAGTAGCTAAAGCAGCTACAATTTCAAAAGGAACAAAGGAAATGTTTTTTTTATTTTTTACTGATACTTTATTGTTTATTATCGCCTTCGATATACTTAGCAAAACTTACCTAAAACTTCGAGAGGATCCTGATTGCGAAGTAGAGACGAAAAACAGTTGAAGGAAGCTACATGTTCTCCTACTTGTATACAGGGATTTATGAGAATACATTATGAACGGGAATTACGGGAAGGAAATACGAAAAGACAGATTAAAATCAATATATTAAACCTACTCAAGTGAACGGCTAATTAATCACTAAATATGTAAATCTGAATTATAAAAAATAGGTTAAATAAAAATATTACAACGGGCGTTAGTTGGTTCTAATGATCGAACAACGACTCATGTGTTTATTATACCTTTACAAAGGCTAATATTGGCTAATATTTTGATGTTATTACAAAATCATAACCTGTCGTCAATCCCTTCCCACGTAGTAATAGAATGATGTTAAAAAATCATGAAATAATATTGCTTCAAGGGGTGTTTAGTTCCCAACATTCTCTAAATATTCACTGACGAATTCATTCGGTTACTTTTCAAGTGACCATTGTAGGACATTGAATTTCATTGGAAGAGTGCTTTGATCGATGCTTTAAAACGTATATTCTGCGCCGTGAGAAAAACGATATATTTACATGAAGTTTTATTAACATTTAAACACACACTTTTAATATCTGACAAGTTATTTAATTAAACTGGACTTAATTAAATTGGTTCAAATGGTAACAATTATATAAAGTTTTTTTTCTTTCTTTTAATTATTTTCAGTGTTAATACGGAAAAAATGTCTGAGACGTAGCAGTAGAAAGCGGCATTGATTTTCATTGATTGATATTTAGCCTGAATTGCTTTCTGAAACCTTAGAATACATTGTTAGTGTCCATCGTTTGTACTTGTCTCTTGTTTTAGCACTTACATTAGGAGGACTGAACAGTTTGTCGATCCACCGTTTACTGTTTTGTTCTGGGAGAGTTTATTTCTTTCTCGTTATTAGTTTTCCTTTATAATACATCTCGGTTACACCTTTCACTTTATACAAATGATTTTGTGGTTTTGTCACCTTTTCTTTTTAAATTATATTTCCTTGGCGTATTTTCTAATTATCTTTTCCCTCTGCCCCTCACACATACTTTTATTACTTGCACTTGCGAATATGAACGGTAGTCAAAAATCGTTTTCTCGCTACGGACACCGCTATTTTATTCTGCCTTATCGATATACAAGTATTGATATCACAAATTGTTTCTGTGAATTGCAGTATATTTAAGAAAAATGACCGATTTTTAATTGAAGAAAAACCAAATTGGATTTTTTTGATAAATGAATCTCTGAACACTCATTAATTTCAAAGCCGGTTTTTTCTAATTTCTCATTTTTTATATTCCTTAGATTACAGCGTCTATCTCGAGTTTACAAAAATAAAATACATTTTGGAAAAAATACGCATGCATTTACGAATGTATCCTGTGTCAACCTATTTCTCCTCTCTTTACGGGAAGTCTGTTTGTGAAGTTGTTTTCATGGAGTTTTAATACTTTCTTCTTCGAATATACGGATGTCCATCTTTCGAATTCTAGATGTTTTGATATATCTTTTTCTTATCAAGAATATAGGTATGTAGTGACTAATAACACGGTTCTGGAAATGTGTACATTGCCGCCCAACTCGCACTGTATTGTTGGAAATTTTCTCCTAGCGTTGCCAATTAAGGTTAGCTCCCACATCAGTCGCCAGGAAACATTGGTCTTAGTCATATTTATCCGTTATTTGAGTTGCTTCCTGTCTAAACGTGAGCGCCATCTCATTAGAACATATATTGTGGGAGGAGTTAATTAGGCCACGCCTTTAGTCAGGATTCGTATTCGTGACACAGGCATGATACGGCCTAATAAGAATTTTCGTCCTATAAAAATATACCGCTCGCAGCTGAATTTGAACGAACTCGGTTTCCGGATGCTAAGCTCCCACCGGAGGCAGAGCGTGCTAGGCTCCCTCTGTAAAGCATAGATAAAAGAAGCAAGGACGAATGCCGAAGGTTGCGAGATCGAGCTCCATGTATGGCTTGAATGTTTTCACCATGTAAATGAGTCGTAGATTATCTTATATTTCCCCATGTGTCCCTTTTAAGTATCATCCTCTCCAGATTATTTATCTTTCATGATATCTTAAACATCCTTCATACAATGGAAGATAAAGAAACATCACCACTCTGCCTCATTGCACACCAGATCGTTCGGAGACTAATCTCCAATCTCAGAAAAGTGTGAGACAAATGGTCTACTTATGTTACCCTAAATAGTGTTTGACACTCGTACCATGATAACTCCCTAACAATCGAGCACGGTTTTTTCGAATTTATACCTGTCCTTTCTTTCCAGTAGGTCGCGGTTACAACATTGGTAAAACTAGTTGTTTTTGATATTGTTGTAATAAATTCATTATTATTTAAATTATTGCAATAGTGAATGAATTTTTTTCATGTACGTAAAAAGTATACAAATTTGCAACAGGTGAAAGGGACCCAAGAAATAGAGAGTTGTTTTCCGGGCCTTGATTCTACTGATCTGGAAAATGACCAAGGTATACCACAAGTTCCAATTAGCGTACTTGCGGAACTCATTTGACTCAGGTAAGCTATGTGTATATGTTATTTTGTTTCGTAAACGTAGAACTATATCCTCTGAAACGTGTTGCATGGTGCTGTTTTGAGCAAATGTTCTTAGTCTTAACCACCCGGTTCAAAACCCATTGCAACCCTCAAACCATTGAGGCTCCTTTCCCGAAACATTTGCCTTCTCGGCGTACGAGTAGTGATTTGTCCTATTTTTGAAAAGTACCAAAGGTGCTAGTGGCGAGAAAGACAGTAGAGAGTTACTTTGGAGCTGTTGATTCGAATGAGCTGGAAAAGGACCGTGATATAAGTCAGGCACTGTTTTGAGTGCTTGCGTAAATCTGAGGTAAGAGAGTGAGGTAAACAACATGTACATATAAATGCATTTCGTAAACAAAGAACTATATATTTTATCCTCCACCACAGAGGAGGTGTGAAACACATTAGGGAACTCTTGATTCTGCTGAAACAGAAAACGTCCATAATATACGTCAGGCACCGTTTTGAGTGCTTGCGTAAATCTTTTGATTGACGTAATCAATCTGATGCTGGCGGAGTGCGGAGTACGTATATTTCACAAACGTACAACGTCCTCTGAAATTAGTTGCATTTCTCGGTTTGCTCTAAAGGTCTGAGAGTCCTAACTGCCCGGTTCGAAGCCCGTCGACGCCACTCTCACACCAGAGACCGCTTTCCCGGCACTTTTGCCATCCCTGCGCGCGAGCAGGCCGGGTTCGAGGCTAGCGCGCGAGGGGGCGTGGCCGAGGCGAGCGCGCACCTGCTGCCCGCCGCACGCCCGAACGTGCGATATGAATAAGAGATGGCCTTATCGCCGGAGAAATATGCGCGCTGCCGGCCTCCCGCGGCCACCCCGTCCCTCACGGCGCCCCCTGGGGCGGGGGGCGGGGGGCGGGGCGCGAGGGCGCGCGAGGCGGTAAGCACCGGGAGGGGGGAGCGGTGGGGATGGGGGTAGAATGATGATGTTGAATGAGATGTGTTGGGTGTGAGGTTGTGGCGAGGTCGCTCACAGTCTAAGAATAGTTGCAGAATGATGTTTTCGTCATGGCGTAATGTCACGACATTTCCATTGCGGGGCGAGGTGGAGTGAGGCGGGGAAGAAGTGATAGCGGGAAGGGAAGGGAATGGGAGGGGAGGCGGTGCAATTGCGTGCGAGGCGACAAGCACAAGGAGGGGAGAAGCGGTGGGGATGAAGGAAGAATGATGATGTTGAATGAAATGTGTTGGGTGTGAGGTTGTGGCGAGGTCGCTCACAGTCTAAGAATAGTTGCAGAATGATGTTTTCGTCATGGCGTAATGTCACGACATTTCCATTGCGGGACGAGGTGGAGTGAGGCGGGGAAGAAGTGGTACCGGGAAGGGAAGGGAATGGGAGGGGAGGCGGTGCAATTGCGTGCGCGGCGACAAGCACAAGAAGGGGAGAAGCGGTGGGGATGAAGGAAGAATGATGATGTTCAATGAAATGTGTTGGGTGTGAGGTTGTGGCGAGGTCGCTCACAGTCTAAGAGTAGTTGCAGAATGATGTTTTCGTCATGGCGTAATGTCACGACATTTCCATTGCGGGACGAGGTGGAGTGAGGCGGGGAAGAAGTGATACCGGGAAGGGAAGGGAATGGGAGGGGAGGCGGTGCAATTGCGTGCGAGGCGACAAGCACAAGGAGGGGAGAAGCGGTGGGGATGAAGGAAGAATGATGATGTTCAATGAGATGTGTTGGGTGTGAGGTTGTGGCGAGGTCGCTCACTGTCTAAGAATAGTTGCAGAATGATGTTTTCGTCATGGCGTAATGTCACGACATTTCCATTGCGGGACGAGGTGGAGTGAGGCGGGGATGAAGTGATACCGGGAAGGGAAGGGAAGGGAAAGGGAGGGGAGGCGGTACAATTGCGTGCGAGGCGACAAGAACAAGGAGGGGAGAAGCGGTGGGGATGAAGGAAGAATGATGATGTTCAATGAGATGTGTTGGGTGTGAGGTTGTGGCGAGGTCGCTCACAGTCTAAGAATAGTTGCAGAATGATGTTTTCGTCATGGCGTAATGTCGCGACTTTTCCATTGCGGGACGAGGTGGAGTGAGGCGGGGAAGAAGTGATACCGGGAAGGGAAGGGAATGGGAGGGGAGGCGGTGCAATTGCGTGCGAGGCGACAAGCACAAGGAGGGGAGAAGCGGTGGGGATGAAGGAAGAATAATGATGTTGAATGAGATGTGTTGGGTGTGAGATTGTGCCAAAAAGGATCACATCTGAACAGTCCAAGAATAGTTGCAGAGCGATGTTTTCGTCATGGGGTAATGTCACGACATTTCCATTGCGGGACGGGGTGGAGTGAGGCGGGGAAGAAGTGGTGCGGGAAGGGGCGGGGACGGGTGGGGTGCACTTGGCGAGGTGGAGCGGTGGGATTGAGAGTACAATGATGATGTTGAATGAGATATGTTGGGAGTGAGGGTGTGGGAAGGTGGCTCCCATTTGAACAGATCATGAACAGTTGTAGAATGATGTGTTAAATTACCAAATTAAATCATTTAGTAAATACGCAGAATATTGTGATTTGTGCAAATATTAGATGTAAGTTTGTACTTATCAGCTTTCCTTATTTATGAAATTGTGAATAATTTTACCATTGTAAAACTTGTCATCTTTTCTTCTTTTTTTAACTTTATACTTTCTATCACAATTTTTTATCACTGTAAAATTTCACCCATTTCGGGTTTTAACTTTCATTTTTGGACATGCTGCACAGTAATATCGATTCAGGCGCTGTCTGGAGGAAAGTTTTAATGGCCGACTGCTCTGTTCGGTAGTTTTCCATGGCTTCTCGAATCAAAACCAGATAAATGCCACAGCAGTGCCCTAATAAATGGGTCATGGACAGCATGCGGTCTTTTCTTCCTTTTCGTTTTCCTATCCTCTCAACGTTCTTACGCATATTTGCAATTATATTCACCTCACTACCACACACATGTTGACAGATCAGTGAGGCGCATAGAGCTTGTCCCGGCTAGAGCGATGCCTCGCTGGTGGGAATTGAATTGAATTGAATTGAATCAATGCCTTATTTTACGTGGCGAGACTCAGGCCATTAGGCCTGCTCTTCCGTCTGACCACGCAAATTTCGCTACGCTCATTTCACCAACTAGCAGAGAAAGGAGGTATTTCTTGGGCGAGAAACAGGCGATTTGAATTTAGCTCAGAGGCGTCATTTAGGCTTGAGGATATTTTGCATGCAAGTAAATCTACTAACATGGGACAGCCGGCTTTACTTCCCCACCGAAGTAACGACGGTGGGGGTACGAAGGATTTTTTCGCCCTGAAAAATCCACGGCTTTGATCGGGTCTAAGAACCTGCCAACTTGGGTACAACAGTCCGAAACGCTAACCGTTACACCATCGCCGCCACCGGTGGGAGGTACCTGGTTGGGGAAATCTCTCGGTAGCCAACTTACAGGTGGATACCGGATATCACCATCCAGCAAGGAAAGAACAATTCTCTATTCTGGAAATAAACATTCACCTCACAAACGGGACATTTATACTTTGTCATTTCAGACACCTTCAAATCGATTTAAATTAAAATAAAAATGGAATTGGAGTGTCGATTTTATCTCTTCTGGTGAAGCAGACAGAAACAAACTATGAAGAGAGAATCTAGACAAATTTGAAATATTAAGCAAAGATCAGGGTTTAGAACAAATATCTCTTGCTTTATTTGACTTGGGAGCAAATAGAAAAGAACAAATTATCAAGATTTTTGTGAATACAAAGCTAAATTAAGAACAATTTCACAAACTAATTGAAGAATTTTTCAAAATCTCAAACAACGTTTAAAACTAGAGAAAGATCAATAGAGAAAACAATTGAATCTTAACAATTGAAAACTACTGATGACGAGAGTTACAAGATGAGACATGTAAGTAAATCACCGAATTGTGCTTTCCGTACAATTATATTTTTATCATGCAATAATTAGAATTAAAATTATAAGTCCCTGATATAATATTTAAGAACTAAAAAAGAAAATCAAAATGGTACAAGTGTAACATTCTAGGAACAAAACTGTGCCCATTTGGATTAAAAAAAAGTTTAACACCCGAAGTAATGAGGTAATTCATGAGATCTTTAAAATAAAGACACTTATGTCCGCTCAAATTTTACCTCATTGATAGGAAAGTGAAAGTTGACATGACAGAGTGATTTCAATAAGAGTTTCAATAAAAGATTTTAACTTAAAGATATAGGATAGGATACAGGCGACACAAACGAAAGCGTAATGTCCATTTACAGATTTTAATTTCGTGAAAATCTGTGAAGTTATTTCTAACAATGGATGCAGCAAATTTTCAAGAACACGGAACACTGATATCACGACTTTTATTGAATAAAATGATGTCAAAATATTCGTGCAACATGGCATCCCTATACCGTGTACTCATAAAAGAAACAATTTCTTACAATATGGAGAGTTATTAAAATTTTATTTCTTTGCTGTCCAAGTGTAGAGACCAAAAGGAAATAGGGATGAAAATAATTTTCAATTATTAGAATGTGATGAAAAATTCTTTCAATGAAAGCAAGCAATGAAATTAGGAGTTTTGTGCTACTTTCCTTGTAGAAGTACTTTATATGTTAATATTTTTTATCTGTTTAGCCTTATTTCTTACGTAATGTACTTTCACTTTTATTGTCTCTTGATAAAGTTTAAATAATTTATAATAACAGTGGTAATTGTTTTGTCTTGAGAAAAAATATCTAAGCAATAGCAAAAAAAATTAAATCTGAATCAAGAAATGAAATGAAATATTGCCACTTTCTGCCCAATTTGTAAACACAAATCTATTGTCAACTATCTCAATTTACAGAATATATGTTTATTAAACTATCTGAGTTAGTAGAAAACAATGTATTATATGTTTTATTAGTCTTATTTCTCATCTTAGTGTTACTTATTAATTTCTCATTCATGACTCGTGTGTCTTATTGTTGACTTTTAAATTCTCATTTGTGTCTTTCTGTTACCTAATTGTTTTATATATTTTTGTAAGGGTAAAACCCGTTAAAGAGTAAATAATTATTTATTGATGCATATGATTACACTAATTGTAGGTTTAAACATTTTAGTGCATGAGGAATACAATTCATACTTGTACAAATGTAATGGAGAGGATAACCTAATGCACTGAAACTGGAGGTAAGAAAGAATATTAGTAGTCTCACAAACCCACGGTTTTCAATAGCTCCAATGGAATCAACAGAACCAATGACTCAAATGAAAGCATATGACTGTACATTTAATAAAAATAGTGTGTACTCCGTGTGTAGTGATGCACTTAATTAATAAAATGCGTTACTCGTAAAGTTAAATAACTTCATCTCGAAATTTAGTTTTCCATTTGTTGGTATTTTCTGTTTGTTATAGACACAGTGGAAGGGGAATAAAAACTGCAATATTTGAGCGAATTTAGTAAATTATTTCCTCAATCCACTCCTTATCTTAGTGTATCGAATTGCAGAAATGCAAAGATAAGTAGATTCCCAGCGCGTGAAATTCATTTCCACCATCTTTCATTAAACCAACTAGGGAAAAAAGTTCCCTCAACTTTCCTTCGTTAATGACATATTTCAATCTGTCATGCAATCTGTGATAGTGAAAAATCATCTCCGGATGTTATTTACAGAGATAAATCGATAAAAATTAGAATGAATAATCTGAATAAAATAATGTTTGGAAATAATGGTAAAAATTATTTACAAAATCCTTCTTTTAGTTGTCAGCAGTGTCACAATGTACGAGTACTGTGTTCACTAGATAACATGTGAACAGATGAAGCGATAGAAGATAATTAATACGGGAACAGATGGACAACCACATAGTATCAAGAACTTAAGGAAAGCAGGGTAACGGACGCACAAAAAGATAAATGAATATATAGAAGAGGGATGGGAATGAGCAACAGGAACAAGTTCATCACGTGTAGATCGCAGAATGGACATGAAACACAAGTACATGAAAGAGGGAAGAATGGAAATGTAAGTTGAAAAATTCGTGTTTCTGTCTACGAAATATATTTAAGGAATTTAAGATTTCTAATATGAGGAAGGAAATATCCATCCACAATCAGTGTTATAATAATTGTATTAATTATAACAATCTCAAAGTCAACATTCGGGGAAAAAATCCCATATTCAGTGGGTCTGTATCAAGGAGAAGGAACATTGAAAAGGAGAAGGAAATGTGCTTTCCTGAAAGTTTTTGAGATTGTTATAATTAATAAAATTATTATAACTTTGATTGTGCACTACCATTTCCTTCCTCACATTATGCATTGCCACAAGATATCTGCTGCCATCACGGAATTAAATATTTCTACTAATTTCTACTAACTTCAAACTTCAAATTTTAATGGAGAAAGAAGAAGAATACATGCAATACTTTTTTCACTGTTCATCTAAAACCTGAAGTGAAGTATAAAGGAGCACCTGCATTAATGCGATAAAGCAGAGGCAAGCATAAGTCAGCTATTATTCAGAGAACCTCCTTGCGTTACTAACTGAAAAATCGCCAACATTTTCAAGGCTAAACGAAACCGAGCCTGACCACTCCGGTGCATCTTGCACCCGCCGAGCTCCCAATTACCCACTCTCCCCCGGCGGAACGCATTGTTCGACACGAGCGACCGTAAACGCCTAATTACGCCTGCGAAGAACATTCCGGTTTCGCATGCATCCGCCCGCGCCGGCCGGGAGAGATTCGTTACGGCGCCATGCTGAGCGAACACCGCTCGGCGTGGCACGCGACGCGCCGTATAAAAGCGGGCGCCCCCCGGCGCCAAGCATCACTCTCGCCTCTGCCTTCTCAGCAGTCGCATCTTCCGAGCAGCTCACCGCCCACCGCTCGCCATGAACGCCGCGCTCGCCGCCGCCCTGGCCGTGCTGGCCCTGTCCGCCTTCGCCTCCGCCGGCGTCATCGGCCACCAGGAAGCCCAGCACGAGGAGGCCTACCCGCACCACGTGCCCGTGTACAAGTACGAGTACGGCGTCCACGACCCGCACCACGGGGACGTCAAGAACCAGTACGAGTCCCGCCACGGCGACCAAGTCAAGGGCTCCTACAGCGTGGTGGAACCCGACGGCAAGGTCCGCAAGGTGGAGTACACCTCCGACAAGCACAACGGCTTCCAGGCGATCGTGAGCCGCGAGGGCAAGATCACCCTGCACGGCTACGGTGAGCAGGACGTCAAGGGGCTGGACGGTGGCGACGACGCCGGCCAAGGCGGCTACTCCGGCCAAGAGGGCTACTCCGGCCAAGGTGGCTACTCCGGCCAAGGGGGCTACTCCAACCAAGGTGGCTACTCCGGCCAAGGTGGCTACTCCGCCCAAGGTGGCTACGCCGCCGCCGAGGTGGGCCACGGTTCCTACCTGGGCCACTACTAGACGTCGTCGTCGGGGGGCTGCGGACGAGTCGGCCTGCAGCCGCGTCGCCGCCGCCGCCTCCGACGCCGCCGTGGACCTCCACGCGACGCCGGCGGGCGGCGCGAGGCGAGAGTGGTCGCGCCGTGAGATCTCCCGCGCGGAGTTGCACGGCCCCTCGCACGCTGTCTGAAGCGCACGCGCGCGCACGCGGCTGGCGAAGTCGTCCCGCACCGCCCCGCTCTCTCCGCGATGGGCTGCCCGCTCGGGTCTGTCTTCTCGCGAGCGATGGTTGCGGCCGAGGGCGTCGACATGTCCACCTGTTTTGTTTTTGTTTCGACGCTGTGGATGTGCTGTGGAAATTTTGGACTTTGAACTCGTGACCGCTGTTTAACATCTGTAGTGGAGTTTGCTTTATTGCGCATCCAATGTTGTGTGCCATCTGAGAACATCCAGAAGATTCGGAATTGGCTTTAAATTTTTTCATCTAAGTTACAACAAATAGGCTGCAACCAATCGCCGTCTTGTGGCGGCCATGATAATGTACCTGTTCACTCTGTGGAATAATAAAATAAAAATATTTTCTTTCTAAACTGTGTTCTTTCATATTTATTGCTTGTGATTGATCTTTCCAATGAATCCTGATATTTCCAATATTCATTTTCTCCATCAGAGACTTTCCCTGAAATGTCTATATGTTTCTTAAAGTTTTCTGAGTCCAATAGGCTCGCGTGAAGTAAAAATTAAAGTTTTTTTTCAAAATCTTCTAGTAATGCTTAAAATCACAATTTTTGGGCATCTATGACAATTTAGAAAGCAAAATGCTGTTCAAAACAACCACTACTAATGCAGTAAATAAATGATTTTCTTAATTAACAAATTGTTTGTTAATTAACAATTATTGTTTCATAAAATTTAATTTATAACCTGGCACACTCCTTCATTATAAAAATATCATTCAGAGGATTCATGTATAAAAACCCTTAAAATAAAAAAAATATTTTGAAAATTTCAAAAATTGTACTCGATAATTAATATATTTTTAAAATCATATTTGAAACCTACAATAATTTAAAAGCAGGATATAATAATTAAGGTAAATAATAACAATTTCACCAATAGTATCATAAGAATGCTCGAAATCTAGAGTATGACTCAAGAAGCTGACAGAATCAACTTGGAAGGAGACCATGATTTGAATTTGATACATTGAACAACAAATGTAAACTCTTCTTATGTATGAGTTTTTCCTTAATATAATCTATATCCACTCATGAAATGAATAATATTAGAACTGCATCTTGTAATTTCTTCTCACATGTTACCAAATCTTGGATTTCGGGTTTACTTGTTACTTGGAACAGTTTTCCCCACGAAAGTTGACATCTGAGATCTTATACGATAACAAACACTTGCGTGTCACCGTAGATAGAATCCGCTTTCTCTTTGCTTTCCTCGTGTCGTCTGGCACATTGTTCCCAGTCATAAAGCATGCAGCTCAAAACTTTCATTATTTTTTTTTTTTTTTTTTTTTTTCAATTTCAGACGTGTACCATGACTTGGAGAATGTGAATTAATACGACATTCACAACTTTAAACAAAACGCGAATAAGCTCTACATAAAACTTAACAACTTTATTCATTGGCGAATTCTATAGTATTTTATGTGTTCAGTCAGGGCGGATTCAGTCAGAAAGTTCAGATTTCTGGCGGAATGCGACGGAACGGCGTTCTGGTACATCGGAAATAATTATTAAATTGTATTTTAAATGTGTAACTATTTCTAATGCTCTAACAATTAATTTGAGGTGCGTTCCAGAACATACGATTTTATAAATCAAGCACTGTGTTCAGTTAAATATTAAATTTACTCATAGTTTTTTGTTTGTTTCTTTCTTTCTTTCACAAGATGTGTTTTCACTTTCTTTCCCTTTTCATTACATACTGTTGAGGCAGATTAGGAAAATATACCATATTTATTGAGATCATGAATTCTCAAGGAATCTCATGGGCAGATCGTGAGAAGGTTATATTTTACATACATGTGTGTAGACATTTCGAAGGTTAGGATGTTTTTTCTATTTAGATACTTTTACATTATTTCCAAAAACTTGTATAACGTAATGGACATATTGTTTTGCGGCATCATGCGAGTCAAAGATTTTGATGAATTTGAAATACTTCATGCCCATACCAGCTCCAATTTTTTGTTCTTCGTTCATGTTCTGTATTCTAGTTGTATTCTTTATTGCAGCACGATTACTTTCTTAGCATTTTTATGACCTGTTATTATAACGTAAAAGTATTTAACCAACACGTTTAAAATTTGGACATTTAGTATTATATTAGGAACCCTACGAAACAGATAAAAGTTTTCAGCCAACATTTTTTCGGTCAAGTTCCAGCCAGCATTCCTTCCCAGCAAGAGTTTCCTCGCACCGTGTAGCCGATCCATGCTTCTTTCGGAATGACCTCCGTTCGCCCCGACACTCCGCGTCCTCGCCGCCTTCCTTCGGCCAGGGAGGTGCCCGCTCAACCACCACGAACGGCTGCACTTCCCCCGCCCCCTCCCCCAGCGTCTCCCAAGACACCGGCACCCGCGCCGCCCACACCGGGCCAGCTTTCATCCTCCCACCCCCGCGCTTCCAACGCCGCCTTCGCCTCCACCGCTACCACCGCCTTCACCGCTTCCACCACCGGCTCTACCGCCCTCATCGCCTCCATCGCACCCCCTCCATCACCACCACCATTGTCCTTACCGTGTCCACCGCCCTCATCGACTCTACCGCCCCCCGCCTCCACCGCTACCACCGTCTCCACCGCCCCCATCGTCTCCACCGCCCCCACCGTCTCCACCGCCCTCACCGTCTCCACCGCCCCCACCGTCTCCACCGCCCCCACCGTCTCCTCCGTCTCCACCGCCCCCACTGTCTCCACCGCCCCCACCGTCTCCACCGCCCCCACCGTCTCCACCGCCCCCACCGTCTCCACCGCCCCCACCGTCTCCACCGCCCCCACCGTCTCCACCGCCCCCACTGTCTCCGCCGCCCCCACCGCCTCCACCGGCCCCACAGTCTCCACCGCCCCCACCGTCTCCACCGCCCCCACCGTCTCCACCGCCCCCACCGTCTCCACCGCCCCCACCGTCTCCACCGTCTCCACCGCCCCCACCGTCTTCACCGCCCCCACCGTCTCCACCGCCCCCACCGTCTCCACCGCCCCCACCGTCTCCACCGCCCCCACCGTCTCCACCGCCCCCATCGTCTCCACCGCCCCCACCGTCTCCACCGCCCCCACCGTCTCTACCGCCCCCACCGTCTCCACCGCCCCCACAGTCTGCGCCGCCACCGTCTCCACCGTCTGCACCCCCCGTTTACACCGCCTCCAAAACCACCACCAGCGACTCCAATGCCATTAACATGTCCACCCCCTCCACGGACATCGCCACCTCCGCCGACACCACCGCCTCCACCGCCCCCACCGCCTCCACCGGCCCCACCGTCTTCACCGCCCCCACCGTCTCCACCGCCCCCACCGTCTCCACCGCCCCCACCGTCTCCACCGCCCCCACCGTCTCCACCGCCCCCACCGTCTCCACCGCCCCCACCGTCTCCACCGCCCCCACCGTCTCCACCGCCCCCACCGTCTCCACCGCCCCCACCGTCTCCACCGCCCCCACCGTCTCCACCGCCCCCACCGTCTCCACCGCCCCCACCGTCTCCACCGCCCCCACCGTCTCCACCGCCCCCACCGTCTCCACCGCCCCCACCGTCTCCACCGCCCCCATCGTCTCCACCGCCCCCACCGTCTCCACCGCCCCCACCGTCTCTACCGCCCCCACCGTCTCCACCGCCCCCACCGTCTCTACCGCCCCCACCGTCTCCACCGCCCCCACAGTCTGCGCCGCCACCGTCTCCACCGTCTGCACCCCCCCGTTTACACCGCCTCCAAAACCACCATCAGCGACTCCAATGCCATTAACATGTCCACCCCCTCCACGGACATCGCCACCTCCGCCGACACCACCGCCTCCACCGGACCACAATTCCTCTCCATAGGGAAGGAGCGAATCTCCTAAACACTGACGTGTGGGTCGGCGCCATCCAGCGGCAGTGGAACACCGCCTTCTCACCACACTAATGGGTCTCGTGACTATAGATAGCAATTGATATTCACGGGAGTATCAAACAACCAATTAATTGCCCACTACCGTCGTCTGTTACCTCTTTCAGACTGTCACTAGACCCCCAACCACTCTCCATTCCTGTTCTACACCCTCCGCAACACCCAAACACACACACACACACACACACACACACACACACACTCACAAACACACCTTAATTCTGCCGCCGCTTTCTCCAACGACCCCGACTGTGTTCCAACTTCCCCACGCCCAACTCCAGCTTTCATCCCCGCCACTCCGATCATCCGATGCCGCCATCTCCTCCCCCGCACCGCCATCTCCTTTCCCGCACCGACATCTCCTCCCACGCGCCACCATCTCTTCTCCAATCTACTCCCCTGCGCCGTCATCTCTTCCCCGGGCCGCCATCCCTCTCCAGCACAGCCATCTCCTCCCCACGCCTCCACCTCCTTCCCTGCCCCGCCATCTCGTCCCCCGCGCCGCCATCCCTCTCCCGCGCTGCCATCCCTCCCCCGCGCCGCCATCACCTCCCCCGCGCCAACATCTCCTCCTTCGTCGTCGTCGTCCACGCGTCGAGCGGCGTCTTCATGGGCGTCGCTCGCGGGGCGGCGACCGATCCCCAGGGGGGGTGGGGGCCGCCGCCGGCCGCGCACTTCGCTGTAATATCATATCCTTAGCATCTCCCGCGCGACTGGCGTCGGCTCGGCGCCGCTCTGCGCCGCTCGGCGCCCGCCGCCAGCGCCCGGTCACTCGAGGGAGAGGCGCGCGCGGCGGCGGCTGCTTAGTACTCCGCCGACACGCCGCGTCGCGGGCCTTTTACTTTTTCAAAAGATGGACTTGGACTGCGTTACTTTTCAACTCGCGAGAGGGCGCCGCCCGCCGCCGCCCCCGCCGCCGCCCCCGCCGCCGCCCCCGCCGCCGCTCCACCGCCGCCCCCGCCGCCCCCGCCGCCCCCGCCGCCCCCGCCGCCCCCGCCGCCGCCCTCGTCGTAGAAGCTACGAAACGCCCAGAGGGCGGTGGCGGCGGCGGCGGGGCGGGGGAGGGAGGGATGCAGGTTGTCTGCATACCGCGAGACGACAACACGCGCATGCCCAATTCATGGCCGCTCCCCCCCCATTCCACCACCGCATCGCCCGGCCCCGCCCCCTCGTGTGTGCCTACACGCCCCGCCTCCCCCCCCCCGCTGCCCCCCTCCCACGTGCCCGCGCTCGCTCGCCCAGCTATGAAATATAAGCTGGCATAAAAGGACTGCTTTTATACACACGGTCGGCCCAGCACTCCCATATATCAAACTAGATGAAGTTTAGATTACATTTTATGCATAGCTCTTTCCTTGCTGGCTTGCCGTTTCCCCCAACGCGAGTGCCGGCGCGCGGGTGCAGGCCTCTCTCTGTGTGTGTGTGTGTGTGTGTGTGTGTTTTGCGCGCGCCCCTGTTTCCGTATCAAATATGCTTTATGCGCCGGGCATCGGAAGAGGGGGCCCGGAGTCTCTCGCAGTTCCAGTGGTGCCCAACATCTCCGGTCGCCACTCCAGGGGATGGGTCTGTCGGAGGATTGTGAGCGTCTTTGCGTAGGCAAGGGGGGGGGGGGGGGGGGGGAGAGTGCGCTAAAAGGAAAAACGACTTGAAACAGTCGTTTCGTCTGCATTCGGGTTAGTGTGTCGTTGGTGGTTGTAAGAAAGGCCAGGCGTTGGTGTAACAAAAGAAGAATCGATTGTTGTTCAAAGAATGGGGATGTTCAAACATTTGAGGAACGTGAAAGACAACGATCACGCTGGTTTGAGAAATAACAGTGTTGACAATAAAATCCCTTCCATTTATCTTGACATATTATTTTAAATGTTTCTTTATAAAAAACCTTTCTTTTTTAAACGATTTAACTACTATTGAAGTTTGTCAAACATCAGTTTGAATTTTTATGAGTTTATTTACATTTCTAGTTGAATTATGCAGACACATTTGCATTTATCTCCAAATTCAACTGTTTGTTCCCAAAAAGTCTCAATTTTTATTTGAAATGCTGTGAATTAGCAATGTTTTCAATTTATCTCGGCTTTCTTTAATCGCCACTAATTCGTGCCGAGTTATTTCTACGTATATTTTGTCAATTGTAAATATTGGAACTCTTGCACTTTGCTTGAACTTCTCTAAAGACAATGTCATATAAAATATTCTTATTCTTTTGGGAGGTTATTGTAACATTAGATAAACCTGTTCAAATCAATTAATCAAAAAACCTTATGAATTCTGGTGGAAAACAATTTTTTACCACTGTTCTATTTGTATGACAGTGCACTTTGCATTTTTGGCTACTCCTGTTTTTGTTCATTTTTCATCAATTGCCAATGTAAACTGTTTTTAAAAAAATTGTCTGCTGACTAAATCATAATTGATTGACTATTTTTAGCAAACTTAATAAATAATTACTTCTGAATATTCCGTTTTTTCTTACCCGTGGTATTCTTTCATAGAACTCACTAAAATGAAAAAACCAACGCATTATATCATCCAAATGATGAATCATGAATCAATTGCTATAGTTTTTCAGTTATGTTACTACTCTTATTTCCCAATATTTTATTTCATCTAAGAGAAATTTAGAAACAAAAAGAGGTGTACTATAAATATGACAGTTATAAAACAACCGTATGCACATATTATTGGCACAGCCATTACTGCGAACACCACTAAAATCATAACCATTCATTTGTACCCATGTGTTCCACAATAACATTCTTTTGTACCAAAATCACCTACAAGTTACAGCACTTTCAATTATGATGATGCCAATTTCAAAATAGCACCGCCACCATTGTATGAAAATTAGGAAACAAAGTTTGTACCGTATTGTTGCATCAGAATGTCGATTGTATCAAAAAAAATAATGAAGATCCAGCTACTATGATGAAGCGGTTAAAATTTCACTCTGACACCACCACCACCGTAAAAAAAATTGAAACCATACTAAATCATTTCTACCAGATTGTTTTACCGGAATTTTTATTTGTACCAAAAGTTAATTAATATGTAGCCATTTTAAGTGTGGGTAGGAGCCGGTCCGGGTGGCCGAGATCGCTAAGGCAGTAGTGCCGTAGCGATCTCGGACCGAAGGGTCGCGGGTTCGAGTCCCGCCTCGGGCATGGTTGTATTGTGTTCGTCCTTTCACCTCCTATCATCATCATATATCATATCATCCCCACGTGGGTTGGCGTCAGGAAGGGCATCCGGCCGTAAAACTTTCGCCAAAACCAGAAAAACAGCGACCCCTTAAAGGGAAAAAGCTGAAGAAGAAAAAAAAAAAAAAAAAAATTTAAGTGTGGGTAGGAGCTTCATGCGAACCCTAACACCAACCACATCACCACCACTGCCAAAAAGTTGAAACCATTCTAAATCGTTTGGGCCTCGTTTGAATGTTTGTTTACACAAAAAAATAAGATCGTACATCATCTCAATAAAATAAATAAACATTTGAAAATACTTGTTAAGTAAAACTAGTTTTTTAACTTGTGATATCTTGACATGCCTAATGACTACCTTTTCCCTCAGTGTCCTATTTATAGGTCGGTAAGAATGTATAACTTTTTAAAGTAAATATGATCAGCCGTTTCAATTAAATAGTAGTCCGTGTTGAGGTTATATCTGAAAGCGACCTTCTTGAATTCTGAGACTTCGAAGGCATAGAGAACAGAGAAAAGGGGTTTTAACTCAACTCACCAATTATATATCGGAAAAACATTGCCGGTTCAGAAAACGTTTTTTAGCGATTAATGTGTCCCATTATGTGAACTTCAAACGTTTTTATATATAATTATGATTTCTAAAGTGTCACATACTTTTCAAAGGCGGTGAAACTGCTAAGCACCAAGGCAATATAAAAAGACCAAAATATCAACTTTAAAATAATTTAATTTTCGGAGAGTTTACAAATATATAAATAAATTATCTGAGTCCAGAAATAAATATAAACTAGTTGTCTGTATCAGCAAAATGATGCTGAACAACGCCACATAAAATGTTTTTCCGAAAAGGAGTCACACACTGTTCAAGAACACATAAAACTCTCGTGCGAAATTGCAATAAATTAAATATTGTAACAAATACAGTCTTGCAAATACTGCACTAATCTATACTATACAATACAAGTTCTTTACATATCAAGTATAAAAAATTTGCTTTCTCACAACCAACACGTTAATAGCAAATTTTTAATGACTTGCCTTTTCAGTGGAGCAAGCAGCAATTGACACCTGTGTCGTACATAGTGAGTACGAAAATGATGTCGGTACCGACAGTGTAAGAATAACACAAACCAATATTTTCATTTCTCAATCAAAATCGAAACTATTTAATGTTTTCTGGATTTTTCACGCGTTTCTGATTAACGAAACCATCAACATATCTCACAAGGCTGGCGGCTGCATGGTCATTTTTCAATTTTTGCGTGCAAATGAAATTAGTAATAAAGATTTTCTAAATGGTCAGATAACGTTATTTTATTAAGCAACACACGCCAAAATATGGAAGTGGAGTGCGCATTTTCCTTCCAACGCCGCAGCTCTTGTTCAATCCCTGGACAATTTACTTGGAATTTGAAGTGCATAAAGAGAGCAGTTTTCTCTGGCCGTTTCCCTTGACTCTCATTGCACAATTTCTCTATCATAATTCACAACACCCTCCTTATCGCTATCTTGTTATCACATTATTCACAAGACTTGGCGACCTCTGCAGTTGAAGCATTCTTCATGTTTCTAAGATTCCTAATCATTTAATAATTCCTACCGATTTCTATATTCGTCCACTTACCGTCTAAAATAGTCTGACGACTTCATAATTAATGTTTAAAAAAATAGTGTAATTCACAACAGATATAGTAACAAATAATAATCACTAAAAGGAAACTGGTCGATCCGGATGGCCGAGTTCGTTCAGGCAGTAGTGCCATAGCAATCTCGGACCGAAGGATCGCGGGTTGGAGTCCCGCCTCCGGCATAGTTGTATTTGTGTTCGTTCTTTCACCGCCTATCATCTCCAAATCATGTCATATTCACAGTTACCATACCGTTAAACGCAATAGTGGTCGCTAATGATCTAGAACTTGATGCGACCTTAAAGAAAAAAAGGAAACTGACTGAATATTTCATAAAATGTTTTGTATTGCTTTGGATTGATCGCGTATCTAATAAATGAATGTGTACGTATTTCATAATTTAGGGTCGGATTAATCCGATTTTTGGCAGAGAACGGTGTTCCCGAGCCAGGACCTTCTTGTTATTTATTACCCCTCGCCAGGGGTAAAGGAGACATGTGGCGAGCATGTTTTCCCGTCACCGTCCCCAGCTTATACGATCTGCTTGAACTTTTGATTCTTTCGTCACACTGCAGCAGAAACTGAGACGATTAGTTTTAGAAAGCGACATCTTTATTTTTAACCCGGCCGAGAATTGAACTGGGCCTCCAGGCTGTCTGTTCTGACCGTCTCACGCCGGAGGGACATGAATGAAAATGTAATGAGAATTTGTATGGATATGGATTTACGTAATCAGAATTCAATTCTGCGTTCTTCAGATCAAGGGACTATGGTCCCTTAGCCACCTCTTTCATCTACTGCCTCAGTTGTAGAATTGAAATATCTTTCTGGAATTTATATTATATTATTGAAATAAGAAAATATATTTATTATTTATTAGATACTACAATATATTTACTTATTATAAAAATGCCCTGTTTGTAGTAACAACGTTTGTGATGCAGCATTCACCATACTTCATTTTTTATAAGCACTGGATTCCTATTAAAGTTCAACATTTTCTCTCCTCTCACGGTCGTTCCAATTAAACGTCTGTCCCCGAGTCCCGCTAACCTCCCATCCCCTCAAAGTAACGGCCTCCTGCGAACCCGAGACGTCGAAGGCAATCGATGGGGCCGTGAGTCGTCTCGGGGGCCGGGCAGGGCCTGCTCTTTGCGCGCCGCGGCCGCATTACTATTGCAGGAGGCCGAGGCCGAGGCTGGGGCCGCGAGGACGCCGCCGCCGCAGCCAGCGATCGCCACCGCCCGACGAGATCGCTCCCCGGTGGGGACGCCCCGCGGGAGGACGCCGCGAGGACGAGGACGAGGACGGAGGACGGAGGACTTCCCGGCCCGGCGGTTTATCGCTTACGCGCATCCCGGGACACGTAAACCCGCCCGACTCCAGATATGACGGAAACACATCCAGACTTTCCGGCCGATCGCTTTTTGGGTAGTCGCCACCGCCGCGTTTTATGGGTAATTGAATATTTCATAAAGATTTTTTGAGCGTATGCATCTTGGCGAGGCGTCCGTCTTGTGTTTTATGGTCGTCGATTCGAGATGTCCTGGACACCGTTTTATGTTTATGCATGCCAGCGGTTATTAAACCTCAAGGAATTTTCGTGTCTGCCAGAAGCCGTCAGTAGGGTGATTTGTGACGGAAGCTTGAAATGCGGAAGTGTTATGGTTTCTGCAGTTTTATACTTCGACCGTGGGTTGATGGTTGGTGTCCATTTTCTGAATTGCGTATTCAGAGTTTTAAGTCGGCTTTCCACTCGCCATTCTGCGACAGATCACGTTCGTCATCTGTAGGGATCCTGTGGTTCTCAAAGTATTGAAGATAGTAATATTTTATTGAGCATCATAAAAAATACGTTCAAAACACGAAATAATCCGTCATGTGAACGTCTAAGTAATAACTGTCCACTGTAACCCCGCACATGTCTTAGGAAACTCTGGGCATTCGGAGCAGAAGCAAGAAGGATGGAAAAATTCCTAAATTAGGAGCAGTGTTTCACTGAAGTCATACGTTCTTTTCAGTCTCACAGACGGAGATTTTGTCACGTACATGCGAGGAACGGCCGCTTATGAATAAGCCATACCCTAATATCCTAATGGACATGTTCCCTATGCAGACAAGGTCCACACTCGCTCCGTCGGCTAAAAACCTCCAGCCTTCTGTTGCTCTTTCCCCATCAAGATTTTTTTTTTTTGCCTTTGTGTGCCTGTGTTTTGCCTTTGTTTGCCACACAGTAGGGGGAGAGACGAACACGTTTGAAAGTATTTTTTTAAATGTCCATGAAAATCATGTAAAAAAGACTGCCGCTCTCTTCTCAAACAGCTTGAACGTAGGCGTCAGGATTATCCAGCCCCGATCTTGTTATGCACGCGCTGCCTTTCACAAAAAAGGTTGCGTTGCGCCGGAAGGGCGTCTATTACCGATTCCGTGTATCCCTCCGGCCGGCTGGTGCTGCTGAATACTGCAAGGGAGGCCACGCGAGGGGACTTAGGTAGTGAGCAAACTTCTGCTCTCCGCGCGCTATGTGCCCCCTCCCCCTCCCCCACCCCCTCCTTGTCCACCCCACCCCCCTCACACGCTCAGGTGCAGCGCCGCCAAGACGGCGCTCCTCCTATACGCATTTTTGCGTTTCTTTCTGATGTTACAATACGTTATGTTTTTTCCACGTGACTTCGTGTCTCTAAGAGTTTGATCGCCATCTCTTGACTGCTGTCGATGCGAAATACTCACTCTATCCTCGTCTTCCTCCACGCATCGCCATGAAGGCGGCGCCCCACCTGCGTGCACTTTGCAATTGTTTTTGTTCGGTACTGTGCTACGAAGATATCCTTCACATGGCGACAAACCCTTAGGATTTTCATCTTGACTGCCCTTTATGAGAAAATGCACCCCTCCCCTTTCGTCTCCTTCCCTGTCAATTTGCGTGCGGATCCAGTGGCTCGAAGACTACATGCTACCTCCACGCACTTTCGCGCTTATTTATATTGTTACATCGTGATAATACCTCCTCTCATTTCACATGACGTCATGCCTCTTAGGAGTTTGATCACTATATCTTGACTTCCACTGTTGCGAAATATGTCCCCTCCTATTTCGCCACGCATCGACATGAAGTTGGCCACCTGCAAGCGCTTCGCAATTGTTTTTGTTCTGTACTGTGCTACGAAGAAATCCTTCACATGGCGACAAACCCTTAGGATTTTCATCGCGATCTCTTGACTGTCTTTCATGCGAAAATGCACCCCTCCCCTTTCTTCCCCCTTCTCTTCAATTTACACTGAAATCCAGTGCCACGGAGACGACATGCTATCTGTATGTACGTTCACGCTTATGTCTATTGTTATTTCGTGCGAATACGTCATGTTCTTCCACATGACGTCATGCCTCCCTTCATCTTTCTCTACGTATCGCCATGAAGTCAGCACGCCAGCCCCATGCACTTCGCATTTGTTTTTGTTCGGTTACTTCGTTACGAAGAAATCCTTCACAACACAACATATAACTTAGGAGTTTGATCGCTATTTCTTGACTGCCCTTCATTCGAAATGCACCGTTTCCGCCATTCCTCTCACCACGACCCTTGAATTTGGACTCTAATCCAATGCCACCAAGATAGCGTGCTTGCTGCACGCACTTGTGTGTGTACCATCTATTTCTGGAGGTAAGACGACCTTCAGATAAGACGGGGTGGAAACTTTTGTCAACGTTTCATAGTTGTAGCAAATGTCTGTCGTATAAGATGACCCCCAAACTATCAACGACAACAATTTAGTTAAGATCAGCGATTATCATTTCATGCAACTGGTAGCACTGCAGTACATTGGCAGCGCTGACGTCTGGCAAATATTCACACTGATTAGGTAATTCGGGTATTAATATATTCATAGCTGCATGGTTGTTCTACTACGGTAAAGGAAAAATCTCCTTCAGCATTCTTGTGTTTTTCGTGCACATGAAACATGCGCCGAATCACAAATGTGCCTCGTATGACGAACTTGTTAACAACGAAAGTGAAGATGTACTTCAGGAACTGTTTGCCTCAGATGATGAATGTGAGCATTTTTTTGGTTATCTGTCCTATACGACGACTCCATATTTTTGGTTTTTTTTATTCGTCTATCGTATTATCTGTCGAAATATACATATACGGTATTTCTATCCTTTGTGGATTCACATGACGTCATATCGCTTAGTAGTTTAATTACTATCTCTTGATTGACCTTGATGCAAAATATGCCTTCTCCCCCCTCTTTCACAGCCTCCTCCGCCCTCGCAGGCATCGTCGCGAAGAGGGTACGCCATTTACATGAGCGTTCGCGTTCTTTTCTGCTGTTTCTTCACCGAGACGTGATCCTCCACTTGACGTCATATCACGTAGGAGATTGACCGTCACCATGAGAAGAAGAAACTGAGATTCGCACAAGTAGAGGGACGAAGAGAGACAAAATTCGCGCTACTCCCCATCAAATCTTACTCCCGACCCCTGTCATACGCGTTTTCACACCTACACATGAAGCTCTAATACGTCATATATTAGTGTATTTTACTAGACGACTATTCGTATCACAAATCTCGCAAGTCGAATTTTATTGTCTTGTGAATATTTTACACACTTACTTTTTGATGAAATCATGATGAAAGGATGTGAAATCATTAACTGCTTTTGTTTCCTTATTTTTTCTATTAGCATATATTCAATGATTGTGTAATTTAATGAAGAGGGAGGTGTACAAATTCTCTTTTAAACTAGTTTTTTAAATCTATATTTTTCCCTGATTAGGATTATATAACTCGAAGATTAAATGTTGTCCATGAAAGATCAATCAAAGCCTTTCCGCAAATTCCGTGTATGTGTGAGAGAGGGAGAAAAAGTGAGAGAGAGAGTGAGAGAGGGAGAGAGAGTCAAAGACAGAGGAATAGAGCGAGAGAGAGACAAAGATGATGTGTCAGAGAGAGAAAGGAAGAGAAATAGAGCGCTTCTATGTGTGTATTTGCATGTGAGAGAGGGGGAACAAAGTGAGAGTGAATGGGAGAAAGAGAGAGACAGAGAGAGAGAGGGGAGAACAAAGAAAGAGTCATCATGAGAAGGAGAAACCGGGAATGACACAAGTAGAGGGACAAAGAGAGTCAGCGTCAGAGAGAGACAGAGAACGAGAGAGATACCGAGAGTGGAAGAGAGAGAGAGAGAGAGAATGAGAAAGAGAGAGAGAATGAGAGAGAGAGAATGAGAGAGAGAATGAGAGAGAGAGAATGAGAAAGAGAGAGAGAATGAGAGAGAGAGAGAATGAGAGAGAGAGAATGAGAGAGAGAGAATGAGAGAGAGAGAATGAGAGAGAGAGAATGAGAGAGAGAGAATGAGAGAGAGAGAGAATGAGAGAGAGAGAGAATGAGAGAGAGAGAGAATGAAAGAGCGAGAATGAGAGAGCGAGAATGAGAGAGCGAGAATGAGAGAGCGAGAATGAGAGAGCGAGAATGAGAGAGCGAGAATGAGAGAGCGAGAATGAGAGAGCGAGAATGAGAGAGCGAGAATGAGAGAGCGAGAATGAGAGAGCGAGAATGAGAGAGCGAGAATGAGAGAGCGAGAATGAGAGAGCGAGAATGAGAGAGCGAGAATGAGAGAGCGAGAATGAGAGAGCGAGAATGAGAGAGCGAGAATGAGAGAGAGAGAGAGAGAGAGAGAGAGAGAGAGAGAGAGAGAGAGAGAGAGAGAGAGACGATTGTCTCAAGAGAGTGCGCGTCATTCCGAGAACACCTCCCCGCGCGCGCCGCGTTTCACCGCTTCGCCCGCGCCGCAAGCCAAGGAAATGCGAGACAAACGCGAGGTCAGCGCGGGCCCAGCGTAAGTGGCGATTACATAAAGTCGGCGAGCTCCGTAAAGGGCGGCCGGGGGCCGGCAGGCCCACTTGCATAATACATTCGCGCTCGCACTCGCTACCGCCGCCGCCGTCGCGCGCGCGCTCCACGCCCTGCTGGTCATAATGCGGCTCGTTCCACTTTTCATAGCTGAGGCCTATTGTGGATGATGAGGAAGGAGCCCTGTCAATGAGCTAGATTGATCGGGGGATATCAAGTTTGGTGAAAATAGTGCGTGCGGTTTGGCCGTTAGTTTTATTCGCCGAGAGACGGATGCGCAGAACGAAAGGTGGAGAGATGTTTCGCCAGAAACCAATTTTTCGGTATTCAGAACCCGAAAAACATTGTTTCTGACTACGCATGTGACAAAGGAAGTAATTTACTATTTATATTGAGAAGAAATTATCCACTTTTTTGGTAGCAGACGCTTAGTATGCCTCCGCCATTTTTTGCTGCTTTCTTGAAACTTTCTCAAAAAAATTTAAAAAAAGACAGAATTTCACATACGATATACCGTATGGCAGATATACCGTATACTCAGAGGCAGTTTTTGCGTTGCCGTTACAGCGAAACTTACCACGAGGTGGTGGGACTCGAGTCCCGACTGGTAAATTTTCGGCACTAGACATAACTGGGTTGAATTCAATCAATGTCTAGAGAAGGATTCTAGCGAGCGACTGATTCGATCGGTATTTTTCCGTGGTATTTGGCGAATACCCAAGCAGTACCTTAAATAACAGGCCACGAACTGCGGGCGATCTTTCCTTCCTCATCATTGCTCCTACTCTACGCTACGTACACATTTACAGATACATGCATGGAACTACCCCAATTGTCATCAGACCATTCGAGAGCTTAAAGATAATTCCAGGTGGAGCAGTTTCCTATAAGTGAAAAAAGCTCTCAAAACAATGTGTCCATTGGCGCCGTATTCCAGAAACACTGATACTCCTGGCTGTAACATGCACTACACTCATGGGAATATTAAAAAAATGTAGTTGACTCGCCCAAAAACAATAAATGATCAATCGACATTTGATTTGGATTTGGTTTTCCAGTCCTTAGAGTGCATATGTAGATATTTGTTCTGCTGAATTCGTATTCGAATGAACATGAATATTTATAACCGAATATTTCAAAACTCATTTGAACACATGGATGCATTACGTCAGAGAAATTAGGGGAACACGGCCAAACTTCTTGGACGGCAGAACGGTATCAAATGAACTTGAACATGGCCGAGATTAGCGATTAGCATCGACATAGATAAACGTTTTTCGTTAGTTTGTGAACGAAAAGCAATGGCGCACGCCTCCAGTTCAGTGACTGAAATTATTGCAGAAATTTGAAGAATAATCATTGAAATGTGGTACTAAACGTTTTGGCCAAAAATGACCCTAATCTCACAAATGAAATAGAAATGTGATATTTTCTTTAAAAACATGTCGGTCCTGGCAAATAAAACATTTCATATGAAGTGCACAGGCAAAAAAGCAGGTAAGTGAATTCTTTGCTAAATTGAGTGAGTAGTCTGTTCAATGAAGTTTGGAGTTTGGTTTTTCAAACTATGATAAAACACATTAGCCAACAGTTATTAGGCCTTAAAGTTTTAACACGCAGGTAACTGTGCAGTGTTTAAAATTTAAAACTCGTTTTTCTTCATTCTTGCGAAAAGTGCTTGCCTGATTTTCCCCTGTACGCTTTATATTCCGTATAGCTTTCAGCAAAAAGTTTTAATATTTTCGATTCCATTTCTTGACGCTTATGATTTTCTTGCCTGTTGCAGACGTTTGCAGAGACCCAGAATTCTGCAGAATAAGCCTTTTGCGCTCAAACTTTTATTCGGCTGCTTCAAAATTTGTTTTGGCACCAGTCAAGCTTTCGTTTCTTAACTGAAAGAAAACTTTGAGATTCATCCTTCTCACATGTCCTCCCTATTCCAGTTTCCAAACAATTTTTTTATTTCTTTGTCCACGTTCTTTGCTCTGTGCTGGCGAGCTTTCACAAATTACGGTGTCTGACCGTTCTTCGATGTCTAGCGCCTCAGAGAATCCCCCTGCGCGCGCAGGTTCTGTTTACGCCTTGATAAGCCGCGATAAACCCGTCGAGACCGCAAACTTTCACCGGGGCTTCCCCGGAGCGTCGTAAGAGAGCGCGCGGCGGTCGCCGTCGGCCATAGCCCGGGCACGTGACCCCAACCACGTGACCTGCTGCCGTTACCTCTACACCCAGCTTTGCAGACTTCTGTGTTTCCGGCTATTCGCTGTACTTTCGACTTCGTCCTCCAAATCCTCCTACTCCTCCTCCTCCTCTTCCTTTCCTATCTCCTTTTCCTCTTCATCCTTCTCCTTCCCCTCTTCCTCCTTCTCTTCCTCGTCCTCCTCCTTTTACCTGCTTCTTTCCTCCTTCTCTTCTTCATTTCTTCTTATTTTCTTTATTTCATATCAAATTTGCATTACGAGTAATAATGAAAACTATTGTAGCTTTAATTAATACAATAATTTGTTGAAAACTCTCATCTGGTTGACAAGAACTGTATCCTTTAGTGCAGAGTTAGTTTAAGTGTTGTTCATTTAAACGCTTTCACAGGAATTTTAAGACCACGGATTCGGTCGGGTGTAGCATGTAATTAAAAAACGCCCAGGGGGATGTCAACATGAGTATCTTTTGTATAGTTTCAACATACCAGATCGGGTTTTATTCTTACATGACATGTCGTGGCATGAAGTGCAACTTTTCAAAATAGACTCTTTTATCACCAAACGGTAAAGAGGAATCAGATAAGCGAAGTGCTAATATTGTACGCTATTTTCCTTTAATTAAAGTTGGTTCATCATATTATTATTATGTGAAGAATATTTTACATTATTTCATTGGTATTTTAATGTGTGTTAATGTACGTTTAATGTAAGAATTAACACAATATTGTATTTTATTATAGTTAATAGACCAACAGATAAAATATGCATTGGTAAACATATTCACATTTGAAAAATTTAATGATCTTTTTATTATACAACCTACATGACCAAATCATGACCACGGTTTAAAACTTTCTGTAAATAATAAAACTTATCGTGAATTTTTATACAGTGTTAAACTATTTTATTTATTTGGTATTGCATTTGGTCAAATTTAACTCTTTCGCGCCACTTCACTGTAAGTTGACATTTAGTTTGCAGCCTCTCGTTGACATCCTAGCATTGAGGCGTTCCTTCATCTCAGACACGATAAGAAATATGATGCCATACGTTATTATAAACATCAAGCAATAAATATCACAGTAAATTGTGTAGTACTTCAATAATCTGCAAGTTGTTTGTGATAATTGAAAATAACCTTATACTAATTAACTGCGATTACACAAACTGAGATTTTGTTAGGTTTAAACAAGGATTTACGATTTTATAATTAAAGGAGAATGAATAATATTGATATATTAAATTGGTAAGTTTTGTATTATTAAAATGGATGTTACCTGATCATTATTTTACATATCAGTTATCTCTTTGAAACAGCCCGCGATGTTTAAAAAATGGATTCAATGGTCCAAGTCGACTATCTGCGAGCAACTATCTGATAAAGTGATAATGGAGAAAAACATGGAGAATAAGAAGAAAATAGAAAAGGCGGAAATTATATTACGAAATAATCTTCACAGGTAGATAAATAATCCCCATAATCAAAATAATGCTGTAATTGTAACTTCTGGTGTATTTAGAGCTTTCAGTTTTTTATTGGGTATGTTGCACGTAAATCGTTGAAGGTAGTACGGACTGCTAGATTTGTAACTGGGAATAATAGTTAGATGTTCCTCAAATAACAATAGAAACAACACTTTCTGACCAGAATATCTGAAAGTACTAAAAACAAAGCAAGAATCAGATGCAAAAACGCGGAAGGGGCGAGTAAATTTTGGTCAGAAATTTAGAAAAAAAAATTAACTATGTGGGGAGGAATGTGAAACTTTAGATCACTATGTAACCGAAACGAATAAGAAAAATTGTTCACTAAAAATGGAAGTGATTGATATACCTAAAATATCATTTTGGGGGGGGGGGGAAGATAATAAGAAGGTTCTCGTGGTACGGAGGGCATAAGAAAAGGAAATAGAAAAATGAGTAAATTCTATAGGGATAAATTCTTTCAAGTATAGTTGTTTATAGTATTTACATGAACCTATGAACAACACTTAATATGTGTAATATATTGAAATATATGATACATAGTACTCATTGCATATTGGATCTCTAACAGACATCATTAGCAAAGAAGTGTGTTTTGCCATTTTATCTTTGATGTTTGTTGCTGTAATAGTAAATAAAATTTTCAAATTAAACTCTTACACTGTTAGTTTAAAGTCTGAACTCATCAAATCTGCAGGGAAGAAAAGTATAGCATATACCAAATTAGTGTTATTAAGAAGATAAACGTGAACTTTGAATGTAACTATTAGTTAATCCGATATTATTCACAACAGTTTTTCAGTTTTTGTATTGTCACCAACATGAAGATGTTTATTGCTTAGTATATTTGAATTTTAGGAAAAATTTTGTGAGTATTAAATGATTACCATGGTTCCAAATATACATGACAGAATATACTTTTTGTTCTTTTAGTTCAAGGAATTATGTTATTCTTTTCCACGAATATAAACCTCATTATCTAGTTGTTTATAATCATGTGCAAACAATTTATACCTAGTAGTTCTCTGAAATTCTTTGGAATAAAATTAATTGAAATTTGAAATTTCAAAATTTTGTTGTTGAGTTATACCATGATTAATTTGTTAAATAATATGAAATATTTTAAGTATTCCATTTGCAACAAAATATAAATTTTAACATATCTGTCCTTAATAAAGAATTTAAATGCAAACTATTTTTTAAGTGTAACTCTTGATTAAATATTGTTTAATATCTCATTGTGTTATGTTTGCTTGTAGACAAGGCTTTGTAATTCAGTGTTTCTTAAAGTGGGAGAATAAGCAAAGGAATTATTAATAATGTAAGAAATATAAAAGAATTATCAAAGTTGTACTATTTTTGTCATTGTGTATTATTTTTCTGAAGCAAACTAAAAGTATTTTTTGTCAGTATTTATTCCTAATGTTATTTTGTTGCACTAACGATTTTCATTTCAAACAGTATTCATACATTTGTAAAATAAGTGTGTAATTAATTCAAACTTAAAGGCATATTCTGTAAATTAAATTAATTTAATTCAATCATGAAGTCCTAAACATACATGTTTATTCTTCAAATTAAATTAACTTGGTTAATAGAGTAGGAATGTAGTACTGGATGTGAATGTATAGTTAAAACCGTACGTACTTTAATAAAATATTTGTTCACTTGTGTGTTAAAATGGCATTTGATGCTTTGTGTGTCTTCTGAATACCACCATTTGTTTGATTTCTCAATATTGCATAAATGTAAAGGTTCATACATTATTAAAAAATTAACTACAATTGACAATCAGTATTTTGTGTTTTCAGTTGTACATTTTTGCTGGCCTCTTTTCTTGAAAATCATATGACTTAAAGGAAACTATATGAACGTGTAAAAAAATTATTGCCCATTGTCGTGTGTAAATATATGTAAATATATATGTACCAATGGTTTTCATAAGCATTTTTCTTAAATTCATTTGTAAAATAAGTCAAACATATTTTTTGTTGTCAAGAAATAAATTTTACTATGTGATCGTATATTTCCGAGACACAAGAGTCTGAAATAAATCAATAAATCATTAAACAGTAATTTTTGTTCAATACGGCCTACACTATTGCTTTAAACAGGTTTCCTGTCTTGAGGTTTATGAAAAATTCAATTTTGTTATTCAATTAAATGCTATGAGGCGACGTTCATACTACTGTTCTTTTGTAGTATCAAGCCCCATCAAGGCAATTTCACGGGTTCACCCACATACTTAGGATTGGGGAGCTTAAAGCTGGAAAAACTGACAGATGGAATTTGCATGGTTTTATTTACATTTTAATCAGGGAGAAAGAATATTCTTTGTGGGAGACACAAATATTTAGCCAGATTACTTCAGAGAGTTAGAAATGTTTCAATTTGTCTAATACGAGTTAAACATATTCGTAGTTAAACATGTTCTAGTTATTAAATTTCATGGACACGGTAAAAACTGTCAAGAAATGTTAAGTGTATCAATTGAGAATACGCGCCACAAGTTGCACTTGTGTAAACTCTTCGCGGTGAACATCCCTTGGCGAGCCTAACTGCATGGAGCAGTCCGAGACTCGCCGCTCAAGGTCGAATCCAGACAGAAGCGAAAACGGCCAGTAGAAGTTCAGTTGTCGAGCGACGCTTATCGGTCCTACACTTGTCAATGGATTGCAATCAACGAAACGAAATAGAATTGTGTAATATTATATCTCATTTATTGCAATAGACAGTTGGTTTTAGTGCTGAAGATAATAAGTTTCACTGTGAACATCACAAAGGTGGTTCGGTCTGTACTTTCTTACAAGAGTAAAATTTTCGTTGTGGTTGTGATATACGCCTGCATCATGGAGAATGATGGGAAACACAACAGAAGGGTTCATTCGTGGATTGAGCATTCCTCACAGCAGTTCGCTACTTCCAAATGTAAGTATTTATTTGATTTTTTGTAGAAAAATACATATGATAATTAATTAAGCATTATACAAAGTTGGAAATATTCTACTGAATACAGAAGAATTTTGTTGTGCATGATAAGCCGTAGACATTAGATTATTTTTTACAGAATGTGTAATTTCTTTCACTGATTGTAAAAGCAAAAACAAAATGTGTTTCTATTGTGTCCCTTAGAAACATTTTAAGAATCGTCATATTGAATGTTTGGTTGAGTAAAAATATTGATATACTAGTAAACTGGTGATGACATTTAAGTACAAGGATTAACGAAAGACTTAGGTAAACGCAATTTTATTAATTTTAAAAATATCAGGCATTTTCGGTCTCTTAGCCATTATTTTCAGTTCTGGTAGAGTGTGTAGAGTAGTTAATACTATAAATAATAAACAATGGTCGTTTATGCTGGTGTTGAAATCTGTATTTAATGGATAAGCGATGCCGCAAAAATTGCCATGCAATTTGCGCAGTGTAAACATCTTTATATAAGAGGGGTACTTCACCTTTAGGACAATGTTTCTGAATGATTTGTGTGTTTCGAAGACGGATTCAGAATTGGTAACTACGATGAGCTACATTATGTGCAATCTAAGTAAATTATACTAACGTAATCTATTTTAATTGAATAATCATTATTCTGGAGTGACAGTAGAGGTTTTGAGTATATATTGATGCATTTTGTTGTGTAATATATCAATGGTAAAATAATTACGATTTCTTTATTTATAATTAGGATTGGAATTTATGCTGGAAAATCATTTATGACGTGAACTATATAGAAAGAACCTTTGCACCGTGCGAACGCATTCTGTACAAAACACATTTTCTACTATCATAATATTGCAGTTGAAGTGTTTAATAAAAAGCCATAAAATTCAAAATTCGTAATTGAATGTAATCATTTCATCATAATAATTCATAAATAAAATATAACTAATGTTTATGTGATCCGTAGCCTTTGTATTTTTTGTCTCTTAATAAATTATACGTTAGTAAATTATTTTGACTCTGATCTAAGATAAGGCTCCTTGGGTAATCAAAATATTAAGTGTAGTAGACGGGCAAGGCATAATCTACTTTTCGATTCAGGGGGGGGGGTTCGTTGTTACTGCTCGAAAAATGAGTAATAAATGAAAATATAGATTTACTATCTTTATCAATACATGCGACATGTTTTATCACAATTCTTAACACTTTTCGACACGCAATTTATTGCGGGGCGCGCAATACGTTTGTCAATCGATATTATTAAAAGAGATGCAAATTTTTATTTTTCATTTGAATTACCAATAACTGTCTTTATTGGGGAGAGGTACTATTGTGTTTCAATATCGTATCCACGTGAACATTATAGATTCATCAGAGATTATTCCTAAAGATTTTTTTAAACGCATTGCTAGCTATACTTTTGATGTTTCGTCTGTTTTTGAGTATTTTCAGTAAAGTCTTGATTACAATGCATATATCGAATACTGCTGGTATCTAGACAATAACACTTGCTGAAAAAGCTTCTAATTTTACGCAGCTGTTTGGTAAGGAAATAGCAAATATTAAAGTCATAAGAAAGAGCCGAGAAAAATTTTGAGAAACTGTATTCAATGAGCGTCCAGTAACATTTTCGAAGTGTCTTGATATGGAAAAATGCACTTTCCTGCACAATACATTCCTCTGCATATGTTCTAAAGAGTTAGTATAAATCAACTTTTAGTTCTCAGCTGTTCTAATTTGTATATAATAATTTATGTTATTAAATTAATATTACCAACGTTAGAAAATATCTAATAGAAAGTGATTTGAACCATTTACCAAATGGGCGGAATGCAAAAATACTTTCAAATACGTGACATAGGGTTGAAGCAAACTCTTCTGTTCTATCGTTTTGTATTTTGAGATTGCCCATCCTTTATGATATCGGAAAGAAAGATGAAGTGAGGTAAATTTGTTTCTTATCCTGGCGGGCTAAATGTTTGCAATTACATGACTTTTAAAAACTGCAGTTCTCTGTGTCAAAAAGGAAAAACCACTATCTCTTGTTCCGTAAATTGATTCCTTCCAGTCATATTTTCTTTGACAGAAAATAACATTTATAATATTCTCTTACTCCTTCAGGTGTTAAACTGATTAGTTCGTGGCGAGACATTTATCAATTGCAATTTGAGCCAGTATTTCTTTTTTTCGTCTGGGAATGTAATGCAGATGTTGCCTTGGAATTCGGTTATCATCGACCTTTTATGTGGTCTTACCGTTTTTGCCATGTTCTTCTAAGAAAAGATAACTAACCGGTCGTATTTTTGAATTATTTAAACAAAATTTAATGGAACTAAATATGTACCGAATTTTGTCGATACCTGTGTAAGTTTCCGGATGAGTTTTGATGTGCTCTCCACAACGCTAATGACAGGTGTAACGCGCACATGTTACCTTTCATAGATTTATGTAAATTTAAAAGATAACGGTTAGAATTCAGAAACTATGGAATTAAATTATTTTCATGTTTCTCGTCAATATCAGAACTGATGTTTTTATTCAATACTGTAATGGGCGAGTGGAAAGTTTGCGCGCGAGCGCTGAAGAGGCGCCACGTCGACTGCGGAGGAAGCGGTGACCGGTGAATCCAAATCATGAGCTTCGAGGACAAGTTTATCGACTGCGGGCGAACCGCTAACAATAGGAAAGAGTCTTCGCCTAGGAAGAATATAAGGTCAGGGAGCGACGCGGCAAAGGGGCATAGCAGTTGAGCTGAGAGAGCGTGTGCCGTGGTTGTTGTTTACTGTCTAACAATAGTGTAAGTTGAGCTGTGCCGTGGACTGGTGATTCTGTCGGAGTTTGCTGATCTGCGCTGTGTTTGATAGACCTCTGGTTACCGAGACTCTGCTTCGGACTTCTGTTTTATTTTTAACCTTGGTAGATGATTAACTGACTTTTGAATGGCACGGTTTTGATTTCGTAAACATAAAAAACTTTATTTGGTTATTCCTTGTTAATTACGAACTTAAAAAACTTTATCGCCTCATTGTCAAAACTTCGCCTTATCGTCCTCGAAGCCAGTGAGTCGCAGCAGAGTGAAGCAACGCCCAGCGACTACGCAGCGTTCACAGGACGGCGCGTGCTGGAGCGCGCTGGGCAGAGGACGCCGTCCACTTATCCCTCGTCGGACGGCTGAGGCGACGGGGGGCGGCGGCGGGAGTCCCTCGAGAAATAACGGGCCGTCAGGCGGGGCAGGCGGAATCTGTGGCGGTGGCCGTGCCGCGTAGGCGGCGGCGGCAGCGGCAGCGGCAAAAATGCAATTTCCCGGGCCTGGCCACTGATTACGTACGTAAACCCAATAACGCCCACACAAGATGGACATGCTCCGCCCATCCCCCCCAAACCACCCCCTCCACCTCCCCTCCTTTCCTCCTAAACCACCTCCGGTTCCCTAACTCCCTGACCGGCGCATCGCGGCGTCAAGGAGCAACACCGAAAAAAAAGGAAAAGCGAAAAAAAGGACGCCCTACGTAATACTGCCACCCCCTCTTCCGGTCGCACAGTGCGGTTGTGGCCGCAAGAGCCATGAGATGTCTGATGCTGCTTTGGAAGAGAAAAAAAAACAAAAAACTGGACTGACCGCTGGGCACCGCCTTTGAATAATGTAGGCGCGTGTCTTTGTGGGAACCCCAACATCATTCATGTGTACTTCTCCAGAGAATGCTGCGTTTGATGTTTTGAATAATTGCGTGAGATTGGTTGCTTCCTGTTTTTTCAGATTGTTTTTGTTATCTTTTATATGCGATTTTGAGTCAAAGGAAAATGCTTCTGGGGATGATTTTTTGGGGTTTATACGGCCTAGCAAGGGAAAAGAGAAGTAATTTGAAATATTTTGCAAAGACTTGAATGTGCGTGTTTTAGAACGCGAATTTTGTTTTGATCTGGGGAGAGGCGAGAACATAATTTTGTGATTTTGCTGGTAGGTTGCTGGAGAAACTTAAAAGTAGAGGATTAAAAGAGAAAATACGCAAAATTGAAATGGTAAGCAAATTTGAAAACTGTATGATGTTTTACGTGTGATTTATATGGAGCAAAGTGAAGTGATAAGACATGGTCAACAAGACTGGATAATAATGCTAGAGTTGAGGGAATATGAACAAAAAAATACCTTGGAGACTACTTATACGCACTTATGTAGCGACTGAGAACTGAAGGAAATGCTTTTCATCTTTATGAGAGGAGGTGTTTATAGGAATAGTTAACGTATTTTGCAGGACAAGTTAGTTCTCTGGAATCTTTTTCTGTGGTTCCTAATGCTCGCCTTCATATAAGTACACTCTTGGACAACGTCATTAAGGAATCTCTTGATATTTTTAAAGTAGAAATCGATCAAATATACCATGGATGTTCCTGCTATGAAGTTGAGATCTATTAGGCACAGGAAACTCGAGGTTGAATAGAGGACATACATATTACACCTTCTTCGAAAACTTTCGCATCGCGCCTAATAGACATGGACAGATTGAGGAGGAGTGATGTGCTCCTATGCATTTGGTACTATACGGTATTCGTATCCATCCTCCATAACTTTCACTGATCTTCTCGGACAAACAAGTATTTTGGAAAAGAAAAGGGAGTTGGGGCGCTCTTAATTATTAAAGTGGTTCAAAATTTGTTTGAATTGACAATAATATTTGTTCTTCACAGAACCATATCATGGACGACATTATTTACTGTATATTTTCTGACGGAATGTCCTCTAAATTTATGAGATCCCAACCCATTTGAGTAAATTTGTAATAATTTAAGAAGACTGATTGAGAAACATTTATCTGATACTAGAAAATGACAGAGTTGAAGATTCTATTCTTTAATGAATGTAGATGTAAAATCGAAATTGATAATCTTATTTTAAGATTGAAATGCAATGAGACACAGCGGATGTGTATGCCATTGTATTCCTTATAGAGTGCATAATTTTTTAATCTATTTTTTCAGTAAAGTACATAACTCAGAATACTTTCATTATTCTTGTAATTTATTTTTTATTATATATTTGTAGAATTTGAAGTTGGAGTTACATGTACTAACTTTGCATTATACATTTTCTAAACAAATTTCAATGATTTATTACTAAATTCATATCTGTATTTACATTATTATATACTTGAATTTATCACAGATAGTTTGTTATATAAAAATAAATATTGACGAAGTAAATCGGGTCCTTTGCACATTGCAGATCCTTTGGTATTCTTGTTTTCACAAATACCACAGCTGGGTATATGCTGCTGGAGGTGGTTTTTAAGGTACACCTGCCCATTTATGAAAGAAAATGCGTAAATATAATTCAATACGCCCAATTATTTGGACAAAATTTAAAAAAAGTGAAAACAAAAATACTTCTTAGTGTCTAGGAGTCAAATAAGTCTATGAGCGGCGGCGATGGTGTGACGGTTAGCGTACCGGACTGTTATACCCAAGCTCGCGGGTTCAAACCCGATCGAAGCCGTGGATTTTTAGGGGCGACAAAATTCTTCGTACGCCTTCCTTCGGAGGGGAAGCAAAGCCGGCTGTCCCATGTTAGTAGATTTACTTGCATGTAAAAGATCCTCAAGCCTAAATGACGCCTCTGAGCTAAATCCAAATCGCCTGTTTCGTCGCCCAAGAAATACCTCTTTCTCTGCTAGTTGATGAAACGAGCGTAGCGAAATTTGCGTGGTCAGACGGAAGAGCGGGCCTGATGGCCCGAGTCTCGCAAGGCAAATTCAATTCAAGGCAAATTCAATTAGTAATATCCGACACGAGCAACGAAGAGCAAAAGGTTTTGCATTAATCGATCCTACAGCATACTGCGGCAGCAAACGCTAGCTCAAGGACGAGTGAAATAGTTCGAAACTCGCACTCTGAGTGTACATAAACGGTGATATTACAACATGGAAAAGATCCGTATATCCAACTACGTAGTTAAAATCCGCATTAACTGATTCGAAATTGTACAAGAAAACCAAGTATCTCTGCTGCCTACAAACGTCTGGGATACAACCCAAGAAAAAACACAACAATATACCAGAACTTATAAAAAAAACTATTGTATACAGATCAACAGATGACTTACTTGTAAGAAAAATAATATTTAAATCTCGAAACGAGTATATTTGTTACTCTAAAAATGCCAATATGATAATAATAATAATAACAATAATAATAATAATAATAATAATGATAATGATAATGATAATGATAATAATATATTTATTAGTGAAGAGATTCAATCCATAGGGCCCATTCTACCACTTAACAACTGTTTAGAATTCTTAGTTCATTTTTCTCATTCAGTGATCCCCTCGTGCAGTTTGGATCTAAAGCAATTTGCTGTCACCGCAGAGAGGTGCTCAGATGTAAGACGATATTTTGCCCAATACAGAACGATCGAACGCACATTAGCACACTACCGCCCCCACAGCTCCCCCACCGCATCCTCGCTTCCAGCTATCACCCCTTCCCCCCCCCCCTCCTCACCAACCGCAAACGCTCTCCCTTATTCATGCCGCTCCACGAACACGCAATTACACGCGAGCGACTAGCAGCGCCCCTAGCGGCGACGCCTCACGTCGCCCTCACGTCTCCGCTCGTAAAAGAGACGTATTCCTGGTGGCGGCCGTGGCGGAGGGGGGAAGGGGGAGGGCGAAGCCGGCGACACAGCGCGTTTCGTGCCCCAGCAATGATAAATATTTGGAGGAGAGTTACGCCGCCGACCTGCCGATCTGCACCGCAACTTTACTCTCGCCGCCCCCTCCCCCACTCCACGAATCGATTCCGAGGGGACAGCTACGACTCCGCCGACGCCACGTCCGAAGGCGGTGCATACGGGAGCGCGGCCGTCCAGTGATCCGTGCCGCTTATTTGCATCATTCAGAGTGCCCGGTTTACGCGCTCGATTCAATTCCGGAAATGCATCAAAGTGATGGCGGGAGATGTTGATGGCGTGCACTTTAGAGCATCCTGCCGGTCGTTTGTGTTTATTTCGAGATTAATAATTTTGGTCGAAAGAAATCCATTTAAGAGCTCTGAATGTGGATAGTTACAGCGTTTTGTGTGTCTTATTACATTTGTTACACGTGTCTTGCACTGGATCAAGAACTGTTTGTTATTTATCTTTCCGGTTGGAAAATAACAATGATAAAATTTGGAACGGCAAATTATACGTGAATAATATTATATTACATTATTTTCTAAACATAAGAATGGTGTAGCCTATATCTGTCTCTAGATGAGAGATTTATATTTTAAATCCTTCTGTAATCATATCTTCCCAGTTGACATGATCATGTTAATAGAAAAATAATTTCGTGTGAAACGATATTGTCTATCGTAGAACGGGATGTTGAACGTTAAGTATAGACAGCAAACCAGGATTCATTCAAGCGAACTGCTCTGATGCGATCTGTAAGTAGTCAGATTAAGGAGACATATCTATCACTGTCAGGTAAACCTTAAAAATTTGAGTAAGTCTGTCGTTTCTCGTACGTCAGAATAATTCGCAATAATGATAGTAAACGTTTTAATATTTTTATTCTTACTATTAAATGTCCATATTACTTAGTGCCAAAATAATTTAATCAAGGAGTATCAACAAATACCATTTTATTGCGAAATTGAACCCTATATCGTAGTTTGAGGAGATTTATGTATAAACGTCTAATTAATTGTAAGATATATTTTGAAATCAATTTCGTACATTCATCAACCTGTCAACAATCATGCAATATATATATATATATATATATATATATATATATATATAATTATATATATATATATAATTTCAGTATAAGCGACAATAAAATGCACCAAATTCTTCAACAATAAATCTCCGAAAACGAATTTCTGTTTTTTCGCTCTCTTTTTGTTTGTTTGCTAGAACATTCCTTTCGCGTATATGTAATTTTCTCGTAGACCCACTCAATCTTTAAAATTCGTACTGTTGTTTCACAGTTGTTTTTGTTGCGTGAAAAGTGAAAGCCATCGCTCTTCGTGTAGGACTTCTCGGTCGCGCTAACGGACGGATGGTGACGGTAGTGGCCGGCGCCGGGGTGGGGTGGGGTGGGGTGGGGTGGGGCGGGGCGGGGCGGGGCGGGGCGGGGCGGGGCGGGGCGGGGCGGGGCGGGGCGGGGCGGGGCGGGGCGGGGCGGGGCGGGGCGGGGCGGGGCGGGGCGGGGCGGGGCGGGGCGGGGCGGGGCGGGGTGGGGCGGGGCGGGGCGGGGCGGGGCGGCAGGACTTCTACGGGCAGTTAACGTTAACGTGGAGCAGTTTACAGCCCATTCCTGTCGCGGCCCGCGGGAACCCCTACACCGCCTCCGTTCGTCAAACTCCAAGGCGCATTCACCTCGCCGCCGCTACCTCCCTGCCAATCTACCCTCCCTGCCTGTCTACCCTCCCTACCTCTCTTTATTTATTCCCACATCCCTTGCGGAACCGGCGCTCACGCACGCTAGCTCATGTATTCGATTTACGGTTACTCCACCTTCGCCAGTAAAATTGTATCAGCTTAACAGGAGCATGCATTTGCTTTAGGATTCTTGGTTTCTACGGAATTTATTGGTCAGTCGTTTCTCGGCTCGCCAAACATTTTGCTGAAGAAACAAAGTTTGTGAGAAATTGAGATACACCAAGTCCGGCGAATGTTGGTAATGTTGGCAGAGATGGCAATGATAATGCGACAATGACATCTATTCCCAATCTTAATCAGATAAAATGGTTAGTGCATGAGACGTTTAGAACTACGAATATCAGCTGCGAGTTCTCTCTCTACATTTTCTTGTGGACTGATTGTGATTTGTGCAATTTGTGATTAAGAAAGCAGATCGAAGCATTTCTCGAAATTTTCTCATTTGTCCGGGCATTTCATTCCATAATTCTCTTGCAGAGAGCCTACGGAGATTATCTCGCGCATTCTTAGGACGAGTAATATCAGTTGAAGTTTATATACAAACGACAGTTCATTTCAAGAAATCTAATAGACTCGTTTTTATGTATAGGGATCTAACAAGAATGAGCATTTAAATTTTATTATTATTATTATTATTATTATTATTATTATTATTATTATTATTATTATTATTATTATTATTATTATTATCATCATCATCATCATCATCATCATCACCATATTCACAATTCTCGTAATTACCATTCACCTTTGTTGTAATTTTGTGACATCTGAATTCTGGAATGGAACTCGCCAACAACGGTCATCACCACCCAAACTTTCGAGGTTAACCTCCATTCAAGTCCCGTTCAAGCCTACCTTGCGGTTGCCTGGGCAAAAGGTTAGCATCTCACACAGCTTTAGTCGTACCGGGGAAATTATCTTAAATACTCGGTTTCTTTCTCGCTGGGTAGAGGAACCGTTCCCGGCTCCGCGCTGTATGAGCGTTGCGAGGTCTGCTGTGCTGTCGAATCTTGAGAGGAAAATGAATGGTAACGGGGAAAAGAACATTTTTAGGATAGGTTCGTATTATTAGGAAATAGGGAATGGGAAAATAATTCTAGATAGTAGTATGAGCGGAGTATAACTTGGCGAGGAAATAAAGAATATAAATTACACAAAGAATAAGTTAATAAGTAATTAAGTTAGTAAAATTATAAATAAGTTATTAAGTTATAAATAAATAAATAAATAAATAAATAAATAAATAAATAAATAAATAAATAAATAAATAAATAAATAAATAAATAAATAAATAAATAAATAAATAAATAAATAAATAAATAAATAAATAAATAAATAAATAAATAAATAAATAAATAAATAAATAAATAAATAAATAAATAAATAAATAAATAAATAAATAAATAAATAAATAAATAAATAAATAAATAAATAAATGTGAAAACATTTAAATAATAACCGGCAAATGAGGCCCAGGGCATCCACTGATGTCACTGCCGTGCCTCTGACGGGGAAGTCCTAGGGTTCGAATGGCAGGAGTTTTTAAACTATCTTGTCAGTTAGGTCGAATCCAGGCGCTGTCTGAAGGAACGGTCTAGCGACGGCGCCTCTGATCTATAGTCTTCTGATGTTCCCCCGTTCAATACCAGGCGAATACCTAACGAAATTGGTCACGGACCGCGCGCGACGTTTCCTTCCTGTTTCTCGCCCTCACAAACACACACATTTACACGCACTATTCTACTTCGCATGTACTCGTCTTCTAATGGCAATTTTTTCCCGCTTCAAAGTTATTCCTTTGCCGAAACACATGGTCTCTCTTCTACGGGTTTGTTGCGATGGCGAGATCATCTGAGGGTGCATACCAGAATTTGGAGGGTTGGAATGCTTTAGGGTGAAGATTTTGTAATGGATTAAATGCCTCCAACTTAGCTACATTGGTATCAAGTTATGTGTATTACAATGTGCCTATTCAATAAAAATTATAGATCTTCTTAGAGCGATGGAACGGTCAACTAATGCCACGTGATTGACTGTCTTTGCGCAGGACGCCATCGGGCTCATCTGGCGACATTACATTGAACGATGGGGAGAACGATGACTGGTGCAGCCGGTGACAATAGCGGGGACACGGCGGTCAATCAAAATTGCAGCGCATGCACAGAGGATGATGTTTTTCAAGGAAACCGCCTATAATAATATCCCATTCAGATACAGATACTAAATGTAAAAGCCAACTCCCAACTTAAGTGACTCGAGTTTTGAAAATTTGATGGTATGAGTGTGGGAAAAGAGGGAGGACGAGAAGGAAAATTTGGAGGAGGAAAATTAGAAGAAAATGGACAAGAAGGAAGAAGATCAAGAATTTTATTATCCTTCAGGAAGATTGTCAACTCCTCCTCGCCTTCTCCCGAATAGTATTTATGAGAATAAACTGCTCATTCTGGCAAATAAAAGTGAATTTGAACAATAGTCAAAATTATCAAAAAATAAAATATAATTGTGAATAAATCTTCACTTCTTATATATCTCTCTTTGCGTTCCACGGAATGCCGCATAGTTACTTTTCTTTTCTAGTTACGATTATTCGACTTGCAAGTCCACATTTATTCTATATATTGTAACACCTCCGCTCATCTCCCGGCGAAGGGAAAAGCGCGGTTAGCGGCCCGGTTATAGCTCAGTCGGTCCTATTCCCTTTACTCGTTAAAAAACTAGCCAATTGTAACAATTTCCTTTGCTCATTTAAAAATTAGGTGATGGAAGGAATTGTTAATTAAATTCATGGGCATTCAAAATAAACAATTTGATTACTGGTAAAAGACAACGTTTATTCCTGGACAAAGCTGTACCAGGGAAGTTACATTAATAAAATAAAAGAAAGGTGATTTCAACCAAGTGCCTTCAGAGGCGCACTCGCCTCTCCCCGCGACTGGCTCTCACCCCAGAGAAGTCTCTCAACCCACTGAAATATTGTTTCTCATAAATGCACGAAGTTAACTTTTATCCCCACCCTTTCTCCTCATATGTTCTTGCTCCCTACAACGATCGCGTCGCTATTGGCTAAAGGTGATGGCGTTGTACACTAAATTTGGCCAATAAGCTCCGGCGGAGTATAAGAATTTTCCATTCTCTCTGTTTCCGTCGGAATATAGTGTCCTTCTCTCGTCTCGAAAGTAGGCCACGTCTGTGAAGGGGCCTCCCGGCTACAGAATTATTGCTTTGGGTTTCCCTGATCACGATGACAGGCGTTTCGAAAATATTCCAGATGTTGCTGCGACTGGGCGCTTTACAATTTACCCTTTCTTCGGCCGTTGGGTGGGGTGTCATAAACATCCGAAATGGGTCAGGGGATCGTGGCTGTTGCAAGAAGGGGGGCTGCGCGCGTGACGCCGTATGTTTTTCTTCAGTAAAAATTTCTTAGGTCTACTTTACTCAAGTTAATTTATCTTAATAATTCTGTACCGCTACAATATCTATCCTCTATACCTAAAAGATAGACTCTTCTTTCATTCGTACGGAATGAGGACTTCCATTCGTACGGATCGCGATATCGCTTCGCGATGGATCTCTAACTCGCCGGTTGAGAGGCAGTGACGTCACTACCCGCGTGACTTCTCCACCGGCGAGCACAAGTGCAGTTCGTTTCGTGGGCGGCAGCACATAAAACTCCCAGAGGTGGACAACCGTTCGCAGATGGATTTACGGCTTCTTCGGGGGCAGCCCACGACTCGCGCCACGGTCTACGTCACGGCCTACGTGAGGAATAAACAAGGGCACATCGACTCGGCTGGCGACACGGGGGGATGCTATGATACAGTACAACAGTTAAAACGTACAATATTTGAAACTAATTACTAAGGTTATCCAGGAAGGGTCCTTCAGAAAAAATACTAAAAATATTTGAATTACAAAAAGAATTGAAGAATGCTAGTTAATGATAATGTAGTTGGACTTAAGAATACCTTGATTTTATTCTTGGAAAAAGATTAACTGATTTACCTAGATTGTAGAAACGATGGTAGGGAGGAGTAGAAGTTTGAAGAAAGTTTAAGAAACCAAGTTTTTAGTAGTTATATAGATAATTCTTGTAAAATAGATCATTTCTGATACATCATGGAACTTTTAAAACGTCTCTTAAGAATTTGTTTTGCAGTACCTTCAGTTTTCGATACCTGCTATAGAAATATTGCAATACCTACTATAAAAATATTGCAAAGAGCTTTCAGCGCCAACTGCAAACTAAAATTGCCTACTCTGAGACTTGGAATATAAACTATACTTCAGAAAAGAAACTTAACGGTGATTCGCTTAAGGCGTATGCCGGGATGGTCCCTAGATTTGTTCTCCCAGACGTAAATGTACAGCTTGTCCTCCCCTCTTAAAATGTTACTACTCTAAATGTATGTAAATTCAGTGGTTAGGCGGAAGAGCAGGCCCTATGGCCTGAGCCTCGCCATTAATAAAGACATTATTATTATTATTATTATTATTATTATTATTATTATTATTATTATTATTATTATTCCTTTGATCTTTTAGAGGCAGCGGGGTGGCGCAGGTCGCCATATTGAAACCGAGTAATCATAATACTTGCACATAGGAATCGATACAGAATACTTCACCTCCACGAAACGTGTTTCACTATTGAAGTTTTGAGAAAAAGACTATTGTTTTGTACGCAAGTGGGGAAATAAAGCACAAAAATGTGTGAAAATGATGAAAGGAAGTGGACCTATAGACCAGGAAATTATATGGAACACAATGGACAGAAAATATTAACACATTGTCGTCCACCTTTCCCATTACTAACGCTCATTAATAACTATAAAATAGGTACAGTTCTCGTACATACACCGGAACAAACGTAACAATGAACAGCTACCGTTTACACACAATTTACGAATTAAAATCTTTAAAAAATGCATGCCCAACGATCAGAACACAGCAACAGAGGCGGCCTGCCAATGCCACCTAAAGTACAGTGAACTAAAGTGGCGTTGAGCCGGCCATATACTCGTTTTCAAAAGGTGCGGTGGACACAGCAAGAATTTGACACGCGAAATGCTGAGAAGTTTCCATTCTGTATACTTTCTATCCCGAACTCAAAGTATCTGTCGAGGAACTGTTGTTTTATTTATTGCGCAGTTTTATTCCTGTTTATGTATTAGAGAGCCATCCCATTCGAATCCCATCTACATGCAATACAAGGAAATAGTCATTTACCATAAGACATCATAAGCACAAAACGACGTAAATGCGCCATTTGCTGGATAAAGATGAACCTTTGGCATGCATCAATCGTATGTAAGAGGAAAGAAATTGAATTTCGCGGAATGTATTATGAGATATAAGGCATTAGCAGGCGCGCATGCAAATTGAAACACACGATACGCAGCCTCACGCGTAAACCACGTACATAAATCGAGCATTCGTGGATTTTTGACACTTAAAATACCGTTTTGTGGCATTTGCGATTGATAAGTTGTTCTTGGTTTTAATCTACAGTGAGTCCTATTTGGAGGTTACACGAGTACTCCATTTTTGGATTTTTCCACTTTTCTTCAGCCCGAGTAATGTGAAACGATCGGAGATGTATTCTAGTGTGAAGTTATTCTTTTTTAAACAAGTATTTAAAAAGTTCAAAATGTTTTCATGGGTCCATCTAGGACGATATAAACGCACATAAACGATTGTACATTCGTAGGTGTGCATGTTTATTTGAGCTCCGAAAATCTGTCCCAACTCTCACACCCTAATTAACAGGCTGATGAATAAAAGATGCTTGTTGACAATGAATAACGATAAAGTTTCGCTTCCTTAAAATGGAAACTTTTTAAATCGACAAATTAATTCAAGAGTTGATTTCATGATAGTGCCATCAAATAACCGAATCTCATGCTCCTGTAGCATTGAGCCAAATAAAGTCAGAAGACAGGCAATGCACATCTTATATTATCCGTTCAGGTTTTCATGATTAGTCAGCAATAACGTTGTGAAGATGGATGTGTTTTTCACTTTGCAACAGAGTCTTATCTTTTATCGTGTTTGCAATTCTTATACTACTTATGTATATTAAATTAAGTGAATTGTGTGTGTTATACAATGTGATATATGGTCTTTTAGCTTTCGGATAACACACGCCAAGCAACGAAGGATTCAAACACAATAAATACACAAAAAAATCAGTCCACCATACATTTCGAGCGCACTCCACACACCAGCAAATGAAACTGTGCCGAATCCCTAAAGAATTAAACAGCGACGCAACGATACAGCGTTGCGGCTCGGCGACCGTTCACGAAAAACAATATTCATCGGATTCCTGGGTAGCGGCAACGACGCCGGAGGCGGGCTGCACACGCCCATACATTCGGTGGATCTCCGAAGTGCGATCGCGCAGCGGGGAAATATCTATCGACTCAATTGAAAATCAACGGAAACTTAATTAGGCGGCCGAAGCGATTCGCCAAACAAGGAACGGGTCCGCGCGGCCACCGCAGCCGTTCACGCTGCCGCAACAAAACAATAACGCGGAGGAAGTTGTTTAGTTTTTATGGACTTCGCCAGCGGAGTCCGACAGCGTTTGCGGTAATGCGATTACGCGTGCTAGCGCTCGGACGCGTAACAATTACGTAAAAATGAAGGTTTCGTTTCGTTGGCGAGACTGACGAAACCTACAACGTTGGTACAGTCCCTTCTGGAAGTGCTGGCTGCTCTTTAGCTGTAATCTCATCACAAAAAAGCACGCGTTAGTGGTCCAGACGCGGTATTATAATCGTCGGTGAAATATAACCTGTCGGAAATAATGAACAATTGAATGAAGTTGTGTCGAAGTGTTGTGTTGCTCAATCAATGACGTAGAAACGTGGTTTGAAGTTAACTGTTCATTACGGGAATTGGAAGGTTTTATAATTAAACGACGTGTGAGTTAATAGAGATGGGTCCTCTGTTAAAGAAGGAATATTAAATAACTCACATTTCTTTAAACAATGATTCATTACGGATTATGCATGAAATAATTATTATTTCAGTCAACATGGGTGAACGTTCACGAAAATATATTCTCGAATTACTTGAATTTAAGGCTATCGTTTGTATGACCGTTTTGTATTTTAAAGAAATAACATATTGAAAAAAAAATACATTGAAATGGAATCCCCATGAACATGACAGAAATTTTTGTTTGCTACTTAATCATAATTGTTATCTAACGAAAACAGAATAGAAAATATTCTGGTAAGGGTAAATAAGTAATCACTAAATAAAAATTGAGAATAATCCAACAATATTGACAGTAACAAGAGAATTTATTATTCAATGTAAAATACAACCATGGCTAATTATTTAGGTTCTGAATATCTTAACAACAATCAATGAAATCACACTCTTAATCAAAAGTCACTATAGTAAAAGTGATCCCAGCAAGCAGGAATGTACAGCTGTTGATTGAGTGGAGAAGGGAGATAAAAGAGATATGAAAATCATGTAAACCACCTCAAACGAGGAAACTGAAGATAGTTGACTTTCCAATGACAGAGCATTCCATTAGCAACCAGAGACTAGACACGCACACTGCAGTGGCATTATTCCCGAAAACGTAAATGGCTTTGAAATGTGGCCGTAGCTCCGTTGTAAGCCGTGTACTAGCCTACCCTTTGCGCTAATCCAGCGCCCGCCGGTGCCCCGGCCGCACGCGTTTAAGTAAAAGGGCAGCCGTCACGAAGAGTTGCCGGCGCATCGCCTCGCCGTGATAACAACAGGCGAAGCGTCTTTGATTTGCAATGCCGTGTGCGCTTCAAGGCACCGTGGGCGGCGGCAGCGGGGGTTGGACAGGCGCTGGAGGTGGCGGGGTCACGTGGAGTGTTGGTTGCGAGTCGGGGGCGAGGCCGTGGGAGGGAACAGAGACGAGCGTGTGTTTGGAGGCGGTGGTAGCCGCGGACCAAGGTGGTGCAGAAGCGAAGTTGTGAAAGGGAACGACGTGGAGGGGAGTGGAGTGGAGAGGGTGGAGGAGAGGGCAGTCGCGGAGGCGGATCGGAGTCAGAGGCAGGTCCTGGTGAGGGGAGGGAACAAGGATTAGTGCAGGGGTGGAGGAGGTGGTGGAAGCGGGGCGATGGAGGTGTTAAAGCAGACCTATGACGGTGGCGAGGGGAATGAGGGTGAGGATGGTGGCGAAAGCGGAGGTGGTGGCAAGGGCATAGACGGGGGCGCGAGGAACGATGGGTGTTAGCGAGGGCGTGGGTGGAGGCCAGTTATAGAGTAGTAGGGAGCGTGAGGGTGGGTGGTGGCGAGGGTATTGGTGAGGGCGAAGTGGGATAGTGGCTAGGGTGGTGGCGAGGGCGAAGGTGGTTGGTGGTGATGGCGAGGGTGGTGGTGATGGCAAGGCTGGTGGCTAGGGCGGTGGTGAGGGCGAAGGTGGTTGGTGGTGAAAGCGAGGGTGGTAGCCATGGCGAGGGCGGTGTCGAGGGCGAAGGTGGGTGGTAGCGACGACGAGGACAAGGCCAAGTGCAAGGACGGCGACGGGGATGGGAGGGGCTGGAGTCGTTGGAGGGTTAGGTTGGAGGTGAGACGAAGGCAGATGTAGCGCTAAAGGAATAACGAAAGGGGAGTGCGTGTGGGAGGAGGGAGGGGCTGGCAGAACCCAGTGTTAGGGCTGCGACGGTGGTGTGGCGTAGTCAGACGCAGGTGAACAGGGGCAGCGGGGGCATAGCCCCGATAGATAACGTGGGCGTGGGTGGAGATGGTGACATGACAGGGGTACCATGGAGGCTGAGGCGGGAAGAAGTCTGATGCTGGGCCATGTGATGACGCGAAGAGGGCGAGGGTGTGGCGGGAGATGACGCTAGGGGATGGAGATCTGCGCGGTAGCGGCGAAGTGAAGTCGGTGGCCAATGCGTAAAGGAGTGCGGGCGAGGACGGTGTTGGGAACGCGGGATCAGAGGCCTAGGCTGAGACGGGAGTCGCGGGGAGTCGCGGGGAGTCGAGGGGAGTCGCGGGGAGTCGCGGGGAGTCGCGGGGAGTCGCGGGGAGTCGCGGGGAGTCGCGGGGAGTCGCGGGGAGTCGCGGGGAGTCGCGGAGCTCGCAAGCAAGAGGCTTCTGCAACTTTCATGCGCGTGAAAAGCAAACCCCGGGAAAATCGCGTATGGGATGTGCGAGATATCTGCGTCGGCGCCGGATAAGGCGTTGCTCGCGGGCGGTAAGCCAGCATGAAATATTTGGGGCGGCGCTCCGCTCGGCGGCGTTAGCACGGAGGGCTGGGGCGCGGAGCGTTGAGGGGGACAGCGGGTGTGGAGGAAGAGGAGGGGAGGATTAGCGAGAGATGTGGCCGGAGAGTCGTTGCATAATCCTTGGAGCACTCCCCTAGCTGCCCGGACCACTGGACCTCGCTAGCCACGGAGCAAGAACGTTCCAGGTCTCGATACGAAATGCGAGGAAAATGAGATGCAACCATAATGCAGGATGTCATGAAAGAATGCTGATGAGGTGTTGTTCAATAAATGGTGAAAAAACTGAAGTCATCTTCAGCCACTTACTGGGTTTATTCAGATTCTATAGTTGCCACATTCTCTAGACTTTTGCCACATATAGAGAGACTGTTGATGACGGCACAGTCATCAAAAGTCGGCAACCTGAATAAATCCAGAAATTTATGAAAATGACTTCAGATATTTCACCAAGGAGGTGTCCCATAGCACGTCTCCAAACCGAGCTGTCTGCGAAACCTTTCGAACCGCGTGTGTCGTTTCAGCCGGAGTGTCAGGGAAGTTTGAAAAAGGACAACGAGAAAACGAAGTGGACTTGATAATATAAATTTAGGGCCATAACTTATAAGTGAATTTGTGAGAAAATGTTGTTTTATGTCCCGTACTAAACTGTTAAAATGTTTCATATACGCTATTTACATTTACTTTTGCTTTCGCCTTTTAAGCTTTAAAAACTTGGAAACGGCTATTCTGTATGAATATGTTTAATCATTAAAGAGTTTTACACTTTAAATTACATTGAAAATCAATAACATTTCTTAAATAATGAATGTAAGTCAGCTTCAAACTTTGCTGTTACAAACGTAATTGTGACTAGATCTGAAGAACTCGTCCGTAACAAAACCTGGTAAATCTGTATCAAAGAATAATTTTATTAATTCGCATGCCAATGAATTGTTATTTTTACTGAAATAAATATTAGAATGTAATGCCCCATTGTGTATAATCAGAAAGTAAATACTGGAATATAATATTGCATTGTTTTGGAACACCAGGACGCATATCTATTACGTTAAAAAGCCTGTTTTGTCACATGACTGATGTTGCATATGTTCCTGCTCGTTTCCAGATCAGAGGAAAATGTATTCACTGTAAAATAACAATATTTAGTGAGGTTTTATTCATGGAGCGAAAAGATAATATAGAATGTGGGAATATTATCAGAAGATAATATAATCACCACGTAGTAGCTAAATTATACATCTGGCTGAAGCAAAATTGCGTTCTTCAGCAAGGTGCTGTCCCTTCTGAATTAATTGGAATTGAAGTTTAAAAAAAACCTTAGCCGCCCAAAAAGTGCGATTTGATATACGTGAACTGTTGCTAGAACTCTCTAGCCGCTATTTGCTTCCTGTGTTTTGTGAACAAAATCAGCCCCTCTGCGTAGTTGTTGACGCCGTAAGTTTGAGTGATTTTGATAAAAGAACTATAGTCGAGAGTCTATATTTGGTAAAAATAAAGCCCTTTAAATGTAAGTCCTCTCTGCGATTATTTCTCTAGCGTACTTTGTTTCATTCTGCAACGGATGATAATGTTTGTTTTGTGAATGTGGTAAATTCTGCATCATCAGTTTTTTGTCCTGAAAGTTCGAATATAGGGTATAACCTGTTCTTGTGGCATATACGTCTTTTGTGTTGTGAATCTGAGCAAACAAGGGAGAAAGAAATAGTTTCTACATCCGATGTAGAAAGAACAGTTACGGAAACGCGAGAAAGAGAGGAAAGAGGGAATTGTAAGAGTAAAGAAGAAGCACATTTTAATCCCAAAAGAATCTTTAAAAGTTGTCTAATATTTCCAGTCACCTGCTAACAGAGATTTGTATCTCGTCATCAGAGGCAGATGCTAATGTTGAAAAATAAAACACTGATAATGATGATAACGGCAGAGGCGAAGAATAATGTTGGTCAATAATATTCAAAATTAATTAAGTGCAAAAACTTCTTGCCTATTTCCGTCAAATATTATTATATTACTTATATATTATTATATTATGAGTAATATTGATATACAAATTTCTCAATTTTTTGAAAAACAAAACAAAACACCAAAGTCCATACATCCCCTACTTTATCCAATAATATCCACAAAACAGTTTAAACTTGAACTGTATTAAAGTGTTCGTCAGTATTTATAGTAGCTTGACAAAATGCGCAACAATTTTCATGCTTCAAATGTCTACCAATTTTGTCATGGAATGTTTTTGCGCTCTTCTGAAAAATTGGGTTTTTGGACTCTGGTTGTTTTTTAAAAAGCTCTTCAATTCAACTCAAAATTTATGGAACTTATATTCCCTTAGTTAAGCGCGTTTTAATACATTCTACAGAGCTTCCTCATAGATGCTCCTGGTCTTAGACGTCCGGAACATGCAAAGAGAGCAGCACACGAGAGTCGAATGAAAAGTGGCAAGTGCCGTGACTGTTGTTGAACACGGGCAAGAGCAAACACCTTGCAAATAGCGTCGAGTCACGCAAGTTCCTATCCCTCTTGTTTAAAGACGTGGTTGCGCAGACCGCGCAAAAACCAAAAAAATGTTTTATATATACTAAATGTCATAAAGATATACGCTACGTATGTTCTAGTTAGCAGGTTCGCTAATATTCCGTTGGTACACAGTTAAAATGGAAAAACTGAACATTTCCATAAAGAATATTGCAAAGTTGAATAAAAACTATATGGGGTTGATATGTTTCCATAATAATCGAGTATTAATCAGAATTTTCTTCAGTTTCAAAAAGAAGGAAAAGTACATTTTTCGTCAAAAAATAATAAAACTCTAATTGTATTCTATATCCAAACTCCAGCTATTGTTCTCACATCTTTATTTATTATTTAGCTTTTCTGCCCATAAAAACAATTGTTATATTTTCTTTAATATTCAACGTTATTAACTTTTCATCAAAGTAATAAATGAAACTATGAATAATTTTATCTTCATTAAATTGCTGAATTGGTAAAATTGCTGACATTGCTGAACTTAGTGTATTATATCTTTCATTTTTTAAATAAAAATTTGGAATTTCCGAAAGGCCTTCTTAAAAATAAATTTTGATTCCAATCATTATTTAAGTTCTCTTTTCATTATCAAACTATTGTATGCGTCCCAACCAAAACTAATATTATCACGTTTTTAATATTCGGACTGTTTCACTTCTGCTTATACATTAAAACAATTTTCTTCCCACTCAGAAGAGAAACATTTTTAAAGCTTGTAACAAAAAATATTTAAGAAAGATATAAAACACAAAAAAGCAGAAACCAATAATTTAGTTGTTTTATAGTTTAGTATTTTGCGAAATATGGTGTTGTTTTTTATAACAATTCTTTTTGACGTCTTGAGTTACTCGCTACAATAGTACTGCAAATTCTAAGAGTTTATAATAAAATTTTTATTCCTGAAAGATTACACATCCTGCCTTTAGTATTTTACAAGCCAGATTACCACCATCCTTTACGCAGGGTGTTACAGACAAGAATGGTAATCCCTCCCACCATTTACACAGTAATGCTTGAGGAAACTCTGACAATTCGCAAACAAAGCTCATAATCCGGAGCTTCATTTATATTTCTTAGTATTAAAAACAGCCAACCCTTTAAAACGAGCAAGAGAATACATCTAATGATATATGGCTCAGACCCGGAGAAGCATCTGAAGTGTTGAAGAGAATGACATGATTGTAAGGGGATTAAAGAAGTTTGTTTTCAAGTGTGAAATATAATGCAGTGGGATTCGTCTTGATGTCAAAAATAGAGCTTAACGTATGACTAGTTGTTTATTAAGTACATGTATTCTTACAATGTTTGACGCTTTGTCATCGTCACCATTCGTATAATCTCTTTATTCGGATTAAATCTACAGTGAGTATCGTTTTCTTTGCGACCTACTGTGATATTAGAAGCATCCGCATGCCAAGCGAGAGCCTTAAACGAGCAGAGCGCTGCGTAACGGCAACCGGCGGACCTAAAATTTTCGCACAGTTCGCCCGTCCGGAATCAGTGCACACAAGCCACACACTCGCGGCAAATTGACGCCCGATGTTTTCCGTCAAATAACCGGTCCGATTCGCTCTGCCCGCTTTGCCACATGACCCACCCGTTCGCGCCAAACGAAGGCACATTAATCACACGTCGATAGCCACGACGCCGCCGCCGCCGCCGCCACTCCAGAAACAGCCACACGGTGGCGGTGGACGCGTCAGGGTCCGGTTGGCCACCCGGTTCACCAGCGCCAGCGCTCCGCGCCTACCGCCCGCCAACACGCTTGAAATATTGACATTCATCTTGAATAAACATTTTCTGAACGCACACAGCGACGGTTAGTTGCGTGGCCGGCCGCCAGGCGCGCTGCTATCGCGCACTTCAATCTCGCGGTTGTTTGCCGACGGCGGCCGCCATGCTCCGGGGCCGTCGTTGAACGCCCTCGCATAAACTGGAGATTTATCGGTGGACGTAACTCGACGGCACTGTTTGAGTTTTCAGTTACAGCGCCCGCCGTACGCGGTCGCGCCGCGCTTCCACAGTAAGCGCGCGCGCGCGCGCGTGTGAAATTCTCGAATGAGAAATATTCGCCACGCGGCCGCGGGAGCGCGTGGTAGCGCGGGCGACGACCGCCAGTCGGGTGGGTAGTGCAGTATCTAACAATGAGCTTTGCGTGGCCGCTACAAGTGTTATCGCCGAAACTTTACCCCAGTCCCGTGTTTGATCAGCGCAATTCAAACTTTCAGGAACTTCTAACGTTCGTGTGTCACGGTTACATTAATCTCGGATGATAAAATAACGTGATTTCCTGTGCCATATAAAAAACCACTCGCAACGGTTCGGCACGTAGATTTGATCATTCAAGTTTCCCGTTTCACGCCGAAACGATTTTTAAGCATACCCGATTCAAAAATTTTCGATATATGGCTTGGCACTGTGATATTCTAAGTCTTCAAAGAAATACTGTCTGGGAAAGAAGAACCTTACAGGAGCAGCGTAGAAGTTTAAAAGAATACGTAATGAACACTTCCCCTTTGCTCGTAACCAAAGTAAACATCCACATGTAAACAAAAGAGCGGAAAAAAACGCTCCACGACTGCACCGCTGTGTCGTCTTGAATGGGTGATTGGCGGCCGGTACAGACGCGCATTTAGTACAGAGCAAGGCTCACGCGACTCTGGAAAAAAAAAAAAAACAAGAAGAAAAAAGAAAGAAAGAAAAAAAACTGGGGGACAGCGGGAACGAAGGAGACGGGCACGGGGGTGGCGGCGCTAGCTATTAACCCTGTTACAGCCGGCAAACACAGGCACCTGTCCTAAAGCGGCACGCAATTCGAGGTGAGCCGTAGCACAAAGACCGTGCGACCCCGCGCCCGCGCTATTCTTTTATATGCACGCGCCGCTCCGGCCCGTGCCTGTCCCTTTGTGCGACGCCGCACAATAACGCGAGCCCGAAAATTAATTTATTCGCTGTGTTCTTTGCGACGGACGACGGCGCTGGGGCCGCCTCGGTACAAAAATGAATGTTTTGAAGAACGACGCACGCGGCTGTGTGGGTGTGCGGTGCGGTCCGCGGGAGCGCGTGTGATTGTGTGTGCGTGTCTGCGTGTGTACGCACGTGTGTGTGTGTGTGTGTGTGTGTGTGTGTGTGTGTGTGTGTGTGTGTGTGTTCGCTAGCTCCCTGTCGTGGCGGCGACGGCTCCGCGGAGTGGTGTGAGTGGGGGCGGCGGGCGAGCTGCGACAGAGTTCAGCAAGTCTGTTTACTTTTCATCATTGTGGGATCGCCGAGCAAATAAAGGTGTGTCTGCTACCGCCGTCGCCGCCGCGGCCGTAGTACGGTAAGCTCCCGCGCCGCTCGCTGGCGCTGCCTTCGCTGCCGGCCGCCCCGTGGAAGTACGGAGGTGGCGCACTGCGTGTGAAGTACTCGCAAGTGGAGGCAGCGACCGTTATTCTCTTCTGGTCATTAAAGGGATAACTCCACTTCATCTTGCATCGTAAGAAATGCTGCTTTTCGTTAATCGAAAATAATGACAGCATTAGGTCGCGGGGAAACGCCATTTAATTCTCCTACTATAATCCTACTTCAAAATACAAAGACAATACCTACCAATTCTTTGTTTTCTGTGCCTCGTTTTGTAACTATGAGGGAGTATCTTATCAATAAGTCAATTGGAATGTTATAATAAAATATTTGTTTGTACCAAAGTGTTGGTGTTTATTTCAATCTTCATCAGTGCTATTAGATAAATCTGTGGTATTATAAAATTATTGTATGGAACTTTGAACAATTGCCCAAGTGTCTACGTGAAAGGGGATAGCCCGAAAGCACATGCAAGGATTCTAAAATGGAGGTCTGAAGATGTAGTTTTTTCTGGGAAGGATTCAATTTCTGAAATGCATAGCGTTATTTCTGTTGAAATCTCGAAATCGGATTTCCGCAACATTATACCACTTTCTCTATACAATGTATATTAACTCCGTATGTACGCCAGAAAGTAACAAGAGTATGACTTACTTATCTGATACTTGTGTAATACTTCTGTTGAATAAATACGAGGTCAGATTCGAATGGTAATAGTCAGGGAATTTAAATTTTGTCGGAAACTTGACTGTGAGGATTGTTTTAAAAGCAAAATGCGTAATGTGTGATGCTAACGATGTTTCGGCTTTCGGAAACCACCGTCCTCAGCTAGAGTTTAAATAGCCTCCTTATATTTAGGCAATTTCCACTATAAAATGGAGCTGACTTATAAAAAATCTTTAATGTGGTATTTAAATAGCTATTTAACTTCATGTACTAATAGGTATTAATATCGTTTCATAATATCACACGCTTATATCGACATAACGCAACGAACATAATGATGAAGAGGCGCTCGTAATGGTCGATGCCCGTTGAGTTCTGTCGACCACCATCAATTACGAACAATCTCAATAAAGTAGTTCAAGGCAATGATGGTGTATGAGTTCTCCTCCCCACCGAAAATGTAATTCTTATTTAAATAATTTACTTCTTAAATAAAGGTGGTAATGCGTAAATTAATAAACGACACACAGCCGATACATAAATAATAGATTCAATTATTTGTGCTATAGCGGCGTAGTCACTCTAATAGCAATACTAACTTAATAATTATTTTCTAATTATATTTTTCACGATTTAAAGGAATGGAAGATAAACATTCAGAAACATTGAAAACAACCCACTTCAGCAATTCAAAAGTCCATATCTTGAAATGTATCCCCCGGCTTTCTTACGCAATTCCACTCCCGACTCCCACCAGCGCACCCTCTCGCGGCGGCCGTGCGAAGTGTGCAGAGCGAGGGGATTGTCTGCGCATGCGCGGCAGGGTGTTTGCGGGCGCAGGGGTCACGTGTGAGGAAGTTCTAGGTCTAGATCCCTTAGGAGTTTGAACACGCAAGCACCGTGCGTTCTTGCCGGTGTCGTGTCAGAAGCGGAGATAGAGGTTATCTCCGCTTCATCCTCTTGGTGAATAACGCGTGCCCCACATCGGCACACGCGACCTATATTAACACTCGACTAACATTTAAGTAAGATTGCTGGTTATTGCGACATTTTAGCATTGATGCATTCATAATAATACATTGAAAAAATTGAATTACTTAACATGTGAAACTGATATATTTTAAATACTAACATTGTAATAATGGGAGAAATGCAATGTTTTCTTTAGAATTTTGGTTCGGACTTATTTTACATGCATCTCCATATATCAATCAACTTTACCAAAACACTTGTGTGTCTTGATGTAAATAACTTTTTGTTTTGATTTACTCTATATTTTACGTATTAAATTTGTACATAATTAATAACTTAAAGCTATAATTTTACAGATGTAAAATTAAAATTAAATTATTGGAACTTTTACATATTGTCGACATTTTGTGTACTATCTTTTATATCTTGCAATTTGCACAAATTTTAAAGTCTAAGTAAATCATGAAAAAATTCCCATGAAATTATAAAGCATTAAATAGTAATTAATATACTAAAAAAAGGGTCGAAAACGAACGTTTTGTAAATGTTGAGAACACGACGCTTGAACAGTTCACGTACCCAAACTAAATACACATTGTTCAATATTAATTAAATAAAGATAGTTATTTATTTCTATACTAAAAGTGTTTCCGGGCTCCTTTAAGTTTTGTATCTACGTTTCTTTATTATTTTTTTTGTCTGAAATTATATTGTTCAATTTTCAAAAACTATTGCAGATGAATTGAGAGATTTATCTAAATAACGGATAATATATTTCAATCTGTACTTAAAATACATTTTGTAAATAAAATTCTAGTCAGACCTTCACTGAATGTTTAAAACAATCTTAGTAGATAAAAGAATTGGGCTAGAAACACTTTTGTATCTAGGGCCATCATAGAAAAAAATTATGGAACTTCATAACCTACAGTCACGACTGACACCCGCATATTTGACGATCAGGGATAAAATGTTACATTCCAAAGGCGTAAAAACGCTCTTGATTTTAGAGCCCGCCGTGATGACCTTTCGCTGTAGGTTCAATAGCGAGCTGCAGCTGATGAATTAGACATTGCGACGTGCACGACTCGTGAAAAGATAGTCCAAGTGATTAGAGACTGAAAGAAATATCTTTCTTCTTTCTTAAGGTTTCTTTAATATTTTAACACAATGCACCCTCAGTACTCATTTTGTAACATTTGAACAAAACAGATGTTTGATACAAAGTCATCATGCTGGAATAAAAAATGTATAATGCAACTTAAAATCAACTTGGCGGACACTATAAACACCTTAACAAAGAAACAAATGTATGGATCCGCGTCAGTAGATGTATCTATGCCTATCATCAACAAACCATGGTCAAAGGTAATTAGCTAGGTAACTAAGATAGTTAATTTAAAGAAAAACACTTCGCTATGAATAAACACTCGATCTATCACAGATGTACAGAAATGTCTTTTAGTGCAGACATTTTTGTATTCTAAATTACAAGGTAATAATAAGATATATTTTCTGAATAACGACGTTTTGTATACAACTTACACAAAACCCATTTTAATTTATTTTTTGTTAATTTTCGAGATTTCTTTAGATTTGCGAGGATTCCTGTTGACTGAAGCCCGTCTGTCGATGTGTTAGCACTGCGTATAGCTCAGGCTGAGGCGCGGGCGGCTGGAAAGCGGGCACCCTCCACCACCGCTGCTGCCGCTGCGGCGGCGGCGGTGTTTAGCGGGGCGGCCGACCACGCCCCGTGAGGCAACACGGGCGCCACGAGTCATTAGCGGGGTAATGGCGGGCGGCGGCGGTGGCGGCGGGGAGGCAGAGGGAGAGGGGGCGGCCGGTGGCCCTGAAGGGCCAAGGGGGACAGCCCTCGGCGGGCGCCCCTGGATCCCCCGCGCTGCGCCGCCCCCATCACAGCCGCCGCCGCCGCCGCCGCCGCCGCCGCCGCCGCCGCCGCCGCCTCTCGGTTTAAAGGCCATAAAGCAACGCACGTCGGGACGCTGAGCTGCCTGGCCGCCATCGGCATTGCGTCTGCTTCCACACTTCTCCTCCTCCCCTTTTACCTCCCTCTCTATCTCTGTTTCCTCCATCAGCACTACCTTCCCGTCCCCTTCCTCTTTCGACACCATCCCTACCTCAATCTCCGCGCCTGCCTCCATCCCCATCATCGCCTACCCCTTCACCTCCGCCACCACTTTCCGTCTCCCCTTCTTCCTCTTCTTCCTCCTCCTCTTTTTCCTCTTCCTCCTCTTTCTCCTCTTCCTCCTCCTGTTCCTCTTCTACCTGCTCCTCCTCTTCCTCTTGCTTCCCTCTTCCTCCTTCTCCTCTTTCTCTGCCCCGCCTCCACTTTCCACTTCCTTTCTCCACATCCACCTTCGTATCTCCATTCCACATTTCACTTCACCCCACTTCGTCAACCATCTCCACCACCACCTTCGCCTTCTCCATCACCACCTCAGCCCTCCCCCATCTCCTCTCCAACCCCTCCTCCTCTCCCATCCTCCACCACGCCCTCACACGCCCTATCCGTATTCTCCTCCCTCTCCGCTTCCTTTGCCCTCCCCACCACCTCCACTACCACCACCGCCTCCGGAAGCCTGTAGCCTCTCCCCCCCCCCCCCCCGGCGAGTTGGCGTTTGCAGTCTCCGCGGCCGGCGCGTTCGCCTGGCACCCTCCTCAGGCATTCGGAACTGAGGGCGGACACGCGTGTGTGAGGAAGGTTCTTGGGGTAGCTCTCCTGACAACGGAGTGACGTTGGAGTATCACACGTTGTACCGACTTTGCAACTGAAGATTCACACACCTAGTGGTGAGAGCATCGTGTCGCGACGTCGACGGATTTGTGTACCAATGTAATGTGGTAACTTGCGTATGTCCAAGTGTCAATGTGTCCGTGGGTCCGTCTGTTGTTCATGTTCAGTCTTCTGACAATCCACTATTCCGCTGTATCATTCGATACGTCTCAGTATTATACTGGTGGAGAACTATTTCTTTTTCGATCCTTCTATAACATTTGAACGATTTCACTAAAAAGATTTGGAGGAAGAGGTTACAACCCCTACATAGCCGATCAATAGATAATTGGATTTCTCAACAAAGTTAACCGATTGCCATGAATTTTAGTCTTAATCCTCCTGGTATCTAAAAAGAACATGATTTGGAGGTTTTCAAGGTATATGTGTTGGAGAAACACTATGAACAGTCCCCTCCCCCCTCTTCCGCTCCCCCCTCCAACTCCACTAGTCCTACTGCCTCCGGAAGCCAGAGCCTTCGCACGGCTCCCGCCTACCAATAATTCTATAATGCGTTTCGGCATATCAAGAATCTTTTTGAGTTTTCGTTAATTCAGTAATCGTTAATGAGTAGTTGCAAAAAAAGATGTCGGGAAGCAAATTGATGAGGCAAAGAGGTGCCGATACATTGTAGAACTTCTAGCAAGCAGGGTGAATGTTCAAACACTGGCAGTTAGGAAGACGTGGGTAGGTACACCCAAGGTTTGTTGAAACGGCGTAATTGCAGAGTTTGTAGAGACAGCGGCGACGCCCTAAGGCTAATGTAATAGAGCACAATTCGCACCTCTCGATGACAACCAGCAGCGCGCTCTGACGGCATAGTGTCACTGCAGCGGAGGACGTGGCGCGAGTGAGAAGCTGGAGGGAACAGCGACAAATGAAAGATGAGCAGCGGCAGGGCAGGGGTGGTGGCGACGGAAGGACGAGGTCGAAGGCGAGGTCGAAGGCGAGGTCGAAGGCGAGGTCGAAGGCGAGGTCGAAGGCGAGGTTGAAGGCGAGGTTGAAGGCGAGGTCGAAGGCGAGGCCCAGAGCGTAGGCGTAGGTGTGGACAAGAGAGCGAGTGAGGGCGCGGGCGAGGGCGCGGGCGAGGGCGCGGGCGAGGGCGCGGGCGAGGGCGCGGGCGAGGGTGCGGGCGCGGGCGAGGGCGCGGGCGAGGGCGCGGGCGAGGGCGCGGGCGAGGGCGCGGGCGAGGGCGCGGGCGAGGGCGCGGGCGAGGGCGCGGGCGAGGGCGCGGGCGAGGGCGCGGGCGAGGGCGCGGGCGAGGGCGCGGGCGAGGGCGCGGGCGAGGGCGCGGGCGAGGGCGCGGGCGAGGGCGCGGGCGAGGGCGCGGGCGAGGGCGCGGGCGAGGGCGCGGGCGAGGGCGCGGGCGAGGGCGCGGGCGAGGGCGCGGGCGAGGGCGCGGGCGAGGGCGCGGGCGAGGGCGCGGGCGAGGGCGCGGGCGAGGGCGCGGGCGAGGGCGCGGGCGAGGGCGCGGGCGAGGGCGCGGGCGAGGGCGCGGGCGAGGGCGCGGGCGAGGGCGCGGGCGAGGGCGCGGGCGAGGGCGCGGGCGAGGGCGCGGGCGAGGGCGCGGGCGAGGGCGCGGGCGAGGGCGCGGGCGAGGGCGCGGGCGAGGGCGCGGGCGAGGGCGAAGGCGCGGGCGAGAGCGAAGGCGCGGGCGAGGGCGAAGGCGCGGGCGAGGGCGAAGGCGCGGGCGAGGGCGAAGGCGCGGGCGAGGGCGAAGGCGCGGGCGAGGGCGAAGGCGCGGGCGAGGGCGAAGGCGCGGGCGAGGGCGAAGGCGCGGGCGAGGGCGAAGGCGCGGGCGAGGGCGAAGGCTCAGGCGAGGGCGCGGGCGAGGGCGAGGGCGACGGCGCGGGCGACGGCGCGGGCGATGGCGCGAGCACGCACGTGGGTGAGAGCAGTGGTGGCATCGAGGGCACGTGCAAGGGCAAGAGCGAGGCCGAACACGGGCGCCCGGGCGAGGGCGATGGGCGGGGCGCGGGCGTGCGAAAGCACTAGCCGAGGGCGGAGGGACGCGGCGCTGCCGACTGCACCTGCTCGGGGCAAATTCCCATTCGTATTCAAACACTCAGCGCTAATGCGGCCGTTCCGCGAAGTTGAGCGGCGGATCCTGTGCCGACGGCCGGGGTCGCCGCGCCGGATGGCAGCGGCGCGGGGGCGGGTGTCGACTGTGAAGAACAGCGTGAAAGGATTCCGCGAAAGCGCACAGGGCTGCGGCGGCTATTCTGTCCAGCGGGCAGCGCTCGCCCCACGTACACAGCAGGGAAGCAGGGAATTTTCGTTTCGGTGTGTGTGACTGCTAGACAGGTAATGAAATAATTGACGTAATTCTATTAGGGATTTGCTAAGAGATTTCTGAACGATATCATTGTAGAGATGCAGCCTCCTGTTGGAAATATACGTAACGTTAGAGCGGGTATGTATTTCTTCTTGAAAGCGAATTTTTTTTTCACTCCCTTCCAACAATACGAAGGGGTAAGCAAACTTAATGAGAAAACAATCATAGCAATATTTATTCAAATCACATGTGTTTGCGTCATTTAGAAGACGAATGTAGATTTCAATGTTGTTTGTAATGTGACAATGTACCCGGTCGCAGTAAGATATTGAATACCCACGGCTCTTCCGCTTCTTATTCTATTACTGGTCATAATGTCCAGAAGGGACCAATCGCAGCTCACCGCTGGAGTAGGTGACCACTCAAATTAGGGAATTTTTATTGTCTTTTGGGAAAATCAATCGGTCTTTTCAGAAAAATGGCCTTAAATGAAGATGAAAGCTTAACCGAGATGGCCGTGTAGCAGATTTCATTGTAATGTATTTCACTTTTCCCCCTCTCTTTTTGATTTGCGGGGCTTCAATTGTTTTGGCGCGGAACTCAAAATTTCCTAAACTACGATTTTTCTAAAGAGGCCAATGACATTACGCCTGCTTCCTTATAAAATGAATATTTTTAATTAATTCGCGAACGTCATTCTCAACAGGGGACGTGGCCTCAAACAAGTGCTGACCACTCTTAAACAGATTCATTTTATAGGGCAAGAAGTGTAACAAAGACCTGATGTCATCGCCCACTAAAGAAAATTCTATTTATGAAACTCACAGGGTTAGCTCGAATCTGCACCTTCTACTGTTTCGGCCCTGACATTTATTTAATTTTTTGATAGTGAATTTCTTGTCTTGTACACCGTAACTTTGATGTCCTTGAGGCGGAACTGAAATCTCTCTTTTTGGATGACTTCGCTCCTCCCCTTCTAAAATCTCAATCCTGCGAGTGCTTTCCTCACTCGCCTCTCACACCATCGCGAGGCGCTACTCAAATCTCTTTCTCGCGCGTGGAGGTCGGCTGCGGGCGGCAGTCACGGCCGGCGGCGCGGAGCGGCGCAGAGCGCGCGTCTCGCGGGGCACGCGTGCGTGCGAGAGAACACGCGTCACGCACGCGTGGCGGCACACACACACTCACGCGCGCGCGGCGTTGCAGCGGCGCGGTGCACCGCGCCCTCCTGCGGCGGCCCTGTCCGCACGCCCACGCGCAAAGTGTCGCGGTAATCAAGGTAATGCCCTCGGCCTCGCTCGCGCGTTCGTTCGTTCGCCCGCTCGCTCGCGCGGCGCTCCTTGGGGGACTCACGCCCACACGCGCGCGCGTGACGTCCCGGCCGCCCACTACTAGCTGGACCCCGCCCCGCCGTTCTCGCAGACCCGTGCGCGCCCACGTCGTCGCGTTACTCAGTTTATCTGCCTTACGATTTTTGTGCCGTAGCGTCTGGATACCTTACTTGCCTTACCCACCTTATGCCCTCGTGCCTTACCTTCTGGATACCTTACTTGCCTTACCCGCCTTATGCCCTCGTGCCTTACCTTCTGGATACTTTACGTGCCTTGCCTGCCTTTGGGTGTTACCCTCTGTATATCTTACGCGGCTGTACGCCTTTCGCCTTCGTGCCGTACCTCTCGTACTTCACCATCCTCACACCACAGTTGCCTTACCCGCCTCATATATCACGTACCTTAAACGTACCGTTCATTACTTGCCTTACCTGCCTTATGTATTCGTGCCTTACCCTTTGTATACCTTACGTGCCTTACACGCCTTACGCCTTCGTGGCTTACTCTTGGGGCACCTTACTTGCCTTACCCGCCTTAAACATGGCGTATCTTACCATCGTCACACCGCAGATGCCTTGCCCGCTGCATACTACCTTGCATCAAACAGTACGTGCATACGCGCGACTTGTTATAGACCTTAACCAATTCACAGTTTACGTGCTGTACCTTCTCATACCTGACGTGTCTTACTTCACACTTTGCGTGCAATACCTGCCTCACCAAACTCTCCAGTCCAACCTCTCCAGCCCAACCTCTCCAGCACATCCAGGATGACCAGCGCTACCAGTCGTAACAGTTATTCCATTCTTACCAGCTCTATAACGTTCCCTGTCCTGTAACCGTACCCGGTCTACAAGCCTTACGAGGTCTACAAGCCTTACGAGGTCTACAAGCCTTACGAGATCTACAAGCCTTACGAGGTCTACATGCCTTACCTGCTCTACATGCCTTACCTGCTCTACATGCCTTACCTGCTCTACATGCCTTATCTGCTCTACATGCCTTATCTGCTCTACATGCCTTACCTGCTCTACATGCCTTACCTGCTCTACATGCCGTAACAGTTCTACCGCCCTTACCAACCCTACCAACCTTGCCACGTATACTAACATTACTATCATTCTCGTCACCCGTACCATCTCCACTTTCTTAGATTTACAACTCTTGTCAATCTTCCTACTGTTCACAGCTTTACATGCCTCTACAATATTTCCAGCTGTTTTCTTAACACCTTCACAAAATACATGAATTAAGGACACCAATTTTCGGCCTGGCTCTTCAAATAATGAACTCATCTATTCTTATTGACCTGTTATGTCAAAATCATGTAACTGCACTTGTTTTTATATTCCTAGCAAGAGTAAAGTATTCATGCATTTCCGTTGCCGTAAATATTTTATGACGTATCATTTCTTGAGAGCTGCTACGAAATGGTCATGTAATATATGCTTTCACCACATAACCTTTGATGAAATCACCAAACTTTGGTGTGTGGTACAGAATGGTTTGGATCAAATTGCCTGGCGCATCATCGGAAGAAATCAAATAATACACATTTTCCAAGGAAATTTGATGTAAAGATATATCAAGGTATGCATGATAGTAAATTAAAAATCTATAAGATTTTAAAAACTATAGGAAAATTCAAGCAGTAAATCCTTTTTGTTAATGCTCCTGGGTGTCTGGATGCCGCGTCGAAGGCTGTCATGCCGATGTTTTGACCAACTTCTTGTCTTCTTCACGGCTGGTTTGCAGGCCTAATGCACTATCAGGACTGATCGAGCAAGCCTGCGGCATTATTTTTTATAGTGGTATTTGGTATTCGTATATTTTATTTAATAAAAAATCAAAAAACAATATATTATTTTACGAATATAGTAGTTTACGTAACAATGGCACGAAACAGGTGATTCACGCACAAGTCGAGTTTGTCGTCGAAGCTACGCTCGGACGACTAAGAGACAAGTGCAGAAAATTACCTAGCGTCCGTGTAGGGTACAATATATTTTAACACGCCGTGAGCGAAATGCAATGTGTTATGTAAAGGAATATGAATTAAATATCAAATAACTAGAATTACTTGTACAAAAATAAATGGATTCCATGCTTTGTCGTTACTACTGTTTGTAATTAATATTGTTTCTACTATTGTTTGTAAATAATAAACAAATATGTCAAGATGAGAGACAATTGCGAATCGTTATAGACGTTTCGCACACGCTTCTTGATGTTTCGCACACTGTAAAAAAATTAGCCGTTTCGCACACGCAAATCAAGCATGATACACCGCGTTTCGCGCATGGTGTGTTAAAAGAAAATAGTTTCTACCTCGTATCTTACCATCACTTTTGAAACACCAAGTATGCCTAATCTTTCTTCCACCAGGATTCCCTCGTAAGCGTCTTCTCCAAGAAAAGTCCCTCTCTCGAGTGGCACCGCCGTCGCTTTCCCCTGCTCCGCCACGCCATCTGCATCTCTCGCGCGTGGGTGTCGCCTTCACAGCCTCTCGGGGGCCGTATCCGATGCTTCAGCGGCAGATACGTCGCAGATACGTGTCGCGTCTGCTTGCCTTCAGAGACATCTTCGCGTGTTCGTACGAGCGCCGTGAATCGTTGCCGATCTGTCTTGCTCGCAGAAGTGTCGCGTTTACAAGATTGGTAGTCCATATTTGGAATCATATTTCTATGCAGGTGGTGTGTTTTCTTTTTCTGTTATGTGTATCGTCTTGGAGGTGGCCTACTTTCTGAGAGAAGACGTGTGACATTTTGAGGCTGATTTGTGCGAATTGAAAACACGCAATGCGTTATCAAAGGCGCTTAAAAACATGTCACAACACCAAGAATTAATATTCTTCATGCAAAAATAAGTGGGTTTATGCAGCAATACCAATTCTACGTACTAAAAAATACAGGTTTTTTCTGTTAAATTTGCTTAATAATTGGTTAATTCCATAATTAATTTAATCATATTTATCTCCCGCAAGTCGGGAAGTTAAGATAAACATTTTTCATATTTTTCTGCAATCCATCATCATGATAAGCATAAAAGATTATTGATAATTTTTTTAAATAATGTATATTTTAAAAATAGTGACGTTCTTATTGTGCACTGATATTTCAATCGCAACCCAATAATATCAGCGTCCGTTCAGAAGTGCTAAAGCAAAGTCAGCACAGAACATTTCACAATGCATGTCAAACTATAAATTCGAGACTGAGAACATATCTCATGGGAAAACAAATGTGTTGACTACATGTGAAAGCAATATGCAATTTTGATAATTTATCCCTCCTAACTTAATTCCCAGTCTGGAGTATCAAACCCGATTTCAAGGATCGACTTCTCCAATTACCAATAACATTTGTTTGCGTAGCTTACCTCAGCGATAAGATATTTTCTTGTGAATTAATAGATTTTGATCTTTCAAACAACATAAAATTAATTAACATTCGATTCTCTAAGAAGATTAATATTAAATTCATACAAATGGAGTAAATTCATATAAATCCAGCTCATTAATTTTTATGTGTGTTCACCAATTTTGAGAATAAACTACTTATGTTCACTTTTTGTAACTAAAATGACACAATTTATTCCTCCTTCTTTCCACAATATTAGTAATTTCTCATAACATTTAAATCTAATAATTAATGAATTTTCCGTAAATATGGCTGTCATGCAGTTAAGTAAAATCAAGAAGAAGATTAGAATATTCCACAACCTTCGATTGTTTACCTCACTTCTAGTAACCGAGGAACTTTTCAGTACACTTTCAAATATTTAACGAATAAAATTAGTAGTGCTACATTGGGACATACATCCATTACTCGTAATTTTGCAAGTTTCGAAAACTCAGATACTTCGACGAAAATGAGAACTGTACTATTTTCTTAGCGTCCTATGCCCTATTTAAGAAAAGAAATAAAAGAAAAACGTTTTTAAAGAAAATCTACTTTTTAAAATTGCCTTTATTTCACCCCAAAGTCAGCAAAAAATACCCTTGTTCTGAAAAATGTATATGACCTTATTTAAAGATATAATTTTGAAGAACAGGTTTTATTCAGACGAAAACTCTCTATCCTCAATATTGAGGTTGTAGGAAGAAGCCAAAGCATTTTTAACTTTTGCAAATTTCGAAAATTTAAAGAATTTATCGAAAATCGGACCTGTACTATTTTTATAAGCATACCTCCCACTATCTGATAAAAAATAATCGAAAAATTGTGTGCCATTTTTGAGAAAATGTTGAAATGTACTTTAGGCTTATATAAAGTATCTAGAAAAATTCTGTTTCAAATTCAAAGGCCCGCGACTTGATCTAGATCTATTGGGCAGATTCAATTTTGGTTAAAATCTTGTTTTCGATTCGCGCTGTTCAGACGGATGGACGTTTTGTCGTAAACAAATTTTTCGGCATTTAAGACTCACAAAAGGTGAATTCTGAATGCAACCTATTAGAGTAAGTAATTCAATACGCATAGAAACAAGATTTATACACATTTCCGGTATCAGTGATCTACAATATGAATATTTCTGCCGAAAATAGCAGATTTTCGTTTCAGTATTACCTACGGTACGTGACTTACACAAAGTGGACGAAAAAGTTAAATGAATTGCTTACTATAGCCATACAATTGATTAAATGTAAACACTGAGTTTTCTATCTTGAAAGGAGTTCGTGTGACTACGGTTTGTAAAAATTACTTGTTTTTTTTAACAACCTTGGAAGCCTAGCACAAAAGTGCGTGACAGTGCTACATGCTCTGACAAATCAGAGACCCCTGAGGGTTGCCTGCCCGTGGGGCTCACAGTGTCCGCCCTTCGCAGTGACCCAGTCTGCTGGCCTGGCATGGGTCGCGCCTACACCGTGCAAGAAACCTACGTATCAGAGAGCTTCGCAGCATAGAACATCAGAACATTTTTATTTTAATGTTCTAATATAGTTTCACGGCTCGAGTTATCCAAAACAGAATTATCATTTGGGACACCGAAGCCATGGAGCTATCTATGTCATCTAAAGGCGCCACAGCTAAGTTTACCTAGCAAGGTACGATTCATTGATTGGTATTTCCTAGCGTGTCAATTACAATGATCATTATTCCCGTAAGTATAGTACATGTTTTATTACGACAATGGTAGTGATCTTCCTCCGCTGATTGGAGAAATCTCCCGCACATCGGCTTAAGCTCTTTTTCCCAACCAGCTAACTTCCACCACCGGGATAAGCTCTAAACTACCGACTGGTCTCCTGGCATATATGGTAGTGCACTGCATGTAGGTACAAGTGTGTGAAGGTAAGGGGTGTGGATAAAACATGAAAGAGGAAGGAATGATCTCGTGCTGTTCGTAGCCCGTTTGATAGGGCACTGCTACGTTATCAACATGGTATTCACCGGAGAATCCTCACAAACTATCGATCAGAGTAGCTGGCAGATAGAATTTTCTTCCAAACGCCACCTGAATTCGACCTAGCTATCTAGCCAGTGTCGAAACTCTTACCTCTGTCGGGACTTACACCCTTGGAACTCTCGGCGCAATGATATCTTTTAATGCCCCGAGCCACCTACGCCGGACGAAAGGTACGAGAGGAAAGGGGAGGCCCTACCCCTAAGGCGAATGCGTTCCCTGCCCCTCAAGTGCGGAATACTTTGAGAAAAGACATAGGAAATTCCGATTGAACGGGGATATCTCTCATTCTAGAGATAATCTGGTCGATTAAGGTATTATTTACATTTCGTTTTTATTTTCACAAAATTTCATACATTAACTTTCATATAATTGTGTTTATGAGTCTTTCTACACACTCAAACAAAACGTGGGCATCGTAAAAAACATGGAGCACAAAATTTCTATGTTGATATATATGGGATTTACAGAACCGATGTTTTCTAAATCGACATCGACACCGCTGTCGCATCCGTGCGCTGCAGATGGCGGCAGCGCTGAGAGATGGCGAGGACGTAGTCCCGACGCGCTCGAGCAACCCGCGCCACCGTCGGCGGTCTTAGGCAATTTTTTAGATTTCCACTGGGATCGCCTTCCGTCACATTACCACGCCCCCGGCCTCCCGCATGTCAGCCCGCCGCATATGAGCGCGTACGGCCCACGCATTAGGCGCCACCTGGCGCGTGGCGGAGGCGGCGGTAGGGTGGGGAGTGGGGGAGCGACTCGTGGAGGCGGGGCCGCCGGGCGGGTTCCGGTGATGGTGACGAGGACTGTGAAAAGGTGGGTGGGATGGTGACGCGAACGCAACGGATGAATTATGACGATGAGGGCTCTGACTGAGATAGCTCAGGAAGTTCAATTAATGTCGCAGCATAGTCTCTGGCAGGTAGGTCCCAGGGTTCATGTCCCGACGGTGGCAGGATTTTCGAAATTCGGTGGGTACAATTCTGCTGCTGCCTCGAGGGGGAATTCTAGTTGCCAGCTGCTCCGATCGCTAATTTTCCGTGTTTTTTTGCGATCAACACCAGGCGAATGCCGGAGTAGTAGCCTAACAAATGGGACATGTACCGCGCGCGATCTTACCTTCCCCTTCCTTGTCTCCTTCCTTGTCCTATTCTCACCCTCCACCCCGCACATTTACACGCACATGAAACACACTTCCACACATGTCACGAGACCAGTTGGAAGATTAGAGCTTACCGCGAATGGACCAGTGCCAAGCTGGTGCTAGATACCTTGGTGAGGAAAACCCCGTAAACCGATGGTAGGTCTGCGCCGGAACTCACCATCTAACGGAGAAATATTACTGCTAACTCCAACGGCGAACATCAGGCACTACTCGTACGGGATTAAGGATCTCAGCAGTTCATGCTTCCGAATCAACGATGAAGGCCGTGGCGTAGCAACTGGACAGAACGATGAGGCCGAGAACCGTGTGACTGCCAGGGGTGTGGGCGATGGCATGACATGAAAAATGATTATAAAGCAGGCAGTGCTGGTGATGGTGCTTAAGTGCCACAATAGGAAGTGGTGACACAAAAGCGGTAGGCAATTGATGACGCTGATAGCCATGGAACTGTAAATGGATGTGGGTGGGGGCGACATGAATTAAGTGATGGGAAAATGGATGCAATAGGGAGAAGGGAATACTAGACAGCTACAGACGATGATGTGTGGGGCTGATGACAAAGAGTGACAGTGTGGGGAATAATAACTTTTGGGCGATAAGGTGGTGGTGGTGGTGGTCGCATAGGACAATGGCGATTGAGGGTGGTTAGATGGTTGTGGTGAAGGTAATGGAGTGGCAGGGTAAGAAGATGGTAAAAGTGCATTAGGAATAAAATAGCGGTGAGGGCAACGGAGTGGTGACAAAAGAGTAGAGAAGAGCTAGAGACGCTAGCTGAGAATGCGATGGAGTAGAATACGAAACAGAAACTGTTATATCCAAAAAAAGGAACAGCAATTTCTAAAATTCTTTTATTACCGCAAGCCAACAGGAGATTCAATAATACAAGCCAGGTTGAACAATATTCCGTGAGATATTCCGTAGACGTAGCGAAGTTCACTGTTTAGCCGTAGGGAGAGTCCGAGTCCGTAACCGTTCTGTATCGCACTTCACTTGTCACTATACACGCACGGGCAGTCACTTCTCATTGCCCACCGCTCGCCGGGCACCGCTCTTATAGCCGCTCTTATAGGGCTGAAGGTCCGCCGGCCAGCTACCCGATAAGGGTGAGTTCTCCGGCTCCGGGGCTTGGCCGAGCGTGACGGAGCTGTGGCGTTGGTAATCGGCGCCCTCTCTTGAGCGGCGCCGGGACCAACTTCCGGCGGCAACTTTAACGGTGCGCGTTCGACCATATCAAAAACAGCGACGGGCAGATGTTGACAGTGAGAGCAACGGAGTCGCTAGAGGCGAGGAGGATTTCAGGAAAGCGATGGGAGGTTCTACCAGCGGAGCCCTCCGCCCCCAGCCGGGACAAACTCTAAACTCCCGACTGGTCTCCAAAACCCTGCCACCATCGGAACTCAAACCCTAGGTTCTCTGGGTCAGAGGTTCTGCAGTGACGTCAGGTGAAGCCCTGAGCCACCTAAGCCTGTGCTACATACGGAGATGTAATGTGAAAGAGGTGGAGTGCCGTAAAGAGCTCTGTTTTTATGTGGAAACGCGTTTCACGAGTATAGTAAATTTGGCAACACAGGCGACAAACGAATGAGTCGATGTGTGAGTGGTTGAATGCAGAAGCAGTGGTCCAACTAGGGATGGCGAAAAACATGAATGTTTTTAAAACATCAATATTTTCAAGCAGAAACCTAGATATTATAACATCGATGTTTTGCTTTAGATGTTTTCTTCACATCGATATATTTGTACAGAAGTATTGACTTCATGATATAAATAAAAATTCCAGTATATATTTTGTGAGTGGGTTGCTTGCAATCAACTGCCATTGACAAGTGTGTCTGTTGTCGACCCGCAGGCGGTATGAAACCGTTTGCTATTCGCAACCTTTCTCCAGGGTTTTAATTATTTCGTGGGTGGTAATATCATTAAACTGGATATTGAAACTTGACTACATTGAACATTGATTAGAAAACTAAGATGACAGTTAAATTTCACACAATGTGCTTGAATCTAATATTGTCGCTATAATTATGGATCACATTAGAACCTGAACATTTTAGTTCGAAATGTTTCATCATATTTAAAACATCAATGATTTTTTGGCACTGTTTCCCTCGGCATCGAATTTTTTTTATTAATGTATCGAGGAATAGATATATCGATGTTTTGCTAAACGTTGCCATCACTAGGTGCTAGGCAGTCGGTGATGTGGAGGTGACGGTCCAGGGTGTGGGAGTAGGAGGGGGGATGCAGCTGTGCGGTGCTGGGCGACGGATGGCGAGGTGCAGGTCAGGCCACGCGAGGGGTTCTGTGCTCGCCTGATGGGAGAGCTTTAGATACGTCACTCGCTGTCTGCGCCCGGGTGTGTGCTCGTTATAAATCGTGAGGCGGTAAGATGTATCTCGTGGGTGAAGTGAGCAGGTGGCAACTGCTGGGAGTAGCTCGGTTTGATTGCAAGCTGAGAGGAGAACGGCTATCGCACACACTGACTCTAATATACGACAAAAATTGCGACACGAAAATTTTTCAACAAATGATTATCACTTAGAACTAAAATATCTATTGTACACATTGCCGTTGGTCTCCAAATCACTAGTTATTGTAAAGAATAACATTTTCAACGTATATAAATTTGTTTACACAATGTATTATATGGAACAATCCTTTACTTCAATAGAAAAAAAATTGCATCTATATTTTGTATTATTTTGATACCTATTTTACAAATTACACTTTTTTCTATTATTACATTTAGTTTGTATATTTTTTTCTCAAAGCAGTATGTAAAGAGATATACGTGGGATGTGTTGTAAGGGGAATAAGTATTTCAGATTGTGCTGAGGGAAATAAGTATTTCAGAATGGACTTCCAAAACATTATTTACTCCAAATACTTTATTTTATGATTTTTATTACATTTTGAATTGTGTTTTTCATTTCAATAAACGTATTCTACATTTACATGATCGTATTTGCTTAGTAAGAGTGCTATAAAATGTCTAAAATTTTAAAACGTAGTTTAAATTGACTACTAATTTTCAGGATGTACTTTGCTCTCTTTCTTTCCCAACTCTGACAACATTTCCTATCGGTATTTCTGATAAACAATAAATAGAACCAAACGAGGTATTAATATTTAGATGCATCCAGGACAGAAGGAAGATATTATTGCTTCTGACTCAGTTGGGATACATTAAATAAGAGTCCATTCTTCTCCGTTATCACAGAATGATCTTACGTATCGTATTTTTCGCGTGCAACAATTTGTCATGAGAGACGTCATGAGAGACGAAGTTCTATGTCACTGCATTGTTCACCTTATGATTCAAACAATCAATACATGTAATGCAATGAAAATTAAATGCAATGTAATCATTGAATGAAAAATGTTCAAGACATAATCTGCAATCCAGCTTATGAAATCATACCGAAATATACGAGACCATAATAAAATCGTTCAAGGACCATTTGTCTGCTATATTACTATTAGTGCTAAATATTTTACCCATATCAGGCCTTGAAAATAAATTTATTAGAAATTAATACTTATTTATTTTTGTAGTTTTTCTAATTTTTTAGTAGATTCTTAATTCTCCTTTTTTGCTTTTTATTATATCCTGCACACCCATACGAATGTGAAAAAATCTAATTTATGACTAAAGTATTAAAATTGTTTGTTGCATCTCTCTGCCAATTGAATGCAATAAAAAGATAAAATATTAATTAACAAAAATTAAAACAGAATAACTTTTATTTCATCACACTTTTGCATATTTCGCATTAATTACTCTGAACGTCCATACAGCAATTCTGAACATTTGTTACCTCCTCTCAAACCACCTGCTTTCCTTTTCTTCCATCTCGAAGTCACTCAGCGACGACCTGCACCTTGTCACCTCAACTGCTCGTCCCGTGCCCCCCCCCCCTCGCCTCTTGCTTTCGCTCAACATCATCGCCGCCTCTGCTTTCCTCGTCGCCTCCAACTCCTCCTCTCCGGAGACGTCGACCTTCGCGAAACTTTCAAATTTTTCCTGGGGAGTCTCGCGAGTTTAAAATGCATGATTTTTTTAAAGCAAGCACGGCTCTTGCTGATGCCAGCTCAAGCGTTGCGTATGTTTACGACCGCGGGGTGGCGCCGCCGCGGGGAGGGGCGAATGGGGGGAGGGGGTGGCGCGAGGCGAGAGCGGACGCGCAAGTGTCCCTGTCTCGAGAAAAAATCTGTTCCCTTAAGCAAGGCGGCAATCCTGTAGATTGAAACATCAAGAATGCATGAGCGTGCAACGGCCGCTGCTGCTGCCGCCGCCGCCGCCGCCGCCGCCGCCGCTGCCTCCTTGGGCGAGATGTAAAACAGGAGACAGCGATGAGCCGCGGCGGGGGGTGGGGCTGAGAAGTTGGTGTGGGCGGACGGCGGCACCGATGGCGAATACGGTGGAGGCGGTGGCAGTGGCAGTGGTAAAGATGCAAAGGTAAAGATGGAGGTGGGAGACACGGAGGGGGAGGAGTAATTGGAGGACAAGGAGGAGGAATTAAATGACGAAGAGGAGGAATTGGATGACAAGGAGGAGGATAAGTTTGAGGAGAAGGATGAGAAGAAATTAGAAGACAAGGAGGAGAATTTGGAGGAGGAGGAATTGGACAAGGATATGGAAGAGTTGGAGGAGAAGGGTTGGGAAAAGAAGATGGAGTTGGAGGAGGAGTACAAGGAAGAGGATTTGGAGGAGGAAGAGGAGATGGAGGTGGAGGATGAGAGGCTGGAGGTGGAGGAGATGAACGAGTTGGGGGAGGGACGGAATGTGTAAGATGGAAGCAGAGCGATGTAGTGGATGGGCGGCGGAGGCGGCCTAGGCGGAGACGAAGGCGAAACCACCCGCGGAAGGAATAGTGCAGTGATGATGGCGCGGTGGCGGCGAGGGCGGGAGCGCCAGGGGTGAGGGAGGCACGCATCCGGGGATGGTGGCGGCAGTGGCATTGCCCAGGCAGCTGGGACGCCCCGAGCCCAGGACTGGGCGCGAAGACGCCCGTCGCCTGCGCTATAAGCAGCCGCCGCCGCCGTCGCCGTCGCCGTCTTCTTCCTCTCTCCGGGGCCCCGCGCTCTCCATTCTCGCTGACTCGGCTGGCGGGACGCCCCCTGTGCAGTGTTACGGCGCTAATGTTTTATCAGCGGCGCCCTCCATACGCGCGCACCGGGGTCTGCTCCATCTCGGGATTGTTTCTACGCAGGGAATGCTAAACAGATTTAGCGGCTGCGGTCCCGACGTATGGGAGGGGTGGGGGTGGGGGTGGGGGGCGGCTCCCGCGAACTCCTTTGCTGGCGACGCTCCCGTGGGCGCCGTCGCCGTCGCCTCAGGAGGGTCGCACCAGTCCCGAGCCGCCTATTGTGACTGCGGTTCAGGGTAGAGTGCATCAAAGTATTCTTGTAATTTGCTTTCACTTTCGTGCCCAGGTACCGTCCTTGTGCGAGGGTACTTCATAGACTATAACGGAGCCACTGCTAATGATATTGTTGCTACCTTCGTTGTTGATATTATCGTTTTCAATAATATAGATGTTGCTGTTTGTTGCTATCACATTTGTTGATGTTCATTAATTCTAATGCTTCCATCCCCATGAACAGCTTTGAAACCCTCTTGTTCCCCTGGAAATGGGGGTCTCTGTCTAATTGAAATGCAGTTAAATTAATAAATAATACTTTTAAATAAATTTGATATGACAATTAATGTTTTCTACTACCATTTGTACGATTAGATTCACGAAAGTAGAATTTTGTAAATTTTCTTGGGAGAAGGCAAATTCATACGAGTACAAGCCATTCAATAATCGTTATATATGTATGCTAAAAACTGATAAATGAAAAACAATAAAATTTAGATTATGTGCTACAAGAAATCTAACTTTTCATATTTTTACCATTAATACCTACATTATTAATAATTGTTTTTTGTATTGCTAGTACTTATCGACAAATAAAATAGATAAAGTTTAAATTTTAAAAGGAATTTTGTAAATTATTCTAATTGTTCATATTTAGACTCAAGAGTTAATTTCCACCTTCCTCCGAACTCTTTTCATTATTGTGACAAGTACCGTGATGGGGACGACGACTTCATCATTGCGGAAAACCGTTACCAATTTCATAGCAGCTTTCATTTTCGTTATCAACTCTGTGTTTCTCCACTCCCTACCTTCTCCATCGACTTCGCCACGTTTATCTGTTCCTCCTCCGCCACATTTTCCCAACGCGGGCGGGAGGTGGTGGTAAAAGGATCCCTCGTCGGCTACAGGGTCGCAGACAAATCGCGTCAGAAATATGGCGCACTTAAAGGAAGTGGATGCCGCCAAGGTCTGCGCTCGCCCTAGACGCCGCTGAAACACGTAAGACCTCTCTGAATATGCCGAGACTTGACGGTGTAGCTTGGGGTAACTACATAGCACTGGACATCTAGTACAAGCATACAAGCTTCCGACTATTAATCTTCTTACTTTTATTTTTAATTTTCCTATGCGGAATAAACGGATTCGAAATGCACGTTTTAGAGATTTGTGATACCAACAAGTTGATTTTTTTTAAACGTCTGTACTGGGAGAGATGGCTCAGGGCATCAACTGATGTAACTGCAGTCCCTCTGATCGATAGCTCCTAGGTTCGAGTCTCGACGGTAGCAACATTTCCGACGCTAGCTTATTAGCTAGGGAATTCAGTCTGAAGGAGAAATCTAGCGGCCGGCTGCTCTGATCGGTAGTTTTTCATGGTTTCTCCGATCAAAACCAGGCGAATGCCGCAGCAGTACCCTAACGAACGTGCCAGGGGCTGCGCGCGATCGCACCTTCCTCTTCCTTGTCGTATCCTCATCCCTTACACGCACACACACTAACGCACACTACATTACCTCACATGCCGGGAGAAGCTAAGGACACCGGTCAGGAGCTAAGAGCGTGTCCCTGATGGGGCGGCGCCCCGTTGGTGGGCGATACCTGGTTTGGAAAATCCCACTAGCCGACGGTAGGTTTCGCGCCGAATCTCCCCGGAAAGATCACTGCCACCTCCCGAGCAAACAACATGCACTACATTTACGGAACTAATAACCCTGGTAGTTGATGTGCCCGGAATCACTAAACAATGAACCAATCTAAACGTCTGCCCATATGCATGTGATGAACGCTAGGGCTTATACCATTTCCAGGATTTTCTTTCTCACTATCGATATGACCTCTTTCGAGTCTCAGCAATTCTAACCGGGTTTGTAGACTTGTGTGCACTTTAAATAAAGTCACAGGGACAAAATTTCCACAGAAATGGAGGAGAATTTATATAGCCAGTGACTCTGTTAGGGAGTTTTCCGAAGTTTTCCCAAGTAAATGCTGGATACGTACCCTAGCAAACGGACCACATATGGCGATATATTTCCTTCCTCCAAAGTGCCGCTTCCTATTCATGATCCGAACTTGCCACTCTTTTGAGAGAGTGTCAGTTAACCGCTTTCTTTTCAGTCCCAACTGTTCGTTTATCGATAATTTTGTGTCCATTCCAGCCATCCACTTCTTTATTGTTTTTGTTATATTGAATTCGTTGCGTTAAATAGTGATTTCCAAATGTTAGTTAATGTACCTACCACCAACCAAATTTAATTGTGGTTCGTATAAGTTATTATCAACGGAGCGCCCCCAGACCTTAATAAGAATAAAAGATGCCTGGTATTTATTTCGAAAAATAAGCCCAGCACCCAACCGAAAGAGGGGTTGAAATCGAATTATTTTTATGTCCCAGTGCCCCCTCGTTAGAATAATATGACCACTGGAGTGGGATCCTCCCTCCTCCTAGGGTTGCGTGCTGCGGAAAATGGACTACTTAATCTAATTCTAAGCGAGGGAAGGGACTTGCTTAATGGCTGTGATATAAATTGCACTGCGGATATGACAGAGCTAAGTGCTATGAAAATTAAGTCATATTTATGTATGTCATACTTCGGTATTTTGCACTGATTTGATATTATATTTTAAAGAAAACTATACAACTTAAGATCCATTTTGATCCAGATTTTTAGGGAACACATATCTCAAATAATTACAGCTATTCTTTTCAAATGTGTAATATTTTCGCCACCTATCATAATAACTCTTCGGCATTTTTAAAATTTAATTATTATTTTAATGGCATTAATTTAAATGAAAATAATATGGCGATGAATTGTCAGTGCAACGTAAGCGATAATTTTCGTACAAATGCTCAAACTTCTTTTTTATGTTTTGGAGTGAACACAACAATTTATTAGATCCAGGGAGAAGTCTGCTTACTTACACATACATATTCAAAATCTATTCTACACATTCCTTGCGATTACATTAGCTTCTCTTGCACTGCAACAGTGAGTTTTAAATGAACAGATTCACACCTAATAGCATGAATGACTTATTTCGTCATGAACCTAATTTTGACAATACAATTTTTTTAAACCTTTGAGTCTAGATGCAAAGTCATCTGCATTGAGTTTGAACGTTTACTTACTTGTATCAGTAAAGTAAATTGTCAGATTAATGACTGCCATAAAATTCACTGCAAATACACATTACTTTCTCAATTATCGTACTTTAGTTTTTTAATTTCAATAAAAGTATACATGTATCAACATGTTTCCGTTCATTTACCCTAGATCATAAAGGCAAGGTCCACCAAGCGTTATTACGAAGGCGTAACCTGACAGATTACTTTGCGTAAAAATAAATGAAAACTCATTTTTACAATGATACACAAAATTTAATGGATCAGACATGTATGACATTGAGTATGCTGTCAAACTAACTGAGATGGTTTTGACAACATTCGTTATCATTACTTCTTTGTCTTGGAAGTTCTATGGTTTGAGGCCTAGCGGTTGCTTTTTTTACAATTCCGTCGGTCCAATACAGCTCCTGTTTGGGGCAGAATTTTAGCAAACAGCTGCTCCACCTTACGTGGTACGTGGTTTCTCGGATCGGTACCAGGCAAATATTGGAACAGTACCATACCAAATGGTCCACGAACAACGCGGGATCTTTCTTACATCTTCATTCTCCTATCGGCCCTCTACATACACACACACTTGTATGCACAACACTATCGTACATATGGGAAGCTTAGAGTGGGACCTAGCTGGGGCAGTGCCCGGCTGACGGAGAGACCTGGAGGAGGAAAAACCCTTGAAAGCCAACGAGTAGGTCAGCGCCGAATCACACGTTCAAGGGGGCATAGACATCGATACCTGCCGACTGTAGTATGCACTAAACTGATGGGAGAAATGATCAAGTACTTCACGCGTCGCGTGGTTTCTCCAATCAATAGCAGACGAATGTCGGATCCGTATCTTAACAAACGGGCCACGGACCGCTCGCGATTTTTCCTTTCTCTTCCTTGCCTCACCCCTCCCTTACACTCTCTTACACTTTATGCACTACACTTCTGCACGAGCTGTGAGACCGGTCGGAAGCGTAGAGCTTGTATTGGCTACGGCGGTGACCCGCTGGTGGGAGATAACGGGGGAAAACTCCGTTAGGGGACGGAAAGTCGGTACCGGATCGTACCATCTAAGAGGAGATCACCGCCATTTCCCCAGGAAGAGCATTCCCCACACTTACGGGACGCGAGTATTTGACAAACAGCTAAATCATATTTAGATTTCATCCAATAATAAATCCTTTCATAAGATATTGATCCCACATCAGATCTGATTCAAATATCAGAAAATGTTATCCCACTTCAGATTCTCCCACATTGTACTTCAGATCCGATTCCACATCCTTATCCCTCGTAAATTTTGTGGTATTCAGTACCCGCTTACGGGACTAACGACCTTTGCAGTTGACAGGTCCGGAGTCACTAATCAATCCCTTAACCAAAGTACTTACTCACCCGTTTGCCCTGACCGGCGCTCCCTGCTCCGACACACGGACCCTCGCGGAGCCCCAGGATTTGCGCCGTGCGCGCGGGAGGTGGGGGTGCAGGCGGGGCCGGCGGCGCGTGGGCGGGGCGGGGCGCTTTCCATTAGGCGCGGCGCGCGCCCTCGTGCGCCGGAGGTAAATAGCCCCTCGGGCGGGACGTGCGCGGGCAGCGCGTTCCGCTGCCGCCGCCGGACGCAATACCGACGTCGCGGCGCGGCGGCCGGCGGCTGGCCAGGCCGCGTGCGGGCACGCGCGCCGCAATATCGTGCCGGCCCCCGCGCTCCACCCCACACACGACGCGGTCCGCGCCGCGCCGCGCTGCGTCGCCCCGCATGCGAACGAACGCGCCACTTTGAATGCGTTGCCCGCGCCGGCCACTTCCCTCCCACGCCGGGGTCCCAGCTCCCGCTGTTTTACCGCGTCTCCTGCGGTGGCGGCCGGTTTTGTCCGGCCCAACCGGACCCGGCCGGCGCCGTCTATCCACATCCAACCTCCTCCGGCCCCCTCGAGCTCCGTCCAACCTCGTCCAACCCCGTCCAACCCCGTCCAACCCCGTCCAACCCCGTCCAACCCCGTCCAACCCCGTCCAACCCCGTCCAACCCCTTATAACCCCTTCTAACCTCTTTCAACCCCTACCAATTCTGCTCAACCCGCCCAACCCCGTTCAACCACGCCTAACCCCACCCGACCCCACCCGACCCCACCCGGCCCCACCCGGCCCCACCCGGCCCCACCCGACCCCAGAAACCCCGTCTGACCCTATACGATTGGTCCCGCGCAACGTTGTCCAACCCCGTCTTGATCTTGCCCGACCCCGTCCTACCCCGTCCGACCCCGTCCACTGTGGTAGTACCATTGTACTGTTCTGGTTCTGAGCTGAAGTCCGGCGGTCGCCCTTTTACCCTCTCATACTCTCTTGCGTCTTCTAAAAACAATTTCCTGCGACCCTACAATTGCGCGCAGGGGAAGCTGTCGTGGCTACGTAGGTGGTCTCGATTTCTGGTGGAGAGTTGTAGATGACAACCTAGACTCTGAGTTTTGTGGCGACACATGTCGAGCCAATGAGTAGGCTTCTGGTTGTCGGTCTTGCCCGGTAACTCACCAATCGAGCCGATGGTCGCCTTTCGGGTGAAGATTCTTCGGAATGCTCTGGAATCTACGGGAATCCAGCGGGAACCTAATACCATCCGCCAGGTTGCCTAAGTTTTGGCGATTCTCACGTAAATAGCCTAAATGTGTAGGCAGAGAGGAGACGGAAAGGGGAGACCCAAGCCGCCGGGACCTTAGTGTGGGTGGTCCCCCGTTGGATTCGGGGTTTCCACGTGGCAGTGGTCTGAAACACTGGGCAACGAGGAGGGACTCGTATCCAGCGCTTGATTGCCGCACATTGAATGGACTTCGATGCTGATCTGGAAATTGGAAGATCTGAGTTGGCAAGACGGCCCCAACCGTGGGATTCAATGAGGAGGTCGCCTTGAGGGCAAACCGGGGGGATCCAGATACCAGCCTGGCGGCGAACTTGTGCGTCGTCGCGGCGTTAGGGTAAAGGCGAACAGCTTTGGGACTTGTGTCTCTTGGTAGAACAAGAATTGGTGTGGAGTAGTAGCCCACGCAGAGGCTAGGGTCCCTACGATTTTATAGTTAAATTTGGATAACAGGAGCATGATAGAAATTTAAACTTTTGCGCTTGGAACGTCCCTAAACGCAATTAAGAAATAAAAACCGACCGGGTCGCTGTGAAGTAGCAGACTTATTTGGTACTTCGGGAACAATATCAGTCAATACAGTTTGTCCGTTTTCAATGTGTGCAGTTCGAGAATTTGGGAGTAAGGAGATTAATTTGAATTGAATTGGTTTTGGAGTAATTTGCAAAATACAGCAACACTGTCTTCCCCAAATTGATTTCGATCGACGACTCTCTTGATGTGTGGACCAATTAAATTAATAATTAAAGGAAATCAGTTGTGTTTTACTATTTATTACAATAAATTACTAGTAAAGGAGTTTGATTTCGATCTGTCATTTGGACCGGTTACTCCTAGTATTGAATATAAAATTAAAACATTTTTTAACAGATCGAATCATTTCTACAGTTACAATGGTAACGAAAAAGTTATATTAATTGTAAAATTGTATTACTATAAATTATTACGATATTAAAATACTATTAAATCTCTTTCTTAATTCCTTCGTTTGCAGAGATATTAAATCAATTCATTTAGTTGTCAATTTTTATAAATGTTGGGAATACAATGAAACGTGCTTTTCTTGCTTGAAGTACATTTCTCAGGAAATAATTATAATTCCTTTTATTACACATGAATTTCTTGAGTAAATAATTATTGTTCAAAATTGCATACGTGATTACTATAATTGCATTAACTTTAAAGCAGAGAAGCGAATAACTTTCACTCAAAACACATAATAAGAGCATTATGTTTGGCTATAAATAGTTCATCACTCTTCTGATGTGAATACCACGCATGTAAGAATTGAATTATATTTCATCTAAAAACCACGAAAATAATTATTTCCAATCCCATTAAGGTTCTAGTAAACGTGATTGTCGTACGTCTTGACACTGTCTGTAGAAGCGCTGTGTGAATAATAGTCTGGACACGTTTTGACTAGTTTTCATGAAGAATTAGATTTTTTGAAACTAGGTGTATTAAATACATTATTTCTGTGTGTATATTTTTTAATCAGGTGACATAACACTATAAGTTACATATGAATAAAAATATTTGTACATTAGTACAATATAACTAGTACCATTATACAACATAACTAGTACAATACACCACACTACACAAAATGCTACATTACCCATTACATCGAGCTTCATGCTGTGCTTTTCTATGACTAATAGTGAGATGAAACTAAGTCGTCAGAATTATAAAAAGGTAACGAAATTATTTAAATTTTATTTAGAATAAAATAGAATTTTAGAATATAATTAGTAATTAAACATGTTTTCAATATAAGTAATTCACGAAAATAAGACCGAATGTCGGTAGCGAATGGGAAGGCATGATAAGTTAGACAAATGCCAAGGTGCGTACTAGTTTTTTAACTCTATTAAATTACTGGAAGTAAATGATATTTTGAGAGTAATGGTAATGAGTAGGTAATGTGTTTTGAGAAAGTTTAATTAGAAATTGAAATTACAAAATTATAAATTCGGTACTTTCGGGTATGGTGACGGAAGGAAGCCTGCCAAATTTCTAGTGAAAGAAAAACTGACTCCTAGTGCAAAAAGAGAAATTAGACGACCAAAGAAGGCTGTGAAGTCATCGAAAGGAAAGTGGAAAATTACACAAAAGGGACAATATAAATTTGTTCCTGGCCGAAGGTTATTTTGATACTCAAAATTAAAATAGAATCAGATTTAAAATGGCTATTTTTTAGTTCTAAATTAGGTGAAAATTGCACATATCTGCGCACGAAAGGTTGAAATGTTGAACGACATTGAATGTTAATTAGTGTTAATGTGAATTTTTTATCATTTGTAATTAAAGGGTAAATGGTAGATGTAATATTTGTAGAACAGTTTGATCTCACGCGGGTGCAAAGAAGATGAAATATTTGTTTAGTAAATAGAGTGATGGAAAGAGAGAGAGAGAGAGAGAGAGAGAGAGAGAGAGAGAGAAAGAAAGATAAAGAGAGAGAGAAAGATAAAGAGAGAGAAAGATAAAGAGAGAGAGAGAAAGATAAAGAGAGAGAGAGAAAGATAAAGAGAGAGAGAGAGAGATAAAGAGAGAGAGAGAAAGATAAAGAGAGAGAGAGAGAGAGAAAGATAAAGAGACCCTGATAAAACGAATTTGGCACATCTGTCAACGTAAACTTTCTTTTGAACCAAAGCAGAAAGGGGAAATACTGGATGCTTGAGAAGCAAGAAGCCAGCCATTCTTATTCAAATCTCGGGCGTTGATTGGTCACTTGCGAAGAGCAAGAGCGTTGCTTGTGAGGGCATCTCGCGAAGGCAGAAGCTGGAGCGCTCGGCAGAGAAACTGCTTCAATAAGACCTTCCGTACCGAAAGGCCCCGCGTTGTCGAAATGACGTCACAGTAATGTTAGTTTCTCTATTGTTGTAGCAGCTGAGAATTTTTCATTAATAGTGACTTCCGAGAAAACTTTTGACAGAGATCGTAAGACAAAATTTTACTTCTATCGTCACATTGACCTCCGACCCGTATCTTCCGCCCAGCTTGACGGGAGCTCTCTACGGCGAAGGACTGGATTCTGGAACGTAGTAAGAGCTGCAGAGAAGATTCTTTTAATAAACTAACAATTTCTTATTAGCGATTTATAAAATGTAATTGCTCCTGCGAGGTAGACCAAACTACTGTCTCGGAACGCCGAGGATTTATGTAAACGAACCAATATTTTAATATATTTGGCTTTACTCTTTTATATATTGTTGTGTTTCAGTAATTCCATGAAAAATTGTTAATTATTATAATATTAATTGCACGCATGCAATTAAAGCTCTACAACTACCAATGAGAACTCAGGAAAGGGGTAACAATCGTTCACAAAGGACACTAAGAATAGAAAGTGTCTCCATACTAGTATACTGAATTGTTGTAATGTGAAATAACACTATTGTATTCAGCATGGATAAGTGGGACCACAAGCCCGTTTGTTTGACTAACGGAACAAAGAAAAAAAACATAAATAAATTAAAAATATGAATGTGAACCATGTTTTGTGTAATCATATTACAAGTGTGATAAAATATTAACTTCAGTTATATTAAGCCATTCTCTGCAGTATGTTAACAAAAATCCTTATCAGAAGTGACTCGCTTTTCTTTTTCCTAGATATATAGAATCTATTATCCCTCATACGTGCCTTCACGTTTTCTAGAAATTACTGTTGGACTTTTTCTTGGTAATGTCTAATAGTTGATATGGAATATGTTCAATAGCTCCAATGTTTATACTGTTTTCTCTTCATCTAAGTCACAATTCACTCCTATCATCGTTCCTTTTCGTGAACATATCACTGGTGCAATTATACCATCATTTATCCACTAGTTTCGTCAATTATTATAATGTAAATCTTAGGATATGTTATCCTTGCATAGGAATGTCAATAATAAAACCCGGGCCAAACTTAATGTAACGTATTAGGAGGAATTGAGAATATTTTAAAAGGAATTGTCATATTTAAAGTTACTAAATGTTGTAATTACGTTCTAACAGGGTGAATTAGCATGTATTTGCGAATTAGCCTACTGAAACTTGACAGAGCCGGAAATTCTAGATTTGAATCTCCAAGGTTGCGAAATTTTCACACCAACTAGGTCAATAAATGAGTGGCGTTTTAATGCCCGAGAGAGAATTCTCAAGGCTGTTCTGATCAAGCGTTTCCTAGTTTTCTCTATTTTTTTACGAAACGGATGCAGCTTTTCTTCCCCATTCTTCCCCTGCTTGAAAGAAGCGCCGATCCTCCATCTTCATCTGATCCATTGTCCATGATCTGTCGTTGTCCTGAAGACTCAGATAGTTATACGAGTACACAAATATCAGGCAATAACTCAGATTAGATTGAAACGTCATTAGAATTACAATTTTTTTCTTCATTCTATAAAAGTTAGGAATAACAGTGCAGGTTAAAGTAAGGAACACCTGTATATGAGAAAAGACACACTTTAAAAAAAGTTGGTAAAAATGCAGGTAGGCAATATGAGTAGAATTGAACTGGACACGACAGACTGCTTGGAAAGAAGAGGAAGAAGAAAAGTAGAAAGACAAGATACTTTAGGACACAAAGTAGGAAGATGAATTGTTGACAGAATTTGGAATTATAAAGGCAAGATCAGCAAGAAACAGAGAATAATATTCAAGTTCAACCAGGTGATGTGAAAATGAATGGTTTAGAAGCTATGAGAGTATAGAACTGATAGTTGATGAAAGTATTTTTCATAGTTAAGATGAACTATTGATTACAAGAACATTATTATTAATATTCATTGGCCTGGGTGAATGTAGACGGTTTACAAACTAAATGTGCGTAGAGAAGATATATTCTAATAATGTTAAAACCCAAATTATTTAGATAGGACATAGACAGCAAGGAAATGATTGTTAATTCACCACCCTACATAAAGTTAGAAGGCCTTCACCCTTGGGTTTTTTATTAACAGACTATTATTACAATTGACAAAATCTTCGTTAACTGGGTCGAATTGAACCCCTGTGTAGGTTCTATACTACCGGCTGGCTGCACTGATCGGTAGTTTTGGATTTCTCGGATCAATACCCGGGGAATCCCGGAGCAGTACCTTAACAAACAAGCTACGGATTGCGCGTTATATTCGTATTTCTTTCTCTCCCTCGTCCTCACCCCTTACACACACACACACACACACACACACACACGTACATACACACTTAAACTTGCATGCACTACACTATCACATTTGTCGGGAGACCAACCGGGAGCGTAGAGCCTTTCTTGATAGAGGTGGTGCCTCGCAAGATGGATCGCCTGGATGGAAAATCGCACGCAGGCCGACGTGTTGGTCTGCACCGGATCTCACTATCCAGCAGGGAAATATCCCCACTCCCTCTCGGGTTAAAACATTCACTACCATACTAACGCGACTAATGGACCAGACAGCAGCATGCCACGAAACAATCAATCAAAAGCTTACTTAAAACCCCCGCACCACGCGCGTGACGCCGAAGCCACGACGAGCAGCCTTTGTCGTAGGGCAGGCGCTAGTGCGCGGGCGCCGTCGGCGGCGGGGGAGAGGGGGGCGGGGGCGGGGGACGAGGCAGAGGGAACGGAAGGAATTCGCCCGCGCGCGCATTCCAGGCGACGCGGCGGAGCTCATATCCGCCAGCGAATCCGATCATTACAGCCGCACAGATATTATACCGCCTGACCCTCGCCGCCCGGCGCGCGCTCCCCGTGCGGCGGGGCGTCGCCCCTTATGGAGGGAGCGGCCGCCGCCGACCCACCGCGGGCGCGTTAGCCCCTCGCTAACGGCGACGCGCATTACGGGTGATGTTCCACTTACGTGTTGGAAGAAAGAACGCCGGCCGCTAGGATCCTTCTTGAAGCGTGCCTAAATTATTTGTCCATAGGTACTGACTTCGGTTACTTCTAGACTAATCGATACTTTTAAACTATATTTTCCATGCATTACCGTTGATATGTCACTTGGGTGTTAGAAAAAAACGGCGTCAGCTAGAAACTTTCTCAGACGACAAAGCGTGCCTAAAGTGTTTGTCCGTAGGTATTGACTTCGGTTACTTCTAAACTAATCGATACTTCTAAATTATATTTTCCATGCATTACCGTTGATATGTCACTTGGGTGTTAGAAAAAAACGGCGTCAGCTAGAAACTTTCTCAGACGACAAAGCGTGCCTAAAGTGTTTGTCCGTAGGTATTGACTTCGGTTACTTCTAAACTAATCGATACTTCTAAACTATATTTTCCATGCATTATCGTTGATATGTTACTTGGGTGTTAGAAAAAAAACATCGTCAACTAGGAACCTTTTCAGACGACATATAGGGATGGCAAAGCGTGCCTAAAATACCTGTTTATCGATATTGGCTTTATGTTGTAGCCAGTCATTTGTAACTTCTGAATTATGGTTTCTACACTTTACGGATGATATACCACGTACTTGTTAAAAAAAAAGAACAACTTAGAACTTTCTCAGAGGATATAGGGATGGCAAAGGGTGCCTTAAATATCCTTGTATGGACATCTTCTAAGCTAATTGGTAGTGTTAAACTGTAATATCCTTGCTTTAATAATGATGTTCCACTTACATATTAGAAAAAATAATTTCGTCAACTCGGAGCGTTCTCCGACTATATACTGATGTCGAAGCGTCCTTAAAATATGCATATATAGATATTGGCTTGACGTTCTTCTAAATTAATTGACACGTTGAAATATAATTTCCACTCATGATGTTTCGCTTACATGTAAGAAAAAAAGAACGCTGTCAGCTAGAAACTTTCTCAGAAGATATAAGGATGGCGAAGCGTGTTAAAATACCCGTTTATCGTTATAGAATTGAAGTTGTTAAAAATTAAGTGATACTTCTAAACAACAATTTGGACGCTTTACGGTTTATATACCACGTGCTAGAAAAAAGGTCGTCAACTCAAAACTTTCTCAGACAAAATACGGAAGGCAGAGTGCCTAAAATATTGGACGTCCATATTGAATTGAAATTGTTCTTAACAAATTCATATTTCTAAAATACGATTTGTGTATGCAGATGATGTTCCACCTACGTGTTTGTGTTTTTTTTAGTTTCTCAGAAAGGCACTGGGATTGCAAAGCCTAAAATATCCGTATATTGAGATTTACGTGAAGATCTTATAAACTAATTTATACTTCTAAGCTGTAATTTCTAAGCATTATGAATGAGGTTTCACTTACGGGTTAGAAAAATGAATGTCGAAACTCTGAACATTCTCAGATGACACAAAGAAGGCAAGCATGTCTAAAATATCCGTTTATTATCAGTATTGGCTTGAAGTTATTATAAACTACGTGATGCTTGTTAATCACAATTCACACAACAACGCTTTAACGGCAATTTCAACGAAAGTCGCCATCTCGGAACTTTCTCAGACGACATAGGGATGGCACAGTGTGTCTGAAATACCCTCATTGTCAATACTGGCTTGAAGTTCTTTTAAACTAATTGATTCTTCTAAACTAATTTCTACGCATTACGGATAATGTTCCACTTAACTGTTAGGAATAAGAACATTCACTACTTGGAACATTCTCAAACGACTTGTCTTCAATCTCTTCTAAACTAATTGATATTCTTATACTATAATTTCTGTGGATGCCAATTGATGTTCCATTTACATGTTACAAAACATAATATAGACAATTCAGAACTTTCTGAAACGATAGAGTGCCGGCAAAATGTGCCTCCAATATCCTTATACCGATATTAGCTTGACGTTCTTCTAAGCCAATTGATTCCCTAAACTATATTATCATCGCATTAAGAATGATGTTTCACTTGTGTACTACAAAAGAGCGTTGACTACTCGGAACTTTCTCGAATAACTTAGGAATGGCAAAACTTGCCTATAACATCTTCAGTTCGTCTTCACACACACTATCAATATTGATTTGAAGTTGTTCAAAACTAATTGATCCTTCTAAACCATAATTTCTACTACACATAATATATCTTCATTGTTGCTTTTGCGAATTGGAATGTTGCCACAAGAGCAAGCTACTACGTACTTATAAAATTGAATATATATTTAACTGAAATATCGATATACCGAATTGTAAACTTCATTAACTCCTGAACAAAAATGAGGGTATGCATTGCACTATCAAATTAAAGAAGAAAGACCACAGCTCAAAACTTTCTCTACATTCGCAAGGAAGACGGACATCCGTAAAATAGCCTATATAAATTTTGAAAGATTATTGTAATAAGTGAATCTAATCCTAACTTCAAATCTTCAACGATTTGAATTGCATAGAAAGCAATGTTTTTTAAATATATAAACTATCATTCATCGCACACTACATTGATATGTTACACCGATTTTTTTTTAATTTGCGAAGATTCCGCTTAGGCAAGCTACAGCTTGTAATGTTGTGTAAATATCAAACTCGAGTAACTACATACCGAATTTTCTTTTTTTTATTAGTACTTTACTCCTTTTCTAACACCGATGCCAAGCATTACAGATGGTATTCCACTAACGCGTTAGAAAAGACTCATGAACACTCAAACGTTTTTCTAGAAATGGCAACTTGCTTAACCCTACAAAGGACAAACTTGCTTAATCTTACAAAGGAGTTGTGTGTCAGAGACGCAACTAGTGCCGAAAGCTTCACCCACCCCATTTCTCTACTTTGACTAATATTGTAAATAATGAATACAAAATTGTTGTCTTGTAACATTTAAGTTTTGTTCTGAACATTTAGCAACCATAATGGGACGATAGTGATCATAACAAAATTCGCGTGACGAGGTACTTTTGCGGACGCTTCTCAAAAGTCATGTGTGGACAGCAATCAAATGTGTACTGTCAGAGACAAAGTCATTTAGGTGTATCTCTAAACCCCAAAATAGTCGGCTACAGAACTTGTATTTCAGAAGAGTTGATCAAGATCCTCTAAAATAGTACAGCAAACAAAGTCCATCAAAAAAAAAGCCATCAGCAGTATTATACATTAAAGGTTTCTTTTTGAATCTTTAACACATTCCGTTGTCAATCATTGATTGGCATGACAGACTATCTTTTCAATTTTTGTAGAAATGTCTGCTTCCTCCTCCTCCTTCCTCTCCTCATCTTTCTTCTTCTTCTTCTTCTTCTTCTCATTATTATTATTATTATTATTATTATTATTATTATTATTATTATTATTATTATTATTATTATTATTATTATTATTATTATTATTATTATTATTATTATTATTATTATTATTATTATTATTATTACTGCTCCTACGGGTCAATATACTTAGCACCAGATTTGACCTCTATTCTACATGTAAATGCATGTCCTTAACATGCAAATTTGCTCACCCTTCAATACCTTTCCCATGATGAAGTTCCTTCTGCTTTCAAACAGATCCTACATTTTCTAGAGGTTTTATTTTATAAATCAAACTATTTCTTTTTTATTTCATTGTATTACATAGATTCTTTAGTCAACAGATCTGATACTTAGAAATTCTCCTTGGGCAACCGCATTTGAATCCCCCGAAGTATTTCGACCTCAGGAAACTCTTCCTCCGTCCTCCAAATCCCGCTTACTCAGCTGCCGCCTTCCCAGCTCGGCCGCCGGCCTTGTTACGCCCCACCCACGCAGCTTCCGCCGACGTCACTTCCGCCACTCGGCGGAACTCTCTCCGCGCGCCGCTGCAGCCACGCCGCCACCGCCGCCCCTTGAACTGACCCCCGCGCATTTGAATATCAATATCTCAAGGGGGCCCTGAGCCGCGCTCCTCCGGTGCCAACTTTCAATTTCACGCATCCTGCCCCACCTCCCCGCCCCGCGCTCCCCTCCCTCCACCCCCTCCGCTTGCCACGCGCGCGCGCCGCTCCGCCCCCGAAAAATTAATTATAACGCAGGCGCTCCCGCGGCCGACCGCCCTCCGCCGCGTTGGCCAGCGCCGGGGCTAACTGGGTAAAGGCACACGGGGCGAAGTTGGAGGAGGGCGGGGTGAAGCAGGGCCGGTCGGATGGAACGCGGGAGGTGGTAGCGGGTACGGTATGGGTTGGTCCTGGACGTGCAGGGGCTGGATGCGGCGGGGCTGGAGATGCCGGGGGCGGACGGCACGTGTCTGTTTGTGGCGGGGCTGGAGATGGCGGGGCGAACTGCGCGGGGCTGGACGTGGCGGAGCTGGACGTGGCGGGGCTGGACGTGGCGGGGCCTAACGGAGCGGGGCTGGACGTGGATGGCTGGACGTGGAGGGCTGGACGTGGAGGGCTGGACGTGGAGGGCTGGACGTGGAGGGCTGGACGTGGCGGGGCTGGACGTGGCGGGGCTGGACGTGGCGGGGCTGGACGTGGCGGGGCTGGACGTGGCGGGGATGGACGTGGCGGGGATGGACGTGGCGGGGCTGGACGTGGCGGGGCGAACTGCGCGGGGCTGGACGTGGCGGAGCTGGACGTGGCGGGGATGGACGTGGCGGGGCCTAACGGAGCGGGGCTGGACGTGGAGGGCTGGACGTGGAGGGCTGGACGTGGAGGGCTGGACGTGGAAGGCTGGACGTGGAGGGCTGGACGTGGCGGGGCTGGACGTGGCGGGGCTGGACGTGGCGGGGCTGGACGTGGCGGGGCTGGACGTAGCGGGGCTGGACGTGGCGGGGCTGGACGTGGCGGGGCTGGACGTGGCGGGGCTGGACGTGGCGGGGCTGGACGTGGCGGGGCTGGACGTGGTGGGGCTGGACGTGGCGGGGCTGGACGTGGCGGGGTGAACAGGGCGGATTTTGTGTGGTCGAGGTGGTTGTGGTGGGGTGCACGTGATGGGAGTGGTTGTGACGGAGATGGACGTCGCGTGGTTGAGCGTGACTTTGCGGGGATGGACACGGCGGGACAGCACGAAAGGGCGGTACTAGTTAAAGACAGAGAGGGCTGGACGGGGAGGAGCCAAGAGGTGGAGGGACGGGGTGGGGTGGAGGGTGGCAGGACGGTACGGGAAGGGGCCGGCCGAGAGCAGGGAGCCCGGCTACGGTCAAGCGGCAACTCGCCAACTCGACGGGCCGAGTAACCGGCCGCAGCCAGGCGCTCGCAATCAGATTTACATACGACCGCACCGCCGCCCATGTTTTATACCTCACACCCCGGCGGCGGCGGCCGCAGCGGAGGTTCAGGGCCGGGCTGCTGCCGGGCGGCGGATAATCTGGGCGGCGGGCGTCCGGTCACGCCCTCGCCACCAAGTCTCGGCAGCCGCGCGGGCGAATATCTGCCCGGTGGCGACGGCCCGAATCCATCTTTTCCCCCTCCGGCCGAGTGGAGACCTGGCCACATTAAAAAGCGTCCTCCTTTGATCCCGGCGGATGGATCGCTGCGGGTTCTGCAAACCGATGAGAGAGGGGCGGCGGCCGCGGGCGGGCGGAGGCACCCGAGGGAAAATGCGAGCGCGGCGCGGCCGGCGGCAATCGGCGGCCAGAGGAAAGGCGCAGACGCCGCAGGGGCTGCGGGCGTCGGATGCTGGCAGGGACTGTATCCCGGCGTCCGGCGCCGGTCGCCCCGCCGTCCAGACCGCTGCAATCCTGCCCCTCCCCTCCCCTCCCCTGCTCGGCCTTCCTGCCCCTTCCCTCTCCGCCCAATTCGCTCCGTCGCACCCTCCACGCTTTTTGCGAAGTCCTCCCTACACTCCTCGCAACATCCTCCTCGCTCCGCCCTTTCACTGCCCTCCCCGCCACTCTCTACCCCGTCCATACCTTCCCTACACTTCCCCGCCATTACGAACTCGCACCGCAGCACCTTTCAAGCCCGGCCCCTCACTGACTGCCCTACACCTTCCCTTGAAATCTTCCCCTTCCCACCCTCACTAACCCTCTCGCCCCCTCCTCTTCCTTCTGCCCCTCGTCTCTCCTCTTCACTCCCTTTCTTTCCATCCCCGTCCCTCATTATCCATGTCTTCCCTGTCTATTCCCGCTCTTCTGCGTCTCTTCCCGCCACTCCTCGTCTCTTTCCGTCACACCCCATCTTCCCCCGTCTTTCCCTGTCTCTCCTCGTCCTTACTCGTCCCTCGCCGTCTCTACCTCTCCTCGAACTCAACCACGCCCTTACCCGCTCGTCCACCAACACTCCGCCCAGCCCGTCTCCCGTCTGTCCACCAACGCTCCTGCCTCGCTCCGTCTCCTCCGCCCCTGAGTCCCCGGCTCTTCCTTCATCTGCCCCCACCCCCGCTCTTACCCATTCCATTTCGTCTCCTGCGCGCCCGCCGCAATCCCGCCATTTGAGCTCTGCCCCCGCGCGCCCCACGGCTGGTCCCCGCTCCTCCTCCTCCTCCTCCACCGCGCCGGCTCTTCGCGTCGACCCCCGGCCGCCCGTAATGGCGCTGGCCCCCAGCCGGCGGCGGCGGCGACGGGGGCATATTGCTCGGAGAGATTTTCTGCTGTGGAATGCCGGAGGGCTCGCCCGCATTGCTGGTGCGTTCCCTGGCCGCCTCCGGCCCCCCGCCCCCGCCCCCGCCCCCGCGCAAATGCCGCTCGCGCTCCTCGCAGAAGCTCCCGCTGCGCGCCGCCCAGACGCTGCCCTCGATTCTGCCACCCGCCCTGGGGAGTACTATCTCGCCGCCCTGACGTCGCACGACGGGCACTGGCTCGCGCCGTTCACTTCACTGGCATCGCCTTTCACTCTCCGCGGTCCACCCTTCACTCGCCTAACCCATTACTTCGCTAGCCTAGCCCTGTACATCAGTCGTTTCGCGTTTTACGTTAATCGTCTCGCTCTTTACGTCAGTGGTCTCGCCCTTTACGTCAGTGGTCTCGCCCTTTACGTCAGTGGTCTCGCCCTTTACGTCAGTCATCTCGCTCTTTACGTCAGTCGCCTCGCTCCATATAACAGTCGTCTCTCTCTATATATCAGTCGTCTCGCTCTATACATCACTCGTCTCGCTCTTTACGTCAGTCGTCTCGCGCTTTACGTCACTCGTCTCGTTACGTCACTCGTTCACCTCACCTAGACTTTACCTGGGCGGATTCACCGTTGCGCAATCTAGGCAATTTTAAACTGGTGATCGGCATTTCAGTAACGCCTTCCTTGATTTATTACAAAACGATATTTTTGACAAAAATAAACTTATTTTTTTAAAAACTTGGTGCGTTGGAATCGATCAACGTCTACAGATTGGGTTCCCATGTTGCGAAACCCTTTGTTGCCACAATTTATGCAAAAATTGAAAGAAAATATATCGCAGACCAGTTTTCCTTCAGCTTTTCGAAGAGGGGGAAGTCCCAACAATTTTAAACAAAAATATTGAACCAAACTAAAATTCAGATAATTTGACTCTCTACATTAGTTAATACATTTTTTCAATAAGCAATGTACGAAATTAATTGAAGAAAAAAGAATTTGGAAAGAGGGTAGCCAGTTGTATAAATTAGTCTCATTTCTTCGCCGAGCATCACACATCTCTCACAACTAACACATGTCAATTTATATTTAGACCCATTATGTTTCACAATTACGAAGAAAGACAGTAATTTCAAATGCAATTATAATTTTATGAATATGTATTTAATATTAATATAATAATGAATATTACACTTTACACATTTTTATTTCATGTTATTGTTTTTTAAAATTTTCTTCGGGTGTTTTCAGTACTTATTCTCCAGGACTTAATTAAATAACAATGCAATCACTATTCACTGTTAACTCCGAGTTCCATATGCTACTGAAAATGTAATTGAAATGTTTTATATTTACCAAGATATGTTCATGTACGTAGTAGGGAACTATGGCAAAGATATCCTGCTGCCAACCTTAACTTAAAAACGTAACGCATCACATATAATTATAAGCATTGAAAGATACAGTCACTAATCTTTGCAGTTAGAAGTCTTCGAATTTTTAAAAAAAGAACTATTTTCGCTTCCCTATCTGTTATATCATACGCTCTTTGAAAACGCGCAAAAACACAAAATGTCGACTGGTTTCAATAGATAGATTACAACTCGCACAATGGAAAATTGGCAAATAAAGATAGATAAACGTTCATACTTTTCATTTAAACCAAAAACCACATTTGTTTGAGTAGAAAATTCAAATTTCTTTCTAAATGAAAACTCTTATTGTTTTAAATAATATCATAACAATTCCAAACGTAAATATTATTTGCTGGCATTAAGAGTGGAAAACAGAAATCTATAAATGTTTATCTATTTTAGAGTCGGTGCGTCTACTGGTTTGAAATGTTATTTAAGAGACGTTACATCTTCTTAATTACTTTTCATTCAATCTCACGACGATGCCACTTTAAAATATTAGATTTAATTAATTTACCTCACGAATACTCCGAATGAAATGCAGCAGTCGGAAGCCTGTGGTTGTAGTAAACTCAAAAGGCAAGAACGTAAGAATCCCTGAATAAAGAATCTATTGAATGACACGTGGTCTCTGGATTTGTTCTCAGTCTCCACCACCCACTCTGTGGACGAGCACTTGGAGAAATTCAGCCCCTAAATTATTTATACCCCGAGATAGAGAAAAATTCGGTCTGTAGAATTCTCTGTTTGGGGGAGGCGATCAGAAAAAATTCCGCGGTGAGCAAAAAGCCCTGGCCTACGCAACCGCTGCCCAGTGGGAAGAAATCCAATTACCAGGGAACAAATTTTTTAATGTAATTCTATAATTATTGTTTTAAACTAATTTCTCGCTCTCTGCGCATCTTTTGCAATAATGCTAACTTGACGCATGGTGTATGTGCCATTTATTACTATAATTAAAAATAAAATATATTTAAACTGATATCATGTTTCTAACAGCATCATTATTTCTACACTACATACCGATTTTTATATAGTCTTGTTCAGTCACCTGAGAGTTTATTTTGATCCTCATTTCTACCAAATCAAATTTAAAGGCGAACTCACACGTAGAAATGATACCAATTCCCTTCCCCAACGTTGCATAACGTGTTTCGGGACAATGGTTTTTCATATTATTTTTGTCATTTCACCAATGGAGAATTTTCGCGAGGAACCAATGTGTTTATATAGCTTGCTGCACTACTACACATGTCGTGAGACAACTGGGGAAGTTAGAGCTTATTTTTGCTGAGTCGTTGAACCGCAGGAGATATCTAGACTGGGTGAAAACTCTCAAGTCGACTTATAGTACAGGATCTCACGTTCCAGTCTGTGAGGAAAACCGTCGCTTCTATGTTATAACAAATACAACACTTACGGAATCAATAACCATATTAGTTATAGCACCCGCAAACAATCAATCCATACATTAATTCAGACTTCGTTCATTCTTTTTCTTTTCATCTGGAGTTCCAGGGCGCTTCCTTTCAGGTATCTTGTGCGAAACGACCACATACCTATCAACTCTTATGGAGTAATCTGTGCTCTTCCGTCCGTCCGTTCGTCCGTCCGTTCGTCCGTCCGTCAGTCACGGTTAGATCCCTATCAGTACACCAATCGAGATATGCCGGTTCCCTCTAGTAGATTCTGTTTTATGTAATTTTCCCTGCCCTAAAAAAAGACAAAACAGGAAAATGGAATAAATTTAAGATCTATTTTTATTATAAACTTGCTTATCAAGAACAAAAACTGTTGACACGGAAAAATCCGCCTGAGACGCCACGCTAAGCTAGTAACTAGTACTAGTGGAAAATTAACATAACTAGTGGATTTAAAGCTGAATCCTATCTCTATATTAACTGAACTTATTCATCGATTCAGAGGAGGAATGCATTCTGTCTGTAGTCTATCCTCTCTCATGTCTGGCTGGCGGAACCCGCCTTACCACTAGGTTGCGCGAGATGTCGACATTTAAAAAATATAAATATTTGTTCATATTATAACATGCACAAAAATGTAAACTGCACGTGCAGAAATCGGAGACTTCCAGCTTTCAAATTACATTTCATTCCCTGGGATTGACGAGTAGTTTACGATAGGAAAAGAATGTTCGGGGAAAGCGGGGAAAGTTCACCGCCGAATCATGGGATGACGCATGCATAGCACGTTTGGGACTAATGACCTTTGCAGTTGACGCGCCCGGAAACACAAGTCGATCAATCAAGTCGTCACAAATCAATCAACCAATCAAGTCGTTGTCCACGCCAGCACTCGCACCCGCGCTCATTGCGACAAACAAACGACCTCAGCAGTTGACGCGCCCGGAAGCACTAATCAATCAGTCAATCAAGTCGTTGTCCCCGCCAGCACTCGCACCCGCGCTCATTGCGACAAACAAACGACCTCAGCAGTTGACGCGCCCGGAAACACTAATCAATCAGTCAATCAAGTCGTTGTCCACGCCAGCACTCGCACCCGCGCTCATTGCGACAAACAAACGACCTCAGCAGTTGACGCGCCCGGAAACACTAATCAATCAGTCAATCAAGTCGCTGTCCCCGCCCGCGCTCGCACCCGCGCTCATTGCGACAAACAAACGACCTCAGCAGTTGACGCGCCCGGAAACACTAATCAATCAGTCAATCAAGTCGTTGTCCCCGCCAGCACTCGCACCCGCGCTCATTGCGACAAACAAACGACCTCAGCAGTTGACGCGCCCGGAAACACTAATCAATCAGTCAATCAAGTCGTTGTCCCCGCCCGCGCTCGCACCCGCGCTCATTGCGACAAACAAACGACCTCAGCCGTTGACGCGCCCGGAAACACTAATCAATCAGTCAATCAAGTCGTTGTCCCCGCCAGCACTCGCACCCGCGCTCATTGCGACAAACAAACGACCTCAGCAGTTGACGCGCCCGGAAACACTAATCAATCAGTCAATCAAGTCGTTGTCCCCGCCCGCACTCGCACCCGCGCTCATTGTGACAAACAAACGACCTCAGCAGTTGACGCGCCCGGAAACACTAATCAATCAATCAATCAATCAGTCAATCAAGTCGTTGTCCCCGCCAGCACTCGCACCCGCGCCCACTGCGTGAGCAGCGAGCGGCCGCGGCGGCAGGCGCGGGGGCGGGCTGCGAGGGAGGCGGCGTCTCGGTTTAATTCTGGTTTTGCGGCGGTTTCCCCGGCGGTGGCGCGGAACCCCGGCGCTTTGTGAGGGCTCCGGCGCTGCGAGGGCGGAATTTCTTGCTCTCTGGATTCGGGATTAACGGTCTCCGACAATTTATTTTTGCGCCGCCCTCTCGGACCGCTGGAATACGCCCGCCGCCGCCGCGGCGTTGGTTTTTTAAATCCGACGCTGTTTGGAGGATTAGAGCAACAAAGCATGTGTCCTTTGTATGGGTGCGTTCTGGCTCGAGTTTCGCTCGTGGTAATATTTAACGCACGAAGAAAGGATTATGTAAAACTTTTGATGGCGGGGGAGTTCCAACAGAATGTAATTGTGACGAATGTTCTTTTATACTTAACTGGAGTCTGCAGAAAATGTAAATAAGAAGTTTTCTTTTCAAAATTGGATATACTTAAACATTACATATTATGTTGTTGAAAATATATCCTCTTGCCAAACAAAATCGTAAAAGATAAAAGAAATTGTAATGTCACGTTATTTTGTACATATTTTGTTATTAACGGTAATAATCTAAGATAAAGAAACCACGAGAGGTGACTCAGGACGTTAACTGATGTTTCTTAGGTCCTAGGCCTCTGTCCGAGAAGTCCTAGGTTCAAGTCCTGATTTTCGATAGGATTTTCGACATTAGCTTGATAGCTGGGTCGAGTTCAGTCCCTATTTGTGTGGGGGAATTGTAGTGGTCGGCTGCTCTTATCAATAGTTTTCTGTGATTTCTCCAATCAACATCCGGCGATTGTCGGAGAAGTACCCTAAAAAACGTTCCAGGGACTGCGCGCGATATTTCTTTCCTCTTCCTTGTCCAATCCTCACGCTTACTAACGCACACTTACACTTGCATGCACAACTCTACCACACATGGCGGGAGACTGGTCGGGAGCTGAGAGCTTGTCCCGGCTGGGGAGGAACGCCGCTGGCGGGAGATACCTGGTTGGGGAAAATCTCGAAAGCAGAAGAAAATATCGGCGCCGTATCCCACAATCCATCGGGAGATAATCACTGCCACCTCCCGAGAATAAAATATGCACTAAACTTACGGGACAAATGAAGTTAGCCGTTAAAGTGCTGAGAAACACCAATAAATCTGAGGTACAGAAATTGACATTCTTCGCTTCAAAACAGTTGCAATCAACCGAGGAGACTACTCTCGGGCGTGTTAAGTAATTTAACTTCAACCAAAATTTATTATTATTATTATTATTATTATTATTATTATTATTATTATTACTATTATTATTCTTATTATTTAGGAAACAAGCATTCTGGACTTTTGAGGGCTCGCTTTTACCAAGCTTAATGATTAAATGTTTTAAACTCGTTAGTATACACATGAATATCGTTTACAATTGTTAATATCTCGCCCCTGTCAATAATAATCCCCTACTCACAAGTCACAGGTCAAGTGTTCGAGATCCGCAAAACGCCTCCTGCGTCCGCGCACGCCGCACAGTAACTCGCCGTCACGCGCGCGTTTTCACACTGCCGTAATGTCCGCCATTATTCAGCGCCTAAGGACGGTTGTCGGGGCGGGGACGCGGCTCCGCCACCGCCGCCGCCGCCGCCGCCGCCGCCGCCGCCGGGCGGGTGGCGGGGGGGGGAGAAGGGCGGTGGTGGCCGAAGGGGGGGGCTAGAGGGGGAGATTTATGCGCGGGCACGCGCGCGAGATGAGCCCGGCCGGTCCATCCATCACCGCGTCTTTATGAAGCCAGTTTGGACCCCCCCGCGTGATTAAGTGCACCAAATCAGTCCCCGAAATTAAATCCGGGACGGCCCAGTCTCAGATTATTACATAGTTCCGTGTTCATAAATACTGGGCGGCGCGCGCCGCGCGGGCCGAGCGCAACCCTGCGCGCCCGGGAGGACGCCCCAGCGACGCCGCGCCACGCCACGCCGCGCCGCGCCAAGCCACGACGGCGGGGAGGATCGCACGACAGAGTGGGCTACGGTAGGGGTGGAGCAGAGGAAGAACTGGAAGCACAGGACAGGCTGGAGATGTGGCGGGGAACGGCGGGGCGGGGAGGGGAGGGAAAGGACATGTAGCAGCATAAAACGGGAGGGGGTGTGGCGGGGGAGGAGGTGGCTGGACTGGTTAAGAAATGTCAGCCTAGGGCGGGGCGGAGATGAGGTGGTGAAGGACGTGGCGGAGAGGGGCGGGGAAGGACGTGATGTATCAGCACAGAACGGGAGTGGGTGTGGCAGCGGAGAGGGAGGCAGAAGTGGCAACGCATAGCGAGGTAGAGATATGGTAGGGAAGGGTGCGGAGAGATTGGGAAGAACAAAAAGTGGGAGCGCAGAACGGGGCGGGGGTGTGGCGGGAGATGGATGTCTGGACAGGGCAGGAAGTGGCAGCGCAGGGGTGGTTGGTGTGTGGATGGAAGGGGCGGTGTAGGGCAATATGTGGTAGGGCAGGGCATTGCGGGATGGGGAAAGGACGTGATAGATAAAAAGTAAAACCACAGAAGAGGGTTGAAGTGTGACGGGGAGGGGAGGGGCATGGCAAGATATGACAGGGATGAGGATGTGACGGGAGAGGCGACACTAGGCAATAAGGGACAGGACAGGACACGGATCGGGTGAAGCGGGTAGGGCAAGAAGTGGCAGTGTAGTAGAGGGTGGTGATGTGGCGGGAAAGGATGAGACCTGAGCAAGTAATAGCAGTGCAGCGCAGGGCGGGTTGGGAGTGCAGTCTGTCAGGGCAAGAAGTGGTAGTGAACGGCGAGGCGAGGGTGTGGTAGGGAGCAGCGGGAGAGGACGAGAATTAGCATCGCAGGGTGGAATGGGGTGAGAAATAAAGGGGCGAGGAAGCACAAGAAGAATCAACATGTTACTGGGCGTGAATGTAGTGGGTACGGGGGGTCAGGCAAACAAAGGCCGGGCTGCATAGGGCGGGGTGGGATGAGGCGGGGACGGACTGGCAGGGCAAAAAGTGGCAGCGGAGGGAGGGGTGGAAGTGCAGCAAGAAAAGGCGGGGCATGGGCTGGAAATGCAGCGCTATAACGGGCAGGATACTTTGGTGGGTCAGGATCGGTATGGGAGGGTGTGGCACGAAAGAGCAATCAAATGCAGCGTTGTGCGATGTTCAAATATAGCGAAGAGAGGCAAGACAATGCAAGGGAGCGAGGCGAAGAGAGGCGAAGCGAGGCGAAGCGAGGCGAAGCGAGGCGAAGCGAGGCGAAGCGAGGCGAAGCGAGGCGAAGCGAGGCGAAGCGAGGCGAAGCGAGGCGAAGCGAGGCGAAGCGAGGCGAAGCGAGGCGAAGCGAGGCGAAGCGAGGCGAAGCGAGGCGAAGCGAGGCGAAGCGAGGCGAAGCGAGGCGAAGCGAGGCGAAGCGAGGCGAAGCGAGGCGAGGCGAGGCGAGGCGAGGCGAAGCGAGGCGAAGCGAGGCGAGGCGAGGCGAAGCGAGGCGAAGCGAGGCGAAGCGAGGCGAAGCGAGGCGAAGCGAGGCGAAGCGAGGCGAAGCGAGGCGAAGCGAGGCGAAGCGAGGCGAGGCGAGGCGAGGCGAGGCGAGGCGAGGCGAAGCGAGGCGAAGCGAGGCGAAGCGAGGCGAAGCGAGGCGAAGCGAGGCGAAGCGAGGCGAAGCGAGGCGAGGCGAGGCGAGGCGAAGCGAGGCGAAGCGAGGCGAAGCGAGGCGAAGCGAGGCGAAGCGAGGCGAAGCGAGGCGAAGCGAGGCGAAGCGAGGCGAAGCGAGGCGAAGCGAGGCGAAGCGAGGCGAAGCGAGGCGAAGCGAGGCGAAGCGAGGCGAAGCGAGGCGAAGCGAGGCGAAGCGAGGCGAAGCGAGGCGAAGCGAGGCGAAGCGAGGCGAAGCGAGGCGAAGCGAGGCGAAGCGAGGCGAAGCGAGGCGAAGCGAGGCGAAGCGAGGCGAAGCGAGGCGAAGCGAGGCGAAGCGAGGCGAAGCGAGGCGAAGCGAGGCGAAGCGAGGCGAAGCGAGGCGAAGCGAGGCGAAGCGAGGCGAAGCGAGGCGAAGCGAGGCGAAGCGAGGCGAAGCGAGGCGAAGCGAGGCGAGGCGAGGCGAGGCGAGGCGAGGCGAAGCGAGGCGAAGCGAGGCGAAGCGAGGCGAAGCGAGGCGAAGCGAGGCGAGGCGAGGCGAAGCGAGGCGAAGCGAGGCGAGGCGAGGCGAAGCGAGGCGAAGCGAAGCGAAGCGAGGCGACATGCCAAGATTAGTAGAAAAAGACAAAAGCACTTCTAGTTAGTGCCAGTTTGTTCGGTATTACTTTTGCAAGCTTAACATTTCAAATACTCATTTTTGAATGAACATAGAATTAACGTAGAAGTGAAGAATACAGAATTTCGGAGCTATTGAGCAATATTACATCGTACCATCTAACATTTTCATTTTATTTAGAATAATTTTCTATTATTTCCTAGCAACGAATTCTAAATTAGTAACCGTGTGTAAATGTTTTCAAAGCACTCTCAGTGAAAAGCAATTGTAGCTTTTTTACGTGTACATTAATTTTTTTTATTAAATAAAATATAATAGGGGTAAACGGCTTTGACACTCAAATATTAGTTGCTGAATTAGGGAGTAGACACAAAATTTACCTCAGTAATAAATTATCTCACCGCTTCATTGAGTATTTTGCAGATATTGTTATATATAATTATTTCATTGCACCGAAAAATAAATTTCAACAAAAATGTAGCCATGAAATACCATTTGTGGTGCAAAATACTTCAGATGCTCGTCAGTAACTTATAATTTTGATTAATGACTAAAATTAGTACTGTATGACTAAAATGAGTAATGAATTTTAAATTGTTAATGTTGATAGAAAGTGCGACAAATTTGTCTCACTAGTACAGTCACAGTTCTAAAAGTTCATTGCATTAGTCAAAAGAGCAATAATCAAACACAGGTCTGTTCGATTACCCCCGATCACTTGAGTAAGTAGAGTATACATTCTACTCCACGTCTATTAGAGCATTTCAGGGTACACCTCAGAGCCAACACTGCGATAGGAGAGAGGGGTAGCCTTGCCACCTCACTAGAAGAGATTTTTGGCAACGATTAATCCACTCTCTGGAAACACTGCAGTTCCTATGGGAATTTGAAATTTATAACCTAATCTGAGAGAGAGTAGAGTTATGCTAATTAACATGGCTTTTATTTTAATTGTGTTCACCGAACCCTTTTTCTGTCAAATCTTTCGTGGTATCACTAGACATGATTACATATTGTTGGTGCTCTTTACCCATTTTACGTATAATTAAAAAAAGATTTTACCTGATCAGTAAAATAGTGGATGCGTTATAACCCATGATTTATAACTTAAAGCAGTGCGTAAGACGCGTGATTTATAACAAAAAGCGTTGCTTTTTGAATATGTACATTTCTACTACAGTTTACTGCGTTTGTCCTACTTTGCTTATTTAATTTCATCAAAAGATGTCGACATCCTAAATGAAACTTAAGCATTTTTTTTGAATTCTTAAACGCTGGCTGTCGATATACTCCACATTGTTAAAGGGTTCGTATTCACGATTTCCGTTGGTACAAATGTTCTAAAACCGTATGCTTGCGCTAAAATCGGAGAGAGAGACCGTTTTAAAGGAAACGGGGGTTGGTCTGCATCGAAGTTGACGTGGCATATAAATCAAAGGCCTACACAACTTACTACTTCTTCTAGGATAAACTAATGGGAACATTGTCGAATTTGTATAGAGCCTACTATGTTGAAATTATAATATTATGTATATAAATATATATTTATTAGAATTAATTCTGGTGTTAATGATTTAAGAAAAACTGATATGGGTGACAATGACCTTACAGAATACGGTGAACATATTTCATTGAAGCACCTACCACATGCATCATCACGGGATCCCCAAGTCGTGTTACGGAAGAGTCGGCAGCGGTTGGGCGCGATTTGCATCGCATCCACATCGCATCCGCCACACCAAATGATAATCACCGCCGCCTACCAGACGCACTTGCGCGTCACCAGGGGGTGGTGGTGGTGGTGACGTTCTCGTAATTTCTCGCGGCGCCTCCGAACACGGGGCGATAGCATCGGGCGTGCTTCACACGCCACCGCCCCCGCCGCCGCCCACGACGCCCCTCGTGACATGCCATTAATTCGATGTCGCTGGGCCACGCCGCAAAGGGATGGACAAGCGACGGGGCCTCTGTGTGAGGTGTGGTCAATGTGAAGATGTTTATGATTATTTTAATTTCTGGGAAGATCAGGTCATTTGATTTTTACGCAGACGCCCAATAAATGAAATTTTACTACGTCATGAATACTATTTTTATTAATATTATACTATTTTTACATATTGAACAAATTTAATAACAATTGTTATTCACGACGTACCAAAATTTAATTTTTTGTATGTCTGCCTTAATGTCAGAGGACCTGATCATCCCAAAAATTAAAATATACACATAAGGTAAACGTAATTAATTAGCTTTCAACATTCGTAACGAAGTTTAAATTTTAATTTGTTCTGACACTTAATCACCCCTTAAAAATTGTAATTGTTCCAAATCATTTATCTCATTGAAGAAATAATTGAAGGAGTCTGGGAAAGATGGTGCTTTTTCAATTAATAAATTCAAAATAAAAATCTTGAAATGACTAAAAAAACAAAAACAAAAAAAGTCATGATTGATATGCTGAACAAACGTATTCATAGAACTAACGTGCCTACAAGGTAACAAGACGTTTGTATAACCTTTTAACTAAGACACATTAGAATTTCCAAAAACTGTCTCTTTCAGCAGGTTGACAAAATTTGTCACGACAAGAAATGTGGGTTAGCGTAATCTTTCCCCGGCTTATTCAAGTGTGAACTTTAATATCATTGAATAAGAAGGAAACCTGGCAAGACCACAATATTCAGAAACAACAGGCTTATTCATAATATTCTGTAATCAAACTAAAAAATGAATTCACTACATTTTAAGAAGTGAAATAAGCGCAGGGTAAAACGTAATTCAGGTAAATGTTAAACAAGTAAAGTATCACTGGAAGTCTAGTCAATGAGGCAGAACATTTTGATTCATTAAAACATGATTCGGAGGATTCGAAAGACAGAAGAGATCTTGGATTCAAGTGTTTGATTCTCGTATCTGTTTCAAGATTTTCGGTATTTTCATCATGTTACAACATTCTAAAATTCCTAGAAATAAAAAAAACATTTATTTTTATCTTTAAGTGTTTCTTCAGCTGCTTTTAAACTTAAGATCACACGTGTGCATGAATAAAATAATGATGTAGAAATTATGAGAGATACAAAGTAGTGTTTCATTAGATCCCCACACCAATTACAAACGTCATACTCGCAAACCACCATTGAACTCATATTTACTTCCACTTGAGTCCTTTCTAACTCTGTGTTAAACGGAGTATTAATACATTTTGTTAGGAATGAATAAAATGTTAATTTTCTGAAGACGAAAACTTTCAGAAAGTAATGGGTGTTCCAAAAGGGTTAATTTACAACTGCATATAATTTATCATATATGTTCTCTAAGTGATAAGACATTGTTCATTTTCTTCTGTTTGGAGTAGTTTACCAGTAAAACTATTACATTCAGTTCATCACAAAATATTTCGGCAAGATACGTGATGAATGTACGTCACAAAAGCACTGAGCAAAAAATTGTAATAAGTCGTTTTCCAAATCTTAATGAAAATGGAATTACGAGTGTTTTCAAGTAGGGATTACAACAAGTGTAATACGTTAAGTAATGTGTTGCGTTATGCCACTAAACTGTTCAGTGCATGTAGTAAATGTTTTTGAAAGGAAAATTAGTAATTTTTGGAAGTAAAGAGAATGTTTGAAAGGAAATGAAGGATGCGAATGATGAAACAAACAAGATAAATTCACGTTTTCGAATAGGAAATATTTTCCGGAATTCAAGCAATCAGACCAACATAGGTGGCTCACGGCATCAACTGATGTCACTGAATTTTAGCGCCCGGCTGCTCTGTTCGGTAGTTTTCCGTGGTTTCACTGATGAACACCAGTCGAATGCCGAAGTAATACCCTTACAAACAGACCATGGACCTCGCGCGATATTTCCTCTCTCTTCCTTGCCCTACCCTCACACTGATATGCACTACACTACCTCACACGTGCTAGTCTAGAGTGTGTGACCCGGCTGGGGCGGGGCCCCGCCGGTGAGAGATACGTGATTAAGGAATGTCCCCACAAGGTGACGTAGGTCAGCGTCGGATCTCGCCTTCCAGCAGGGGTTGATCCCCGCCATACGAACATGCACTACATTTACGAGATAAATGACCTTAGCATCTGACGCGCCAGGAATCACTAATCAATTCATCAAATTAATCAATTCATCAATCAATCAATTCATCAATCAATTCATCAGTCAATCAATTCATCGATCAATCAATTCATCGATCAATCGATTCATCGATCAATCGATTCATCAATCAATCGATTCATCAATCAATCGATTCATCAATCAATCAATTCATCAATCAATCAATCAATTCATCAATCAATCCATCAACCAATCAATTCATCAATCAATCAATTCATCAATCAATCAATCAATTCACCAATCAATCAATTCACCAATCAATCAATTCATCAATCAATCAATTCATCAATCAATAAATCAATTCACCAATCAATCAATTCACCAATCAATCAATTCATCAATCAATCAATTCATCAATCAATCAATTCATCGATCAATCAATTCATCAATCAATCAATTCATCAATCTATCAATCAATCAGTCAATTCATCTATCAAACAATTCATCTATCAAACGTCCTGCCCCGTCCTTCCTCTTTGCCTTACGGGCGACATTTAAACGGCCCCGTTACCCACCCCTCGCCAAGACCCACTGTCCACCGCGTTCCCCGACCACTCAACGCGTTATGTAGACCTAAGATTGGTGTCGCGATGGGCGCGGGCGCGGGGCCAGGCCTGTCGCCGGTTGTCGGGCGCGGAGCGGCGCGCGCGGTGCCCGGGAAGGCGCGGCTGAAAAATGGGCGACGGCCGCGGCGACAATTAGGAAATTATCGCGCGCGTGGTGAGGTGTTGGCCGCGAACGTCACGGCGCGGGGGTGCGTGGGTCACGCGGCTGCCCTGCCTCTGACTCACGCGCTCCCCGGGGGAAGGGAGGGGGATGAGGGGCCGTCAGAACTCGTACATGTCACATTTCTTTTTAATTTTTTTTAACCCTAGCATTACTGAGGGAGGACCTCAAAGGAACTCCGATTATTGATTCTTGTTTGGAGTGTTTTTAGGAGTCTCAAAATCGTTTATATTGTGTCTGGTAAGCTTTTTGTTAAACATGTGATGGATTTAATCTCAAATGTTTGTTCTAATTTTCCAAGTAGTTATTACGTCTTTGGTTTCGGGTTAAAAAATGTTAACTATTCATTCAGAAACTGAGCATTTAGAATATGTTTTAGAAACATTTGTAGTATTTTAAATTTTAGTATAATGTAGTTTGCTATGTTAATGAGCTTGTATCGGCTTAATTTGGCCCAAAAATGTAATAGTTTTGTTGTTAATTACAAATATTGGTGAGGGAAAGTGTATTATGTTTTTTCATTTGTAGATATAAATTGAATAATGTTTCATTTATAAGAACGAACATTATATCAATTTATTAGTTGATCAAAATCATCAAAAAATTAATAAAATGGCAATTAGAGGAGGTTTTCGGAGTCCCCCTCCCTTTTGTATGTGCACGGGAGCTTTTGTAACGCAGTCTTGCTAGGGTTCAAATATGTAAGGGTTGATTGAAAATTAACTGGAGGTAATTAAAGGTGGTAATAAATCTTCACACAATTATTTATAATTACAGCACATGTTGTAACAATTATATTAAGGAACAACAGCTCCCTACTAGAAATTCACATCTAATGTTTGTAGTACTGTTGTACAAGTCACTACCAATTGACATACAAAATGAAATGGATACGCAAGATTAAGTGCAAAGTATAATCTCTGTTGCACAACTGTTTCTACAGAATAAGAAACTATAATGCCCGAAAATACGAACTTGTTTAATTAATTTTATAAATGCACCCATTACTATTTGTAATGTTTAATTATAAAAGTCTGAATGTGGTGCTAACATGTGTTGTACTTATAATGTTCTGGGTCAATGAGCCTCTTTCAATCAGGTTTTTTGTGAGAAAATACTGTCATGGCCTCTTGTTTTGGTTCTGGACTTAAAGTAGCTTCACCATGCTCACGTTTTGATGAGCTCTGGTTTTTTTATGTGTCATAGGTTTAGGGCCGGGTGGGTTGTTATTTTATTTACAACGCTATAAAATCTAATGAGTAGTTCGTTAGTCGATGAAAATAAGTTTTCTATTACTTTGAAGCGAAATTTTATAGTTTTCAAATGTTGCGAACCATACTTTGTTGGTACTTCATTCGTCATTTATATGTCTATAACAAAAGCATGAGGTGAGGATTCTGAAACTCAAACGTGCCTAGATACTTCTCATCCCTATGTGACCAATAATTATTACGTTTTTTCTAACCTTTTTCAATTATTTTGTTGGATAATTGTTAAGAAATAAGACAATTCCCCAGTTATACACAGTTGAAGTGGTACACCTCTCGAGTTATACCAAATCGTACGGAACGATGAATGAAAACGATTTCAATTTCGAACGAATTATCATTAGAGATAAACACGACCGTTTACGACCGAATATTTTAACTTCGTATTAAATCGTAATTCCACACTGTATCCGATGAGTTCTGACAAGCACAACCGAAGTTTCAGTTCTACAGGACAATATCAAATGAACTTCAATAATTTGTTTAAAGTGAACCACTCAAAATTGACGTAGGCAAATGTGTGTCTTCAGTTAATGGAAGAAAATCCGCAAGCGAGAACTTTGATTCAAAGAATTACAGCAGGATTACAAATGGCAGGAAATTTAAGAATAATCGGAAAATGAAGAGTTTCTGCTAAATCTTAATAATAATCGCACTAATGCAATAGAAATGTAGTTTTACAAACATTTCTCTCGTATCAATCTCTGGCTCGTGAGGCTCAGAGCATCAATTGTTGTCACTGCAGTGCCTCTGTCTAGGATGCCATAGGCCACAAAGACCGACGCTGCGAGGGTTTTAAACACTTGATAGAATTCAGCTTCTGTCTCGAGAATAATCCTAGCAGCCGTCTGTTCTGTTCGGTGTTTTTCCGTGGTTTCTCCGATCTACACCAGGTGAATGCTGGAGCAGTACTCTAATGAACGGGCCACATACCACGCAATCTTTCCTTTATTTTCTTCAGGCATTCTCGCCCCCTTAATCACATACACTGGCAGGCGCTAAACTACCGCATACGCCGAGAGACCGGCAGCTTAGAGCTTGTCTCGGCTGGGGCAGTGCCCCGCTGGTGGGAGATACCTGATTGGGGAAACAAACCCAGCCAACGAAGGTCGGCGCCGAATCTTTCCTTTTAGCGGGGAAGATGACAGTCGGGTTCGTAGGCTTCCGCGGCCGGAGTCAATGCATTCTTGGCTCTGCGGGATGAGCCGCGTCTCGATCAGTGACGTTTTTACGTTTTGGCCATCTTGCTGTGGCCTTCTTCAGAGCTATGAAGAAAGCTATCATCTCCTGAGGTGAACGTAGTGGATCCGGAATGGGAACCTATCTGATGAACTCATGCCACTCAGTTTCAAGTTTGATGTTACGTGATATTCCGGTCAAAGCGCGTTGTACTCAACGTAGTCGATAGGAAGTGCGCGACTGGCACATCCTCCCGATACCGGCCGCGCCGCTTAGAAAAGCGATAAGTTTCATTAGCTGCTTCCGAAAGGATGTCGTGTGCTATTTGGCGAGTAAAAGGAGAGTGGGGCTTCCAACTGTGCACGAGGCATTGAAGTTGCCAAGACGCACTACGAAAGTGGACAATGCAAGATCAAGTATGGCGAGAGCTCGAACTCTGGAGAAGGATCTAGAGAAATTAGTAATGAAATATGTACGATCAATTGAAAAGTGTTAATTTTTTAAAGGACAAAAAAAATATTGAAATTTTTAGTTCGTACTGTTAATGTATTTTCTATATATCTACATATATTAATAAAATCAATTATTGTGGAGAAATTCTATTTAATGTTGTCTTTCTCGGATATAATGAACCACTGAGGTGTAATGTTGAACCCCAGAAGTTTACTATAATAGGAGAAATATATTATTATGTACGTGAATGTATCGAATATATCGATAAGCACCAAATTTCTTACGGAACTAATGAAATAAAAAAAGATATATTTCTGCCTCCATGACGCAGTCTGCAAACACAGCCAAAATGGAAAGACAATGAACGCGTAGGACGTTTTAACCACAAGGTTGTGACATGTTTGGCTTCTCTTACTATTCACATCTTTTATCAGAACCTATTTCATTCTTAATCGCTCACCTGTCACTCTCATTCACCCTCACCGCAGCCACTCTTTGAAAAGTGGAACGGTAAACCACTCTGATCACCTTCTCAGGAAAGGGAAGAACTGAAAGAGGTTTGGACTCATCAAATCACTCGCATGCATTCGGAGACTAGTTGTAAGTTTAAAACTCGTGAAATTTATACCTCAACTCATATAAATTTGTTCATATATTCGTGAAATCAATGATAAGGCCAACATGAATTGCAACGTAGTAGTATTAGAAACTATATTGACACTCAAAAATTTTTAAAAAATGGAAATTTTGTTTTTATTGTGACTACTTATTCTAACTACAAATATAAAGATGATACATCTTCGTGATCTGAAACCGCAATCTCGTTCGAATGTTTGTCCTCAACCCCTTGATTTTTGGAGTAAGTTCTAAGGTGCTCCTTTACCTAGCTCCTGATCAGAAAATATAAATTTAATCACCGAATGTCCTTTTAAAAGTAATTTTTTGGGGCTTCTCTTCATCTCTTGTGTTTTGACCTTATTAATCGGGCAATATATTAGCAATTACCTAATTAGTACGAAGTACGCTAGTTGCCTCCTATGATCTTACGTTATTTCTTTCGAAATGTCCTTGATTACTCCGTGATCGGAATCAATCTGTATTAAGATTTACATCTCTTAAAGGGAGCCAGAATGGGTAAAAATTATGAAAATATTATTTTACTTTTTCAAAATCATTAATTAATTTATAGTTTCGGTGTTAAATAAGTCAAGTTTCATCTTAACATGTCGCCTCTAGGTTTTATTTTTAAATTTTGAACTTTGTGTAGCGTGGAAGTGGGCGTGGCCGTTTTGACTCTTCGTGGGTGTAGCTTGAACGCTCCTTTCTGCTAAATAAATAAAGATATTGTCTGGTATCAATACTGCATCAGTATTGATACCAGACAATATCTTTATTTATTTATCATAATAAAAAGGTATCTACCTCACCAGCGATCCAATTAAAGTTCCTTTCTGCCTTCGTTGTGAGTACTCGTAGTTACTAGTTTGCTTTCCAGTGTTCGATACACTGTTTCTGGTAGGAATTGAGAGTTGAATAGCGTCATAATGTCGGCATATTTGTGTTTGCCCAACATGTGGACCAGGAATGCACTGAAAACTTAAGGAAGCATTTTTCGTAAGTTTAAACGTTTCGCCTTTCGGAAACATTTTCTCAAAATATATTAATAGAAGGACGCTCAAATTTTATCAGCGCATATAGCACATCAGTTTATATACTTTAAAGGGGCGTATTTATAAAATGTTAAATACTTAAGGCAATATTCTTATAAATATTAGTATTTTAGCCACAAAACTGATTACAATAGAGAAAAATTATTTTTAAAACGCTAGTAATATTCTTTAATGTCGTTCAACTACATGTAAATAATGAATCTACACTCGCATAAAATTTGAAGTCTGAAAATTGAATTGTTTCAGAGAAAATGTACCTTAGATTATCATTGGCGAGATAGGCCATTCTGGCTCGCCTTAAGATGCCGCGCAAACGCGAGCGTGTGTGTCATAAAAAAGTAAGTAGGTCCCTGCATCACTACCGGAACGATCTGCAGTTCTAGATTTGAAAAGAATGGTCGCTCCTATTGTCTTGCGAGAAATGGTTGGGAAATGAATGTTTCTTTGCGGCCACCCTTGCATGCAAATAACAATGAACAAACAAAATTGTAACATTCTCGTAGGTTAAAGAACCTGCTTACACCTTCACCTACATAGATTTTTGTTTTGCACGTTACACAATGATATGCATATTTACAGTTTGAAAGCAACAATGTTATCTGTAAACATATTTTTACTGAAAAAAAAAATAATGTAAAATTTGTCAATTGTTAAAACATAATGATAGGTACATTTACAGTTCCAAAACAACAATGTTATATATATATATATATATATATATATATATATATATATATATATATATATATATATATATATATATACAAATATTTTTTCTGAAAAAAACAATGAAAAGTACTAAATTTTGTAGAGTTCAAAAAGTAAGTATGTGTTCCAGACTATTCCTTAATGTTCTTTTTATCGCTAAAGGGAATCGTTCATATGAATCCCTCCTTAGTCGTACATACTTTCATTTGCATAAGTTATCATCATATTTCCTTCATTTCTACAATTCATACTCAGAAAATGTAATCTCTCACCATTAAAGATATTCCTCAATCATTCATATGTTCTTTGAATGTGAAAATGATAACCCTCTAGATTTCATTAAAAAAATAATACGAGAAATATATATTAACTATATTTTTAGATTAATTAAATCAATCAAATCTATGTAATTAAAATGAATATCTCAACTATATTATTATATTAATATATCTCTCATAAACAATTGTATGCATTAAAAGTGATATCGAAAATTGATCCGAATACACTAATGGAAGATTATTTTCTAATTATTGTTTTTATGAATCACGGTAGTCGCAACTATGATAATTCATTAGCAAACCTCTTCCATCAAAACGCAACCACATGCAATAATTTCTGGAATCCTTTAAGATCTGCTTATAGGTGATAATAATCAGAAGGGTTGTACTCCGAGGATAATTGAGTGATGCAAACTAAAAGAATATGATAATAAAATGAAGTTTTATTCAATTATAATTTCACTAAAGAAGAAATACCGGCAGAATTTGCAGGAAACAAAATGCCGCTTCTACAGAAGTCAAGTCTATCGGAAATCGTTCATATCGCTTGTACTGCGTCTCATAATTGACGCAGCTTTAGATAGCGTCATATAACGGACTCTCCATTTCATTAATTTTCACCTAATTGGCCAGTTTTTATTTCGTTTTGGAATATCGTTTTGATTGTTCTAGATTGATCTTAGATTATACTGTGCTTTTGTGGTAAAATGTTGTTAGGTAAACGTTGAGGACTAATATACACACATGTAATCACACATAAACGTGTTTCCCTGAGCGATCTCCCTCGTTTTAATGACAGTTGCATGCCTCTTACAAGACCAATTAATACGTCAAAACAGAAATGTGTAAACTCAAGGCTAGTATGGATTCGATGATGATTACAGGTCTTGGAGGGTACCTTTTAATCTCTGACGTATTACTTTTTTATTTTCGTTTTCAGTATTTTTTTTTTTGTTTTCGCCCAATAGTTTATAAGTTTTATTTGATGACAAGAAAATAATTAATTTTTCACGCCTTTCTAAATTTTTAGAAGTGTTTTTGGAAGTAATTAATGTTCACACCCCTTTAATAAATAAAGATTAAATATTTAAATGTTAATTGGCATGCACTTGTGCTATATATAAGCAAAGGAAATCTAATAGTAATTCTAAATCGAATGAAACGGAAAATGAAAAGAATATAGTAGTAGTAAATGTTTGAACCATCACTGTTCAAATAATTCGAGTACCATGAACGAAGACATCAGGAGGGTTATGGATCTATCATTTTCAAGGCACAGAATTATATAATTAGAAGGGCTTACGAGAAGTAAAATATTCATAATACGGAATTGACAGAGAATACTACTAGATATGCGCTTTTATATTTCTCGCCAATTGAAATTATAACATCCAAGAAAGAGATTGTATGTAACGGGAAATTGGACATCCCTAGTAGGTACTTCTATATACAATTGTATAGGGGCTTTGAAATATCAGACTTAAATTATTTTTGTTTAAGAACGAAAGGTTAAACAAAGTGATGTTTTACATTGATAAACCTAAATTAATGTAATCCTGTTCTAAACATGACATAAAAATTACACACCAATTGTTTTCAAACCTCTAAGTTACATACTAAATATTGTATAAAATATGAAAACACCAAATTGATACAGTCCAAAAAATTTTAAGCAAACCTGATTGTATGATTTTGTAATATATTATAATGTCTGAGATCATACCAGATACTAATGTCAACAAAAATTAATTTAAGATTTGTTGTGAGAAAAGGGTTTCTGTGTAGTTTACCTAAGTTTAATGTAAATGTCACACAACGATCAAATCGCTAATATCAGTATAAGTTCACTTGTAACAACATCATGTCACCTCCTAAGTTTTTTGGGACGAAGTCTGTGTTGCAAGAAGTAGATCCAACGGCAGGTCTTCACCATCAGAACTGTACCACAGCGCTCAAAGCAATCTTCTGGCAAGTCGGTATAGCAGACTTCTCATGAAACCGACAGATTGTCTGATTTGTCGTGGCTCCCACTTGGCCTCACGTCTTGATATACGTCAGAAGCTTATTCCTCGTGGGGGTCCCGTGGGGCCGTCCGCTAGACCGTACCTTTGACATTTTGTTTCTCTCTGCTTTCCGCGACATCAAATCTACTCCGAGAGGATCACGGCCCACGAGATCTGTAATGCGGTTAGAGCGCCAAAGAGGCTTAGTGAACAGGTTAGACTCTTGTACCCTGTCTCCCAACATTTTCGGATTGCTCGATTCTTAGTGGTCAATATTTTAGAAGAGTTCGATCAGCCAGGAAAGCAATCCAAAATATCTCGACTACGTGAAAATATTACTTCTGAATTTACAGTAAATGATAAATGTGAATTTGTTTTAATCTCTATGAAAAAAGAATTCCAGATATCTTAAAAAGGTTTTAGTTTTTTGTTGATTTATGTTGTTTTGTTGTATTAGCTTTTTGTAATAAACCAGTTTACAGTGAGTTTATTGCCCTTTTCCGGTCACATCAGAAACACTAGAAACACACCCACCAGAACAACCGTAGAATTATCTTCCAGATAATAACAATTAACTTACTTGGTGTCAAATTGTTAGGACTCGAACCTACCACCTCCGGGCATCCGAAGCTCCAAGTGCAGCCTCACAACTACATACACTACAGCACTCGGATGCATATCATCCAGCAAAGAGTTTTTCCACGAACCTGTTGTGAAGGCGCAGCGGTGCGCTGCAATTCTCCACACTTCATGCCAACGCACAGCCAGCCGTCCGCGCTCGCAAATCACGTCGCCCCGATCTTCATGCTGAGGGAAGGGCGACGCCCTGACACACGTCGCGTGGCGCGCACACACACACACACACACACACACACACGGGCGAGCAGGTTCATCGTCCGAGCTGCTGGAAAGACGGCTGACGCAGCATAATGGCGGCTCGTGCGTTTTCCTTAACCCTTCTGCTCCCCAAGGGGGTAACTGAGGTACCCCAACGCACATTTTATTATTTTTTTAATCTTGTTATAGTTTTATATTTCTGATATCTTGTGCAATATCTGTATCTACCTAAAAATCTCGTCGGAAAAACATGTTCTGTAGTCTTTTTAAGCTTGAATTTATATTAGCTGTTACTGACTTATCTCCGCTGATATTGGACGTGCGAAATTTAATAACGTGGTTTGCTGAGGTTATGTTATCAGAGCAAGATGGGAGGTGGTATTGTGAACACATGTACGAAGTGTTATTGTATTGTACTTGTGAGTTAGTATGCGAACATGTCGAAGGATTACAGTTTTGAATGATTACGTATACATCAGTTCAGAAACTGCTGAAGTGTGTCATGTAAGAGAGACAATACGAATAGTACAATGTGTTCTAAAAGTGACATGATTAAAGACCTCTTCGTGGGAAAGCAAGACTTGCATATAAAATATATTGTTAAAATCGCTAAATAGTTTGCTCATATATAAAAATAATGTTTAATCGCATAACCAAAACAATATTACGACATTTACGGTAAAATATTAAAACTAAGATAAGTGATGCAAATATAAACAAAATTCTTGAATAAACCTCCATAAAAATTATGCACAACCACCTCTACTGTTTTCAACATTAAAAGCCGATACCAATTCAGACTCACCCTCAGAAAAATCAAAAGGAGTAAGATTAGTATCAGATAAACAAGAAGAAAATCAACAATAAGATAGATTTACGTGCTTCCTCCCGTCAATACCAGATGAATGCCGGAACAGGGATTTAACGAACGGGCCACACACCATGCGTGATCGTTGCTCTCTCAATCCATTGCGTTCTCCTCTCCTTTCACATACCTACACTTACTTTCGCTACCCTACCAAGCATGTCATGTGACCAGTCTGGAGTTTAGAGCAGTCCCAGCTTGGGCGCTACCCACTGGCAGAGATACGTGGAGGAGGATTCTTTGTAATCCGATGTGTAGGTCGGCGCCTTATCGGACATTCCAATTAGGGAGGGAAACATAATTCCCCATACTCATACGGAACCAATAACAATAATAATTAAATACGAAGTTGAGTGGCTGAAATGGGCATAAGGGTTTCCTTACACATTGGATCGGGGAAGCTGTTTTCAATAGGAAGCGGATTTTGATGACCTAAAATATTCCCCAAAATCAATAAAATGCTCATAAAATATTTTAATAATTCCCTAAAAACAAAGAAAAATGACGTAAAAACTTTGATAAAAAACACTTCAGATGAACAGAAGATGTTGCGTATATTTCCGATGTAATCGAGGCTTCTTCCTTCTGTTCAAATGAACTGAGCTTGTAAACGCTTGTTTTGGACTGTTCTTTATAAGAATTTCTACGCCTTTAAATATCGCGAATTCGGACAATGGCGCCTATAGGCTTCACGGGAATCTGAGATTACATAGTACTAACAACGGCTGACATTCTAATACATGAGCAAAGAAATCGAATAGACTACTCAGGAATTTTGTCGTGAACATTTGTAGTACCTCGTAAATAGTTTGAAGCAAGTACCACTAATATGATATTAAAATCGATTAAATCAGTAAAACATGCGTTAAAAATGACGTAAAAGGGTAAAAAATGACTTATTAGTTGAAATCGAAAAATGCATTAAAAATACATACAATTGGTCACATCTATTTGTCATCACAAAACGAATTTCTATACTAAACGGCATTGTTCGAAAGTAAAAAAAAGAGATTTCATTAACATCCGCCTCCTAGTCATCACCGTCCCAGCGTAGACGTTAAGGAGGGTGTTTTTGCACTGTAGAGACGGGAGCGCTGGAGGAGGTGTCCAAGGAGCGACGTAAAACTAATCAATAAAAACAAAATTGAATGGAAATTAGGAACATTAATCGCCGACTACATTCACTGCCACACAAATCATACAAATTCAACAGCACACAATTTTTGAAGTACCCAAACACCCCCAAATCTTGTTGAAGTGGAGCACTTGCATACGGCGCAAGCGCTGTCATGTAAATCAAAATGGCAAGCCGCCTTACCGGGACACGCCCTCGCGCGGGAGGTCACGGGGCGCTCTCCACAGGGGCTTTAAAGGATTAGTTAACTAAGGTGGACCCACTGGCTTTCTCGGACAGGTGGTTTGGAGGAAAGGATGTCATCATTAATCCAAGTATTGATGTTAAGGAAGGTGTTTAGGGCACAAAACGGAGACGCGAGATGTTGATTGAGGTCTATTGTAATGGTCAAATACCAGACAGAACGATGAGAAACCAATAATTAAAAACAAAATTAGGAATATTCATCACTGTTCAGAATCACTGCCCAATGAAAGGGTTCAGAACCTAGCACTTGATTTTCGAGGGCAGAAACATCTCTAACTGGTGATGAGGTCGAGAATTTCCATGTGTGTCAAGCGGTGCCAAGTAAATCACAATAGCAAGTCGCCTCGCCGGGCTCCGCCCTCCCGCGAGAGCAGGGGCGCTAGCGGCGTCAACGGCGGTGGCGGAGCGACGAACGCGGACTGCCTGGCTTTCTCAGACGTCGCTTTCGGAGGAAAGGATACCATAACCCACCCCAGAACTGAGAAAAAGGAAGGTGTTTAGGGCACAAAACGGAGGCGGGAGATGCTGAATGAGACCTAACGGAAAGGACAAAAAAACATGCAGGCCGACGAAAAACAACGAAACTACAACAATAAAAAGAAAGACATACGGAATATTAATCGACGTCACAGTCACTATCCAAAGAAAGAGTATAGAACTTAGCATTTATTTTGGAGAGCAAAACACCAGAAAGTAGTTTGTAGGTGTGGCATTTGCATGTGGCAGAAGAGCTGTCAAGTAAATCACAATATTACGCTCCGGGCGGGCCCCGCCCTCTCACTGGGGCAGGAGCGCCAGCGGCGGCGACGGGGGCGGCGGAGCGACGGACACGGGCCGATTGAAAGGCGATAGATAGGTGCTGCGACGGCAGCGTCTGCCACAATGGCGGCGATCGGTCAAGGCCTAATCGGTGTCTCATGGCGATTAAGGAAAGGTTAACAGACTAGATGGACCGGCTGCCTTTCTCAGACAGCTAAAGGAAAGAATGTCATTGCCCAGTCCAGAAGTGAGGTAGAAGTATTAAATAAAGACAACGGAGCCGGTCCCGATTTCCGAGATCGTTAAGGCAGTAGTGCCGTAGCGATCTCAAGCCGAAGGATCGCGGGTTCGAGATCCGCCTCGATTGTATTTGTGTTCGTTCTGTCATTTTGCATCATTACCATATCAATTCATCTTCATAGTCACCATACCTTTAAAATGCATTAGTGGTCGCTAATGACCTAATGTTAATGTGACCTTAAATAACAAAAAAAGGACAACAGAATTAGGAATATTAATCGAAGAAATACTTTCTGACATACAAGAGACACAAACTCAACTACACATCATTTCTCGAGGACCGAAACACCGCTAATTCGGGTCGAAGTGGGGCATTTGCATTTGGCACAAGCGCTGTCAAGTAAATCACAATGGCACTCTCACTCGGGGGCCCCGCCCTCTCGCTGGCGCAGGACTGGCGCTCGCGGCGACAACGGCGGCGGCCGCGGGCAGATCGGAGGGCGATAGGCAGCGCGACGGCGGAGGGCCGCGGCGTCCCCGAGGGCCCTGGAGGTCCCGGCAGGGCGCGGCTGTCCCGCCGCACGCGCGCCCCGCGTCAATCACACGCCGCCGCCACTTTGCGTAATGAACGCGCGGCCGCCGCCGCCGCCGCCGCCGCCGCCGCCGCTGCCCGCGCCGCCAGCAGGTAATCCGTGGCGCGCAGTAACGGCGGTCCGGGCCGGATTTTACGCGCCGCTAACGCGCCGCCGGCACGAAGACGCCCCGCCACGCCCCCAGCGGCCCCGCCCCGCGGCGGTGCGCGGTGGGTGGTGCCGTCCGTTCCGTCTCGTTCCCATTTGCATGGGTTGTATCTTATCGCTTCGTTCCATTTCATTCTCCTCTCCTTTCTCCCCCCCCCCCTCTGGTCTGTTTTCACACTTACTCTGTATATTTTGACCCTCCACGTGATCCTTCCTTAATATTGATACTCCATTTCTTGATCTTTCACTCATTTGGACCGTCCACTTCTCGATCTTTATCTCGTATCGATCGCCCACTTCTCTGTCCTCCTTTCATTTTGACCCTCCGTTTTTCGATGCTTCACACATTTTGACCGTCCACTTCTTGGTCATTCTCTCATTTCGACCGTCCGCTTGTCGTTCAGTTTTTCATATTAACCTTCTACTTTTCGACTTTTACGAGTATTTCGTTTCGACCCGACACTTCTCGCTCCTTCTTTTATTTTGAACCTCCCCTTTGCGATTGTTCTCTTTTCTCTGAATAAGCTTTGGAATAGCTCCCTGTTCATGAAGTTCTTCTATTTGTGCATTTTCTCACAAATTTTCCACCTGATTTCTTGACTTTTTCTCCAGAGAATCTTTTAATTTTCGTTTTCATTCCACCATTTAACGATCATGCCTACCACGCCCCTCCCCGCAAAGCCCCTCCCCGCAAAGTGCATAGTGGGCGGGGTGGCCGATGTCCTGCCCTAGTTTGTTTTGTTTTCCACCTGTCGTTACGTTCCACGCCCTCTTTTTGTCCTTAACTCTCTTATCTCTTCTTTTCTCTGCTCGACCACGTTCCTTGTCCTAACATTACATTCCTCAATCCTTTCCTCTTTGCGTTTAACTCCTGGTCTTCTCAGGCCTCGTGATATTCTACTTTTTGTGCATTCTCTCGCAACTTGTTCCTTTCACTCTTCTCGTTTCTCTCCTGTTCATTTTGCTTTTATCTTCATTTTATTTTGTGTCTTCTCTCATGTGCTGTGGCTGGGCCTGCCCCACTGCTCCGACAGTCACTGTCACGCATTTTTTTCTCCATGCTCTGGTTTCTTCGCTTTAATATTCTTATCGCTCCATGGAATGATATGGTATTTTTTCTAGACTCCGACATTTCGGTTGAACTAACTTGGTAACTTTTGACGCTCCATCTAATCTTTATTTTTCTCGTATCAATTAATGAAGAACCATAGACACACGTCGTCCTTTCCTCACCCTTCCCTTACCATTACTCCAATCGTCCCTTCCCCTTGTTATGCTTTTCCCGTGTCACTTCATCTCACTGTATATCGCAGATCTACTGGATTCTTTCATTGTTTTAGTGATTAGGGCACGTCAAATAATAGGGTTATTAGTCCCGTAAGTGTAGAGCGTGTTTTTTCCTCGGGAGGGGGTGATCTTCTCCCGCTAGATGATGAGATCCGGTGCCGACCTACCTTCAGCTAACGGGTTTTTCCTTCAACCAGGTATCTCCCACCATCAGGGCATTGCCCCAGCTGGGACAAGCTCTAATATCCCAACCGGTATTCCGGCATGTGTTGTAGTGTTTTGCATGTTAGTGTAAGTCTGCGTGTGTGTGTGTGTGTGTGTGTAACGGGTGAGGATAGGACAAGGAAGAGTAAGGAAAAATTGCCGTGTTGTCCGTAGCCAGTTTGGTAGGGTAGTGCTCCGGCATTCGCCTGGTGTTGACCGGAGAGACCACGGAAAACTACCGAGAGATGTACTTGAGCGGCCTGTCCGTCGCGCTCTTGTCCCTATGCACTGTCCTGTTTCGCTCCACCCTTCGTCATCTCATCTACACATTTTCTTATCACTCTCCACAACTTCTATCTCTTGGCTTGTTTCAAACGCACCACATAGTTTTCAGTGCCCAAAATTTTCTTAATACTAGGCCTAATCTCTTCGAAATCTAAACCCCCGTGTCTCTTTATTCATCTTCTCCGCATTGTTTTGGCCAATTCGCTCTTGTGTTTGCATTATAGCTTGTTTTCCGCCAATCTGCAATCTCCAAATATAACACTGTGCACTATGATATCTGTGCACAATTGTTCTCTATATAGAAAAAAAATGATCCTCTAAAAGTCATTTGTGAAATTATCACAAATAACTCCACGAATACATAGGAAACTTCCGGTAAATTTCCGTGTCGCGAAGTGGAGAGGGAATTTAACTGTAAATTTCCAAAGCACGAGTGGCATTTAATAAGTGTCTTCCACGAATGAACTTATCTCCAAAAAAGGGCTGAGAGTGCTCCGAATATTAATTACATTGCGATAGCGCTCCAAGAGCACACGACATCCCTTCTTATAATTGATGTGTATCGCACATTGTGATTGGCCAGCAGGGAGGAAGTGATAAAAGAAAGCGATAATATCCGATAATTTTGGGGAGATTTAGTGTCTTGATTTGGTCAGGGGTATGGATGAACGCTATTAGAGTTAATTTCACGAGTAGAATAGTGAGCGGAGGCAATGGCCTTCCTGAGAAAGTGGTATTGAAAGAATGGGCGGTGGCAGCGCGCACTCATCAGCGCGTCCCCGCGGCAGCGCGCTCTGCCGAACGATTTCGCGGAATTGAAGCTCAGCCGCGCACGCGACGTGGCATGCGGCGGCGGGGGCAGCGGGGGCGGCGGCGGGGGGCGAGGCGCTAGTGGCGATGGCGGCGGGGGCGGAGGCGCCGGTAGGGGTGGCGGCGGGGGCGGAGGCGCCGGTGGGGGGGGCGACGAGGGCGACGAGGGCGACGAGGGCGACGAGGGCGACGAGGGCGACGAGGGCGACGAGGGCGGCGAGGGCGGCGAGGGCGGCGAGGGCGGCGAGGGCGGCGAGGGCGACGAGGGCGACGAGGGCGACGAGGGCGACGAGGGCGACGAGGGCGACGAGGGCGACGAGGGCGACGAGGGCGGCGAGGGCGGCGAGGGCGGCGAGGGCGGCGAGGGCGACGAGGGCGACGAGGGCGACGAGGGCGACGAGGGCGACGAGGGCGACGAGGGCGACGAGGGCGGCGAGGGCGGCGAGGGCGGCGAGGGCGACGAGGGCGGCGAGGGCGGCGAGGGCGGCGAGGGCGACGAGGGCGACGAGGGCGACGAGGGCGACGAGGGCGACGAGGGCGACGAGGGCGACGAGGGCGACGAGGGCGAGGAGGGCGAGGGCGAGGAGGGCGAGGGCGACGAGGGCGACGAGGGCGAGGGCGACGAGGGCGACGAGGGCGAGGGCGACGAGGGCGACGAGGGCGACGAGGGCGACGAGGGCGACGAGGGCGGCGAGGGCGGCGAGGGCGACGAGGGCGACGAGGGCGACGAGGGCGACGAGGGCGACGAGGGCGACGAGGGCGACGAGGGCGACGAGGGCTACGAGGGCGGCGAGGGCGGCGAGGGCGGCGAGGGCGACGAGGGCGGCGAGGGCGACGAGGGCGACGAGGGCGACGAGGGCGACGAGGGCGACGAGGGCGACGAGGGTGGCGAGGGCGGCGAGGGCGACGAGGGCGGCGAGGGCGGCGAGGGCGACGAGGGCGACGAGGGCGACGAGGGCGACGAGGGCGACGAGGGCGACGAGGGCGACGAGGGCGACGAGGGCGACGAGGGCGACGAGGGCGACGAGGGCGAGGGCGACGAGGGCGACGAGGGCGACGAGGGCGACGAGGGCGGCGAGGGCGGCGAGGGCGACGAGGGCGACGAGGGCGACGAGGGCGACGAGGGCGACGAGGGCGACGAGGGCGGCGAGGGCGGCGAGGGCGGCGAGGGCGGCGAGGGCGGCGAGGGCTATGAGAACTCTCACGGGAAGAATTCTTCTCCAGACAGCGGCTGAATTCGACCTATCTGACAAGCTAGTGCCGAAAATACACATACCGACCCCTAGGGGACACATCGCTGATCCGCCTGAGTCTAGGGAGGCTGAGAGCATGAGACTTCAAAAGTAGTCGTTCGACAGGCTATTGCCAGACTCAAGAGCAGACTGAAAGACAGCATTGCGTCTGTCTGCAGTGCCCGAAGGTCCTAGTGATCTAGCCCCAACTGTGGCAGATTTTTGTCACTAGTTGCATGGCTAGGGTGAACTCATCCGCTGTCTTGAGAATTCTAGCAGCTGCCTGCGCTGATTAATGCTTTTCTGTGGTTTCTTTAAAAAATGCGAGGAGAATGCCGTAGGAGTAACCTAACAAACGGGTATCGGACTGTTCGCGATCGTTCCTTCGTCTTCCTTCTCCTATTCTCTCGTCTTACAAACGCACACTTGCATTCACTACACTACAACACATCTCGGGATAGTCCTGGAGGAGAAACTGTCTCGGAAGCCGACTTATAGGATCTCACCAACCAACTGAGGAGGAATATCTTCAACTACCAGTACTTTGAAATATTCCCTTCACTGGCGAGAGTAACGACAGCAGCTGGCAACTTGCCGTACACAACAACAGCAACCAATCATTCAACGTTTAAATACAACACTGAATGACGGAGGAAAAGTTGTCAAGCAGCAGCCGACGATTACGAAGGTACTAGCTTTCAATCAAATCAGCGGCTGTGGAGTGGCCTTTTTTCGTAAGCAGTTCAACTTAAACAGGTGTTCTGTGCACTCCCAAAACGCGTAAATCGGAGTCGGAAGAAAAGCTGACGCACGCCCGAGAGTTGCGAGTGGAAATAGCGGAAAAGAGGGAGACGGGTCATGCGACTCCGCTGGATGGGCCCTTATCGCAACGCTTTACCTCACGCCCCTGGAAAAAGCGGTCCCCGTCGCACTACAAGGGGCTTCAAGCCAAGTAATACTAATTAAGCTCGCGGTGGGGGGTCGCCACGAAAGCAGCAGAGAACGGCACACAATAGGGCGGGGTGGAGAGGCAAGGGAAGGAGACAAGCATTAAGAAGTAACCGTAGTTATTTTTTTGTCAAGAAGAAATGTAATTATTTTTGTTTACTCTAACAGGTGTTTGAGGCCTAAACCGATAGATGTAGATAGAAAAAAATTAAAATAATTCAGTAAATAATCAATTCGTTCACAAAATTTAAATAAAGTTTTATACAATCGAACAACAATGCTTCTGCTACGAACTATTACTTGTTTCACCTCTACTCTTCTTTAATAATGTAGAAAAAAGTACCGACTGCCTTTGCTATCTTCGTGATCACATTTAAGATCACTTTTGCACTGTGACTTCGTCACGTCTCCATGCAAGAACGATTTTTTCACGGAGTCCCGTTTTTTCGATGTCTTAAGAGAAGAATAACTTCGAATATAAAGAATAAGCTCGCTTAGCGATACATTAAGTCCCTCCTTTTATATGATCGAAAAAATTATCAATTGGACGTTTTTCGTCTATAAAGGATACTAAGCAATTACGAAGACGTTTCGTTTCTGATAGGAAAATGACAGATTAATTTATATAATATAACTTACATGTAAATAAAGAAAAATGTTTGCACGAAGTTGAATTCAAACTATCATCTACGTGAGCAAATTCTTTTCCATTTGTATAGTATCTATCATTATTTTGAAATAATGCACACAGCCAGTGTTAACAACTAAATTTAAAAACTGCAGACTGCTAATAATGAAACCATTTGGTGAAGCGATTTTAATTGCACTAAAGAGGTTGAAATCAGATGTGTTGCAGTAATTCTTTTACAGCATATAATGACGTCAAAATGAGAATGTCTAGTGTGAATCATGAAACTTAGGTGCATTTAGCTACCTACTCTGTCGTACATTAGCATTTAATGACTCATCTATCTCAACAAGAAATTGTTGTGAGCCCGAATATATCGATCACTTTTGAAAAAGGGGGTTGTAAAAGTGATCATGTAAAAAAAATGTAAATGGTCATGTAAAAAATAAATGAATTAACACATATTTACAATGTAAATAAATTATTTTCAAACACCTTAAAGCCACACACCAACAAAATTTAATTCAGTTTGCTGGCATACTTTAAAATCTCATTAGAGAAATATTGCGTCCACATTCAACATCGAATACTTTTGTTCTTAAACATTTTATGGAACAAGGTAAACATAATTACTATTATTATTTTTACGCCTTGTATTGATTATGTAGTACGATTGTAATTATCATAAAGATAATGTATTTGCCGCAAATATATTATATTACTCTTTAATATTCACATTATTTCAATTACTATTTATTTACTACATGTTGTTCAAAATTGTTTATACTTGCAAAGGTGTTTCACAGCATCAACAGATGTCACTCCAGTACCTCTGATTGGAAGGTCTTAGGATTCGGATGCCCATGGCAGGAGTTTCGACCCCAGTTTCTCAACTAGGTCGAAGAATGTCAGCGTCCAGTTGCTCTGGTCCGTAGCTTTCTGTGGTTTCTCCGGCCAACACCAAGATTCTTTCGTCACCACTTACACACTTACACTCACACACTTAGTTCGGAGCTTAGAGCTTGTACCGGCTGGGGGCGGTGCCATGCGGGTAGGATATACCTGGTTAGGGAAAACCCAGCCAGCCGCTAGATATGTCGCCGCCGGAGATCGCCAATCAGCGAGGGAACTATCACCGCCACACCTGCCACACATTCATGCACTACACTTACAGGACTGCGTTAGCAATTAACGCGCCTGGAATCAGTTAGCGATCAATGGAAGCAAAACTGTCTATATTAAGAAAAGGCAACGGCATGAAAAGTCCAGCCAACCCAGAACCAAAAACAAAAAAAATAAAAACAGAAAAGTTAACTCAAAGAGAAGTAATTAAGACTTTCAGATCTACCTCAAATATCAGGAGCAGGGATATAATAACATTTTCGTGAATATGATGTAATAATCAAATGTAAATTCAAAAAATTAGAAGTTCACACGTCAACTGTTGAATATAAAATGGAAAAATGAAAGAGAAAATGGATCAAAGTTCAGTATTTACAGTTCCCAACCGAGATGACCGCACTTACGTGATACAGAAAAGTTGACGTCCTTCGCGGTTCCGGGTGAAGGTAGGATTATGTTTTTACAAAATTGGCAGCCATGTGGAAGAGAGAGGTGAAACGAGATGGTGTACGGCGGACGGTCGTTATCGTCACCATCGTTGCCAACCCTTCGTCCGGCTCAGCCACCACTACCGGAACCCCTGTCGCCTCCGTTAATTCATCCACCTTCACTACCACTGCTGCTCCGCAGACGTTGCCGCCTCCACCGCCATCTTGACTGCCGCCGCCACAACAGGCGTCTACATCTCCTCTGCCGCTGCCACCTACATCACCGTCACCCCAGCCGTCACCCCCGCCATCACCTGCAGCGCCACCTCTGCCACCGAGCTCGCCACAACCCCGCCTCAATTACCGCTACCACTACAGCCACCGCATCTTCTCCCGTACCTGCTCCTGCCCCCACCACTGCCCCGTCCCCGTCCTCACCACGGCCTCCTCCACGGCCGTCCTCACCCCCGCCTCCGCGACGGCCCCGCCACGACCTCCGCTCCTGCCATGGTTCCCCAACCAGCCACGGTCCCCGCACCCGCTGCGCCCCCCCCCCCCGCCACGGTTCCCGCCCCCGCTGCGGCTCCCATTCCCTCCACGGCCCCCGCTCTCGACACCGGCACCACCCCGCCACTGGCACCGCATCCAACTCCACTTTCTCCTACTCCTCCTCATCCGCCTTCGCTTCCTCCGTCCCCGCGGCCGCTCCTGACGCTATCTCCACACCTTTACCTCCACCCCCAGTTTCTTCACTCGCTCTGGTGCGTCTCTGCGCTCCCTCCCCTTCGCTTCCGGTCCCGCTTCCCCTGCTCATCCCCGCGTCACAGTTCCCGTCTTTCCAACGCCCCCTTCCCCTCCCCTCTACCATCGCCTCTATCTTCCCTTTTGAGCGTTCGCTTCCGACCCCACCCGCACCCGGGCGCCCGCCGCCACTCCGCCGCCCGCGCGCCGGCCCAACCACGCGATGCTTATCTCTGCGCGGGTGATAGCGTCGCCTGATGAGCCGCCTTTTAGCGTAATAAACTCCGAGAGGTAAACCCGCGGTGCGCCACGCCGCGCCGCGCCGCGCCGCGCCTCGGCGCCAGCTGCTGCCACTCCCGCTACTGTCTCGCTGGCCTTGCCGCCCCCGCCCGGCATTACGAAAGTATCGCGCGTTGCCAACAACCCTTTCGCCGGCGTGCCCTGCCCTGTCCGTCCCCTCCCATGAGGATTCGCTCGTCTAGACGTTGACGTCGGAATGGAATAAAATTTTCCACGTATGTTCGTAGTGGTACGTATGGTTTGTATCACGAAAGTAATGACTCAGTTTCATGGATTGTGTAGTATGAAGTATCTTCAAGTTGTTACAACTTTGTTCTTTTATCGTTATGTCAAAAACATTATAAATAGTTTTGAATTCATTGATAGGGAATTCAAGATATTATTACGACAGTAACAAATCTTCATTTCCATTTTATTACTTTTTTTACCTATCAATATATTCTTAAAATGTTTCTCCATCATACTGCAAAATATTGTAATCAAAAATTGGAATTTCTCTTCTTCAATTGTAATAAAAAATATGAACCATAAGAATTATTTGGAGTTATTTCCCTTTCTAGATAAAATTGTCAATGTGTCAGTTTGAAAGTAACTTCAATTACAAGATACTTTAAAACGTTACCGTATCACTTTATGATGAAACATGAATGACGAATGCAGAATTATGGGTGTTGCGTGTAGTATAGTGTGAGATATTGCCGGGTGACTAGCATGACGCGAGTTCATAGGGACAAGTAATTATGATTCGAGAATAGACTAAACCCGTACAACATTTGATTCGATTTTGAAGCGGTTGTGTGAAGATTAATAAGTATTGGATTTAAAATTATTTTTCCACAATTAAGGACAAGAACGATAATATATAAAATCAAATTCACACAAAATCACACAAATTTGTAATAGTACGCCACACAAATGCACGTCACACACATGCACGCCACACAAATGCACGCCTTACGAGGACACGAATTTGAATGAACAATATTTGAGCTTTTGGTTTCCTTCTGTTAGTTTACAATGTACGGTATTTAAAATAAGAATAATTAACAATTTTTTGCATGCCACGAATTTAAAGTTACAAGATTATTTTCTTCGATAACTATAAAATACGGCTTCAAAATATCCGCTTGCATTTGTTAGTATTACAAATATACTTATTTTTAATTACTGGTTCGACTTCAGTGTAAAAATGTTAACTTTTTTAGAAATGAATATTTTAAAACGGCATTATTTTTTGTCGATTTTATCCACAGTTCACTTCATTAAAAATATATTATGGCATACGGAGAGAAACACGTGAACACGCCGCGAAGCCCAGAACATTGAGAGACCCCATCCCTATGATTGCGGCATCGCCACTGGAAACAAAGGCGCTCTCCGCGATCTTCCAGAAACATCTACGCAAGAGCTTTCTGCAGCCCGCGCTCCAAACTCCGAAAGGACTGCGGCACCGCGGACTGTGCGAGTGGGGCAGGTGGGGAGAGAAGGGATGCGGCAGGTGGGGTAGGGGGAAGCCGGATTTCCTCAGAGTCCGCCACGGCGGTGTAATCCCGCAGATCCGGCGCCATTCGCATCTCTTTAAAAAATTAAACTCATTTGCATAATGATGTGTATAGGCGGTGTTTTTCGCAGCGTTGCGCTCCAGGAGCCAATTGGCTGATGCATAGTGCGGGGGCGGCGGCGGCGGGGGCCGGCAGGGGAGACGCGCAAGTGCCCTGCCGGAGACTATAAGAGAGCGCGGAATTTTCGCGCGCAACTCGGCCCGGTACGCTCGCTGCCCGTCCCTGTGGAACACCGACAAGAAACGCGTCAATGGTCACGTGGAGAGTTTTTCTTTATATTACTCTCTAGTTATTTATAATACTGCAGTAAAAGCTAATTTCATTGGGGTTGGGTTATTTACGGTTTAAGGAATTAATTATTATTTTATTCCTACTTTTAGTAAAAAGACAAAATAATAGTAATGTTAGTCATGGCAATTGTTTGCTATGCTGCTGGCAGGAGCGCTTCTACCATTGTCTAGAAGAGTAGATAAAAAATTTTATTCCCGTAGGTGATAAAGGGTTTTTTTATCACCATATTTATCGTTCTGAAGTGCATTAAAAATTATGAATAATATGAAAATCCATAAATTATCGTTTAAAGTTTAAATATTTATAATTGAGGAACACCATGGCGGATGTATGTACGTCTATGTTGAACAGAGACACATTTAAAAGTAATATATAGCATCGTCTGTATATAATGTCTCTAAGATACTCATATTTTCATAGTTACACTGCATTGTGAAAACAGTGGAAGAAATGAATATCGATCGCATAAATACAGTAACGTAATTATTATTAAATGAACAAAATATTCCCACGAATATATCTTCGGAGGACAAGACTATTAATTACTATCGCCTAATTATCGTATGATAATATTATTACATACAGCACTTTAATTCATTTGAACTATTTAATTTACGTTTTCTATATTAAGAACTGTATACACTATGTCGCTAAGCTCGTCCAAAACAAGTAGCTTGTAATATTGTTATTTATTTTTTATCTTTTGAAATATTACGTATGGCATCATGATGTATTTGACGGTGTTAAAAAACGTTTACTCTCATTTCGCTTTTGTTATCTGAGAATGAAATATTCTATTCTATTCATAGTTTAAGAAAATAAAAATCGACAAAGACCTCGCCAAATTCTTTATTTGACATTGGAAATGATATCAGTGTACTCGTGATTTAAAAATTCTAGCTTAATATATAAAACTATTTTGAAATTATCTATTTGTACATTTTTAAGAGATATGTTAGCAGTGAAAATGTGGATCAGACCGTTAAAAAACAAGTCATTATTTCACTAGCTTACGTGAATCTGGTTTTCAAAGTATGTTCCTTATTTAGACGGAATAAGGACCGGGAAATAATGAATATTTCGCAAGTTAGAAATATAATCATATATTATTCGGTATTGTATTGAAGATTTGTATACTTTGTTTATGAAGTCAAATTTTAATATAAAAAATATACGTTTACGAACTATTTCAGTACATTAGCGAACCATTGCATCTAGAGAATAGTTTGTCTTTCACACAAATATAATAACTCCTTTGGACAATGTTTGACAAACATATGGGCAGACGAATAAGGAGATGTTTTCAAACTCATCATTGAATCGAAATGATGATTTATCTTATGAAAATACCTTGAAAATGTCCAAAACCGACCACCCGTGTTATATATTGCATCACTATTTCACTAATCATCCCAAAAGGGTAAACGCAACCCGCAGAACAGCACCATAGTTCTCCCAGTCAAGAGGAAGCCGCGGAAGCGTGTGTACAGCTGGATAATCGGCCATCAGCATGCTAACGGCAGCAGCTTCCTCGGAGGGAGGTAACGCCACAGAGTCGTACTGGCCTCCGCCGCCACCCCCACCGCCCCCGCCTCCACCACCTCCCTCCACCGCCGCCCCGCCGCCGCCGCCGCCGCCGCCGCTCAGCGCTAACGGCTCTGCGGTTGCCGTTAGACGCAACAAGCGCGCGCACACAAAAATTACTCCGGCGCAGATGGCGAAAAAATTGTTGAGCGGCTGACGCCCCGCTCGGGGCTACTCGACGCTCAGAACGGCCCCGCCCCCCTTCCGCCGACGTGTTTTTTTATTATATTTTCCCGCGGTCGTACAGCAATATCGAATTCCCGCTGGTCCTCGGCGGTGCGCCGTTGAGCAAAATGCCTGCGCTTCGAGTTGTGCAGCCTTCCCCACGCGCCCCTCCCCCGCAGCGCTCTCTGTCCCGCATCGCCTTCCCTTCCGGTCTCAACCCCCTATTCGCTGTTCACTTCTCCCGAGTACTTTTCCCACAAGCCCCAAGAAACCCGAGTCGCTCCGCCCAGCTGGCAGTGAATCGGTCTGTCTGGTTGCTTTCTGCTGGTTGCTTTCTTCTGGTTGCTTTCGGCTGGTTGCTTTCTGCTGGTTGCTTTCTGCTGGTTGCTTTCTGCTGGTTGCTTTCTGCTGGTTGCTTTCTGCTGGTTGCTTTCTGCTGGTTGCTTTCTGCTGGATGCTTTCTGCTGGTTGCTTTCTGCTGGTTGCTTTCTGCTGGTTGCTTTCTGCTGGTTGCTTTCGGCTGGTTGCTTTCGGCTGGTTGCTTTCGGCTGGTTGCTTTCGGCTGGTTGCTTTCTGCTGGTTGCTTTCTGCTGGTTGCTTTCTGCTGGTTGCTTTCTGCTGGTTGCTTTCTGCTGGTTGCTTTCGGCTGGTTGCTTTCGGCTGGTTGCTTTCGGCTGGTTGCTTTCGGCTAGTTGCTTTCGGCTGGTTGCTTTCGGCTGGTTGCTTTCGGCTGGTTGAGCTCTGCTGGTTGCTTTCGGCTGGTTGCTTTCGGCTGGTTGCTTTCGGCTGGTTGAGCTCTGCTGGTTGCTTTCGGCTGGTTGCTTTCGGCTGGTTGCTTTCGGCTGGTTGCTTTCTGCTGGTTGCTTTCTGCTGGTTGCTTTCTGCTGGTTGCTTTCGGCTGGTTGCTTTCGGCTGGTTGAGCTCTGCTGGTTGAGCTCTGCTGGTTGAGCTCTGCTGGTTGAGCTCTGCTGGTTGAGCTCTGCTGGTTGAGCTCTGCTGGTTGAGCTCTGCTGGTTGAGCTCTGCTGGTTGAGCTCTGCTGGTTGAGCTCTGCTGGTTGAGCTCTGCTGGTTGAGCTCTGCTGGTTGAGCTCTGCTGGTTGAGCTCTGCTGGTTGAGCTCTGCTGGTTGAGCTCTGCTGGTTGAGCTCTGCTGGTTGAGCTCTGCTGGTTGAGCTCTGCTGGTTGTGCTCTGCTGGTTGTGCTCTGCTGGTTGAGCTCTGCTGGTTGAGCTCTGCTGGTTGAGCTCTGTTGGTTGAGCTCTGTTGGTTGAGCTCTGCTGGTTGTGCTCTGCTGGTTGTGCTCTGTTGGTTGTTTTCGGCTGGTTGCTTTCGGCTGGTTGCTTTCGGCTGGTTGCTTTCGGCTGGTTGCTTTCGGCTGGTTGCTTTCGGCTGGTTGCTTTCTGTTGGTTGCTGAGTGATCACTTCACTTCACTTCACTTCACTTCACTTCACTTCACTTCTACAGCGCACCCAGGAAGCCGGCGCCTACTTTTCTCTTTTATACTTTCCCCCCATTTTCCTTACGTTCCTGCATTTAATTATGCACTGCCAATGTTTCCTTCATTTTCATTTGTTCTTATCGCACTTTCTTTCATTTTATTGCCCCACCTACGCGTTTTCTATCAGTTATTCCTTTCCTTCCCCAGCTTAATCTTCTAGTAACTTCTCACTTACCCCCTGATCTTATTCCATAAATTCCTGGCAAGTGAGTGGTTTCGCAGCTTTGGTTGCATCATTGTGTATGTGGTTGCTTTCTGCGGACTTGCTGGGTGATCTTCACTTCGGCAGCTGACTTACGAAGACTTCGCTTTTATTATTTCGCTCGTCGTGCTTTCATCCGTGTTAAGTTAACACTGCAAATCTTTTCATATTGGTCCTTGTTTCTCTCTTTCATTTTCTCACCCCATCCACACGTTCTATATCACCATTCGCTTCCTTCTACCGCTTAATCGCCCAATCACATCTTGCTTTATCTGTTTCTGATAAAGTAAAACACTTATTTCAAATCAGCCTGAATAAATAAATATACCATATAAAATGGGTAATAAAGTGTTTAATTTTTAGACAAATATCTTTAATTTTCTTGCAATAATTAAGTATTCTATAAAGATTTCTTCTTGCTTAAATTCGTATTTACTATTTACGATATCTAGCGAATCTATTAGGTACCAGTTCTGCCTCATTTCTACTAACCTCTGGTGGTATATATTAGGAACCATTTTGCTGTCAGCAATAGGCAAAAAATAATGAACGTGGTACATATACCAACATATTGTTTAAATTATTTATTTTCAGTAATTGTATTGAATCAATCTATATCAAACTTTGCTAGGACTCTGCGACTATCCTGAAGAAGAGCCTGTAAAAATTTCCTCTCTATTTATACCCTACGGTTTGTGGTATCAATGTTGGTTTTATATGTCGCTGAATTCACTTTTACTAGTAGAGATGAAATAAAAAAAATGTTAATCAGAACAAGTGATAACACATCTAGGCCCCACCTCCGTTGGTTTAAAGCAAAAATCACGAAATCTGATGGAATAGCAAACTGATACTACACTTGAAAATCTGTGGAGTTTTAAATATATTTATATTTTTGTTTGATGTTAATGAGGAAGTTAAAACATTTCATTCCTTAAGTGTTCATTATTCAACAAATACGTTTCGTATTTTATAACAAGTCAAATAAGTAATGCGCGAGTTTTTAAATATGAATTGTCAGGCCCTTGCGGTACGAAAGTGCGCGTTTTCTATGGTTCTTTGTGGTGTCTTGGGGCGCCTTGTGGCTCAATGACCTCTGGACCGCCGGATTGTTGAGTGTCTGCAGATGGCGGATGTTTTTCTCCGCGCGGTGCACGTGACGTGCGCGTGGCGAGGAGGGCGGGAAGGGCCTTCGCAGGGGGGGCGTGCCCCGCCGACTGATAATTACATTCATATGAAAATATCCCCCCCTTCGCGCGCGGCTCTCTGACCGTCCCTCGCTCGCCGCCCCTCTCCTCGCGTTCGCACCGCACGTGTCCCGACACCATTTGTTACGGCCAGATGAAGGCTGGTGGCGCGCGCGGTGGCGGGCAGTGGTCGCGGTGGGCAGTAGCGGAAGGTGATGGGCAGTACGTACATGGCGATGACGATGGCGCGTGGGGTGGTGGTGGTGGGGGGCGGATGGGTGGTGGAGGGTCATGAGCCGACAGGGAGCGACGGCCAGAGCGTGGTAGGCGGTGGGCGGCAGTGGCAGTGGCAGTGTCGGCGGGGGCGGCGGGGGCAGCGGGCGGCGGGCTACAAGCGGCGGGCGCGGGCGGCGGGCGGGGGCGGCTGACGGGGGCGGTGAGTGGGGGCGGCGGACGGGGGCGGCGGGCATGGGCGGCGGGCATGGGCAGCGGACGAGGGCGGCGGACGAGGGCGGCGGACGAGGGCGGCGGGCGGGGGCAGCGGGGCCGGCGGGGGCGGTGGGTGGCTGGAGCGGCGGGCAGCGTGGACCCCTTAGTAGAGCAAAACTTTCGCTCTGGGCCTCTTTCTGCGCTGGCGGTATCAGCGACCGCCCGCCGGCCCCTCGGCGTACGAACGCCTCATTAGTTTTCATGCCTCGCAGCTTACTCCAACAACTCAGGCTGGGAAGGTCAACCTGAAGCGCGAGATTCCCTGAAGACTCTTTAGCTCGACCCCCAATTTCACATGCAGGTGTTTTAAATATTTGCCAGCGTTCTGCCTGATAAGAGTGAGCAATGAGCATATTTCTCTGGCTAGTCGAGGGCGTGACGCTATTATCACAACCAATCTCGAAAGATATCTCGATTTTTTTTTATTCCAAGGCAAAGATGTAAGATTGTAAACAGACGTGGATATTTCGACGGTGGGAGCGAGAAAACAGTATTTCTAAATAGCTTATAAATTATACACTCGAAGGGTGATATCAAGATAGACAAATTACTTTATAACACACCACGTTGATGATGGTAATAATAATAATGATGAATACTTTTATTGTAATAAAAGTTTAAAAAGTATATTTATTTACATAACTTATTGAAACTCAAAATAATCTACATTTCATACACAAATATTTATATTTCGTTTTCCTCACGATTACAAAAAATTCACTGATCATGCACTCAAATCATGCACTCACTGTTTGGCATGCACTCAAATATGAAATTGAAGATATTTTTACTAGGGAAAATAAATCTCGATAATTTGAAGAGAAACCTAATTAAAATGAAACAAAAGATGAATTACAAAACATCAGTCACAAAGGAATAGATGATGTGGAAAACATTGTCTTGAGTAGAAGACATAAACATACGATGAAGACATGAATCGCATAGCCTCAACGTATCGTTGACAGTCCTTTCTCGTACGTGTTGTAAAGTGCCGTCAGAACAAGTTCGGTATCTATTCTACTTTACATCCCGCAAGTTTCGAACGCCGTTAACTAAATGTGTCATCCATCTCCTGAGAAAGACGAAAAGTAGCAATTTTTTCTCTCTGAGAAAGGGTACAAGTACTAAAATTAAAATACTCATATATCGCAGAAACGTTTGGATAGTATTTAAGGTTCTTCTTGCAAAAACTAAGATATAATAGTTAATTGTTAAAAATTTTAAAAGTAAGTAGTTAAAATTTCAGCCCTTTTAAGAATAAAATGAGGAAAATGTTCACTTCATCAAAATCTTCAGTTCGTGTTAGAATCAGTTGTATTTAAAATTGATTTGGTTGTGTCGCGATGTAACAAAGCAAATATTCACCAACATAAACTCGGAGCTCACATATGCCTTCCAGATTTATTGCATCCCCTAAAAATACAATCTTCCGCCCGGAATTCCAACTTCGTTCAAAATTTAAAGCCAGCGACGCAGCTGTTGATTGCGGTACTTTGCGAAACGTCCCCGTCGCAATTTCGACTCAACTCCCATAAAATCAGCAGCTCACAGTGATGCGAGAGGGCATCACAGGCAAACGCTGTAGATTTGCGTGGCAGGTTCGCCAACATAACAAATAGATCCCACCCTTCATGAAGCGGCCGCGAGCGCTCGCTCCGGAATTAACAAAACACGGCGCGCCGCGCCCCCGCTCGCGCTCTTTTGTTTATCCGCGCGCTGACTCCAATCGCGTGGTCATTAGCAAACGTGATTGATTGATTGATTGATGACGCGCAAGATTAATGCGAACCCGAAAACAATATGGGAAACGAGCGGGCAGACATCGCCTGCGTGGAGCGATTGCACGCACAGTGGCATCCACTGCTATCATTATCTATTGACGCTGGACGCACGGGACACAGACAGGGCTCCGGCGCCGAACTCGGGGCCCCTGATGAAGATTGGATTGCACTGATTCCGCGTTGTCTGCGCACACGGCGCGATGCTAATATATTTATGAGCTGGAGTATAATTAGGAATCGCCGTCACATACTCGCGTTGGTAATGGATATTGATGTGATGTTTTCGATCGTTGCTTTCGTAATCCACCGAGTTGAATTGGATTGGGTTGTTAATGACGTTCAAGTGTCATGTGGAGGAGGTGAAAAGTGCCAAGAATTCTTGTAAAAGATTTGTTTGGCTTATGTAGGAAAAAATATGATTTTCCTTGCTTAATAATATTATTACGTCTTGACTACTATAATAGTAAACAATGTATTTCTGAGCTTCAAATTACATTCTAAAGTTCAGTATTCATTTACCTGAGAGCTTCTGGGCCCCAAGTGAGAGATCTGATATCCCTGATAAATGCTCAATATGAGTTCGAACCGTGTTGCTGACCTAATATATTACTACGTATTCTTTTATTAAATGATGAAAATGCAATAAACACCCGGAAATTTATACTTTTTTTATTTATTATAGTTGCATCAACCCAAGGTTCGTAGTGGCAGTTGAATACTTTACATTAGATATATACACAGCAATTACAACAAAATTATTGTAAACACTAGACACATCATAGGTTGTATGTTAATATGCACAGGAAAACAATTATATTTTATTAAATATATTGGTATTGTATAATCGTATTGTAAATATATCGTATTAAATATATTGGTAAATACTGGTATTGCGTATTTCCCGTTGATAACGCTTGGAGTAAATGACTGCTTGAAATGCTCTGCTGATAGGCATTCTCTTCCTTCCTGAAACTTTAGAGCAAATGTGCACTTTATGAGACACAGTTTTAACTCACATAAGTCACATTTATATTTAATAACAGCCTAAAATTTACCATTCTAATTACAAAAACCATTTCATCATACAATATTTAAAATACTGAAGTTTTTATTTGAGCCAGTAAGTTTGACTCAAATTTAACATGTATGTTTCAGAATGCATGAAATATCTTGCAAAGTTTTACTGATTACGTATTTTATGATTTCCATTTATTTTCTCTGTACAAATACTTTTCACATTTCTTAAAAAAGTATTGTCATGAAACTATTTATTTTGCAACCAATTCTACTATATCACCCTTATTTATTCAAATTCTACTTCCTCGTCAGTGAGTTCAATACCTGGGATGATCAATATACACACCAAAAAAAAAAACTTTATCACCTACCAATCTTCTTTCGTTCAAACGATCCGAAAGAAAGAAAAAAAGGTAACCATCCTCGACGCAATGAAGCAATCAAAAGAATAAAATCATAAACTTCTTTCCATCCAAAGAAGCAATAGCTCCCGCAAAGAAAGACGCGGGTTACGGCAACGCGAAGCACGTAAACACGAACAGAATACCAGTGCCCAGGATCCCCCGGCTCTCAGGCACCAATCTTGAGGGCCGCGCATAGTTGAGATAGCCCCAAACTCAACCAAAATTCCGGCGCGGATGGATAATATAAATGCTAATCCGCAGGGATGTATCCGGCTTTCATTAGCAAGACGGGCGCCCGCGCGCCCGCCAGAGCCGAACGGCCCCGGGAATAATAAAAATTTTATCCGGGCGCTCCGCCGCGGAGGCGAGAATCACTCAGGGTCGCCACCATTTTGATTTCCTCACCTCAGACAATCATGGTGTCGGCGCGGCGGAGGTGGAGGAGAATGGTGCGGGGAGGGGAGGGAGGGTGTGAGTTGCGGAAGAGGATGGCGACGAGGGGGAGGGGAGGGGGAGGGTGGGGGGAGAAAGGGGAATCCGCAGATACGCCCGCCGTTCCGAAAGCCATTCCGCGGAAGGGCGCGGCGAGCGCTCAGGGTCCCAGGGATGTACACGGAGGGGCGATGGGCGCACTCTGCACGGGCGGGCGAAGAAAAGTTCGTTTTCGTGTGTTTACTTCGTGGAACTTCAAAAAAACCAAAACTCCCTGGTACGTGCTTGCTGGGGCGGCTCAGGGTATCAACTGATGTCACTGCAATGCCTCTGACCGGGAGGTTCTAGGGGTCGAGTCCCGGCGGTGGCAGGATTTTCGACTTGAGCTAGATGACTAGTTCGGATTCAGCCGCAGTATGGAGGAAAATCTTAGCGGCCGGCACATCCGATCGGTAGTTTTTTTATGGCTTTTCCGATCAATATCCAGACGAGGGCCAGAGCAGTACCTATCCAACTGACCATGGAGTGCGTGCGATCATTCCTTCCTCTTCCTGGTCTTTTCCTCACACCGGACTAAACACACAGCTAAGTGCACCCTACATGGCAAGAGACTAGTCGAGATCTTAGAGCTTGTCCCAGCTGGGCGGTGCCCGCTGATGGGGAAACCTGGACGGGGAAACCCCCGCAAGCCGATGTTCGCCATTCAAAGAGGAGTAACACCGCCACACATAATAAAAACAAGTACTACACTTACGGAATTAATGACCTTACCTATTGTCTCACCCGTAAACAGAAAATAATCAGTCGATTAATCAATCAATATTGGTATGTTACCGTTTCTCCCTCTTTTGCTGCAATAGTGTTCTATTCGTTTTTTTCTGAAGTGGCGTTCCAAATTTCCACTTTCGAAAAATCACCACTATTCGAAAAATCAGAGATCATTATAGTTATCATGGTAGTTACCTCTGCTCTCACACGATACCTTTTGAAAGTACGGGTGTGCAATGATACCAATATTAAAAGGTAGAAAAAAAATGTTCTTCTTCTTAGTAATTCATTTCGGTCCAATTTTGATTTCTGTCACTGTTGCAGCAATTGAGCGGTGTGTAGTTGCGAAGTTAAAATTCCCAATTTTCGTAGATTCCACCAATTATCTCTTAAGGATGTCTGATTGTTATCGTGAGCAATGAGTATCGGATCGTATGCAATTTTTCCGTCTCCGTTTCTAGCCAAGAAGTTGCTAAAATGTCTATCAACAATCAAAATGATACGTGTGAACAGGAAAAGTTTGCTTAAATTCACGTGAAGTGGTACGTCTAGAGAAAAAATAACTTTGGAAAATTGTAATTGAATGAAACGAGGAAGGTAGTGAAATGTATGCACTGAAATATTGTTTTTACTCTTAACAGGAGAGGCTATTTTATTAACATTTTGTATTGTAACAGAAGAGAACGCCGATTTATCACGTGAACAGTATTTTTTCGTATCTGCCGCATCATTTAGAAGAAGTAATGGAAGACTGACGCGGCCAGGCGCACGGTTTGCGGACCCCTGAGCTATCAGAAACGGGATGAGGCGGCGTGAATAATGTAGTGATGAGGGAAAGCCAGCCATAAGCGAACCGGGAGGGGATCGGTGGGGGTGGGGGCTGCCGTGGCGGGGCGGGGCGGCGCCGGCGGAGAGAAAAAATCTACTGCAAAGTGAATTCAGCACATTCAATTTGAAGCGCGGGTTTTTGTGTGAGCGCGGGCCCGGGAAGAGTGTATATTTCACCTGTCCCACGCCGCTCCTTGCCGCGGTCTTGGCAGATTGGAATAGAGCGCTGCGGCCGTGGCGCGGCCTCCCTGTAGAACCATCTCATCGGAACCTACACGGCACCGAACTCGCCGACAGATTAAAATGCCAGCCGCCGCCGCCGCCGCCGCCGCCACCGCCACCGCCACCCTCCGACGCCGACGCCGCCGTCGTCGGTCGATATTCCCCGCCCCGCCTCGCCCCGCCCCGCCCCGCCCCGCCCCGCCCCGCTCCGCTCCGCGCCGCGCCACTCCAAAGCGAGGGACCGAACGGGGCGACAGCGGGACGGTGAGGCAGTTGCGGGGATGTCGATGCGTAGGGTAAGGGACGGAAACAGAGAGGTGGGATCGGGGAAGGTAGAAATGATTGGGATTGTACAATTGGTACGTTTGCTATCGACAATAAAGGCAAGACGAAGAATCGTTTGGGTCACATCGCAAAACTTCAGTATTGGTACATCTATATTCGATTAGAATGCTATGAATAAAAATATATGAAAAATAAAATGCGTATTGTTAAGAATGTGAAGGAGTGTCAAGGAATTCTAAATTTTATATTTCATTATTACGTGTTTGAAATTACTTTCATATTCTTGAATATCTGAATTCTGATCACTTAAATATCAAAGTGATTTTTTGCTTATAATAATGTTATATAAAGTTTACAAAATTTTAATAGTTTATGTTAATAATATTTGATATTAAACTCAAAGTCTTGTTAAGTAATTAAGGTACCTATGTTCGTTCGTCCGTCCGTCCGTCCGTCCGTCCGTCCGTCCGTCTATCTGTCCGTCCGTATCACTCACGGTTCTCTTTCGGACACTACTTTCGGTCCAAAAATCAAGACAAAAATGAGGTGACATTACATGTAGGGGATCCGCAAATCCGCAGATCCGCAAAAAAATATCACTTTCCTTAGGGAAAGTGATATTTTTTTGCGGATCTGCTCAGAAGGTTTTAATAAATTTCTCTAAATTCTCTCTTGGTTTCGTATGTTTTGGGAAACTAAAACGCTTTGGTCGTCTACATTTGTAATCAATAGTTCATTCGAATCCTCTCGACAAGCAAATGGATTGGCTCAATTCTTAGCCATTTCCCTCTATTCTGGAAGAATTCTGAATTTTTTTTTGTAGTTTGTGAGTACAGAGTTTTGTGCGGTCCTCGTGATGTCATACTCGTATAATCGTGAAAATTTTTTGTCAGATGAGATAATAAGAAGAGCGGTTTGATGTGTGAAGGAAATCAATGTTAAAAAGAAGACGAATAAAATTGTAGGATTGTAGTAAATATAATAAAACGTATTTTATAATAATGAAGTACGTATTAATTCATTGATATCAAACGTAAATAGAATGCAGCATCGTCAGCAAGATACGTTTAGTATTCTAGATATTTATAATGTCAGGTTTCAATGCAACTACGAGTACATTGCTGAAACGCCGTGATTACTATAAACTCTTTCCGACATTTTCTTTTATCGATAGTCCGTGTCTCCTCGTACAATTTTTGACAGATAAACTTACTTTTGTAATGCAACAATTTATCAATATAATCAATAATATAAATGGCTCTTTCTCTGGCCAAAAATCTATTGGTCATTATACTGTAATACGTTTAAAATTTATTTTTATTATTGTGAACATTTAGATAAAACTTTATCATTCAATCTCCCAGAGTTGGCACGCTAAGCTAGTAACAACTAAGACGTACTTGTCTATTCACGTGACAACTGTAACATGATTCAATACTCGACTTATAATGTAACATAGCTGCCAAAAGAGACTGCACATCTACACCATTAGTGTATGAGTATTGTTACACATATTGCTCAGGTCAAGAACAGAAATATCCCTTTTGAATTTTAGGAAGTATCGCAAACTGCGTGCTTGGGCGTCTGGCTGTGTGGTAACGGCTCAGTAGTTAAGTCTCCCGGCGTCCCTCGCGCTGTGGTCTCGTAGCCGACTAGCCCCACTTCTTCCGAAACCATCTTCCTCCAGATATACTGGGAGAGATGGCTCAGGGCGTCAACTGATGTCACTGCAGTCCCTCTGACCGGGAAGTCCTAGGTTCGAGTACTGACGGTGACAGCTTTTACGACACTAGCTAGACAGCTAGGTCAAACTCAGTCGCTGTTAGGATAAGAATTCTAGTGACCGGCGGCTCTGATCGGTAGTTTTCCGTGGTTTCTTCTATCAACGCCAGACGTATGCCGGAGCAGTACCCTGACAAACGGGCCACGGACCGCACACGATCTTTCCTACTTCTTCCTTTTCCTATCCTCTCCCCTTGCACACGCTAATACTAACACGCACTTCACAAGTACACATACCGGGAGACCGTTTGGGAGATAAGAGCATGAGGCCGCGGGGGCGGTGCCCCACTGGTGGGAGATACCTGGTTGGGAAACCCCCGCCACCCGACGGTAGGTGGGCGCTGGATCTCGCCATACAGTGGAGGGAAGACCACTGCCACCTCCCGCCCAAAGCATTCACTACACTTACGGGAATAATGAGCCTGATAGTTGACGCGCCCAGAATCACTAACAATCAATCCATAATTTCTCGATATATCTATTTCTTCGGCGACACATCTATTAAAAAAGTCAAGTATAAAATCTAAAGAATTGAATAATACCCCTCGTTCAAAAAATAATCTACGTTTTATACATATAAATCGCATAAGTATCAAGAAAACAATCAAACGTTTAAAACTCGAATAGCATCTTATTCTACAGGAGGCGGGAGTAGCCATTGTGCAAGTGAGAGAAAAGATGGCTGATATTGTGATAAGGATAACGAGTGCTAGTTGTGAACTTTGCTGAAGGTCGAAATAAATTGGGATATGAGCCGCGGAGAGAAAGATGTTCTGCAGGAATTCAATCGGTTCTTGAAGTGGAGGTGGATTTACATCAGTGTGGATTAGTGGCCAAGAACATCGTGAATGCTGTCACGCTTCCTTTGTTCAAAAGTAGAACAAAACAAATAATGAAGCCTGATAATGAAGAATAATGTTTCTAGCTATTATTAAATTATTATACGTCGAACTATTTTTGTTTGATTGTTCATTTCGTGATTCTTGGCGCGACAACTGCTGTATTCATCTTCCATCAAAAGATGAGGAAATCCGGCGCCAACCCTCATATATACTTGCTGCCATCCAAATATATCATAATACCTGAGCAACGCCTCAGCGAGTACACGCTTTAAGCTCCTCACGGGTCTCCCGACATATGTGGGAGTGTAAGTGTATGTGTAGGTAAGGTGTGAAGATAGACAAGGAAGAGAAAAGAAAGATCATTGTTTGGACACTGCATCGGCATTCTCCTCGTGTTGATCCGAGAAATCAGAGAAAACTACCAATCAGAGCAGCTGATGGCTAGAATTCTCCTCCAGGCAGCGGATGAACTCATCTAGTTACTGTCAAAAATTCCTGCACCCGTCAGGTCTCGAACCGCCTCTTAGAGGTACTACACTGCCAACAGTTGATGCCCTGAGCCACCTCCGAACTGGTCCTAATTTTAATTTTTTTGAACCCGAATCATGCTCAGATTATCGTACTTAAAAGTGGTGTAGACTCGTAATATCGGGATATAAAATATCGAACTAAGTATTCAACATTAAATGAAAAACTATTTTGGTTGATAAGCAATATTTTAATCACTTAATACACTTAGTTATTGCTGTATTTCGTATTTGGATTACCACTTCTTATTTTTTGGGACGATAGGATACTTTGGAATGTTTCTCAGTGTTGCATATGATTTTTGAAAGACTTCATTCATAATATGCGTGTTATTTTTTAAATTGTGAATATTATATATTTTCAAACATTTTTTAATTTATGTTTTTGTAATGGATGTGACATCAAAGTATAAAATAGAGTGAAAAGAGTGGGGGAAGGTGAAGAACTGGGAACAACGTGAAGGTCGCAGAACAGAGTGCGTCTCTAGTAGCATAGACTTGTTGTGGCAACTATCGTAGTGAGCTCGAATACCATAAGCTCTATGAGTTTGTATCCCGTTATTGTGACAAGATATAATTTGACTGATGATTTCTTTGTTTCCTAATTGTTCAGAAAAAACAACGATCACTTCTTTCATTATTGTTAGCTACGTCATGTTTGGCTATTGATTTTACAAGGAGAGAGAACGAAAAATATTTGGAAGTCGCTAGACTCATTAAAAGAAGAAACAATGAAGCGATTAAATGACCAATCTTTAGAACTGTAAACGATAGCGAAAGAGCAGTAAGTGGCCAGTGTTGGAAGCATCCACTACCACTGGAATAGCATCCGCGGGGGGGGGGGGGGAGCTGAATCGATGGGAGAACAAATTCTTTTGAGGGACACTGGGGTTACGCAGACACAAAGTGTAAATACTACTGTTATCCGAGAATTTTAAGCCAAATAGGGGGGGGGGATGGAATAAAAAATGAACTCAAAAATCCCAAATGTAAAAGATTAGGTGAAAAGAAATATTCATGTGTTCTATACAATGTCATGCTTGATCAGATATTCCGAGATGTTTAGGTATAAATATTCAAAAAATAATATCAACTCATAACAATTACTGATACTAAAATAATCTTCCACAACTTCGGAAGCAAATTGCTATTAAATACAACTAGGCTTAAGATGAAATACTCTTCGCAGTTTAATACAATGATGTATTCAATAACATCTTTAACTCTGAAAAAATTCGATAAAACCTACTACACTCAATTCAATTCACTAAATACTATAACTAAAATCAACTACATTTTTCGATTGTACAGCAAGTGGAGTTTTATTTTTAAAATTCATTCAAGTCGGACTATTGCAATGAGCGAGTTTAATAAAACGTAACGGAACCTAAAAAAAAAAGTAATACCCAATACATCGGACAGTCATATATAATCAACACATCAAGTAAACATAAACGGACGTTCGCTGGCCCCTAAAATGCACGAGCTAAGCCTCTGACGCCGACAGCGCCGAGTAATTCTGTCAGAAACATCAACCCATCATTACGTAACGTCGATAAAAAAATACACGTTTTCCTTCGATTACCGCCGCCGCACCGCCACCAAATTACTTCAGGAGCACAGCGCCATACAGGCGGTGCAGGCGCATAATTTCACCTCAACTCCCTCCGCGCGCGCCAATCCGTCACGGATGACAAACCCGGCAACATCCCAGCCCCCACCCCCGCCTCACCCCAGCACAGGCGCCAAGTCCTCCCTGCCTCGCCCCGCCTCACCCCAGCACAGGCGCCATGTCCTCCCCACTCCTCCCCTACCCAACACTCTTCGGCACACCTCTTCCTGTCCCAACTCCGCCCTTCCCCTCCCACTCCGCCACTGTCCACCACCGACGCGAAGGTTTTCTCGCCCCGCTTATCACCTCCCCTCCCCGTCACAGTGCAGCCACGTCCTCCTCGTCTCTCCCCGCCCCACCCCTCCATTCCCCGCCTCAAATCAGCACTGGCACTCCCCTCCCCTCCTCCACTACTCATCGGCTCCTCTCTCCCCACCCCAATCCCCACCTCTCCCTCCTCTTCCTTCCCACCCGACCCCTTCCCTCCCGCCTCTCCCCACTACCGACTCGACGTTCTCGCACCTCCCCTCCCGGACTTCCCTTCCAACCTTCACTCCAGCATCGGCACCAATTCCTCCACGCCATTCACAACCCACGCCGTTCCTTCCCCACCAGTCCTCATCTCTCTTCACTCCAGCACCGGCCCCATGTCCTTCTCGCTCCTCCCATCCCCTCCTCCCCGCCACTCCTCGTGCATTGACACCAAATCCTCCCCAACCCTTCCAACCCCTCTCCGTCATGCCTCACCCTTCCCTCTTCCCTGCCCCCTGCCCCTCCCCCTCCCTTCTCCACCTTTCTCTCTCTCTCTCTCTCTGCCCTCCTTTTCTTGCACTTTCCTCCTCGCAATTCCCTCGCCGGTCTTTCCTCCTCTTTCCGTTCCTCCTCAACTTTCTCCGCCCCTCTCCACCCCCTCCCCGCCTCCTCCAACTCGCCTCGCCAATGCACCCCACTTCACCAGCTCCTGCCTCGTCTCACCTTGCTCTTTCCTCACTTTGCCGTGACCTCCCCCTCCCCACCCCGTCGTACCCGCGTACGATTCCTAACGCGCGTCCCCCCCACCCAGTTCTCACCCCGCCCTCATCCCATCGCAGCCCCGCCCCCACGTCACCGCCGGAGCTGACCCCGCTCTTACCTGTCACCCGCCTCGGAACAGCCGCCCAGGTGACGCACGTTGCTTTCCAACATTTTTTTTCTGATGGATTGATTGCTGAGCGCCTCTGACGTTTGATGAATAATGCACTGCTCCGCCCGCCGAACGGTTTTTCCAATTTTTATCCCGGGAGGGCGCGACGCCGGCGCCCCTGGCGGCGGAGGCGGGGACGAGGCGCCTCGCGCCGGTAATGGGAATGGTGGCGGGGGCGGTGACGGCGATGAGGACCGAGCTGATAATGTCGATGGGGATGTTTATTATTGCCGGTAAGACTCAATTTGTGGAGACGAGAATTAAATAGGAATAGAGGATGCTGCGCCCAAGGAAATATTAATGAAAATAATGATGATAAAGCAGTCATGATGTAATGGTGACGTGACGCGTTAAGAAAGTCTAATACAACGAAGTGTTGGAAGAAAATTTGAGGATGAAAACTGAGGTTTGATGAGAAAAAACGAGAATGAAAGAAGCTGGTATGAGGAAAGGTCGAGAGGAAATAAATAATTTTGATAGGCTTGCAGAAGGAGAAAGTATAACTAGAACATTTCTAGGGATCAAAAGCAAGTGAGTGCGGTATGAAAGAATAGAACAACGGCAAATACTGATAAAAGAGTGAAAAAACATGTGTACAGTAAATGTAGACAACAAAGGAAGCATTCAAGGCTACACTATAAACGTACCTAGAAACGGTAGATACAGTAAGTGTCAACGAGACGGAATTACTGGAAACGGTGCCGACAGTAGAATATGTGTCATAAAAGAGGAAGCTATATGTTCTATTGTTGCCTCCTCAGGTCGTAACAATACGGATATTCAGCGTGTTTGTATATCCTTAGAAGAGAAAAATAAATGATTTGTTAACTAAAAAAAACAATTTCCACTGTTCAATGACCTATTACAATATCCGTCTAGTAATTTATAAGTAACAATAAATTAATAAACAAAATTACTGCTAAATCCACCATAAAGGCAAAATTCTGTATGAGAAAATCCCAAATCAGACACTACTCCTCTATTAATTACACCCTCCATCGCACACATCACACAAACACGTTCTCGCTCAGTCACATACACACCTACGAAAACTTGTGGTACCCCTATGCTTGTGGCCATTCAAGTAACAATAATTATTTGTAGACATGTAATACAGGGTTATTGGGCATTTGAAATAGAACTGAATTAATTCAGTAACATTTTTTTTAAACAATTACTTTCACCCGTGCTTCGAGTACAATTTACGCTGCACATCGACGGCTCCGCCCAAACCGGCTCATCCGTTCCGTAGGCCCCCCGGCGAGAGCGATGTGGAGATGGCGGGGGTGGCAGGGCGTGTTTCCGGCGCCGACCGCGCGTGTTTTATTTTCCCGCCGCGTCCTCGGCCCTAAGAGGATTAGGCAGAGCTATTGTGCATACAATATGGCGCACCTTTCATCCGACACCGACGCTGCCGCCGCCGCCGCCGCCGCCGCCGCCCCCGCCCCCGCCCCCGCCCCCGCCGCCGCCGCCGCCGCCACCGCCACCGCCGCCGCCCCCGCCGCCGCCACCGCCACCGCCACCGCCACCGCCACCGCCGCCGTCGCGTCGCGTCGCTGCCGCGTGCGTAATTGCTGGCGTGCCTGTCACTGCGTGATGGATTCGCTTTTTTTTTTTTCGGCGACGCGACGGTGGCTGCACCGCTGACCCAACGCGAGATGTCCCTGGCGACAGATCCCCACCCCCACTCCCCCGCCGGACGCCCGAATTGAACGCCGCACGCGCCGGGCAGAGAATTCACTCTGCTATGGAGACGCCTGAGTGTTGCGATGGCTCGACACCAGTTGCACCTGCAGCTTCGTGGACCGTGAGAGGAGAGTATTGTACAGTAATTGGAACCGTGTTCGAACACAACACTAAGAGATCAACAAACTCTTAACAAATGTTAAGAGCAATCTTCGGGAGATTTTATTCAAAGATATAATTAGATAGATATTTATTACGAGTTTTTCTGCAGGAAGATTTCTGCAACCTGGTAGCAGAACACTACAATTCACATATTACAATTAGAAATATTAATACAATGTAACTTGAAATTAATTTAAAACAAAAACAATGTTATTAATGATAATAATAATAGTAAAAATAATAATAATATGATAACAATGTTAGCAATAAAAGAAATAATAGCAACAACTTCACATTCTTTGTCTGTCTTGCACAGATATTTGAAACAAAAAAAATACACGACACTTGAATTACACTACATTCCACTTCACTTCACACACTTGCACTTCTCGTTCTACTTCGCTATTGCACTACACTTCACAACGAATCACATCTCTTCAATACAAATACTACTTTGAATATAATTATATATTTAATAAATAATTGCATTTAATAGTAATTATCACAATAATAATAATAATAATAATAATAATAATAATAATAATAATAATAATAATAATAATAATAATAACACAATAACTGTTTTGATAAGCCAAACTTACTAATTAATAAAGTTAACAAATATTTTTGGCAAGATTAGTTTTAAATCTTTGAACATGTAAATACATGAATGTACTAAACTAAAATCCGATTGAACTTGTACCGTTTTCGATTCCTCAATCGCAGCACATTGTATTTTCCTCTGAGGCATCGTTGACTGGAAGGTCCGAGGTTTCTAGGACGTTCGCGAATTTTCAGCTGTATGTTGAATACAATCTATCTGGAGAAGAATTCTGGACGAGAGATCTAGCTGCTCTGATAACTGTGCTTTCTCGAATTAATATAAGGCATTTTTTTAACAATAGGGCCTTGACCGATCTCTTATTAGTGACCAGTATGAATGTACAGTAAATCCAGGTGAAACGACCACGTAGATTATTGAAGTTGTAGGCTTCCGTGCCCAGTGTCTTGCGAGTATTACTCGCGCAACTTTTCTTGAACGATGACCTTGCTTCCCCCTCTCTGGCACAATAAACAGTTGAAGTTAAAAGTTCGCAACGAGCACGTACGACAACATTCCAAACACATCTTCATTGGCCCGAAATAGAAACAATTTTCTTTTGAAGACGAGAGCTTCTGTCCGTTATATTCCAAAAAACTTCTAAAGAAAAGACCGAAGCAGATAAAGATCTATCACAAGAGATACCTCGTACTCCTAAGAAAGTTAGATCGCAAATTATTGTGAAAGTTGCGAAGGCATGACTGATTCTCCAGAAATTGGCGTTGCTTCTTAAAATCTATTGGCCGATTTCGTAACTGGTACCCCCCCCCCCACTACCCACATTTTTCAATCCATCGTTTTTCATACCATCTCATACTCTTGGCTGTTCGGGTGATACCACGTCGACGCCTGTCGTTGGCATCACTGCCTTCACAGTGACGTCACCCGGTCAGCCGAGAGCACTCACCTCGATTATTGGTTGTCTCCAATAACGGTCGTCTCTATTAACATCTTCTCTATTAACGGTAATCTCCATTAATGACCCACTGAGTGTGTTTCAGATACAAAACTCATAGGTGAGTGAATCAGATATTACCAAAATTATCGTTCAAAAAAAGTTTGTCATCACCGAAAAGTTGGGAAGTATATAACTTCTTCAGACAAAACGAGCCGATAGGCTCAAACATTGAAAACGATCGTGTTTTAAATCCTACTACAAAATCACATTTCTGTATTTCTAAGGGAAAAATATGAGATATTCAAATTTCTAATAAATGTTGGTTCATTCGTAATTCATCGTATGAGTGAGCTTAAGCTTACACATTTCTACTCTCATAAATCCATTATATGGATGAGTTTCACAGTCGCGCGGTTCAAAGTTTTACATAATACAACTCCCGCTATAGCTAGATTTTGGTCACCCTTCCTATCCTCATGTTCTTCCCTAATTCTCCCCCTCTTATACCTCCCTCATTCCCTACTCCCCTTCTCCCGCTTCTCACCACTTCTCCCTGCATGCCTCATCTCTTATTTATCACGCATCAATTCGTATGGATTATCTCGTTTTCTCAATTTTGTATGCCTCATCTTCTGTGTCTTTTCTCCTGTAACTTAACTCCTACGTCTCATCTTTCATTCCTCATTTTATATTTCTCATATTTCATGCCTTATCGTTCATGCTTCTTATTTCATGCCCCATCTGTTATACCTCAGCTTTCATCTCATCTCTCAAGCCTTATCTCTCATGCCTCATTTCTCATTCCTCATCTCTCATGCCTAATCTCTCATGCCTCATCTCTTACACCTTATCTCATCTCTCGTACCTCATACCTACTCTCATCTTTCATACTTAGATAAAGATAAAGATATATTTATTTGAACTGCAAATAGTCATAACACGGTGGCAGTTAATTACATAAATAAAATACTACAGCTAACATGCAAATTATATAATAATAATAATATAATAATAAAATAATAATAATATAATAAAATAATAAAAAATAATAATATAATAATAATGTAATAATAATAATATAATAATAATGTAATAATAATAATAATAATAATAATAATAATATAATAATAATATAATACTTCAACTCATACACCGGACATCAACTGTAATATTTCACCGCTCTTCTCACACCTAATTTCTTATGCTTCGTGCCTTACACCTACTCCGCTATCCTTCCTGACGCCGCCCTTTGCTCTCTCCATCTAGCCACCCACCCGCACGCCGCAGTCGTCGTCGTCGTCGTCGTCGTCGTCGTCGTCGTCGTCGTCGTCGTCGTCGTCGCCACCACCGACGCCGTCGCGACGGGCCGGCGCGCGCCCTTTGTCGCCGCAGAGGGGCCTGCCGGCGGGGCTTGCGGGGCGGCGGCGCCGCCACGTTGAGAATTCCTATCAGGAGACGCCTGAGTAATGGCGTCGGCCCACGCGGGCTGCCATTTAATTTAAAAGCGATACTTGCTCTTCTTCTTCTTCTTAGCTCTGCCCTTTGCGAGTGGATTTTCTCCAACAGAGAGCTAACTTCCACTTATTCAAAGGCCAATTTTTCTTTTTGTATTTTCTTTCTACGTCGTCGGGGGTCTTTTTCCGTCCGCCCAGCGCCGCCGCCGCCGCCGCCGTTCTCCGCGAGTTAAGTTCCCCGTGCCGTTACTTTTATTGAGTTCTCGACAGTCGGGGAGACAAATTTTGCCGCCCATACATCAGCAGCCGTTCGTCGGTCGCGGGCGCGCGCGCCGGTGGCGGATCGACGCTGCGTGCCCCGCATGCTGAGGGCGGCGGGGAGAAGTCCCCGGGCGACGGAGGAGGAGCAGGAGGAGGACCTGTTGGGCCGCGATAAGTCACCGCCCCGGGCGATGCGCCGCCCCCGTGGGCGGAGGTGAGGCGCGCGTATCGATGGCTTTGCTTCGATATTTATGAGGTGTCCGAGCGCCAGAGGGATGGCCCCGCTAGGCATCAGGATTGGCTTTCCCCGCGAGTCGACTGTTGTTGTTGGAGAATTTCTCGCTGTGGTGGCGTGAGGCGACTCGCTTTCGGCATCGGGTGTCATGGTCTTTTGCATGTTAGGTCACGCGCTGACTTGCAAAACTAGCTTTTGTTGAAAGACAATGACCGCAAAGCTTTCAAAATACGACTTTAACTTGGCTATATATTTTTAATACACGAATGCTAATATTTAATCAACCTGTATTAATCGTATGTTAATGTATTTATATTAATTTTATTAATAGTTTGTTATAAATTATTTAATAACATAATTAATGACACATTTACGGGGTGTGTTGCACTCTCGTAAAATATCGCTGCTCTAGTTCATACTTGGTATGGTAAGAAAATGCCTTCTTGTTTTATACACTGTAAACCAGAACGTTTATAAAGGCAATGATAGTAAAAGGTGGTGGATTTAAACGAAAGTGGCAATGGAAGGGTTCCAACATGGAACAGTGTCCTGAGAAATAATGGGGGACAGGAGGGACAGCTGAAACATATAACAAGAAATTGTGGGATATTATGAAAAAGGTGTAGGAGGTAAGCAAGTGGAGTTTTGATTTACTTCTAACTGGGACATATGAATTAACATTCTGCATAGTCTGTTGGTAGGGTTTTGACGTGGGGAGAAGAGATCTGGGATGGAAGGAAAGAAAATAGAGGAAATGTAAAGAAGACAGGGTTTAGAACAGTGATGTAAGAGGTGAGGGAGGCGAAGGAAGGGGAAGCAATGCAAAGCAAGGGTATCACGAAGAAGTTAAAATGGCCAGGACAGAAAGTGGTCATTATTGGAAAATGAAGGATAAGATTTATTTAGAGAAAAATTAACGTATAGAATGGGCGTAAGAAATAGAAGAATGGAGGAAAGAGGACGTAATTGAGTAGGAAAGCTGACATGTAAAGAAAAATGAATAAAAATGAATATGGTATTGTAAGGACAGAAGACGATCGAGAAAATGTGTAACCCTAAAAATAATGTAATGTATACAAAATAAGTTTGAAATTGTCCAAGACAGCTGAGTGAAATGAATAAAAATAGGAAGAGAATAGCGAGGTATAGATTAGGAAGTTTTATTTGACGTTTCCACACTTTCAGTTGATTTCATAGGTTATATATCACGATGAAAAGATAAACCCTTATCCCCATGATGAGGCAATTACAAACTTGTTCTTGCGGTATAAGAAAATATAAAATGACCTAATAATTGTACGTTGTAACATGCTAAGAAGAGAATGCGATATTCTAATGCCCCAACCTCTCTCTTAAAATAAACTTAACATTTACAAAACAAGAGTGAAACCAGTAAATACCTAAGGAATATAACATTGAGATCAATAAGCGTTCCAAATTTAGAAACTTCTCGAAAGATTTCAAGCTAAAGTTCTGAAATCAACAACCACTTCACCGTGGTTAGAAATAAAGTTCTCCATTAAGATTTAAAAATATGAACAGTAGCAGAAACTATGTACATAATAAACCTCAAATTTCATCAAATACTAGAACGGCATCGAAATCATTCGACAATGAACATTTTAGATAACATACTCGATGCATAGATTTAAGCCACCAGATGTTATAGATTTGTTATATTGTAATAAGGATCATGGCTGGGTAACTCCTTGACCCATTTTCCAAAGTGCAACGTACAATTTGCCAAATTTTCTATACATGAACAAATTTCGTATATACAGATTACAGAGGAAAAGTTACTCTAGTCGGTGGACAAGAATCCTATTGTTATTCGCATTTGGAGTTACAAGTCATGACTAATACAGTGGATTGATAAGTAACATAACGGTGAATAAGAATTCTGTTGTAAAACAGTTTATAATGATTATGGCCCATATTAAAAACAATGACTTTCTATGAAATAATACAAAAACCAAAATAACGTTCCTAAATTTGAACTCGAACGACACAATTAGAGTATAATCGAATTGTTTTTCGACCACATGTAAAATTCCCTGTGGCTCAGGGCCCACGCGCGCCATGTGGTCTGAGTGCTTCTTGGCCGTCCGGCTGCGGGGGGCTCATGTTACGCCCTTCCCGGCCCTTCGCGGCCGTGGCCGTCGGGGGGGGGGGCGGGTGATCGCCAGTCGATGCAAGGCGACGTGATGGCCCATCGGCAGCGGGCGATCGCAGATGGGCAGTGGGCGGCGGGGGCGCTCCGCAGACGGACGAGCGACGCGGGTATTCCCCGGCGGCGCGGGGGTGGGCGCGGGGAGAGAGGGACTGGGGAGGGGGCGGGGACGGGGACGGGGTGGCGGGGACGCACGGCCCCCTGGAGGGCCTCGCCGCGTTTAATTGAATTTCTGACGAGGCCGGGGAGCGCGCCGCGCGCCGCCGCCAGTTAACTGCTCGGGAAATTACGCGCCAATCCTCCGCCGCAGGTAGCCGCCGGACGCCGCCACCGCTTCTCCGCTACCCTTTCCAAGCCTGCCGAGCCCCGCCCCGCCCCGCCCCGCTTCACCCCTTTCTGTGCTGCCTTGTTTTATGCCGTTCTGCCCAGTCCTGTCCCATCCTATTCCGTTCTGTTGCATCCTGCCCCGTCCCGCCCCGCCCTGCCATGTCCTATCCTTTCCAGCCCTGCCCTATCACGTCCTGTCCATCCCTGTCCTGTCCCGTGATGCCACGTCCTTTCCGTCCTGCCCCGTCCAGCCCCGTCCTTCCCCGTCCTGCCCTGTTCTTCTCGTCCTGCCCCGTCCTTCCCGTCCTGCCCCCTCCTTCCCGTCCTGCCCCATCCACTCGTCATATCCTGTCCCATCCCGTGCCGTCCTGTCCGTTTCGTCCTGTCGTGTTCTGTATCGTCTTGATCCTTTCTTTCCGCCCTTTTTTGTCCTGTTTAGTCTCTACCCGTCCTATCATGTCCCGCCCCTGCCTTGTCCTGTCCATGTCCTGTCCATGTTCTCCCTCGTCCTCCCCCGTCCTCCCCCATCCTGCCCCGTCCTGCCCCACAACTACCTCTTTCTCGACCGTCCGTGCTCTCCTGCCTTTCATCGCCTTACCCTTCTGCTTCTTTCTCTCCCACCCAACCTCGGCATTCCCGACCTTGCCCCACTCCGCCCCGCTCCCCTGTTTCATAATCCTCCCCTTCTACATTCTAACTCTCTACGTCCTTGTGCAACCCAACCCGTGCCGTCAGTCTCCATCTTAATGCGTCTCGTCCCACTTCATTCTATCCCGTTTCATTCATCCAGCACCGTACTATGCCTCGTGTCGTTTGATCCTGTCCCGCCCTACTCAGTCTTGATCAATCCCTCCCCTGCTCCGCAGTACCTATTCGCGCCCCCCACCCGTTTCCCTGTCCTTCTAACCTCCGGAATTTTGCATTTTTCCATGTCGCTTTTCGTCTCTCCCCGATCCTTTTCTTAACTACCTGACCCATCCAACTCTTTCCGATCCTATACGTTCCTTTGCAGTCCCCTCTAATCGTGTGCTCTGTCCCTCTGTAACCCGCTCAGTGCCCGGCAATTCCACAACCAACTTGAAAATATTAGTTGTTCGGCCTTAAAATGCGCTTGCGAGGCACATCGGTGAATCAGCTCGAAAGCCTGAAAAGTACACCGTGAGAAACAGGCAAGGGAGGGATCGTCTGGAAGCACCAATAGAGACCAAAGACCAAATGTCCAAACTTATCATATTAGTAGTTCGCTGTCTACTCATGGAGAAATTTGAGGTAATCAAGGTGAAATGAATAATGAATGTGGTAGTTGAACTTGTGGAAAGTAAGCTTCAATTGAGACTGAAAAGTGTTACCAAATCGCGCAATCTTCACAATAAATTCGTTAAGCGCAGAATTAACTACAGGTAGGGAATAAATGAATAAAGTGTCTCCATGGTATAATAAATAACGGTCGACGTAAAGGAACAGATATTTTCCCAATAATATTACGAAACTTTTCTTCTATTTTGGAGTAGACATATGTTTATTCATTTAAAGTTTGCTTTTCTCTTACTTATGAGTGTAATTTGAAGGTGTTCTTTGGGGATTCCTCTTCATAAACACTGCTGTTGTGTGACAACTCCAATCGCATCAACTTATTATTGTAAATTTCTAGAATTAACTAATGTGTTTATTTGCAGATTTTTACATTTTTAAACTTTCCATTAGATTAAAAATCGTCTGATTAATATTTAATTGCTCATTATTATCATTAGTTATCTATCAGTTTAAAAATTAACAACTAATTTCTTATTTTAATATAGAATTCGTTTAAGGATTTGTTGAATGATTCATGAATATAATATAACGTAACCCATTAGAAATTATTTCCTATTTAAATTCAATTGAAATCGAAGTTGAAATTTTCAAAAATATTTTTTGTTTGCAAGCATTCAAATATATTAATATTGAAACACATTAAACATTTTAATGAAAATATTTTTTTCTTGAATAATAAACTAAATTTGAGCATGTAACTGTGTTATTTTCACGTATTTAATCAGTCTGATTAAAGAACATGTATTAAAGTTAATGAAATACGATCTAAATCATTACCGCATTCCACATTTTATTAATGTTACACATTTATTTTGGAAAGCAATTTACGATAAGCTTCTTCTCTGATGTAATTTCATCTATAGTGAAATACTCGAACATACCAATAGTTGCTATGGTTGTTAATGTGTCACGTACCATGTAATTCCATATAATTTCAGTGAATAAAAGTTTGATTTCTCGCCTTCCCTGATTGAAATGAAATATTTAAAACATATTTATAGTTTTTTACTAACTTTTCAGTCCTGAAAGCAAACTTTACATTGAATTATAAATTATTCTACGTTTAAAAAATAATGTTTAAAATGGTGTATATTTTATTATTGTATTTTAAGAATACCTTTAGTATTTGAATACCGTTAATTTTTTCTGAAAGTATTATGATATTGACTAATGAAACTAGTGAGCTACGCTGTGAGGAATTTATGTACTCATAAGTCAAGTCATGTAAACTAAGAAGATTGAATTTAAAAATGGGCAAAGAAAACACACTTTCATTTCCTTTTCTTTCGGCCTAAAAAATTACCGAACCTCGTACTACCATAAAACAACAGAAATATTCTTTCATGTATAAAAAAATCGTTCTTTTTAAACCCTTCGAAAATCAACATTCATTCAATATAAACTTTCGGATATTCAGAAATATTTCCACAAGACTTTTCCAATACAATCTCACTTCTTTCGCTCGAATTCATTCGTTCCTTCACCGTCCAATAAAAAACAATGCCCACAATGCCGTCCGTCTCACAAAAACCAGAACCAGAGAGTATTTTGTTTCCACCGCGAGTATTGCGAAGGGAGTGCATTAATTGAATTTTTGACTGCGTCGTGGTGGGAGTTGCGGCACCTGCAGATATTACACACTCAAGTGAACTCTCCTCTCCCCTCGCAACGGACTCTCCGGCGCTTCGAAAAATACTGCAGGCATTAATTAAAGGGGCTGCTTGAACTGGCCACTGCGGAGTTGAGCCGAAACCGGAGTGTTGTTCAAGATAATGAAGTAGTACTTAGGGAAATCAAATTTTAAATTGATTTAAATATTTGGGTAACTTTTCTGTTATTTTTCTGGGTCCGGAGTGAGTAATGCGAAGGGGTATATAAAATGAGTCTGGGGTAAATTGAATTGCTTGCAGCTAAATCAAAGACGAATTTTACGAGAGTATTTCTTGGGCATGAAAATGGAATATGTGCGAAGTACGTGAATGGATGCACGTGAACTCAAAGAAAATAAAGATCACTTATTACATGGAAAATTGTTATTTAATGAAATTATTTAATTATAGAAAATTTTAATCCTATGCATTGTCCATCTAGACCATATTCAACTATTGGTTGTACATAAATCCCCACAAATGTTGTGTTAATAACGAAATAGAATTGTGAACCAAAATTTAACGAATTGTACTGAAATTTCACATTAAAGATAAGACATTGGGAATTGGCTTTACGAATTGCTAAACACCCCAATAGATAAAACTTTTTACTAAGTTACAAGCGTTTTAAGCACACTACAATCGCGATAAAATTATTGAATAAGAGTTAAGTAAGGAATACAGAATCGTTTATCACAAGCGACTACCAGTGTTGACTTGCGACAGTTGCAATATCTCTAAGATACTAAGGAATATAAAATATATAAAATTGAAATAAAATCAATATTATTATGAATTGCTCATTTTGTTAATATTACAAAGGAATATATTTATACAACGCTTGTTGGTTAAAAATTTGACAACCTGCAATTCCCACAAATCAAAATTCCGACAATTCTATGAGTTAATATTGTAAGTTCAGCGCTTTATGTAAATTAACAAGAAGGTTTAATCCACGGGGCTTGGATGCATTGGCTTCAGGATGACTCGAGGTGTCGAAATTAGGATATCTCACTTTTTACCAGATCGTCTCGATAAGAATTGCATTCCGAATCTTCTTTCCGCGTACTTAACATAAATATTTTGAAATATTTGAAATGGTGACATAAATATCAACTTGCCGCTTTTATGAACAAAACCTAATCAGCGGCAATATTGTCAGTGAGAACGTTCTGCGCAAACAGCAAACCTGATTTTTCAAAACATTCCGGGTAATGTATAAATTGGTGGAACTTTTATTTGAGATATTATTTAATACTTTGTCTTCAACTCTTTGTGGATTATTTTGGCTGATGGTACGGGTTTCTTAATGAACTCTGATCTATTAAGACAGGTTCATCATGACGCAATGTCTTACAATTTTTTCAAGTTGTCTACAACTTCACCAGCAGGCTTGAGGAAGAAGAAGATAAACGACAACGACAACAATAACAACAACAACAACAACAACAAAAGTGTTACATTTAGCATAACTGCTGCTATAAAGAACAAACTTAATCTCGGGCGCGCCCTAGCACCACAACAGTTACCGTAGTCGGGCAATCAAAACTCTAATTCATGTCTAGCGTTACTAAGCACAAACACATAAGTGACACAAAAGTACATACTTTCTGGCATTATTTGTAACGTTTGCAACTTTTGAAACTTCAGAGAGTTAAACGAAAATTCGCCATTTTTAAGCGTGCTTTTCCCTATCCAAAGGAAACATTTAGAGAAAGAATTGGGAGCAGATTTTGAGAAAAACTCTTTCAAATTACTTTTCATTTCACGCAAAACTGCACAAAAACTATTTATACATTGAAAAAATATACATGATCTTATTCCCAGATTCAATTTTGAAAAACGAATTTAATTAATTTAAAAAAGGATACTGTAGTTGTTGCCGCCGAAAAAATATAACTTTTACTGTTTGCGAAAAGGGAGGAAGTAACGAAAAAAGAACCTGCGTCCTTTTTGTAGGCGTGTTTTGCAATACTCAAAAAATATCTGGAACTGTTTATGAGAAAATTGAAGAATGTTGTGTGTATATAAAGGACCCGAAAAATCAAATTATCCGTGTAAATTCAAGGGCCGCGACATCGGCGAGATCGACCGTGAAATATCAATATTGATGAAAATCCTACCTGTGGTTTAGCCGTTAGCGTGGTTCACAAATGGACCAGCATACTTTTGTCGTAAATAGATTTTTCTGTATCAAAGACCAACAAAACTGGATTCTGAATGTTAAAAATGTTGAAGAAAGTTATTCACTTCTTTTAGAAACTAATAGTCTCCACTTTTGGGATATCAGAACACATTTTTCTGTCGAAAAAAAATGTTTCTACAGCAGAATTACAATACTTTCTCAAAATAAATAGTGTACAAAAAAGTAAAAATCTAGTTGTTTTTCGGGCGCACTTCTTATGATATAACAATTTTCCCCACTCACAATCCTAGCACGCGTGCACCGTTTGCAAACTCCACTGACGGCCGCCAGGAGCGCTAGTCGGAACCTCTACAATTAAACCGGAGCGAAATAAAACGGAAGACCGTTTCGCCGCCAGGCAGCGTCGGCGGCGGAGCAGCAACAGCGCTCCACGCGGCGGCGGCCGGAGGTAATGAAGGGAGCGCGAGGGAGAAAAGTAGCAAAATCGGAGTACATTCCCCGGTTGCGTTCCCTTTAATTGCCTCCGTGCTTTCGGCTCGGGTCGTTCGTGCCTTCGCCCGATTATCCGCTCCAAAGCGGATCCCGCCGGATTAAGCGTGTGATACTCAATCGAGAACAATCGAACTCGCCCGAGAGCCCAAAACGCGCGCGGAAGCCGCTCTTCGGAGATTAGGAGGCCCCGGACGGGGGTGGGGGGTTCAATCGAACTCGCTGGCCCTACCCCTGCCAGCCCGCTGGGTCCCCTCCTTGGCCTGGCTCGTTACCGCTTACCGGAAGTCTTTCCGCTAAATCGCTGTTTTCACGAGGGCAGCTATCCGCTGCGATGGGTCGGTGATGTTATTACCATTGCCGCAATAGCGTTTCTGTCTGGGAATGCCTAGGATTTGCGTCATGTCGGTGGTGTATTTCGTCACTAGATAGATATCTAGATTGGGTTGAACCACTGCCTGAAGGAGAAATCTTGTGGCAGGATGCTGTTACCTGTATTTTTCCTTTGTTTCTCCGATCAGTACCAGGCGAATGCCATGTTCTTAACAAACCGACCACTACCATACCGCGATCTTTCATTCCTTCACCTTGGCTCCTCTTCCCCCTGACACACACTTATGAGGACCAGACTACCATCCATATCCGGAGATCAGACTAAAGCTTGACACAGCTGGGGTGATTTTCCGCTTGCAGAGATACCTCGAGGTAGAAAATTCCTGCAAGCCGAGGTATAGATCGGCACCAAATCTTCCTTTTCAATGGGGGGAGGGCCACCTTCTCCCCAAGTTATAACTCGGACTACACTTACGGGATTCAAAAATGAATTCCTTTTTGTAGATTGCGGTCAGATTTCGCTAGTTGAACTATCAGAATCCTTGAAAATGAGGCTTACTGATAATTATGTAGCGACTTAATTTAATTATTGTACATATGTAATTGGTGAAAAACAATATTTTTTTAAACATTTCTATGTATGGGTGTCGCTTCAAAAATACACCTCCAGAAAATGAAGGTATTTTCCATGAGGTATCATTGCCGATTTCTCATGTTGGAACTGGTAGAATCGCCTTACGTTTATTGTCAGTTACAACCTAGTATTTAGACACGTGACCGCGTGGAAATAGTCCCTGAATGTGGCTGCTTGTTGTATGTTCATGAAGACGTTTTTTATGTTAATTCAGAAGGGTACATTACTTCGTGACAGTACAATAATCACAATTGTTTGTAATATCTGGTGAAAGTTGATTCTAAAATCACAAAAAACAACACTTAAACCTCTTATACAGAACTTTATTTGAGGTGTAAGGATGGAGATCGTATCAAGTAAGGAACCCCTGCAATCCTTAATTTCCCAGCAAATAAAATAAGAATGCCACTCCTTTGAGTGTCAGTAAAAGTACTGATGTCATTTGAATGTTTTAAAATACCAGAACGAGCAAACCTTTTTGAATCGCTGAAAAAGAACAAGAAAATGAAAATAATTGTGGTTGAATTGCAGCACAAATGCTATGCAGTCAATAAGCAGATTTGGCGAACATACTATTATATCCTTTAAAGCAACAAGTTTCATTTCGACAAAATTCACCTCGGGAAGAAAATTGTTTCTAGTTGCTCCTAAAAGAAACATTTTTCTCAAGAGTTGTTCAGAATTACTCCGAAATCTCCGAAGAATCTAAGAATTGCATTAAGCAATCATCGGCTCGTAAATCCAATTTGACGAAATTGCATTCCGCACACCCGACATTTAATAAATACAAAAAAAGGTGATCTATGAGTATAGAATTATAAGCCCACGCAGAACGAACACTTTCATTTCGAATGCGAATATTTAAATACTTTACGCGTCAAGCAGAAAATATATGGACGCGCTGCCTCGGAACGGGCGTTGCCGTGGGGCACCATTTCTGCCTTGGAGGAACCGAGAGGAGAAAGTCAAGGCTTGGTTCAACTTGCCTATTGGTAACTTACCAGTGCAAGTATAAAGAAAGAAGAAATAATAAAAATGATAAACAATAAATAAATAAATAAATAAAAATGATAAATAATAAATAATAAAAAATATAAATATAAATAATAAAAAATTACAAATAATAAAAATATTAATTAAATTGTTTCGAAATGAAAATATAAATTTAGCTGAGTTGTGTCAAGTCTTGGAAAAGAGACAATTGACGCATGTAGCGTCGGTTACCATGGATGCAAGTTTCTGAGAGACTGGTTCCAGTTTGCTAGAGAGTGGGCTCCTGAAAGTAAGCCGAAAATATGAACGTGACATTCTGGTTTTAAAACCCAATTAGTAGCGACTTCAGGGTATTGGAAGTTTGGCGAAACCTTGGGGAAGGGACCTCAAAAAATTAATCGGTGGTTTTCAAGTAAGGAACATTATATCTACGGAAGTGGAGAAAGTCACATTTGCTGATTGATTCTGGTTACATGAATTCACGAACAATATATTTGCTTTGTGTTTGAACTTTGTGTTTTTATTTAAATTACCTCAAGAGAGAGGCCAGCGGACAGCGACGTCTGGTGAATGGCAATTCAGCTGCAGTTGAATTTACGTGTGGTATCAACGACCACGCGCAACACGCGCAACACCACTCCTAATAAACAATAACCCAATTCCATGGACCTCGCACAATGAATCTGTCAAATACCTAGGGCTGAATCTTGATACCAGACTAAATTGGAAAAATCACATAACAGTAAAAGCACAGCAAGCCAAAATAAAATTAATTCAACTAAAGCCACTCTCAAATCGCAATAGTAAGCTCTCATTAAACAACGCCATCACCATCTATAAATCAATAATTAGACCCCTAATGCTTTATGCATGCCCTATCTGGATCAATGCTTCTAAAACTAATATAAATAAATTACAGATCATCCAAAATAATTTCCTCAGACTTGCCACTCATGCACCCTGGTTCATCTCAAACATTCAACTGCATAAAGAATTTAATTTACCCCCTATACTTGACCATATCGCGCTCCTATCTAACAATTTCTTCTCCAAAATAAACACAATAACCCAAGCCACCCATTACGGCCTAGCCACCACCTACCAGCTCCCAACAAGAATAAAAAATAGATATCCATTAGATTCATTCCTCAGCATATTTTCAGAACTAAATTAATCACATAGGTGCTCTGTGAGTTTCCTATTCATGTGTATTTAGATTTAGTTGTAAGATTAGCATTTAAGTTAAATATAAGTCATAAAAATACATATGATGTAGTATACATAATACTGAACTATGTACATTCGTTCACTAATAAAGATATACTAATAAAAAATAAAAAATATAACACGTGTGCATACACTGTTGCGGGAGCAATGCGTTCAGTAGATTCGTAACGTCGTTGACTGTTGCGGAACATATTTCCGGCTGCAATTGCCTCTCCAACAAGGGGACACGGAGTTTCAGTGTAATAATATTAGCGTTTGGGCGCTGAAGTTCGGCAAATTTTACAATGCCTTTTTGAATAACAAGAGAACTTTGCTTTTTGATTTAATATTTTGTGGGAGCATCATCATGAATGACTGTTGGTGTGTTAACCTCTGTGTAATGAGTTCTTGGGTGATATAGTTTTAGCTTTTCTTCTTGAAAAGGAACTTCTAATTTTTGGAAACAAGATTTTTGAGCCCCTGGCTCCTGACCCTACTAGAATTGTCCAAAATCAGAGAGATTGTTTTGAAACAGATAAACATTTCAAAGATATTAAAAGATACCAAGAACAATTACAGAATTGAACAAGTGCCACGTCCAGTATATATAGTACATTATATTCGTTGAAAACCTTTCTAACTTTACTACGTCGACAACCACACAAAAAACATCCATACTATCTATATTCTGCGCTGCTAAGAACACAGAAAGGAAAACCACTAGATAGAATATTAAAGAATGTGACACAAATTCTGGAAAAGAAAAAATACTCAAACTGTGAGAACAATGCTAAAAGTAAAATTCTGTATTGATATGAAATCTGGATTAGAGACGATAAAGTATTAACCGCGGAAGAAGTTCGTATAATTCCTGATCTATGTTCAGTGCAGTACAGTAGACATTGTATTCAGTCTTGCTTTGAGTTGGTAACTTCCCCTGGTATATTATTAATCCTACATTTTTTTAAAAATTATGTTTCCGCTCTCATCAATTAGGGTACCGCCCTTGACACATACCTCAAGAATCGCAATACTCCCGTGCTTATCCCGTTGTCTTCTCTGGATATTGTTCCCCAGGTTTCGCGCCATCCGCATCGAACTTCGCCGCACAATGGCCGGGTTCAAGCATTCGCACACACGTCAAAGATGATGCAGCGCCCTCGCCTCGCGCGCGGGCGGGCGGGCGCGGGGGCGGGGAAGAACGGCCGCTTCCGGGGCGGGGAGGGGGCGGGGAGGAGCCGGAACGGACGCCTGCGCGGGGCGGTGAGCAGGACAATATCATCTGGTAATGCGGAGGCCGTTACGTTTCTGTTATCAAGTGACAGTGTTCAGCGGTCCGACTCGCTCTAATGGAATTGGACGAGGCGCGGCTAATGAGCTTGAGAGCAAACCATTGTCCGCAAACAACCGCCTGCTGCTGCTTCTGTGACGGCGGAGGCGACAGAGACGGAGATGGAGGCGGAGGCGGAGGCGGGGGCGGGGGCGCGAGCGGGGGCGGGAGCGGGGGCGGGAGCGGGGGCGGGAGCGGGGGCGGGAGCGGGAGCGGGAGCGGGGGCGGGAGCGGGGGCGGGAGCGGGGGCGGGAGCGGGGGCGGGAGCGGGAGCGGGGACGGGAGCGGGGGCGGGAGCGGGGTGGGGGAACGGGGGCGGCCCTACCAGAGCGTTCAGTCTTGGAGGCCGCAGCGCACCGGCGCTGATCAGAGGAAGAAATGAAGGGGAGGGGGGTTGGAGGTTGAGGAGAAAAGCCTTCAGTGAATGCGATTGGGGGAAAGCCCTGGCGAAAATACCCACGCGACGCGTTCTCAGAGTCGGGCTTTGAGAAACCTCGGGACACCTAGCATGTAATTCGTGTCAGTTCCTGAATTTAGCAAATGTGACTGTTCTTGTTACTAATGAATTATTAATGTAGTACGTTCATTCATTCATTCGTTTTCTAAGTATTACATCTTTTAGAGTTATTGAAATATCAAAAAGTCCAAAAAGTCCCGATATTGAGTAAAATCGGGAAGCAAAATTACTGTTGTTACTAAAATAATCATACAATTAAATACGGTCTTACATTATTTATTTCGTATAGGACAATGTACTCTTTCACACAGCTCTATTTCCTTAGTGTGAACCATTCCATCCCATAATCGGCGCCAGTTTCAATTTGGGGCTGTAGCCTAGCACCAAGCCTTTTTTCAGTAGAGCCAAAGTTCTTCCCTTCACGTCGTTTATATAGCCTTGGCGTTTGTGTCTTTTTTAAACACGCTGTAAATAGTTAATAATTCCAATTAAATAACTGCGGGAAATTTCCTGGTTGTTATAAATTATTAAAATTATTTTTCTTTTACAGTTTTAAACATACATTAGAAAAAATGATGCAACAATTATTCAAAAATGTATTTAATATTATTTATTTAGTTTTATGACAGACACTTCTATGTAAGCATTATTTATTGCTGAAATAAATTAGTATAAAATCAAAGAGGCTAATTTGAATAAATACAAGTTTCTGTGTTTACAACTCCTTAAAATTACTTTTTTTTTCAATGAATATCTCAATGTTAGAAAATCTGTAAACGATGCATCATTTACGTTCGCGATAGCAAATTGAGAGATCATCAGTGTTCCACGTGTAGTCTTTTCTAATTACCATACTTTAGTCTCCATAAAAAAAATTGACATAAAGACGAAATGGAAACTTACGTTTCGGAGATATACCAGCTTCAGCAGTTTTGCCCAGAGATACATATTCCAATTATGAAGTCTTTCGCGATGAATTTGATTCAAAGGTCCGGATTAATACCTCGATCACTCCGGGGAAAGATTAGAAGGTTGGTAATATTTTGAAAATACTTCCAAACGAACAATCTGGAAAGTATTGTTCGGTAAAATTAATAATATCAATTGTTTCACTGTGAGTATTCTGCATACAATTTGTAACCGACGAGAAAAATCATGTTTATTGACTATGACAATCGACGGTTCATTCTTTTGAAATTTCAACCGGTAAATCAATGGTATATTGTAGGTACAGATTTTTGATAGATAATCACAAAACAAGGAACGAATTGTGAAGAATCGAAGCATTTTTTATTAATGAAACTCTAATGACTTCCAGCGAAGCGTTATAAGCTTTGTGAGACCGCTTTGCATAGCCCCCTGTAATTAACAAATGCCGTATTTCACAGTTTTAGTTACGCTCAATAAAACTGCGATATAAATAATAATTAATGGCTTTATTTCTGACAATAGACGTAATTTAATAATACCTCGCAAATAACATCGCGATAATTGGAAATCTGACATATTTCCGCATTTATTATTTGCCATATTTGACCACCATTATTCTTTTTTTGTATTCACAAATACATGCCTTTGTTATACATAATATTCCTTCTGTCAGAAAGGCTTTTAAAAACAATTAGTAAAAATAATTACATCAGTTGTTTTAGCAGGGTAAAGAGGGTGGCAAGAGAGGGCTTTATAAACACCTGCTAATTCTCAATTTTCGAAAATTCCTCTTCCCCCCTCTATCCCCCTCCGTCCAGTATCGTGATGAAAATTTTACCCCTAATTGGCTCGTCACGTTTGTTTTTAATCCGATATCGAAAAATAAAGCCATTGGGTTTGACCGAGCGAGCACGGAGAGCCAGCCATTAATTCGGCTGCATTATGTGCAGGCCGTGTGCTGTGCTCGGCCACGCCTCTCCCGCCCTGCTGTACCCGCCCCCTCAACCGCCCATCGCCCCCCCCCCCTTCCCGGCTCGCCCACCCGGCGCAGCCTAGCGCCGCCAAATCAGCCGACACCGCCCGCTGAAACTCGACACATGTAGGGATATTTGCGCGTCATCGGCCACTGTGTAATTCCTGCAAAATACAAAATGTAAACCTTTCGAACGCAGCGCCTGAAAGAACGAAAAAAAACGCAGTTTGATCTCTCTCTCTCTCTCGTCCACCGCTTCTCTTTTCCCCAGTACAACGCGTACAGTGGCCTTAAAGGCTCAATGGAGATTACGTATCAATCCATAATTTGTTGATTCAATTTTAAAATAATCACTCGTGAAATTAAACCTAATATTTGCGATGTAAATTATTTTTCGTGAGGCTATGGTAAAAAGAACGCACAGCGCCAGCGTTGCCCTTTGTAGAATGTTATTAAACACGGAAAAGCAAGACTTTTGGGATTCCGTGAGATCACCGCAAATCTTTGAGCTCAAGGGACGCGCGAGTAATTTAATGAAAATTCTGAGAGTTACCAAACTGAGTATATTAATTTTGATTTTTGTTTTCCCCTCCAATATGATGTCACTACATGAAATTTTACGCCGTTGCATTAAAATTACGTTAGCGATGAAGAACAGTAGCTGCTCACTTTATTATTGATGTTGGGGAGATTTCATGCATATATATATATATATATATATATATATATATATATATATATATATATATATATATATATATACTCGTAGGTGAATATAAGTCGCTTCATACTTTATTACTGTTATGTTAATTAGAATATTTTAATAATCTGGGTACTTTTCTTGAATGTTTATGAATGTGTTTTCTCTACTCTATTTTACTACACACAGTGTGGTATAAGATGGATGCTCTATGATATATTGAGAACGTAAAAAATATTCAGAATGTTCTTTTAACCTACATCACCATTACTGCCCTGATGGTACAATAAAGGTAGAAACGAAGTCGAGGGTGGTAAAAAAGTATCTCATCATTCGATCTATCGTCAAGATAAAAAGCGCAAACACCATTTAATTTGGAAGTTGTCTCGACGAAATGAAGATAGTTTCTGGAGAAAAAGGAAAACAACGGAAACAAAAATGTATTGAACAGTGATGTTTAGAAATACGCTATCGAATCAATTAATATTAACTAAATTCAAATATTAATAACTGTGGATGTCATTTGTTTGATAACAGCATATTTCTATTTAATAGCAATGATCTGCTTGCGATGCCCCCGAGAGCTTGGATAATAGAGCTTGGAGCGTTGCGATACAAGAGCATTCTAGCGTCATTAGTGTGAACTTGAGCTTCGGGAAAGCACCACGAGGTAGCGCGAGACGTAAGCGAAGCTACGCGTGACATCTAGTGGCGAGTATACAAACCGGAACAATATCCTCTGAAGTTCAATATTCCGCGGACAGAGAAACGGAGGTTTGTTTCTAAAATACAATCAGAAAATAATTCATTAAATTAAAACGTATAATGAAATGAAGCACACGGGTCATAATAATAAATCAGTGTGATGCTCCTACTGCTCAAAATCACTTTAAATTTAAGTACGCACAGATAACATCATTTATCAATGATGTCAGAGTAAATAAAATCCTAAAAAAAGAGAACATATAGTTTTCACATAACTTCTTATTTTGTTTTAACTATAATCGTTTCATGTTGTATGTCAATGTGCTCTGTCATTTGTTATTTCCCTTTAGAACTCCTTTTATTTTAGCTCTAATTCGATACGTTGTGATAAATCATGAACAATAGTATAATATACATATTCCTAAATACAATTCTTAAATAAATAATACTGTTTCATTTTTCTGAAACAAGAACACATTCCAATTCCGAACCGTACGAGTATATTATAATATATAATCCGTACTTATATTATAATTCTGTCACAAAATATCGAAACAAAATAATAAATTAACCCAAAATGATTAAAAACAAAAATTAAAGAAAATAATAAATTCAATTCCATTTTCAGGAACAGTAGTTATGTACAGCTCAATAAAAAAATTAAAAATGAACTGGCACAATATATAACATTATTTTCGAAATTGACAATTCGGGCTACATAGATAATACCCAGCCAGAATCCACAGTAGAATGGAGCACAAGGGGGTGGCTCATGAGCCTTACTCCCACCCTTTTCTCCAAAAACCCTCTGGCGTGTATTCACAAGTATATTTTTTTTCTAATTTTCTGAATGAACAAACATTATTCAATATTTCAATTTAATGCGTTACAAATTACTATAAATCTACAAAAAAACACTTTAAATGAAAAATACTTTATAAGAAATCACGAAGTCACACAGTGATCAATATACTTCTTAGCTGGTCAAAAAATGTAAAACGAAGGTGACCCAGAATTCAAACCTGCGAAAATGAACTTCCAATGTTCTTAGTCAAAGGGAAATGGTTAAGAGAGCTTGTCAATTAGGCCATGAAAGGGTCGATTACGTCAATTTGCGACCGATCACAAAAGGGTTGCGGCGAGAAGTCCGCAGTTCTGTTATGAAGTGAGAATATGAAATCTTGTTCCGATGTCTATGAACGTTGTAATATGTTGCTGGAATGTCTACGGTGTAAACGGTATCTCGAAGTATGTAGGTTTACTTGGTGTTTAGAGTTATATTATAATCTTACAGTTTTATTTTTCATGTCTTGATTATTATAAAGTCGCGCCATAGAAAAAAAATCATACATTTCTTGACATTCGAGAGCTTAGAGCTTGTCCTGGCTGGGCGGAGCCTAGCTGGTGGGAGATATCTGGTAAGGGAAAACCGCGCTAGCCGACGGTAGGTCGGCGCCGGATCTCGCCATCAGCGGGGCAAGATCACCGCCATCTCACGAAGAAAACGCATGCACAACGCTTCGGGTCTTCAGCAGTTGACTCGCCCGGAATAACCCCATGTTTCCCCATAAAAGAATGCACGAAAGAACGTTATAGCGAATAGGAAAACGTGATTGGATGTCACAAAAAAATGACGATGCGTGAAAGGCATGAAAAAGAAACGAGTTATGGTTCGAACTGCGCCGGAAAGACGGACAGTAGACGATCGGATAAAAAAGTATAATTGCGAGAAGCCAGAGGTGATCGTAGAGAGTCATCGTGGAAGACGGAAGTGCTGATAGAGATAGTAGAATGTTGCCGTAAGGGACGGTCACGCGTCACGGAAAATGAGGTTCTGTTGAAACGTAATTGACGATTGGAATAATTTTCGGGCAGAAGCAACAAGTGAGGTGAACGAATGAAGATAATGCAAATTTAGACGTTTACATTAGTAATACGGGGGCGAGGAAATTGGAACTTCAAAAACTTTCGAGTGTGTAACAAAAAGCTGTATGGTGTAATGAAGAGAGAAGTGTTCACGAGATCAATTCGTCGTCCAAGCATGCTCTTCAGATTCAGAAAGTGAAGTGAAATTTTGCGAAAGAAAAGGACTTTCTAAATTGTTCAAGGCCAATATTGTACTAAGATTTGAATTAATTAAAATATGATCAGTTAGTAAATAGCCATTAATTATGTTTCGAATTAAGTAATAATGCACAGATATCAGCACGAACGTGATGAATGGTTGTTCCGTATGTAAATAGTGTGATTGTGATAGTTTATTTTTTATTGTAGAAGATTTTCAGTAAATGTTTTTGTATGTGTGTGTTCATGTTTACATGAAAATGTAAATTGAATCTGATGGTGTGTCCCGAGGGATATACTTTGCATGAGAATAAATTGCATTGAGTTGGGCATTGTTGCGCTAAAATAATAAGCATAAATTTAGTGTTAATTAAATTTATTCCTAAAATAATGTCTCCATCGGTTCTCCAATTCCCCGAGTAAAGATTCTATCAGCCGAGAACTCGTAATGGTGAATTTTCTGGCCCACCCTTTTAATTTATTTCAAAATAATTCCTTGAGATACATCACATCGGAGCTAGCCAATATAAGAAGAAAGCAGGAGAAATAAAAAAAAGTTGGGAGAGAATGAAATTAGTATTTCAATATACACAAAACAGCATTTCCAAATCTAAATTAAATTCCGACATTCACATTACCTCTTTGTGAAAAAAATCTTAAAAACATTAAAAAGGTAGTACGTAGACTTTTGTTTCAATATTTCATGTATCTGATCTCCTAGAAAACCATGTCCGTGGGTTGGTTTGTAGAGAAATGCTTTTCTTTTCTTTCAACTTCTTCGTTTACTTCGTGACATTGACAGTGAAAGGAAAAGCGCTCTCTCTGAATATCTGTATTTATAGTGTCAAGGAACTCGCATCACACTGACAACCGTGGCATTAAGAGAAACCACCTTTTCTCACACCGCCGTATCGTCATTACAAACGAGCCTCATCCTTCCTGCTAGCGAGCAGTCACCCTGTTATCAACCACGAAGAAATCAGACGGACATCCCTTCGTTCATTAGGATCTTCCTCCAATACGTGTTGAATATCACGGTAACGAGTACCTATTAGACCTATCAACAAACGAGAGCTCGAGAAGTCTGCGACCAATGTAACAAGGAGACCGGTTTTGAATGAGCTTCTACCTGATCGCCATCTCTGTGAGGCTGCCTCACATTCACTTCATTCATTAGTACTCCCGGAATTGTCAAACGGACAAAGGTAGGGTCTAGTACAGAGTCTGTTTGAAAGTGTAATTTTAAATATGTCATCTATCGAACCTTAATTCATCGACTATTTTATCCAATAATTGAGTAGTGATCATGGTAAATTGTGAAAGTGCCGCGACAGAAAATTTCCAGTTTTTTCGCGGAAATTGGTGTATGTATCATCGACAATAACCTTGCATCAAGCGTGTGCCAGCCTTTTCGTAATTTCTAGGAGCTCTAATAGATAGTGCGTGGTGTAACTCCAAGATGCTATTCGCAGTAATTGATAAAGTGTCGTTTGAAGGGGTAGACTGGTATTCTGGCACAGGAGAGATTCGCTGTATTGTAGAAAGCTATTTCATTTAAAAATTATAATTTTACACGGTTTGTGAACGAGCACTTCAAGGTTTTGACATCTACTGAAGACATTTTGTTTCTTAGATGAAGAAATCAGAATCTTTAATATCCAAGAAATCACTAAAACTGACATCACCATACGAACAGAGTGAGTACATAATAACCCGAAACACATTTCTCTATTATTATGTGATGAGCAGTAGCGTAACGCAATCAGTACGGACCCGCTCGCGAAACTTTTATTCGTGCGCTCTTGATAAAAGTCTGCAGCAAACACAAGTAGTGTTAGTACCTTAAAATATAAAAGTATCCTTTCATAAATTCATCACTGTGCGGTCGCTGTGCGGTCGCTGTGCGGTCGCTGTGCGGTCGCTGTGCGGTCGCTGTGCGGTCGCTGTGCGGTCGCTGTGCGGTCGCTGTGCGGTCGCTGTGCGGTCGCTGTGCGGTCGCTGTGCGGTCGCTGTGCGGTCGCTGTGCGGTCGCTGTGCGGTCGCTGTGCGGTCGCTGTGCGGTCGCTGTGCGGTCGCTGTGCGGTCGCTGTGCGGTCGCTGTGCGGTCGCTGTGCGGTCGCTGTGCGGTCGCTGTGCGGTCGCTGTGCGGTCGCTGTGCGGTCGCTGTGCGGTCGCTGTGCGGTCGCTGTGCGGTCGCTGTGCGGTCGCTGTGCGGTCGCTGTGCGGTCGCTGTGCGGTCGCTGTGCGGTCGCTGTGCGGTCGCTGTGCGGTCGCTGTGCGGTCGCTGTGCGGTCGCTGTGCGGTCGCTGTGCGGTCGCTGTGCGGTCGCTGTGCGGTCGCTGTGCGGTCGCTGTGCGGTCGCTGTGCGGTCGCTGTGCGGTCGCTGTGCGGTCGCTGTGCGGTCGCTGTGCGGTCGCTGTGCGGTCGCTGTGCGGTCGCTGTGCGGTCGCTGTGCGGTCGCTGTGCGGTCGCTGTGCGGTCGCTGTGCGGTCGCTGTGCGGTCGCTGTGCGGTCGCTGTGCGGTCGCTGTGCGGTCGCTGTGCGGTCGCTGTGCGGTCGCTGTGCGGTCGCTGTGCGGTCGCTGTGCGGTCGCTGTGCGGTCGCTGTGCGGTCACTGTGCGGTCACTGTGCGATCACTGTGCTATCACTGTGCTATCACTGTGCGGTCACTGTGCGATCACTGTGCGATCTTGCCTCATACGTATTGTGGCCAATCTGATCAGCAATAGCCATATTAGGGTGGTTTTTGAGCCCGCGATGCTACACTTCCTGCAAACAGCTCCAAACAGCCGCAAACATGCCATATTTCAGTAGAACAATGCCCATTCGCATGTGACGAGGAATGTGCAAACGTTCTGCGAAGAACGACCGGTACCACTGCTTCCCTGGCCTACACGTTCTGCCTGACATGTCGCCCATAGAACACGTCTGGGATATAATCGGTCGGCAACTTGTCCGTTCTGATCCTTCTGGGGCCACTGTCGATGCTTTGTGGTCACGCGTAGAAACCGCGTGGCAGTGTGTTCCCCAGCAGCACATTCAGGCTCTCCTTGAATCCATGCCACGATGTGTAGTTGCTTTGATGGCAGCGCGTGGCGGCTTCACACCGTACTAAATACTCCAGGTCAAAATGCATATACAATTCTGTAATTCTAATCATTTGTATATTCTGCTATTCCTAATCTGTGGAATAAATTTCATTGTAATAGTATGTCTCCTTCTTGGTGTTGCAATTCTCACAAGCATCAGTGTATTTTATCATGTTTTCGCTCCTTCGGGATTTTGTGATCTAGTGGGCAGTGATATCAATCAGATACACCTTCTTTTTTTCTTATCATGCCATACAATGTCCTGTTTATTAGATGATACAGACATCTGTTATGATGGATGTGGTACAGTATATTTTGTGATTACTTGTGTCAATGACTGGTTCAGAAGTGTACTTGTAATATGGTGTTCGTTTATTATTAAAAGGTTATTATTGTGGCATAATTGCTGATCACTTTACAAACGTCATGTCGTTTTGTGTATTTTTAGGATGCTAGATTGTGAATTTTTAGGACTTGCATCCACTGATAATATGGTCGATATTTTTTCTATGTTCTCCACATAGCCAACATTTGTCATCACGAACGTTTTTTTTAGAAAATATGGTAATTTTATGGTAATATGTAGTTGTCACTACTTGTTCCTGAATAGCTATCTTTAAACCCTCTGTTTCAGCAAGAGCTCTCCCAAGCACAACCATTTTATTGAGGACTTTCGGTCCATCAGTTGTACCTTTATCTGGTATGGGTAGCGAGATGTTGCTTCTCTTTCCAGTTGTTGATTATCACTTCATTGTTCTGTATTTGCTTTTGTAGATTCGTTGTTTTATCACTAAAATACAATGGTGTGATTTTTTTTAATGTTACAATCTGGATGTTTTGGAGAAATTATTTTCTTCCGGAGTCGAGATAGAAATATTTTTCTCTATAAACTTATAAAAAAGAAACAATAAACGTTATTCTCTTTCTTTTTTATGTATCAAAAAGAGAAAAATAAGCGACAGACGATAGAGAAAGAAAAACGTAAGGAAAACGATGGTAGTGTAGGGCATCGAGCACCTCAAATGACAATGATTGGTTGATTTGAAGTATTTGAATTTAAGGGGGCAGCCAATGGAATCGTTAGGGACAGCTCGTATCGGTGATCCAAAATATAGAGATTATTTTTCGTTTCAAAGTTGGGGAATTTTTTAGAGGTTATTTGGGAAAAATTCGTAATAATGGCGGGGAAAGAGCTCGCATGACATCTGGCAACCCTGCACGGAGGGCAAGAAGTGTGGAGAAATATTTTGGAAATAGCATAAAGAAATATGTTTTAACGAACAGTAAAACGATGACCGAGTAATTGAATTAAAGGTCGCAATATATTTAAAAAATGCTTCCTACTATATCTGTTTTAATGACTTGTAAGTAGGTGATGATTGTTTTGGTAACTGGTTGTATTTAAAATTCTGCCAATATTACAACGCAAACTGGTGAGTGAAGCTCATTGGCCGAAGTTGGATACGATGCTCAAGAGACCCCCCCTCTGAACCACACTAGGAGACGGAATGTGAAGTTAAAATACCTGAATATTCAAACCCTAGTGAAATATCGCCTGGCTTTGCCTGGTGACTTTTTTCCTCATATTTCTGAACAGAAAATGGTCGGAAAAGGGTCATCCGCTTCTACGCGGTGCTACTTATTTACTTCACAATACAATTCAGCACATTAGAATGCTCTCGAAATCGTACACAACGGAACAAATCGCACCACACGCATAACAAACCGAAGAATGTACCCTAAAGAGACACCAGGAGCGCGGTAGTCAAACTGGATGATATCCGTACCGACAAATTAAGCATACGTCATTTTTGTGTACAAATTACATCTCGTCTTCTCCATCACTTTTCTGTACCGGTGAAAAATGACCATATCAAACGGGCTTAATAATATCGGAAGAAATGATTTGAAATGTATGAAATATAGTCTGTGCTATTCTCATTTCTTCGGTATCATATTTCTTCGGTATATATATATATATATATATATATATATATATATATATATATATATATATATATATATATATATATATATATATATATATATATAGTTTTGACACCACTAACGTAAAATAGTAGTCGATTCAGTGGTGTCGATACGGCATAAGGGATATCGCAAACAGATTTACCGACAACGCAATGTTCGTAGTACAACCTTCGTAGCTGCCGAAGGCGTCCGCGTAGGGCGCTCTAGTGGCTGAAGGCTCTTGGTGCGTCAAGAAGTTCAGAAGCGAAGAAGTGGTAATGGGACGGCGGCCCCAACGACATCGACACAGGCAAAAAGGGCCACCGGAAATCAGGCTGTCGATTGAAAGTTTCTTGCGACGCATTTGCTTCTCTGTAACGGCCAGACTCGACGGTCAAGCGGACGAAAGGTCAACGCTGAAAATGAGAGGAAGATAAGTTGTGGATTAAACATGTGTAAGTAATTGTGCGTGAGGGTAATTGGATATTGCAATGTATAATAGCATATACTATATTTCATCCATTTCAAATCGTTTTGCATTTGTTTCTCTGTAACGGCCAAATTCGACGGACGGGGAAACGAAATGTCAACGCTGAAAATGAGAGGAAGACAAGAGTGGCATAAATATGTGTAAGTAATTGTGCGTGGAGGTAATTGGACATTACAATATATAATAGCATATACTATATTTCATCCATTTAAAATCGTTTCTTCCAATATTATTAAGCCCGATTGACACGGTCATTTTTTGATCATTTTTCACTGGTACAGAATTGGTCGATTGAAAGTTTCTTGTGACGCATTTGCTTCTCTGTAACGGCCAGACTCGACGGTCGAGAGCACGAAAGGAAGGAAATGCTGAAAATGAAAGGAAAAAAAGTTGTGGCTTAAACATGTGTAATTGTGCGTGGGGGTAATTGTATATCGAGTGATGCGGGTAATATTTTGATGCTTCCCTTTTTTTCTCACCTTCTTCAAAATTTCAAAATACTATGATTGTGTGGGATCAGAATTTAAATGTCAGTATTGATGTACTGTAGTGTGTGAATTTTAGGGAAAATATAAATTTGTGTATTGTTGTGTAATTATAATGTAAGACAAAGAAGAAAGAGTATGTACTACTGAACTCTAGAATTTGTAACCTCCACCACGTTAATAGTCGTGGAGAATAAGTAATGAAAGACAATATTTTTGGGATTTTCCATTTTCTGAATAGTACCTATATATGAAGTACTTTTCTTTTGTGTCTTTCTACATCTCTTCCTTCTGTGCGATGTAAGGATCGGTTAATTAACAGATTAAATTAATCTGAAATGAAAATTTTAAATTTGTTTACACTTTGTATTTTATTCGAAGAAGTGAAGAGTGAGCATTTATTGGTGTTAGTGTGAAGCATCCATACACAAATTCGTACACGCCAGCTATATAATAAATTATTGGGATAAATAAATGCTCAAGCAATGCATGGTTTTGTAAGCAGGTCGTTTATAATTCACGCAAACACCGGGTACATTTCCGTAAATACGAGATGATTAAATATTTATAAAAAAATGTCTTAGTGTTTTGCGAATCAAAGTTTTTGTTGGCGAAACAAGAAATCTTAATAGAATATAAAATACTAGATATTATAATTTTACTTACATGTCGTAAGTGATAAAAGATGTCCAATGTTATATTGGACCACCCTCATTTAAAACGAAATTAATGATAAATTCGAACAAAGTAAGTTTTGTAATGAAAATTTGGGTCTGATTCTGTGGGGCAGAGGTCCTCTACATCCTGTCATTATAAGACAAAATACTGCAGAACATTCATACAGTTCTCAGGGGCATTGTTTATGAGTGTAGGGTTTGTAGCACTCTATATCTTAACTTAAAAATGGCACTACTTTTATTATAATCGAGTAACCCGAGATACTCCGTCCAAAATTCTGCCCGTCCCTCACAGTTAAATCCCTTCCGGACCACTTCTCAACTCAAAGAAAGTGACACTCGAAGTGTTTCGGTCTCCTGATGGGAACTCATCATTGTTTTGCGGATCCATCGAGAATATTCTAAGAAATTTACCTTAAAAACGAATATTTTTAAAAAGAAATTAAAGCGCGTTGTGGGAGACGTACGGCATCTACAGAGCTGAGCAGTAGCTCATTCGATGCGTCTCGACAAGACAAATGGATTGGCAAATGATTCAGCCAGTTTTCTCAGTTCAGGATATTCTGGAAGAATATTCTAGAAATTCTAAAAAAAATCACGTGTTTTTATGGTTTTTATGCGCCTACGAGTACATTGGTAAAACACTGCATTATATTCTCTTTTAGGAATTTACATTAATTACATCTTGATTCATAATATTGACCATAAATAAAACATTTTTTTCGTGATGAATCAAATTTAAACACGTATTTTAATCGATATATTTTTTCTTGTATCATTCTATGCACAAAAATAGACCAGTCGAGCATATGTGTTAGGTTTTAAATCATATTTTTATTCTGAACTTGAAAAAGGTGAAATAAAACGTATTAACGTCACAATACCCTCGAGTAGTCACGCTAAGCTGGTAATTAAAATATCTCACAATCGATCAGCAATGGAACACCGACACCTACTGTTAACTTTGAGAGAACGAGATATGTTTTCATATCTAATGAAAGAGCTATCGATCTCCATCGCCTGTGAACCGGTACCCACTTAGGCTCAGATTCCTTCGGCGGCAGCGGCCACGATGCTTTCTTTTCTACAAAACAAAGAGCGCGAGCGGCTACCGACTCTCATCGGCCTAAGAAGCCGCCGCCGCCCCCACGCCGCCCCCACGCCGCCCCACGCCGCCCCACGCCGCCCCACGCCGCCCCACGCCGCCCCCACACCACCGCCGCCGCCACCGCCACCGCCGCCGCCGCCGCCACCGCCACCGCCACCGCCACCACCACCGCCACCGCCACCACCACCACCACCACCACCACCACCACCACCGCCGCCGCCGCCGCCGCCGCCGTCTCCGCCACCACCACCGCGACGGCCACTACCGCCACCGCCACTGCCGCATTCGTCACTGCCACTGCCCGTAACCATTACTGCTGCCGCCACCGCCGTCGCTGTCACCTCCACCGCCATTATCTCCCCTCCACCTTTGTCTGTCCCTCAGCCTTCGCTCCTGCTGCCACCTCCTCCCCTGACTCCACCACCGCCTCGCCCATCCGCTCCCTCCGCTTCCAGTCCCGCCTCCTCCACCAACCCTACTCCGACGCTAAAACCACCGCTAAAACCACCGCCTCTACCAACACCACTGTTGTCACCTCCGCCTCCTCATCCCCGTACCGTCCCGTTCGCTCCTGTTTCTTCGCCTCCGACTCCACCAACTCCACCGCCAAAGCCTCCGCCGTCGTAGCCTCCACCAACACCAACACCGTCACCTCACCCTCCACTCTCCCCCCCCCCCCCCCCATCCTTGCCCTCTCTCTGCCTCCGTCTCCCCCAAATCCACCGCTAAAGCCTCCGCCGCCATAGCCTCCACCAACACTACCGCCTTCACCGGCACCACAGCCTCCACCAACTCCAGCGCCGACGCCCCGGCGGTGTGTCCCTGAGGGCCGTGACAGACACTCCATTACACGCGGCCGACTCGTCTCGCCTCTCGGACGAGCGGATCCTAATGGGCGAGCTGGCGCGATGACGGAGGCGGGCGCTTACTGGAATCGGCGGCCGGCCCCGGGCGATGGGCGATAAGGTCCCCGAGACGGGCGAGATGGGCGATAGGGCGCGTAACAGGTCCATGGCCACGTCGCACCCGCCGACGGCGGTCCTACTGCTTCTTCTTCTGCTTCTTCTTCTTCTTCTTCTTCTTCTTCTTCTTCTGCTGCTGCTTCTTCTGCTTCGTCTTCTGCTTCTTCTTCTGCTTCTTCTTCTTCTTCTTCTGCTTCGTCTTCTGCTTCTTCTTCTGCTTCGTCTTCTGCTTCTTCTTCTGCTTCTTCTGCTTCTTCTTCTGCTTCTTCTTCTGCTTCTTCTTCTGCTTCTGCTTCTTCTGCTTCTGCTTCTTCTTCTTCTTCTTCTTCTTCTTCTGCTTGCTTCATCTTCTTCTTCTTCTTCTGCTTCTTCTGCTTCTTGTTCTTGTTCTTCTTCTTGTTCTTCTTCTCTTCTTCTTCTTGTCCTTCTTCTCTTCTTCTTCTTCTTCTTCTTCTTCTCTTCTTCTGCTGCTGCTGCTGCTGCAGCTGCACAACAGCCGAAGCACGGGAGAAGAAACTGTGATTCCTAAAATGTCTCCCATCTACACAATCTTATTTCCAGAATTTCTCCGAAATATTCTATTTCGTTTATTTAATAATGCATACTAATCTATATAACCTATATTCAATGCATGCTGAAATTAAAAGTAAATAAAGCAGCCTCCGCTGTTTGAAGTGTAGCCTATGGGTGTGCTAGAAACTTAGGAAATTGGGGGGAGGGGTGAAATACAAAAAAAATGAAACAGGTTCGATTTCGACAAAATTCAAATGATTGATTGTTTTATTTAGCCTATTCTCATACTGAGAGTGAATCTTCACGCTCAGTGAATTTCTAGTTACACATGACATCGACATAGCTGTCATAACGCGGTATTAAGGATACACGGAAGAGGGCATGAAATATTCGCTTTTCACGTGATACGTGAATCAGCAAACTTTCTTGATATTCTGGGTATGCAAAAAAATTTATTGTGTATTCCTAAATACGATTCTATGTTATCACAGTATTCGTGATGACAGTATATGTCAAAATTTTTTATTTATTGCGATGCTATACCAGAGTATTTTATTTGCCGATCTTATTGAGTAGTGTGTGCTACTTTTTGGAAAACCATTTTGTATGATTTTATTCTGCAACCAGTTTGCTGCTGCAGGTCACCAGAATTAATAGTATGGCAATGATAAGAGTCCCAACCTAAATATGATCCTAAAGAGGATTGACTTGCACTACGAAAGAACAAATAAAACAAGAAATGTGTGAACACTGCTATATTTATAGAGGTTTAATTGGAATGAACCTTCGAATTTGGGCACAATGTAATGAATATGTTTATTGTTCTTCATTTTTCATGAAAGAAAAGCTGTTCCTCAAGTTATTTTAAAATATTTTTACATTTATCGTGAGAGCGTTTACGTGTCTTCTTGCGGGTGGGGCTATGTACAGATTCTCCAAAATATTTTTAACTCATTCCAACTTCCGCATTGATTGTCCTCTTCTCTCTGCTCCCTGCTTCCCCGTCTTCTCTTTTACAAATATGCCCGCGTGGTCTGAGCTGACCTGCAAGAGAAAAAAAAATAGGCGACCAAGACGCGTCAAATGACATCTCTTTTGTCTCGACTGGTGGATCGGAAGTGTTCTAACAGTGTCTGACGGGCAGATGCAGGTAACTCGATTACTATAAGGATTTAACGGCAAAATCCGGGACGCAGCACACATTGTAGAAGATCTTTGCTCGATGAAGAAACTAATACCAACCGTTCTCAAACAAGCGAGTGTGCCTTTCAGTAGCATTCGTGACAATTCGTTTATCACTTGTATTGTATCTCTTGTGTTGTAATGGATTATTTACAATAGATGTGTCTAGATACTATTCTAAAACATTCGTTCAATATCTGACGGTTCTACCTAAATAACTAAAGGAATTAATATTGAACCTATGAAGACTAGTATATTCTCAAAACTCGCAATCAACGTAGCCGTGGCTGGAGTATTTTACATAAGGTCCTAATGTAGAATACACTGTATTAAGCATTGGAGTTCCTTGGCATAGATATAAAGCATCCAGATTTTCCTCAGTTGTTTAATTTTAATGCATTAAAAATGTTATGGATGATAATGATTACAATTGCTTTTGAAACAAAAACGAGCGAGTAACTCATTCACTATCTGAGCTCTCATCATTCCCGCGTCAATGCATTAATAACACTCTCCCTTCGTCGGCGTGTTTCGCTTCGGGAGAGCATGTCAATAAGGTTGCGGGTCTCGCAGTTTAGCTTCAGTTGGCCGAGCGTGTTTTGTTTCGGCTATCTTTCCTTTGTTCTGAATAAATCATGACATTCTTGCATGCACGCTAACGTATTATTATCAGAGCGAATAAGTACCAATGAGGAAAACTCGAACGGCTGTTATGTTCTGAATGTGAATGGGTCTTCTAATTTGCTCAGAATTACTTCTTTGGAAATGTGGTAATTTACTAACCTGTTGATTAAATGGGTATGTAATTTAATTAACTTGATTGATTTTCATAATTTCCCCGACGTCCGTAGGTCATAAGTTTTACTAGTACTATGCGTGTTTCATAGGTCGTAGTTTAAAACGATAAAACTTGGAAGAATTTTTTGCAAGTTATATATTTAAATAAAACTACAACAAAAATTAATTCCGCATATAAAATGAATTCATTAGACAAATTGAAAAACTCATTATCGTGTGAGTATGATTATTTAAGTACATGAATATTTTCTATTTCTCTACTAGAACACACAATAGTCATGTGTTCTTGTGTGCACATCTTGACCCAGATTTTTTTCGGTAAGCTGCGCATAAATGATAGTGCTATTCTCTACTCGGGAGAGTTGTTCTAAAATCCGGTTTCACGTCTCGAACCAAATACCGTAGGCAAATATTAACCTGACAGAGGTGACTTGTAAATGGCTGACGTAAATCAGGTATATTAAATTTTGGTGATCAGTACACTTTCTCTATGGTCGGTTTTAAACATTCACATAAATTTCGGTAGAGCAGCGTTACGACTTTCAGAACTTTTAGCCCGAAGCCGAACTCTGCAACATGTTTTAGAGGATAAATTTCCTCATCAAACAAAAAATATTCAGATGTATCACCTCATCCAAAAGATAGAGTGAAGATCTTGTTTTACCTATAAATTAACTCGTCTATTAAAACAATCCATTCAAATTCATTTTATTGGTACTTCATTCAATGAAATCGAGTTTGCGTGTGTCATACAAATACAAATGGGTTAATCAACTCAAGTAAACTTATTTTGTATTTGCGCACACCCACTTGAGCGAAAACTATGGATCGTCACACTTTGCGTCCATATTACCCAAATGACGTCTAATAAAATTTCGCACGTTTTACACTTCATTAATTATAATACTTCCGTTCACTACGTATGTCTACCAGCTCTACTCTACTAAGCAAGACTTCTCTATCAACAAATCTGAATTCCCTTCTCGCTTCTAACAAAGGCGCTACTTTTTATAAGAACGACAAAACGTTTGAATATCTAGCAAATAAAAAAATATTTATTCTCTTTAAGTAATGTAATAAAATTATTTTATATTTACTAGCCTAACATCAAAATATGTTTTATGACTGGGAGACGTGAGGAGGTTGTGTCAGAGTATATTTCGGGATTCATTATTGTTAACGAAATAGTTAATTGATGTCTTTTGTGAGATAATACTCAACCTAATACAAACAGTACACCACATCTGAAGCATAAAACATCTTAACAATGTTAAATTATATAATTGTAGTCATTTTCAGGCGGAAACTTATTTCCAGCTATTTTTTTCTTCTCTTCTTTTCTTGGCGGTTTAATTTTTGATTGCATTTGTAATTAATGAATTTGTTCACATTTAGATAATCAGAAAAATCTGTGATTTCGGATACAGATATAAACCTCCATATAAATTATTAAAATATATCATTATTTTAAGAAACCTTCGTCTGATATTATTGTATAATATAGTTTCTTCGTCTGAGACGTACAGTAGTAAAAAATTAACTAATTTCGTCTACGTTACAAAAAATGCGCATTTGATAGAATTATTGGTCTAATATGACAGTTTTAGAGAATGATTATCGTACAATTGTAATATATTACTGGACGCACTGATAGAGGTACGCTTCTCTGGTAATAAGGAAGTGTATGTTCGGGCTAGAACAAGCAAGTTCACTTCCTTAATTAGCTATAAAAGTACGCATACGGACTTTAACTGGTAACTTGTTCTACTACAACATTCAATTTCTAATTTTCGAATAGGATAATTAGAACTTCCAGAAAAAACTCAGACACAAACGATCTCTAAACCTGCCTTATTTTCCCTGTAATTGTACAAAATCCGCAATTACCTAGGCCACAAGACTGTAGAAACGAATTGAATGGGTTACTTTGTTAAAAGAATGTTCTATTGGAAAATCAATCGTTTCCTAGACATAAGTACAAGCTGTGTCCTGCAAAAGCCACTGGAAACTGCCAGTGATTAGCCTTCACCTACCGGGAGGAACTAAAAGCTCATTAGGGGACAAGCAAAGAAGGAGGAAGGATGAGCTTCATCCTTGTTCTTCACCTCAAACAAGCAGATGCATTCACGCATGACGCGTTGAAGAGAGGCGGAAATTAAACAGGGAGAGGAGATACTCTCAAGTTAAAGGGTCGTATATAAAATGAATACCGTTTGAGCCATGTTAGAACAGTGCTCAGAGAGATCAGCAAACAATTAATTTTAAGGGGAATCTTCCAAAGATTTTATTAACAAAAATAAAATGGAAATCTGAGTAACTTGGACTGAATGGACTTAATGGCAGTATTGCTTTTCCACCTGCAACATCGTTGACTGGGAGGTTGTAGGACTCTGGTCTCGACGTTAGCAGACTGGCGGCTGTAGGTCGACGTCAACCACTCTATAGAGGCGAACTCTAGTGGCCGTCTGCTCTAATCGGTAGTTTTCGGTGGTTCCTACAATCATTATCAGGCTGGAGCAATACCTTAACAAATAGGACACAGCTCGCACGTGATCCTTACTTCCTTATTCTAGTCGCCTTATCTCTCTTATATTTAACCACGTACATAGACACACATTCACAAACATTCACACACACATTCACACACATTCGCACACACACACACACACATTCGCACACACACACATTCACGCACACACTCACACATTCACACATATTCGCGCACGCACGCACACACACACATTCACGCACACATTCACACATATTCGCGCACGCACACGCACACACACATTCACGCACACACTCACACATTCACACATATTCGCGCACGCACACACACACATTCACGCACACACTCACACATTCACACATATTCGCGCACGCACACACACACATTCACGCACACACTCACACATTCACACATATTCGCGCACGCACACACACACATTCACGCACTCACTCACACATTCACACATACTCGCGCACGCACACACACACACAAGCCATACAGATCGGACGACTCTGATCCCCTTCACCTCTCTCGACTCCTCTACCCGCCATTACTACTCACCGCCACCCCTACTCAATCTCCCTCCCCTGTTCTCTCACTCTCCCTACCTACCAGCTCTTTGTCCGTCCGCCTCCGCTCGCTTCCCGCCCTACGTTCTTCCGTTCCCCTTTCTATCCACTTCCAGGCCCACTCCCCTCCCCGCCTCTCGCTCCTGTCCCGCCTACTGCCGTCCCCACCACCACTCTCTCACACTTCCTCCCCTCCCCTTCCCACTCCTTCCCTTCCCTCTCCTTCCCTTCTCCCTCCTTCCCTTCTCCCTCCTTCCCTTCCCCCTCCTTCGCTTCACCATTCAATTTCCCTCCCCTCTCCGCTCACTCTCCCTTCCTGTCCACTCTTGCTCCTATCCCCTACTCCCACTCCCCGACCTGCGTTCTTCAGTTCCCCTCCGTTCCTCTACTCCCGCTCTCTTCCCCACCCACCTCAGCTTTCCTCCCCACCCACTCCCGCTTCCTTCTCAACCCACTCCCGCTTCCTTCTCAACCCACTCCCGCTTCCTTCTCAACCCACTCCCGCTTCCTTCTCAACCCACTCTCGCTTCCTTCTCAACCCACTCCCGCTTCCCTACCAACCCACTCCCGCTGCCGACGACGCCAAAGCCTACGGCTGCCACATCAACCCCACTCCAGCACAATCGCTACCACGACCTCCTCCGCTGGTACTGGTGCCGTTCTCCCCCCACAGCCGTCGTCGTCACCGCCGCTTCTGCCTGCATGCCCGCGGAACGATTGTCTGCGAACACAGCGATGCCAACAAGCTCAGGAGCTGAACGCGAGCGCCTCGCACATTCGCACCGGCTCCGCTGCAGCACTGTCGCCTGCGCCAGATGGCCCGCCTACGCTTGCACTCATATCGCAAGGTGAATTTCTTGGTGGTGATCAGTACGCGTGTATGAGCTCCGGTATCCCTTTCGTTTTCGTGGTTTCGGTGGCCTTCCCACGGCCCGCCACGGCAGCGCGCGCCCGTCAAGCGGCAGGGCTCTTTGCCGACCCTCCGGCGACGACGGACAAAGGGACCGCAGCAGGTAAAACGCAGCGACCGGCAGCCGCAGTGGGAAGGCTCCCATTTAAAGCTGTGCTCTGCTAGCAGTAGCGCGTACGCCCTTCTCCGCTTCGCGTAGCGAGAGTCTTGATGGAAGCGCGCTGCCGTCGCGACGTGGGAAGGCGCTCTTAGGACTGTTAACAAATCGGACGTTAAGCTCAAGTTGGTTTTAAGACCCTTCAACGCCGTGGATTTCTAAGGGCGACCAAATCCTTTGTACGCCTGCCTTCGGAGAGGAAGTGAAGCCGGCTGTCCCATGTTTCGTTACTGCCTTTAAGGGCACCTTCCCACGGCGCGACCGCGGCGCGCTTCGTTCAAGGAGCAGAGCCCTTCCGACGCAGCCACCGCCGGAGCCACGGCCGCACCGCCGCCCGCCGTGGAAGGGGGTGGGGTCTGGAGGGGTAGGTTTCGCCGACTCTCCGGCGACGACGAACAAAGGGACCGGAGCAGGTAGAACGCTGCGGCCGCGGCGCAGTGGGAACGCTCCCATTTGAAGCTGTGTTCTGCTAGCCGTGGCGCGTGGCCCCTCCTCCGCTTCGCGTAGCTGGAGTTCGGCGTCGGCTGCCGCAGCAGCCGCCACCCGCTGCACGTGGGAAGGCCTCCATTCAAACCAATACTCTGCTACGCGCCGCGCTGCTGCGAAGCGCGCTGCGGCCGCGCCGTGGGAAGGGGCCCTAAAAGACGACTCTGAACCAAATTTAAATTGCCTCTTTCGTCGCAGCGTGGTACAATTTTTTCAGCTAGACGAGGAGCATAGTCATAGCATTTGCTTGGTCATGCATCAAGCAGGCCCGATGGCCTGAGCTTCACGACATACAAAGGGCCATAATTGATTGAAAGACGAATAATCACAATTTTAAGATATTTTTCAACAAAAACACCAGTGATATAAGTCAGAGTTAGACTACATGGATCTCAGAGTCTATTTCTGACTGCTGCAAATTAGATCGCCAACAGATGTGAGGAAAAATAGAAATGTTTCTCTTTGAGTGTTTTCCCAACTATTAAACGACTACTTTGAAGAAAATCTGCGTCAAATCATATTTATAACAGGCACAGTGCAGGCTTCTGAGTGAGCTTGAAGGTATATAGGTCCCTCGAGAGATCAGGTAGCGTACTAAGAACCAATAATCAGTGATTTGAATGTGACAAACGAAGAAACTAAGTTACAATGAACGGTATGACAAAGAATCATCGGTGACCAAGGAAAGACATTCATGTCAAAACTCGCGATTTTTTAATCGAAGAAATACATTAAGAAAATGTATATGTGCATTAGTAGTAAATGTATAAAGCTAGTTTACAAAGCAGCCTAAATAATAAGAAAAACACTTGGTTTTTTGTGACTTAAACTATTCCGCGCAAATAAAAATATTATCTTGCCAAACTGAAATATTTGAGATGTGTCTTTCTTGTGCACTAACATCTGTTATTTTGCCTTACACCGGATTCATCAATACGTGCGTTTTAAAATACATTTCGTAAAATACCATTAAATATAAACTAATTTTTCTATTGAGACTAAATAATTTAATTGATACCACGGAAATAAATATAAAATTGTAAATTTAAAAGCATTATGTGTTCTGTACATTGACCGCAAAGATGACGAGATCGCTGAAAAGAACCGCAGATAACGGAGAGGGGTAGTAGCGATTTAAATACTTTACAGAAACCTACCCAATAAATCTCATACCCCTTCCAACGGCGCGGCCGCGGCGCGCTTCCCAGCAGCGCGGCGCGTAGCAGAGCATTGGTTTGAATGGAGGCCTTCCCACGTGCAGGGGTGGCGGCTGCTGAGGCAGCCGACGCCGAACTCCAGCTACGAGAAGGGGAGGAGGGGCCACGCGCCACGGCTAGCAGAACACAGCTTTAAATGGGAACGTTCCCACTGCGCCGCGGCCGCAGCGTTCTACCTGCTCCGGTCCCTTTGTTCGTCGTCGTCGGAGGGTCGGCGAAACCTACCCCTCCAGACCCCACCCCCTTCCGCGGCGGGCGGCGGTGCGGCCGTGACTCCGGCGGTGGCTGCGTCAGAAGGGCTCTGCTGCTTGAACGAAGCGCGCCGCGGTCGCGCCGTGGAAAGGCGTTACGCTCAATAGACTTCACAATAAATTCAAGGTGACTCCGCGGTCGCCGCTTTCAACGGCAAACGCCCTCACCAGGGACCGTTAGGATGACAAAGAAGCTGCGAGCGGTGCGCCTGCCGAAGGAAACGCTGGAAGCAACTACGCATTTACGAGGAACCAACAAGCACTTACGGAGGTCTTTTGTCAGAAATTACGACGTGCTTGGAACAACGTGAGTATTTACCTGCGGCTTAAATCGCGGGATGGAGGATCAACGAGATTAAATTATGGGACGGCAATCGCAGCCGACGTAATCGCCCTCTTCCTTGACCGGACACGAAAAGTTATTACCAGGAGAATGTCAAAGGGAAGCTTACAAGAGGAATATTCAACAGAATTACTCGTGTATTCAAGAGTAATTTGTGTTGTTGTTTTTCGCACTGTTCAGTAAAGGTATTTCTGAGTTGACATTTAAAATGTCTTCTTTTTGCCACGATATTGAAGTATTCTCTCATTTGAATTTGAAGAAAAAGAGAAAACAGTCCAGTAAACAAATATCAGTAATAAATTGTAGATAAACCAATAGCTTTTTCGAGTATTTATTGAAGAAATATTTTGTGCAATTAGAGACAGGCTTGGGAACTGTACAGTGATTTGGCAGAAGGTCTTAATATGAGTTGTTGACGTCAGCCATGGTTATTTTGCTGTATGAGATCGAGCATTGCCTTGAAGGAAGGGTACCTGTTTTGCACATTTCTTCCCTTTAGATCTAATCTTTATCTTTATTTTTGTTTCCGGACGTTCTGAATAATAAACTGCATTGATTTGGATTCTGTAAGAATATCACGTAGCTCTCCAAAAAACGTAACGTCACTTTTCTTGCTGTAGGAGCCCTCCGTCCTTCACAAGGTTCTATGATAGACACACTTTCCCAAGAAAGTTTTTGAGTCTCTGCCAAATTTCAGATGACTGAACATAAAAAAATGTTTCTTTAACTAAAAATTGTATCACAATACTTTGTTACACGTTACGCTGCACTTTCTGATCACTCGTCGCTCTAGTAAAGTTTAGGCTCATTTGAACGCGTTGGAACGTGCACAAGAGAAGGGTGGGTGTTGGCTCGATATTCTTATTACGAGGCACAGATACTGCACGTGGGAGGTCGTCTGAAAACAACACCTGTCCCGGTCATATTAAACCTTCCTTGTACTTAAAAAGCATGAAATCTACATAAAACATATAAACACCGAGCCCAATTTCACAAACCAGCCCTGAGGAAGACCACGAGATTGTCGAAACGTCGGCCACAAAGCCTTCGACGCGGGGTCACCCGGACAGCCAAGATCATTCACAATATTAGTTAATCTACTTATTTATCGCTCTCAGTACTTATAAAATGTAGAGTTTTGATCGCCCCATTGGACATAACACTAACATACATCGTTGAAGACTAAATAAAGAACAAATGGCGTGTAGCAGAAAAATACTGCTGTCGACTGTGTGTAAATTTAGGTCCACTAAGAGAAGCAGAATAGTATACATTGCACAAAAGCTATTTACATACCAAGGATATAAAAAAAATATATTCTTAGTTGTTGAATAGCACATCATAGCAGATTCCTTCCTAGTCGTGTAACGTCAGCTGTTTTGTAAACAGGAACGTACTGAGTATGAGAATGTAGTCGTAATAAACGTATGAGAAATAGTAGATTTACCTATTAACGCCAGCGACCTTATTTGGTCCTTATTTGATACATCTCTGGTCAATTCAAATTCGCTTCTTTGGGAATACTTTGCAAATTTTATTTCTTCAATACAAAAGAAATGCTCGTGTAACTACCGTTTGGCTCTTTGGAGCGCTCTAGTATCAATTATTTAGCGACATAACAATTAGTTATTACTAAAAGTTGCAAACATACTGCCAGAGGGCTCCAACAATGACTGGGCCCATACGAACGCAACGACAATGGGTGAGTGCTATGTACTACACAAAATTAATTTGGGCGTTACTTAACATAATCAAATATTTGTATCTTCAGTAAAAATCAATGTTTCATGGTTTTTGTATTTGTAGTCTTCGCGAACATCTATAGTGACGAAACCATTGGCCTCTCTCACATGGTCAGCGGGTGCTACGTTTCCCTTACATTTTTGCGATCATACGAACTTAGTAATATAGATATCAACATCCTTAGAACTGCTTTTTCTAACTAATCTTACGACGAACTAACCTTTTCTGGCTAAATACTTCCAATATTGAACCATATACCCATTTTCCACAAATGTGGCCTTCATTTCAAATGACAGATCATTTGCTCCTAAATTATCGATTCAGTTACACTTCAGACTCGGCAAAAATCATACTGAACACGGAAGAGATAGTGCCAAGTGTCTTTTGGTAAAATGTAGACTACGTATGTGTGAGTGAATGTACGCATATATGAAGAGACCATTGGTCCAAACGTAAGGTGTCATAATCGTGAAGAGTGCCCGGTAGGCATTTTAGTACTAACGTCCGTGGCGTGGCCGCCCCCTGGCGCATATTCCAGTTCATCGCTGCTTCTATGGAATATTGGAGGTAGGGCTCTCTCCCGTCCTGCATTAACATGTAAATCTCCGCACGGGAAGACCAATTTGATTTAACTGAGTTATGCATTAACAAGATTATCGTTCGAGTAAGTAACAAATCGCCCTGCCTGCCATTTAAATTTATAAACAGTTGAAATCTTTCAAATGTATATGCCTTATTGAATTTTAAGTGACGCGTAATTTGTAGTCAATTGTAAGATCAAACGAAATCCAAAAATATATCACTCATGAAATCTGTCAAACACTTCCATAAATTCTTAAATTTGCGCAATCATTCGTATTTGTCTAATTTTTTAAATTCAATTGATTAGCGCTGAATACTTTATTTTGTTTATATTTTCAATAACAATTTTAAATAACTGTAATAATATTTTCCTTCGACTCTAAAGGCAAAGTTCATAGCGAAAACAATAAACCTCGATTCCCGGCGCGTATCATTGTGGTAGAAGTTACGCACAGATAGTTTCATTATACATTCAAGAGGTTACTCTTTTTTCGTAAATATTTTTAAAGGCATCAAGAAAACACATTTTTCGCACAGATTGTGGGAATGAAAGAAAGAAAGGATTTTCCTAGAATGGAATGCTGTAATTATCAATAAACGAATGTTATTTAGTAACGCTCCGTAATAATATTATATGCTTTTACGCGCGGCTTCTTTGTTCTATTTCTGAAAACCTTTTTTTAAGATGCTTCAGGAAATATATTCTCAAAGTTACATTTTTCATTTTTTTATGACAACTTCTGAAACTGAATTTTCTTATCTTGTTTTGATGGTTTGTTCATTATATATAAAGTACACTTGAGTAACATTGTACATACTTTCATAGATAAAAGTTATTCCGTCCCAATAAATAGGTTTAATGACCAAAGACCGAAATCCAAATTGTGTACAGTAGTACAACAGATACCACTTATGTCTGCAACTTACGTCTACAACAATATTCAGCTTGCATCTGAATATCAAACGATTATCCTCATTGTTAATCAACAATACCCCGTTTTCAATTTCCTCATTGCAAATGTTATTGTTTTGATTCCTTGGTAGTTCGTTGTCATCGGTACTTCCGTTAAATATTTACCCCTCCCGCTACACATTACTTAGCAAATTATCATAAAATGATTATGGAAATTCAAAATGTCTATTCTTCTGATGCTCCTTGTCCGTCTTGATATTTTGATTCTTTGGTAGCTCTTTGTCGTCTGTACTCCAGTAAAAATTTTATCTCTCACTACACATTACTTAGTAAAATTATTGTGAGCAAAATTCGAAATGTTCATTCCACTGATGCTCCTTCCCCGTAGTTCTCTAATCTCCTCGGACGCGTCTGCACGGTCAATGACCCCCATCTCGATCAGTTTTTTGTCCAGTTTCCCTGATCCATTGAACAAATGCTGAGATGGCCCCTTGTTTTGCTTCTGGGCGTAAATGTAGCTTCACTATGCGAATGTTAGGTTGAACTCTCCTTTTGCTTGTAATGGTAAGAGTAGAGATAAGGGCGAGTTCCTATTTTGTTAGCAATGCAGAAAAATCATACTTCCAATTCGTGTACCGATGCAAATAAGTTTTCTATAACTTGGAAACAAAAATTACTATTTTTCAAATATTGCTAATTTTGCGATTTTTAAAATTTATTTATTTTATTTATTTATGTTAAAATTTTACTCACCTTTCAACTATTTATAATTAAAATGACGGGAGGGATTCTGGAGCTCAAGAAAACGTGCCCAGATAATCTTTTCCCTCGTACATACAGTTTTTATTATTATTATTATTATTATTATTATTATTATTATTATTATTATTATTATTATTATTATTATTTTTACTGAATAAATCTAAATCTAAATCAGATCCTCCAACGCAGTTCATCGCTGCGCGCTGCCCTCGTAAACTTTCGAGATCCCTCGTCGGGAGCGGCGCCGCGACGGCGTCTTCAGCCCGAGGGCTACCGAAGCCCCGCGGCTCTCAGCAACGCACGCGCCCGCATCACGCGCCGCCGTCATTCTACACGGAAAACGCATTATGAAGCGGCGATGGCCGCTGCGCCGCGGCCGCCGCTGGACAGTGGTTCAGATGGCCGACTCTGGTCGTATGCAGAGTGGAGTACTTCCTTGATTTTCTTGCTTGTCCCTCTGGATTGTCCTTGATTTGATTTGATTAACTTTTTGTCAATGAACGGTTATATGTGACTTACGGGGGGGAAATACGATGTGCGCACGTTTTCTTGAGTTCTGAAATCCTTCACCACGTTTTAACCGTAAATAGTGGAATGATTAATAAAAGTATCAACAATGCAAGGTTAGTTACAGTTGAAAATAATAATTTACGCCCCCCGAGTTATAGAAAATGATCGGTAAACGAACAACAGGTTATAGAAAATGATCGGTAAACGAACAACAGAACTGAGTTGTGAGTATTAATAACCCATACCCCGGTTCCTTTCATACCATTCCTAGCAAAAGGAGAGCTCAACTAAATGTGCACATAGTGAAGCTACATTTACACATGTCCAGATACAAAGCCAGGGGCCATCTCAGAATTTTGCTCAATGAATCAGGGACATTGGAAAAAAAATTTGTTCGAGACGGAGTTCATTGGCCCTGACTCTTCGCGAGTTGACTCAAATTCGTGTGCTTGTATCATACCGTACTTTGTACCAGCTTTTCCACGCGTTTGACGCGATGGATCTTGTAGACTGAAAACAAAGGGTCGATAACGTAATAATTTAGCCGTGTCTTTGTAATGGAAAGAGGGCATTGGGCGTAACCTCTAATAGCCAAGGAGAAACATTTAATGGGCTCAATTTTTGTAATAAATAGCTTACTATTTTTTTAAAATGTTAAAAATTCCTGAAAAACATTTTTTAAAATATTCTTTGTGTAATATTATATCATATAAAAGAGAGACTATGAATATAAGAATACCGCCTTTACATTTTACAAATTCTACTTTTTATATTTATATTTACAACTACAATGTCTCATTGTCGTTCGACTTAAATAATATTTCTTCCATGCACAGGGTCAGATGGGCTCATTATATTCCTCGTACCGCATTATTTTCCGAATTATATACATGACTAATCATCTCCGAAATATTCTACCTCGTGAGGTTGTCACACAAAATCTTTACTTGCTGTGCTTTACTCACATGTAAACACATGGCACGACCATGATCAAATCATTAAGTAGTACATTTAATTCCCACTTAGTTTTCGTGTTCTGGACCTTGGTCTGGTTTTGGAGTACATAACTACGTTGGTTAGACCGCACGATTGAGGTCTGGGTCCTGAGAAGCGATGTAATTTTCCAAGTTACAAAGGTTCGCCATTGAAAAAAAAGTTAATGTTAAGTCACTGCAATTAGATACCCTCGCATACTCCTTGTATTCGGTACAACACAGGTGGCTCAGGATGATAATTGTTGACTGCAGTGCCTCTGACCGGGGGGTCGTACGGTTTGATTTCCGACGTTGGTAGAATTTTCGATACCATCTATCAATCAATCTGTAGCTAGGTCTATGTCAGTCGTTGTACGGAGGAGAATTCTAAAGGCGCGTTGCTCTGATCGGTAGTTTTCCGTGGTTTCTCCGATCAACTCCATGCGAATGCCGGAGCAGTACCCTAACAAACGGGCCACACACCGTGCGTGATCACACCTTCCTCTTTATTGTCCTATCCTCACCCCTTACACACATACTATACTAACATGCACTGCACCATCACTCATGCCGGGAGATCGGTCGGGAGCGTAGAGCTTGTCCCGGCTGGTGCGGTGCCCCGCTGGTGGGAGATACCTGGGTGGAGAAAACCGTGCTAGCCGAGAGTAGATCGGCGCCGGATCCGCCATACAGTGGGGGAAAGGTCATCGCCACCTTCCGACCAAAAACATGCATTACACTTACGGGACTAATGACCCTGTTATTTGATGCACCCGAAATCACTAAGAACAAACTACACATGTGGGGACACGGCTAGGGTGGTGACCTGCTAGTTGATAAAAACCCCGTAAGCCGACGGGTAGGTCTGCGCTGGATCTCACCAACCAGCAGGGAAAGATTTTCGATAAGCAAAACACTTATGGGACTAATGGACTTAAGAGTTGACGCTCCCGGAATTACCAGTGAATCTAGTATTCGGGGACTCGGAAGTAGAATATTATTTCAAATCTTTGAGTTATAAAATCTGTTTCAGAGATAGCAAATACCACGATAAAATGCAATGAAAACTATTCATCGTAAAGCAAGGTATGTATTGTAAAATATAAAGTGACGTTTAAAAATTTTTCTGTTGTCCGTTTTCTGATTTCACATGTTATAAGTACTACTTTGAAAATATTAATAGACATTAAATTCAAATAAAAGTAGAATTAAAATAATATTATAAACGTTACATATCCAACGAATCGATTAGCAGATTTAGAGACCATTTCATTCCAACAGAAAGCGGACTTTTTTTACAAATTAGCTATTTACTCTTTACATGATTAAATTGTGTTTATTTTACGTAGTTATAACCAAGAGGTTGATAAAAAATATATGCATGAAATTGTTCGATCCACCTTCCCTTCGTAAAATTCTATACATATTTCCTATCGCCTAAGACATACGTGGTTACTATGACACCCTCCCTTCTTTCCAAAGGCATCTTGACTATCTGCGACAGTTCAGAAATGAACGCAACAAAAAAACTCTCAATTACATATAAATCCGTATGAAAAATGTACACTAGCAAAGACAGAGTCACCTTAATGGCTCTTGTGATTTAGTGGGAGTACAGCCAATGTGTCCATGAGATTCGGATATTATATATTTTAAAACAATCAAAAGAGCTCACTACCAATGAAGTGGGTTTCTCTGTATCTTTCCAGGATTCAGTTCGCGTAATCCTGAATAAATTGCATTAACAATATTGTTCGATACACGTTTCAAACAGAATCTCGTTCACTGAATAATTGTAATTGATATGTCGGTTAAGTGAGTAGGAAACATGGGCAATAAGCAAATATAGCGTACATTTTGCATTGCATTTCCTTCAGGGTTAAACGTCCTTTTCTATTTCAGTGAAATGTTTTATGACATTTTTCGTGACTATTTTACGAAAGGTCTTCAAATGAAACATTTAGTTTTGTTGTTCACTCTTCTCTCCCTTCCCTCGATCAAATGCAAAACACCGTAACCAAACTCCTCCCTCTAATACCATGCAAGAATTTCGTGAATGGCCTCCAAGATACTAAATCCAGCAACTCTCAGAAGTAATTAACACAATCTAAAATTTCATCAAACAAACACGTTGGAAACATCTAGTGTTTTAGAAGCTAGAAGAAAAGATTAATATAACCAGATTAATAATAGAACATACAGAAGTGAAAAGAAGAAAATGAGTAAGAGCTGTTACACAGAAACGACGGTAAAACATTTTATTATTGAATTTCAAAATTGAGATAAATTCAATCTACCTCCTATACCATATAATTGTACCAATACCAAAACAGAATGCACGAAGACCAATTTTTGAAATGTGATGGATTGCACAAGACAGCCTAAAATGATAATATTTTAATTATTGTTTACGTAAAATGTTGTTCAATAGTCGTACTATATAATGTAACATATTTAAACAAGAAGTAGCAGATTACTGAGGTATTAAAAATCGACTTAAACGATTTAAATATGTTTGCCGTTTGTCGTTCCGTAGTCACCACTGCGCACTGCCATCGCGAGGCACACATACGTAGGTACCTGAAAACCGAGCGCCGGCGAGGGAGCGCAATAGCCATGTTATGATAAACAGCAGTGTAAACATAAAATATTTTGTTTGGAGGAAGACGAGTTGTTGAGCGTTTGCAAACAAACAAACAAACACGCTATTTGAGATTCGCAGTTTCATCCATGAGGGTTGATGCTCTCGGATAAAGTTTAGCAGAAAGATCGGATGTGGAAATAGCAAGTAGCACGGTGTGTTTTGTTTCAGTTGGTGACGTGGGATGCCTATTGGTTTCCATTTCTGCCCTTTCAATTGTCCTCTGCCGTTTATTGCCTCATCAACTTCGTCCTTACAGAATTATTCGGTTTTCTATTTTTCCGTATTAGCTGCAGCATTCAATTTCATCATTACAAAGGGCTCGTGTGATCTTGACCAACAGTCCTTTGATATTCTCTGCAGGTGTCTATATCAAAAACAAACATCGTAAATAACTGGATTTAATTCATTTCCTACTCGTTTTTCAACTATCCCTCTACATCACCTATATCATTAATTTACTTCAGTGGCTTGTTTTCTAAAAATAGAAATTGCTGCTAAAATGTTACTAACTTTGTTTACCTCGTTTGAATTTAATGATGTAACCATCTTGGTTACGATGGGAATTCCTTTGAATTAATCATTTGGTGCTGCAAGCTACAGCATTCTGAAACACAATATGGTTCTTTTTTTCGCAAAAACCTGAATATTGATAAGAATTTTTCTTCAAATCAAATACTTTCGAAGTTTGGTGATAATTGATCTCAATGTTAGATAATATTTTCAACATAGATACTAGGTACACTAATACTGAACGTTATAATATTATCTTTACAATAACAGATACATTTAACAAAACGGTATGACAAGAACTTGATAATGTGTTTTTATTGCAGTAATTTTGTGTAAATATAGGGTGACAATACTGCAAGGTTTTCTTAATGCCAATTTGATTAAATGGTCATGCTGTGACATTACTGATAAAATGTGACAAAATACTTTCGAAATTTGAAGTATTTGTATTTTATCGAAATTTAAAAGAATCTTGAAAACTTTAATAAAATATTTGTTGAAAATAAACAAGCATTTGTTAGTGTTTAAACTTTTCAAGTAATTTCAATTGAAATATTTGATCGAAACAATTTAAAACTGACAATATCCCAATAAAATGTTAAACTTCTCATTTCATACTTTCCATCATAATTTCCGCCTTGCAGGATGCATAACTGTCTTTGCGTGACAGAGTGAGGTGACTTAGGCAACAATTTGGAAGGGTTTTTTCGCAGCTACCTATCTTATAGTTACCAATGAATGATGAAATAATAACAATAAAATATAATAATAGAAAATGATAATTAATAAAAATAGTATTCAAATATATTAGGTTTAATAACAATTCGCTTTAAAGTAACGCGGGGTGAAAAAATTTCGCTTTCAATTCGCATTTAATCTAATATGCATCATCAGTTAAATAAACATTTATTTTTTCGTTATCAAATACTGCCGTATAAACATAATACGGCATACGTAAATAACGCATTTAGATAAGTAAAATATAGTTACTACCCTTCGGATACACGGAAAATAATTAATTTAAATAACTCTTTTCTTTCACTCTCTTGATAATTTTTGCAACCAGCTTAGCAAGCCAAATAAAAAAAGATGTTGAGACCTACACCAATATAATGTTAATAATAACAATTTTATTTTAAATTTAGCATAATTTTAAAACTGATGGTCTTGGAAGGAATTTCATGTGTCTTGCAGGTGCCTCGTGCAGGTAACTAGTGATTTTAAGAGATGTTTTACTGGTTTGAAAGCACTGGAAACGCTCATCAGCTCGCAATGTTCGTTCCAACGGAGTCCTCCGCAGCTCTCCTGGCCAGCCCCAGGCTCCTTGCCACGCCTCCCCCGTGCCGGATCGCCCAGCCGCACAGTCGCCCAACGCAGATTCTGAAGTTCCCTACACACGAACAAGTCGCGCTCGAGAGCGTTGCTTGTGCCGATTGTAAATCTGTTGCCGCCGCATTGGTCTCCGATGTGCGAATAATGGAATAAGTATCATCGGGGACAGATGTACAAGAAGCTTTCAGCTACACACCCACGGCCAAGCATTGCTTGACGAGACTGATAAACATCGGTTGCAAAAAATCTGTAGGCTAATGGCGTAGGTTCTTTTATTACTTTCCCTAACCTTCTACGGCGAAATGTGGTCCTACTCTTTGGAGATGACCCTGAACGCACAGATTTAGTTTTGTAATTATTATTATTATTATTATTATTATTATTATTATTATTATTATTATTATTATTATTATTATTATTATTATTATTATTATTATTATTACTACTACTATTATTACTATTATTATTGCTATTATTACTATTATTATTACTATTATTATTATTATTATTATTATTATTATTATTATTATTAGTTGCGTATAGGCCATTTCTGGCAACAATACACGTTTTCTTCCGAGGCCCAGACATTTCTCTCCTGGAGAGAGATTGACGTGTGTAATAATGGGGATCAGCTTTTCGATTGTATCCCTTCTTAAGTCAAGGTTGTTAAGCCTTGAATTATGAATTATGAGATGATAGGATGTGGATGAGGGATAGGATGATGATGATGATAGGTGATCGTGGGCTTTTATAACCATCCCAGCATTTTCCTGTAGGACCGAAGGAAACCACGAAAACCCCGGTCAGGATGACGAGCCCGGGGAACGAACCCTGGCCTCCCGACTGCGAAGTCTGTGCGCTACGCACTCAGCCACTTCGCTGGTTGATATTATTATTATTATTATTATTATTATTATTATTATTATTATTATTATTATTATTATTATTATTTACTTGAGGCCGCTGTGAAATGAAATTTTCCCATGTACTAACGTTAAAGTTAGAGCTTCCACCAATGGAGATTATAGGATATTAATCCAGGTATATTAACTTTACTTACTTAACCATCGATTACTTCCAGTAATCGATGGTTTTGGAGAGAATATTATTAACAGTGATATTTTGTTATCAGAGTCATAAAGTGTATAGATAATGCTGTTATTGTTATTATTGTTATATTATTGTTATTATTGCCTTAAAATGCTTTAAAATTACAGTGTATTACTATTAGTTGTAATATGTAAATTGTAGTGTTCTGCCACCAGGTAGTATACCTACCTGCAGAAATAATAAATCTATTTATTTATCTGTCTATCTATCTATCTATCTATCTATCTATCTATCTATCTGTCGTATTCCTAACACCAAGTGGGCCGCCCAATTGAGCAGGCCCTAATTTACATACAAAATCCCATTGCGGCCCACTGTGGCCGGCCGTTGTCGGCAAGTGTACGGCACGGGGGCAGCTGGTGGCCGCTCCTCGGGCCAGGTTGGGGTTACGAAATTACACTTCATTATAAGGCTGTCGTCTCGCGGCGCCCGAGAACAGCAAAAGGAAGAATGGAATGCTCCGGGCTTCCGTCGGGATTATTTTTGGGCCGCGAGACAGTCGGTGAAAAAGGTAGAGGTGATTATGTCCGTCAGGTGAGTATGATGTAACAAGACCTTGTGTTGTTTACAAAGAATGACACACTGCTGGTGATGCTGCGTGTCGATCAAATGACTTTATGAACGCGATGTGCGTAAGATGAAGTTATTCCTTATCATTCCGCTGTCATAGGTTCTTGGTTATATGGCTCGTCTTAGCCCTCAGCTCCTAGCCGTTTTTGAATTTTTTTTTTTTTAAAAAATGTTAATCTGATTTGGACCTCTTTTACAACTTTCACCGTTAGTTCCGGGCCGATCCTCGATTACCATGATCGCCGAGTGGTATGTCTCCATCAGTATTTCGAGAATGTCGATGAGAGATTACAGCCAAACCCGAGCTGAAGCGCTATTGAAAAGAAAGCAGGAGATGAAGAGAAACAAAAAAAGAAAGGATGGAGAAAAGAAAAAAGAAAAATGTGAGGAAGAAAGACAAAAGTGACGGTTAAGCAGGAGACAGAGAGATACGAGAGAGAGAGAGAAGAGAAGAGAAGAGAGAAGAGAGACAAAGGAGAGTTAAAAGAGGTACAATTGGGAGAGAGACAAATGAGAGATGAGAGAGTCAAAAAAGAGGAATAAGAGACAAACAACAGAAGGGTGACAAAGAGAAAAGAGAGAAGGAAGGCAAAAGAGAGAGAGAGACAAGGGAGAGAGAGATAGGAAGAGAGAAGAGAGAGGGAGAGAAACAGAAAGTGAAAAGAGAGGCAATTGAGAGAGAAATAACTTTCAGACGACGGGGCGAGAACGCATACTACAACTGTAGGGCAGACGCATGAACTTGAAGAGATTTTAATTCAAGAAAAAGTTAGCATATACAGGAGGCATAGCGTACTATATTGTAGTTTTGTGTAGTAATTGTGATTCTTTAAGCTTCAAAACCCTGAAAACGTAAAGCTGAATAAGAAATTCAGTTTGTTTTTTTAAATATTCTATGAGGAAGAACGACATTCGTGTGGCTCGGGACCTTTTACCCTTCCCTTCCGCGGGGAGTGGCCCATCCCTGTCGTAACAGGTTGTTAACAACAGCAACGCCCCAGGTCGGTCGTCGTGCTCCAGCTGCCCCACTTGCGAGGTGTGAACGCAGCGAGATGGCGCCACCGGCGACGGAGACAGTGGCGGCGCCCACCACATTCCCGCTAACGCAGCTAACTCGCGGTGCTGAGCAAGACGCGGGCCGAAGCGGAGCTTTCTCCGCGTGGGGGGGGGGGGAGGGTCGCACGGCTCAGCGTTGGCCTCAGCGTAATGGCCTCACCGCAAAAAGCCGCTGAGCCAGTCGAAAGCCAGGGAGCAAGCAAGTGAACATGTTCACTGCCATCATGCTTTTTGCTCGGTTAAACCGACTTGCTCGGGAACGGATAATCAAATTTCCTTCGATTACTGTGGTTTAAATGGTGTATATTCTTGTAACATGAATATAGACAAGTTAATAGCTTCCTCTTTAAAATTAACGTTTATACTTCTAAATATACCTTTGGATATGATTTCCTGAAGGTATAGAAAGCTTAAAGGCTTACTCACAACTAACCGTATTCGTTACGTGACGTGAACCGTGTATTTGTTATTTTTGGGTGCGGCAAATTCTCAGGTTGTTAGTTCTAAAAGTGTACTATATGTGTCTCAGTTTTAATTGATTGATTACTGATTACGGGCGCGTCAACTGATAAGGTCATTAGTCCGTAAGTTCAGTGTGCATTACTCGAGAGGTGACGGTGATCTTCCCCCGCTGGATGGCGCGATCCGGCGCCGACCTACCGTCGGCGAAAGGGGTTTCCCTCAACCAGGTATCTCCCACGAGCGGGGCACCGTCCCAGACGAGACAATCTCTAAGCTCCCCACCGGTCTCCCGGCATGTGTAGTGCATGTTAGTGTAGGTGTGTGCGTAAGTAAGGGGACGAAGATAGAACAAGGAAGATAAAATAAAGACCACGCTTGTTTCCTGGCCCGTTTGTTAGTGTACTACTCCGGCATTCACATGGTGATGATCGAACGGAAAATACCGATTAGAACAGCCGGCCGCTAGAATTTTACTCCGATCAGCGACTGAATTCGATCTTGCGAGATAGCCAGTGTCGAATATCCTGCCACTGCCGGGACTCGAACCTAGGAGTCCCCTATCAGAGGCACTGCAGTGACGTCAGTCGATGCCCTGAGTCACCTCTTTTGGTCTGTATGTCTCGGAGGTCACGGTATGCCTTCTCCAGAGGACGTGAGGCCCCCCGCAGATTTTTTCGTCAACTTCAGAGTTCTGCAGTGATCTCCGCTGCGGGTCAATGCCCTATCCGAGACAAGTTTTAAACTCCGGACTATCTCCCGACATGCAGGGTAATTAAGGCATGTAAATATGTGTATTTAATAGAAACGAAGGGGCCATGGACGAAGAAAAGATCGTGCACGACTTTTGTCCCGTTTTTGAGGTTACAGCTCCGGAATTCTCTTAGTAGTGCTCTGGGAAACCGCGAAAAACTACCTATTAGTGCAGGTTATGGCTGGAATTCTCCTTCAGGCTTTGGTGGAATTTAACTCAGCTGCGTAACTGGTGTTGAAGTTCCGCCACCGTCAGCATACAAACCATGGGACCTCTCGGTCAACAATGCTGCAGAAGGATCTATTGCAGCTGATGTTACCTTAAGTGATTGTAGAAACTTGATGTGTTACAATTAATGGAAACGTCATAAATGTTGAAAACGAACATACATGTTCGCGAACTCCAAGCATTAACAATTAGCTTGATGTTGTTCGAACTCAAACCTTATTCGTCAAGCGCTAAACATACAACAAACGTTTAGCGTCTCCGTTGAGATGTCGAATCATAACTGCATTACATTATCGCGCCTATGCTATAAAAAATATTTGTTATCCCAGCATGATCGAATCCATTTTAGATGCGGTCATTTGATTGTACGTGTTATGGCCAAAGCCCGAATATGATAGGAGTAGTTCGTTAATAAGCACATTTGCCGACATGTACAAATAAAACTGAATGAATGGCAATGAACGGATGATTTCGGACGGATAAGGTGATTACTCGAAAGGGTTCTTGTATGTTCCCCATAAATATTTGGCATAAAAATGCTTTGTACAGATTTAAGGTTGTTTTATGTTAATTGAAAGGATCGAAGACCTGTCACTTCACCAAGTCGGAAATTCGTAGTGAAGTGCCTATGTGTACTTATGTGTATTAATGTATAAGTTTTCTGTAAATAGAAATGTACGAATCTGGATCACTAAACGCTAGACCTTTTCTCTAACCTTAGAAAGCCTCATTAGAAGTCTCATCCCCCTTTATTACACAATATATGCTATTTCTCGTCAATTTAATACACTTCACTTATCCTAACCACATCGTGTTAACAAGCATTTCGTCAGGATTAATTTAAAAATGTGTGTCGAGTCAGTTCCACCCTCGTAATTTATCCGACCATTTTGTGTAATGTCAAAATTCACTGTAAATTAAACAGATTCAGATTGTAGCCAAAAAATGATCATCTTTTTTGTGCCAAGTATTTCTTATCATTCTTCTTCTTCTTCATCTTATTATTATTATTATTATTATTATTATTATTATTATTATTGTTACTACTATTATTATCACCATCATCATTTAAATACGTTACAATAACCAAAAGTGTCTGTCTTTACTTGTACGATCTATACGAAATACACTTAAATATTTACCTTCAGATCACATGTTTTTGTGTTCACGTTATATCAATGTTTTCATTGTGAGTACATTCTGAGTTTTTCCATCTTTAATTTGGTCAGAAATTACTATTGTCATTTTCCTTACCTCTCGTTTGAAGACGCTCAAGTAAAACAGAGTGCTTCCAACTAAAAAAATTATACAACCTAGAGACTTCTGAATTCAGGAAGGTTGTTCGTGTTTTACAACTAGTAGTAATCCAATTTATCTCAGACTCACGGCTTGTTTTTATGAGCTGTTTTGAGATAGTCATTAGGTAGTCCAAGACATTCTTTGTTAGTCCGGTACCTTCATCCAGCAGAGAAATGTTGTAAAACACCAACAAAAACTTCCTAACAGTTTTCATTAGTAGGTAAGCATAATTGCTTGGTGTAAACCCCTAGAACTGTAAAAGAATTTACATTGTAACCTGTATTAAGAAATAACCATTGTCTATGCTTTCCGTTTCATCCCTGATTCAATTCTTAAAATTATCGAGAGTAGATACATTATAGATGTGTAATGACATTTGATAAAAGACAACAGTAAAAACACATCGATATTTGTGCGAAAGTTTTTTTTTATTGATTGATCGATTTCTGATAATATGCTACCTATTTTCAAATGCCCTTATTAGATAGCGCTGATAACACTATCGGTTTGTCATCAATTATTTTCTGCACACTTCAGACTATTTTGTAAAAATTTAATTTTTCTCTATCGATCTGGCGGAACTAAAGATCCTGCAAGTTGGAAGCGTTTATCTTGATTTTTGAGTGTAACTTACACGAAAACTCGACAGTTTCACAATTTTCGTAATGGTTCTATATTTGTGTATAATTTTTTTTCTCGGAGACCTCCCCTTTCCCCTAATAAAAGCGTAAAAGGAGAAGGTCTCACTTTCTTTGAACTACTGTTTTTTCGGAAACTACAAAATATTTTTGTCATTTTCCTAACTGGAATGAAATGATACATTCTGTAAAGACATATCTTTAAATAAGGTCATGTTCAATTTTTCGAAAATATGAGTAATTTTTACCTAAAGCATGTTTGCAGATATATTTGATTTTCGCTCTGATAGAGCATTAGACGTTTATAAATGTGGCGCAGGACCCATTTTTGTGGAACTCTCTTTATTTTCGAAGATTCCAAGAAATAAACATTGCAAGAGTACGATATTGATGAGAGAGATTTTTCCTTAATGGCATCTGTTACTTTAAAAAAAGATATTTATATAAGGTCACATGAAACTAAAATAATTAGAGAATATTTTTTCTTTGAGGTTATTTTTATTATAAGAAAATTAATTTTAAAAAATGTCAAAAACCGTTTCAATTTTTTTTCTAATTTTTTTCTTGGATAGAACCACGGTCAAGAAAATGGCCCAGGTCTCATTTTCTTTGTAATCTCCAAAATTTCGAAAGTTACACAACTTGAATAATGCAAGAAAATATGTGCTATTGTGACACCACTAGTATCTGATGATTCTCTCGTTGAAGCATAAGTCGAAAATACATGTCTACTGCACTGCCAAAACAATTACTAAACCCTCGATTTTTCTCGCATCTAGTAATATGGCAACACGAAAAAAGTAGGCTCATGATAGTAGATACATAAGAAATTTTCCTGAAATATTTTCCGTTTATATACGTAATGATATCGTGAATACGTGAATACAGTATGCGAGTACGCCAGACTGCTCTTCGCTATATGGATCAAGAGGGGGGGGGATTAATGCTTAAACAGAGTAAACACGTGTTTCAGAACTCGCGTTGGATAGGTGTCACCAATAATATTAAAACAGAACATGATATTGGTCCTTAAATATGTAAAAATAATCTCAACTTTACTTATTAACAATACAAAAAGTCAATAAAAATTATTAATATTCTGTTTTAAAAGATTGCTGCACTAAAATGTACCCAACAATTTCTATTACATTTGTATGTATGTATACATGCGTTGAATTTCTTATTCTAATAAGGATTGCGTAGATTGCAATGGTTATAGTTATATTTTCATAATCATTTCGATTACTTGCGATCAATGTCTCAAAATTAAGAGACCCCGTTGATTGTTCATGCTTAGGACTCCTAGAGCTTTCCGGTCCCGCTGCCTCTCTACCGTTTCGGAGGGGGTCCGCGGCGTCGCGGACAGCCCACGCGACGGCAGCGTCTTGGTCTTCGTCGGCGTCGTTAGCGTCGGCGGACACGCACGCTGCACGGGGACCACACGCAGCCGTGGCCCTGCCGCACCACACGCCTCCGCCGCCGCCCGCCCGCCCACTCGCCCGCCCGCCCACCAGGGTTGCCGCCTCGGACGCAAGGTGCGTGTCGCTCGTCTGGCCGGCGCTTCGCTCGGAATTGTCTTTTAAGCAGGCGCGGCGCCGCGCGCTTCTGTCGGCGTGTCCCAACTTCTTATCTGTGATTGGAATATATATTATTCCTCGCCCAAAACAGGTCTGTTCTGTCACTAACGCTCAAATACTTGATTGCGATTGGAATAAACATTATTCCTGATTCAGAAAAGTTTATCTTCAACGTTTGCTCATTAAAAGTATTATTCATTTTCTCGTCTGTTTGGTCCTGACACAAAAGAAGAACTTTTTATTCATATTCATTTACACTTGATGCTGCCGTATCTTAATGTAGTATGTCCTTGTCTTCTTCGAGGAGAATAGTCCGAATGAATGGACGAGTCAAGACATTTCGTTTAACACATTATTATCATTGGAAATTTCTTCCTAAATATGCTATTAAATGCGGCGGCAAAACGAGAAACAGAAAATTTAAATGTATGAGGAAGAAAGTGTAGGTTAAAGGAAACAGTTCAAGAAATATTAGTTTGTGACAGACAGTTCGAAATTGTGAAGTTTTAATGTCTGGCTTCCATTGTGACTCTATAGAGAACAACAGTACCTCGATGCGAAGCGTCTTTGCTGCGCCATCCAAGAACTGTATCCGTTATCCAGAATCGTTTCGGAGCAATCAAGCATGACTTGCGCAGCAATCAAAGAGAACGAGTGAAGGGGACGCTGCGTTCTCCCACACCGCCCTTCAAGTTGCCACCACTCCCATCTCCCCTGATGTCGCCATCGACACCACAGGTTCCGTGGTCCTTGCCACCGGCTCCTCCGCCTCCGCAGTCACCCTAGTCGTTCTGCAGCTCCCTCGCTTCTCGTGCCACCCTCGTACACCCGTCCACTTCCGATTTTCTGCCCTCCCTGCCCCTCCAACCTCACGACATCTCGACTTCCTCCACTAAACCCACCAGACCAGTAGCCGTCTTCCGCCGACCTCTGCTACCCTCTGCTGCCCTCTGCTGCCATTTGCTGCCCTTTGCTTCCTTTGCTGCCCTCTGCTGCCTTTGCTGCCTTTGCTGCCTTTGCTGTCTTTGCTGCCCTCTGGTGCCCTCTGCGGCCCACTCCTGCCCTCTGCCGCCTTTGCTGCCCTCTGCTGCCCATTACTGCCCTCTGCTGCCCTCGGCTGCCCTCCGCTGCCCATTACTGCCCTCTGCTGCCCTCCGCTGCTTTCTGCTGCCCATTGATGCCCTTTGCTGCTCTCTGCTCCCCTCTGCTGCCCATTGATGCCCTCTGCTACCCTCTGCTGCCCTCTGCTGCCATTTGCTGCCCTTTGCTTCCTTTGCTGCCCTCTGCTGCCTTTGCTGCCTTTGCTGCCCTCTGCTGCCCTCTGCTGCCATCTGCGGCCCACTCCTGCCCTCTGCTGCCTTTGCTGCTCTCTTCTGCCCTCTGCTGCCCTCTGCTGCCCTCCGCTGCCCATTACTGCCCTCTGCTGCCCTCCGCCGCCCTCCGCCGCCCTCCGCCACCCTCCGCCACCCTCCGCCGCCCTCCGCCGCCCTCCGCCGCCCTCCGCCGCCCTCCGCCGCCCTCCGCCGCCCTCCGCCGCCCTCCGCCGCCCTCCGCCGCCCTCCGCCGCCCTCCGCCGCCCTCCGCCGTCCTCCGCCGTCCTCCGCCGTCCTCCGCCGTCCTCCGCCACCCTCCGCCGCCCTCCGCCGCCCTCCGCCGCCCTCCGCCGCCCTCCGCCGCCCTCCGCCGCCCTCCGCCGCCCTCCGCCGCCCTCCGCCGCCCTCCGCCGCCCTCCGTACAGTCCGACTCGCCGTCCTGCCGCCCCCGCTTCCGCTTGTGTCGCCCCCGCCCTATCCACTCCCCGCCCTTCACCTTCCCCCATCCTAACCCTCCCATCCCTCTCACTAACTCCTGGGTTATCCGGCATTTCCTTCAGCGTTATTCCCATTCTTTGCCGCCATTTTCACTCTCCTGAGACCGCCTTCCGATGCCCCTACCATCCTGACACGCCCCCTTCGACCGCATCACCCCACGTCACAATGTAATCCCTGCCTCTATCGTTTCCCTCGTCGCCACCTCCTACTCCGCAGCCTTGTCCGATTTGCCGCCCTTCCGTCTTTTGTACCGCCGTTCCTGCCACCTTTGCACCTTCAAAGCTCCCTCCCCTGCCGCTCATCGCCCTCAGCCACTACTGCCATCTCCGCCCCACCAGCCGTCTAGCGCTCCCCGAAGCCTCTGCCAAACCTCCTTCGCTCCTTTCCCTTTACCGTTGAAGGTGGTCCAGGTACATCAACTGATGTAACTGCAGTGCTTCTAACCGGGAGGTCCTGGCGATCGGATGCCGATGGTGGGAGGATATTGGACATTAATTAGAGAGCAATTTTTATAGGTCGAATTCAGTCGCTGCCAGGAGGAGAATTCTAGCGGATGTGGTTCCCTACAAATAAAAATAATACTAATATTCTAACTCAGGAAATGTCGGTAGTGCGGTATGTCGGAAATGTCGGTAGTCCGTTGATACTCCGATCAACACCAGGCGAATGTCGGAGTAATACCTTAAGAAACGGGTTACTAACCGTGCGAGATGTTTCCTCCCACTTCTTTGCCTCCCCACATATTTACACCCTCACAAATGTACTACACTACAACACTTGTCGGCAGCTTAGAGCTTGTCCTGGTCGGGACGGAGCCCTCGCAGGTGTGAGATTCCTGGTTGAGCAAAATGCCCACAAGCCGATGTAGACCACCACTTTCAGCGATGAAACATGCACTACACCTACACGACTAATGACCATATCCGTTGACGCACCCGGAATCACTAATCAATCAAACACTTCCCGTCCCCCGGCGTCTCCGCTCCAATGTCACCTTCGCGCCACCAGCCACTTGATGGCTCTCTCGAAAGCCTCTTCCCTTCCGCCCACGCCCACCATGCCCTCCACAGCCACTCCCCCGTCGCCAGCACCTGCACTGTCGCCCGGGTCAGCGGGGGCTGTTGACTCTGCGCGCGGCGCGGCGCGGCGCAGCGCAACGGGACGGAACGGGACGGGACGGCAATGGGACGGGGCGGGACGGGGCGGGACGGGGCGGGACGGGGCGGGACGGGGCGGGACGGGACGGAACGGGGCGTGACGGCAATGGGACGGGGCGGGACGGGACGGGACGGAACGGGACGGGACGGCAATGGGACGGGGCGGGACGGGGCGGGACGGGGCGGGACGGGGCGGGACGGGGCGGGACGGGGCGGGACGGGGCGGGACGGGGCGGGACGGGGCGGGACGGGACGGGACGGGGCGGGACGGGGCGGGACGGGGCGGGACGGGGCGGGACGGGGCGGGACGAGGCGGGACGGGGCGGGACGGGGCGGGACGGGACGGGGCGGGACGGGACAGAAAGGGGAAGGCAATGGGACGGGGCGGGACGGGGCGGGACGGGACGGGGCGGGACGGGGCGGGACGGGGCGGGACGGGACGGAACGGGACGGGACGGGACAGAAAGGGGACGGCAATGGGACGGGGCGGGACGGGGCGGGGCGGGACGGGGCGGGACGGGGCGGGACGGGGCGGGACGGGGCGGGACGGGACGGGGCGGGACGGGGCGGGACGGGGCTGGACGGGGCGGGACGAGGCGGGACGGGGCGGGACGGGGCGGGACGGGACGGGGCGGGACGGGACAGAAAGGGGAAGGCAATGGGACGGGGCGGGACGGGACGGAACGGGACGGGACAGAAAGGGGACGGCAATGGGACGGGGCGGGACGGGGCGGGACGGGGCGGGACGGGGCGGGACGGGGCGGGACGGGGCGGGACGGGGCGGGACGGGGCGGGACGGGGCGGGACGGGGCGGGACGGGGCGGGACGGGGCGGGACGGGGCGGGACGGGGCGGGACGGGGCGGGACGGGGCGGGACGGGACGGGACGGGACGGGGCGGGACGGGGCGGGGCGGGACGGGACGGGGCGGGACGGGGCGGGACGGGACGGGGCGGGACGGGGCGGGACGGGGCGGGACGGGGCGGGACGGGGCGGGATGGGGCGGGACGGGACGGGACGGGGCGGGACGGGGCGGGACGGGGCGGGACGGGACGGGACGGGACGGGGCGGGACGGGGCGGGACGGGGCGGGACGGGGCGGGACGGGGCGGGACGGGACGGGACGGGGCGGGGCGGGACGGGGCGACGGAACGGAACGGAACGGAACGGAACGGAACGGAAGAGGCGACCGTGGCGACGGACGTCCGTGCTCGCGCGCGCCCCAACACGGGAGGCGCCCTCGCTCGCCCAACCTCGCTGGCCGGCACGCGCCGCGTTCGCTTCGGCACGGAAAGGCAAGGCCGCCTTCGGAGACACCGCCGCAAAGAACTTCGGACGAACACGTGACGTACGTGCACGTACGTGGTTGGAAGGGAACTCATTCCGTACTGATGAATTTTGGATGTTTTGGATATCCGATGTCAATTTCTGCTAAACGAATCATTCCTTGGTAATATGCTTTGACATAGCTACGGTGACACCTCTCTGAACTATCCCCCCTTTTAAACTACATCTGTCAAGGACCGATATATTTTGGAAAGAACGTTTAAACCCCGATATTGTATATTGTATGTTAGTACCCCTGCTTCAATCGTCAATCCCACTGTCACATTTGAGTCTATACAACAAAATGGAACTTAATTATTGATTGTTTGGTGATTTCGGGCACGTCAACTACCAGTTGCATTAGTCCCGTAAGTGTAGTTCATGTTTTGCACGAACGGTGGCGGTGATACTTCCCCCGCTGTATGGCGAGATCCGGTGCCGACCTACCGTGAGCAAGCGAGGGTTTTCCCTAATCAGGGATCTCCCACCAGCAGGGCACCGTCCCAGTCAGGACAAGCTCTAAGCTGTAGACCAATCTCCCGGCATGTGTGCTTGTGTAGTGCGTGTTAGTGTAAGTGTGTGTATAAGGGGACAGGATAGGACTAGGAAGAGGTAGGAAAGATCGCGCGCGGACCGTGGCTCATTTGTTAGGGCACTGACCCGGCATTCGCTTGGTGTTGATGGTACAAGCTGACTGCTACTGATGAAAGCAGCCACCGCTAGAATTCTGCAGACAGCAGCTGAGTTTGGCCTAGCTATGTAGCTAGTGTCAAAAATCCAAATCCTGTCACCGTCAAGACCCGAACCCTAGGATCTCCCCGTCGTAGGCCCTGCAACGACATCAATTGTCCTAAACCACCTAAATCCAAACATTTAAAAACATAGTAAATAATTCTAAAGTATATTTACGTCGAAAAGACAATATAAAACTTGTTTCATTTTGTTGTTTGAAATGTTTCATTTTTCATAATTCGCTAGCCCTACAAAAATCTTGAAATATGCTATTGAAATATGCATTTATGACATCACAATTCTGAAATAAGCCCTTTAATATGCAATAAAAATAAACAATATTTCATTTCCTGTATAAACCTTTCTTGATAAAATTTAGAAAAAGCACGCCTTAATTGAAAAAATTTTTTTGTGCAAACATAATACAATATAACTTTCTTCGCGCGAGAAATAATTGAAATAAATATTCACCTTAGTAAATTACATTGTATTATTTGGTGTATTTCTTCTGGCTGCTTTAAAAAATACGTCCAGACATATTTTACATTTGCACAAGTATTTTATCATAAGAAGAAAAAGAACTCAAACTGTAACAAGCTCGTTCTAATCAATGAACACTCATAAATAAGTAGTAGAATCGATGAAAAGATGAAATGTTTTAGAGATGTGTCTATTTTAACGGAATCTGCAAAAAATTAGCTAACAATTACACAAATGTGCACCCACAGGAAAAATCGGCCAAATATACACTAACGTATGAATCTACACAGCATCCAATTCCAACCAAATGTCAATACATTGCACTTGCTATGCCCTGAAGCAACGGATAAAAATATGAAAAATCATAGAAATCGTCTCCGTAGTGACCACATACAAAAACCTTTCATGAACATTATTTACTTCATCAACTCTATTTTAGACACTTTCGTAAACATACGATGTGTAGTTATAATAATCATTTCTTTTGTTGCAAAAATACGATTCCCCTTATTAAACTACACTACAACTACTATTTTGTACTCTTCGAAATTACATTGAGCTATACTATGTGTAAATGTGCCGAATGTACGTACTGTGCGTAAAAAATGAGAAGCAATGTTATGATCTGTTAACGTACTACATATTTTAGAGTCTATTTTTGAAGAATCTTCATTGGTGGTCGCCAATTGAAACGATTTCTTCCTGCCTTAGACGGCTATCAGTCCCGCGCATTACATCTCCACCTGCTCGAAGCTGTAAGTTCATTTCTCTTATTGACACAGAGCAAAGATCGTAACCAAGTAAGCCAAACAACCTCCACACCTGTCACGAGCAACGCCGTAATATACAATGACACCGTCTGGAAGTTCATGTCACCTCTGTTACTTTTCTGTCTCAGGTCGTGTCTCCACCTCCTACCTGATAGCTCCCCTTTATCTTCAATAGCGACCTTTTCGTGTAGCGACAGTTGTAACATCTTATGGACATCAGTCATGATAGATAATCGACATTTTCCTTTCTGAAAATGCAGTGTACTCACATTTTAGTCACGAGTTTGCAGAATAGCTGATGTAAACATTCGTAACAAACGAATCTTCCGTAGTGGTGTGTACATTTCCCTCTGTGCAAATTAGAGGAACGTCTCTCGCTACCTGAAAGTTACATTAAATAATTCTTCATCTAAGATATTGATGTGGCATATTATGTTACATGCGCTCTTGTTATCATAAGTTTTCCTTACGGCCAATCATTTTTCGGAGGGGTGTATTCAAGAGACTGCAACGCTGTAATTAGTTGGAGAATATTTTTAAATTAATTCGTTAAGGTAGGAACTAGCTATAGGGATGTACTAATAAGGTATTAACTTCGCTTGCATCTTGTCTTTTTCCAATTCAGAGACTTATAAGAATTAATATTTGAAGTAACATGAATAACACTATTTGATTATATTTATTTATTTCATTTTTATTACATATTGTATCATATTAAATTCACACATCAGAAACTTTCATTGTAGCACATCCAATCTTACCCTGATGATTGTTTTACTTATTTGTTTATTTGAGTCATTTTGTCATTAAGTGTGTAAAAATATCACTTACTGATAGACTTCCATAATGGATGCATACAAAATCAAAGTACAACTATTCTGTTATGATTTTGGGAAATTAAAATATAAGAAACTATACCGATCTTCAAATGACAATACAGCATATATTCTACCTTAAAATAAACCAGTATCTAAGATGCAAATTCTTACGAATAACGCAGAACAATAACATCAGTTATTCTTCATATTATCATAACAAAAACTCAGCCATAACATGCCTCGAGATTCTTGAATAATACACATTATTACTGAAGTTAATTTACAATGCGTATTGCGAGAGTGGACAAAATGTGCTCCAGCAACGAAAGTTGATCAATCTTTATGTCCTTGCTACCGTCCCGGCACAGCGTGGTTTTCATGTTTCCTTATCTCAAGTCATCTGAATCCTGTTTAGGGGGGCGCATTGCATTACCGAACATGGGCGGTGGGAAGGGGGGGGATGGAACCCAGAACGCGTGGGTTCGAAGTTCGTTTCGAAGCGAGGGCGTCGATTGGTGTTCCATTTCTCGCCGCCTCCTCCCTCCCTCCCTCCGCTAAGCGAACGTTGTCGCCGCTGCAACGTTGATTTCCTTTTGTCATCCAGTGTAGGGGTGTCCATACGTATTTGAGAAGTCTCGCGCAGAACTGTGTACTTCGGGGCTACGACAGAGGTTTCAGAAGAACGAAACAAATCCGTTGAAAACAATTTGGGGTGACAAATAATTCAAAGGGATATTTTGCTCCAAAACAATGTTTAAAATAATTTTCTCCATGTTTAGTTGAATATTATAACTAGTGTATTCTCAATAATTTCTCATTACCTTTAAAATTCCCTAGAGCCCACACGTGTCATCGGTCCGTGAATATTTATTGATTGCCAGTTTTTGTTTTAATATTTCTGCTATGTATGAACTACTGATTATAAATTATTATTATTATTATTATTATTATTATTATTATTATTATTATTATTATTATTATTAACAGTAGTAATTATAATAATTGTAGTATAGTTGTATTATTTTTCGGATGCTAAAGAGCCATAAAATGTTATTGTATTAAGCCATAGTGAAAGAATGATAGAAGAAACATAATTCCAGTTGTCTGATCCTAATGAAACAATTACGTCATTTGAAAGCATGTTTGTGTGATTTGCTTGTAGTGTTAGAAAGGTTTGTGAATGTACGCACCGCGTTAGGTCGGTTAGTAGTGAGATTGTCTTATAATATATACGATTCCAAGAGCATTTGCTAAACATTTTTTACCATAATTTTTCGCGTGTTTTTGGCCAATGGTCAAAATAAATTCAATAGATATTTTCGTATCTATTTGATCACGTCATCTCTAATTGTTGTGAAATTTGAAGACATTGAACATTTTATTTTAGCATTCTCTTGTGGGACAATTCCGATTCGAATTTTGTTTTCTTATCGTCTCTTAGTCACAATTCTTTGTGACCTACACGCTCAATAAATCCCACACGCCATTGTTCCAGTCATAAAATTTTCACTACCCGTCGATGTGTCTGGTAACGCGATAATGTCCTCTCGCTGGCCGAATTAATGTTTTTGCTTCTGCTTTTCGTTTCTTTCTTTTTTGATACTTAAGCATAACTTGATTCAAGTACGAATTGTCGTAAAAATATGCACATAAGACAAGTCTCCCCATGCTTATGATACGGATCAGAATCAGAATAAAAAAGTATATTCAAATTATATATTATTAAAAAAAGGTATACTCATATTAAATTATTATTCATATTCATACTAAAAAAGAAAATAGCCAAGTTGTAGTTTCAGCGATAGATAACTGTGTAATTTCTATACGTGAATGGTGATTGATTTAAATGCTTAAAATATTTTTTTGTTATTAAAGTTGGTATTTTGAATGTTATTTCGATCTACTTACTGCTTGCAAACATTTTTACATTTTAATGTAAAAATGTAACTTATATTTATTGTAAAACTACCATAATTTTTTTCTTTGTGATTTGTCTTTAAAATCATTTAATGTTTAATTGCATAGTAATCGCTGCAAAATCTCAAAATGATTTTAACATTTAAAATGAAAATGTTTCAACAAATCAAACTTCAGTCGAGTTTTCTTCGGATTGATGTGTCACTATCAGTTCACCGCCAGTTTATTGATTTGTGTAAATATTGCAATGCTCATTGAACAAATACAACGAGTTTATTTCTTTAAATACTTTATATTAGAAAATATTTTAAAGATAAGTGTATCCTAAATAAATATTCCTATTTACAGAATGACTACATAAATTTTGAGTCTAATAAAATAGTAAAATTGATACAACCCTAGATTGTTAGGAAGGATATTGATAGAAGAAATTGTTTTTATGAACCACAGAGTTTTTAATTTACTGGCTAATATTTTTATAAATTTTAATAAGAATAATACTTTAACCAAACCAATTATACGAAACTGGTTAATTAATTTAAAATGCTGATAAAATAATTATTACATAACTTCTATATATATATATATATATATATATATATATATATATATATATATATATATATTGGTATCTATCTGTCTGTTGTTCATATAGAGATTATAATTTATATCATTTTGTTTATTCATTTTAAGGCAAACCTAATGTAATATGAGAGGCATATCCTTTTGTTAAATGTGGTGACCCTCTTATTCGTTTTCTTTAATCCTTGTTTATTAATATTTCCTTTTTTTGCTTTCTACCACATTTTTCAATTTCATTACAAAAATTCGCGCAAAGGCGTAGCCTCAGCGAGGTGAATAGTTATATATATATATATATATATATATATATATATATATATATATATATATATATATATATATATATATACGTTATGCATAATTTCATATTTGTATTCATAACCTTTATAACCATCCATCCATCCATCCATCCATCACCTCAGATCTTCCCGTTTCATTCAGTGCTGATAGATCATAAATTATTTCTATGTATTGGATGTATAAGTGAGTATCCTTCACATTCCTTACAAACATATGAAGGAAAAGCTGTTTACCTTCCACTAAATCAGATTCTACGCACATTGCACCGTTAAAATCTGAATCCATTTCTTGAAATTATTCTACAGAATGATCTTACGTTTCTTCCACCTCATGGTATCTCACTGAAAAGGGTCAGCTTTACACACTGTCAGACAACTTCCGCAATCGTAATTCTCGGAGCGGTTGCATGTTCTTGCCGTCGCACTTAAGATACGCGATACGCCACACTTTATTTTCCGTAGGCGTAGCTAAAGCACAGAGGAGATATTTATCATTCCGCACACGCTAGATCGCTCTCTCAAGCTATTCGTTAGGCGCGACTTAACATTGTTTCGTTTTGCAGGCCAGCAAAGCAAGAGTAATGACGCCGGACACACAATAGGCAGTCAACTTGTGCTATGGGGCGTGAGGAATCCACTGAGAACGTAGGTCTGTTTTCAAACGTTTATTGAACAACCAAAACAAGTGACCGCTGATAGTATTACACATTGTTCCGCCCACGGGTAGGTCAATGCAAACAGAAATAAAATGGCGAAGCCCTGTAGCGGCAAGTCACCCAAAGAGGGAGAAGGTATGAAGGCCTGTCCAGCGGGCGGGTGTTGATCTAGAGATAGCCCCTTGTGGCTCGGAGCGATTGGGGATGGCGTCTCTATTCGCCGGCCATTGTGAAGGGGTGTCATTCGTTTCCTGGCCCCCTCACCAATCATGACTCCACGAGAAGTAGGTGTAGTTCCGTGCGGCAGCGTAATGTTTCAAGAGGGCTTAAACAGAAATTTGTGAGGTTTGTCTCCGCTTTTAATGAATTTTTACATCCGATTATACCTGTCATTCACCATTTGCGAAGTCCTTCTCACGTTATCCATAAGACCATTCTCGAATATTCTTCAATAGTTTCAATAAGTCATTCTCACAGTGTCTCTTGACAATATTACTTACCAATTGAATGTCAGTTAACATATTACATTTTCATTTAATAAGGTAAATAGCCTTTCACATCAATTGTAAATTACAATCCCCTTCAACATGGCCTTCAAAGACATTCAAAGCCCACTTGACACGTACGTTTAGAAGTGAGAAAGAGCTTATAGAATTCTTGTTAAGTAACGACTGCGTATTCCCCTTCTGTATGTCCATCTTCGTCCTTCAAGGGTATATACGCGCTCTGTATACACGACAGTTTCTCCGTCCGTGTTTGCGCGTCTCTTTTTTAAACATCTCTGACCGGGAGGTCCTAGGATTCGAGTCCTAAAGTGTTATATATATATATATATATATATATATATATATATATATATATATATATATATATATATATATATTAATATTAGCTCGATCGAATTCAGCTGGAGACTGTCTGGAGAAGAACTTTCGAGGCAGGATACGTGATGACGCGAGATTCGGCAGTTTTACGTGATTTCTCCGATCTGGTGAATGCCGGCACAGAACCTTAAAAAACGGGCCACGGACGGCACGTAACTTCACCTTAACCCCTCCTCTCCTCTTACACAAAAACACTTACCTCTACATGCTCTATACTACCTACTACTACGTGTGTTGGGAGACCATTCAGAAGCTTCGAGCTTAAGCTACTGGCGGAGATACCTGGAGGGGGCAACCCACAAGTTGCCGTGCATTGATTGATTGTTTAGTGATTCCGAACACGTCAACTAAACAAGCCCATTAGTTCCGTAAGTGAAGTGAATGTTTTTCTCGGGAGGAGGCGGAGTTATTATCTCTCGCTGTATAGCGAGATCCGGCGCCGCCCTACAGTCGGCTAGTAGGGTTTTTCCTAACCAGGTATCTCCCACCAGTGGGGCACCACGCCATCCCGGAAAAGCTCTCAGCTCCTAGCGGATCTGCCAGCATGTGTGATAGTGTAGTGCATGTTAGTCCAGAAGTGTGTGTAAGGGATGAGGATAGGACAAGGAAGAGGGAGGTGAGATCGCGCGCGGTCCGTGGCCCGTTTGTTACGGTACTGCTCCGGCATTCGCCTGGTGTTGATCGGAGAAATTAGGGAAAACTACCGATCAGAGCAGCCAGCCGCTAGAAGTCTCCTCTAGTCAGTGACCGAATTCCACCTAGCTAACAAGGTAGTGTCAAACATCCTGCCACCGTCGGGACTCGAACGTAGGACCTCCCTGCCAGAGGGACAGCAAAGTTGCCCAGTAGGATGGTGCCGGATCTCACGTTCGAGCGAGGGCGGATCACGCACCTTTCGGGATACAGTAAGGCGTACTACAATTACGGGAATAATGACTACAGCATTGGACGCGTCTGGAAGCATCAATCAATGGACGGTGCACACGAAGCACAATTTTACTTGTCCGCGTCTCAGGTGTCAGCTCGGCGACGGTTTGGGCCTCGTAATCCCATACGTTGCTCGCCTATATTCGGGCGAACGTGCCTCGCTAACTGGCTCGTAGAAGATATTCAGTATATTGACTACATCACGTACTCTGAAGTTTATCAGAAGCCAGGGAAATGGGTTGATTCGTGATCGTTACAGCTTCCGGTTTGCGACTTTAAACCCTCGTGTACGCTCCGTCGCGTAAAACGGAATTGTAAAAGCATTATCTTTCCCGAGCGTGCTGGAGTAATTTTACAGACATTAAGTACGTATAACTACTTATAATAATGGAGAGAGGTATAGAAAAACGTTTTCGTTGTGTTTACCGCCCTTCTCTTGACTAGCGTTAGGGAAAATCCCTTGTTGGCTGTTTTGGGTGTAATTATTGCATCACATCTGGAAGACTGAAAATGACTTCCATTAATGATCACGTCATTGCTCGAAGTATTCGAATTTTCATGAATTTTCTAGTCTAACTTCTTAAATTTATATTTCATGAGCCAGCTGCACAGCTAGGTCCGATTGTAAATCTTTTCTAGCTGTGCAACTACTAGGGCATGAGGTTTTCACTATTTGCAGTTCCAAAGTATTATACTGCACTTTTATCCCACAATGTAGGCAAGTATAGCCCCTATGACCCGATTTGCATGTTTCGTTTTCGAGAACAATTTCGTGAGTTTTATCGAACCCGCGCATGCGCTCAGTGTCTCTGCCGTTCCAGAAACCGCTGTACGCATGCCCACGTACGATAAAATTCACGAAATCTTTCTCCAAAATGAAGCGTGCATATCGGGTCTAAAAGACGGTATTAAGTAAAAAAATGAAGACTAATGTGTCTATTTTGTTTTCTCTTGCACATTTGATTGTTATATGCTCTTAGAGATCAATTTTATTTTTCATTTTCTCAATTTGTTTATAAACATTTGGATGAAATGCAGGGTTTTACTTCAGACATCTTATCTTCTCAACATGTTGACGTATTTGAACAATTATTTTTGTAAATCTATCACAAATGTATGTTGTATGGAACGGACTGTAATGGTGAAGGTACCGTGAAATCTAAAGAGTAAGGATTTGATTATTTCAGAAAAAATAAATGTTTAAAAATTTATTCTGGACATTTCTGTTCATTTAACTGAAACTTTGTGAGGAACAATAACTATTCTGGCCTATTCGCTAGCACAAATCCTGGATTGCATACTACAAATGGAACTATAGCTATATCTTCCATGGTGTATGATTTATAATGATTGACATGCATCAATGTGCAGAAAATTCCCAAATCGGAAAAGTGCTCCTGAAGAGCACTCAGTAAGGGCTTGACAGTTGACACTCGCTTCAGAAAAAAAAAGATTAGCTCAAAACTAAGAAACGTAGAAAGAAATGTTTTCAAGTATTTAAAGGAAAATAAAACAGATTATACGATTCAATTAAAAATGAAAAGGATTAAATATCACGATTTTTCATCATTTCGAGGTCGACAGCTACCTTAACGTACGAGGGATTTGTTAGTGGACAGTTCGCTGCGCCCGTGAAGTAAGTTCAGCCCTCGCGAGTCGACGGACAACGCAAGACGCAAGTCACCTGCCGCCGAGGCTGTCTCAATGGACCCTAATGCAGCGCTCTTCTTAAGCAGCGATATATTCCCCTTCCTATGTACGAGGCGCTCGGAGATCTTGAGATGTAACAGATTAACCGGAAAAGGATGTGCGAGGTGTGAAGCGGTCAAAATGAAATATTATGTTTGTTATCGGAGCAAAGACTTCCTAAATAAATATCGCGAACTCCATCGGAAGGCAGGTTTGTTAGATAAAATATTATATCTAGTTTGTAAAACGGGTTTGGTGATAAAAGTAAGCGCACTATTTGTCATTGTCGGTCTTGGAAGTTGGATATAATTTAACACAGTATTCTTACGCACCCTGTCCTCGTTTCTTCGAATCATTTTATCAAAGAAATGCGGTGGTATTCGTTTAAGGTATTTTTTTCCTTTTTGGTGCAGCTTCAAAAGCGCGTTTTAAACGAAATATAAATTAATGTCAAATGACAGAAAACTTAAGTGCAATAATCTCATAAAAGGTTGTAGATGGTGATTCTAAGAAAGAAATATTTTTTTTAAATTCTGTGGTGCGATTATTGATTAATTGATTATTTTGAGTTTTGGGGTGCTTCATCATCATTTATGGGGTAATCATTTGTCATTTTATTGTCATAGAACTGCAACGCGCTAGCTCAAACTGCAACGCATGAGCTCAAACTGCAACGCCCGAGCTCAAATTGCAAAGAACGGTATCAAATTATAAAGCTTGATGTCAAAATGCGAAACAAGAGTTCAAACTGCTACGCACTACAACTGCTACGCAGGAGGTCAAACTGCAACGAACAATGTCAAACTGCAACGCACGACTCCAAACTGCAAACGAACGAGGACAAATGCAAAACACGACGTCAATCATCAACGCACAAGATGAAATTGCAACGCAAAATAGTCATATGTATCGCTCTCGAGCAAACTGCTCCGCTCTCAAGCAAACTGCCGCACTCTCAAGCAACTGCCGCACTCTCATGCAAACTGTCCCACTCTCAAGAAAACGGTCCCATTCTCAAGCAAACTACTTCGCTCTGAATCAAACTGCCGCACTCTCAATGAAACGGCCGCACTCTCAATGAAATTGCCGCACTCTCAAGCAAACTGCCGCACTCTCAAGCAAACTGCCGCACTCTCAAGCAAACTGCCGCACTCTCAAGCAAACTGCCGCACTCTCAAGCAAACTGCCGCACTCTCAAGCAAACTGCCGCACTCTCAAGCAAACTGCCGCACTCTCAAGCAAACTGCCGCACTCTCAAGCAAACTGCCGCACTCTCAAGCAAACTGCCGCACTCTCAAGCAAACTGCCCCACTCACAAGCAAACTGCACTGCACGAGTCCAAACCTCACCACGCTGCACCACTAAATCTCTTAATGTCAGAAGAGTTCGCGTCTGAAACCGACAAGATCTGAACAGTGACACCCTCGTCTAGTCCCGCCCTCGTCAGATCTCGAGCGTCGCACCTCTTCGCCAGAGCGAGCTTCGCCGGCGGCTCGGTAGGCGCGCTGTGATCGGCGCGTGGGAAGCCGACTGCCAGACGCGCGCAGGTGATCGCCCGCGCGCCAGCGCTCTGCGCATGCATTAAATCTGCGCCGCGCAGCGCTGCGCTCCGCCTCGGAACCGGCTCCCGGAGCGAAGCCTCCGCACCGCCCGCCTGGAAAGCGACGTCGCCAACGATAATTCCGTGGTATCTTGATTTTGGCAGTTTAGTTACTAAACATTCACTCGGCGGTACACGCGGTAGTAAAAATGGTTCGAGCACACTCCGTGATCTCTCGGATGCTTCATTTGAATTTTAGCCTAACTTGCTTCCCACACTGACTATTGTCGATCCGATGGCCGAGATGGCCGAAGGCAGTAGTGCCCTACCGATCTCGCACCGAAGGATCGCGGGTTCGAGTCCCGCCTCGGGCGTGGTTGTATTGTGTTCGTCCTTTCACCCCCTATCATCATCATATCGTGTCATCCTCACAGTTACCATACCGTTACAAGCAATAGTGGTCGCTAATGGCCTAGAAGTTGATGCGACCTTAAATAACAGACAACAACTGACTATTAGTTGTTTCAATTTAAAAAAAAACACATTCACACATTTACTGACATGGAAATTATATAACTTTATTAATCTAAAGTATTGATCAATAATAAGAACCAGATTTACTCTAGAAAGTTGTATCAGTTGTAAATTGTTTTACATGTCCCGGCTTGCAATATGCTGCGCTGCACACGATTTGATTTAAAATATTCTGATGACGACATCGTAAATCCTATTGGTTTGAAATAGAAGCTATGACATCTAAGCACACTAATAGAGAGGTTCTGAGAAGGACGGTGTTCTCAAGGGTTATTGTTGTTGAAATTCGCAATAAAACCGGAAAGATTATGGTTAATTTTGTTTACGTAATTTTCAGTTCGTGCCCTTGTGGCTAGCTGTTGGTCAGCGTGCTCGCTTTCCACTACGCGGACCCGGCTTCGATTCCAGGTGAGGCAAGTTTATAGTTGGCGTTTTCCTTGTATGTTGCTGTATGTCGATGAGAAAATTCACTTCTCAGGTTGAGAAGACCAGACGGCGTGGGGATGTCTACGTGCTAACCACACGTACCCTCTTAACCCATGGCCGCGAGGCAGGGACGTCGCCGGTAGACCTGAGCCTGTTCACGGGTTGCCGCGCCAAGTACATACATATACATACAAATTATCAGTTCGGCTATGGAGATTTATTATTTCGTGTTTTCAGGCGCCTCAATTACTATGGTCATTATTGCCGTAAGCATGTTGGTGGTGTTCTTCCTTCGCTGGATAGTGAGGGGTTTCTCGCAAACGGGTATCTCACACCATTGGGGCACGGCCCCAGCCAGAATAAGCTCTAATATTCTGACTAGTCTTCCGATGGGTGTGGTAGTACAGTGCAATATACGTACGTGAGTACGTAAGTACAGAGGTTAGGACAAGGAAGAGGAAGGATAGATCGCTCGCGGTACCGCAGCCCGTTTGTTAGAGAGCTGCTTCGGCATTCCCCTGGTATTGGTCGGCGAAATCACGCAAAACCAACGATCAGAACAGACGACTGCGAAAATTCTCCTCCAGACAGAGAATGGATTCGACCTACTGTCGCGCACTTGCATTGAGTTAATCGAAGACCTCATTTGATAAATTTTAAGTCTTCCTCTCACACAGATCGTAGACGCAGAATATTGTTAGTGGGTACTGCCCACTGCCCACTGCGTGAAAGACGGGTTAATATTGTTCCAAATTTTGAGTCTATTACTTGGAAACGTCCTGAAGAAAGAGTTCCTTGCTGTTGTAGAAATTGCAGAAACGCGTAGCAGCAATTCCAAACGACCCACCTCCCGAAATTGCCCATCTTCAAAGTACACATGTTTGCTTCGAAGGACTAGTCATCTCCTCCACGTCATCGAGCTTCGTGCTTCTCGCAGGTTGCGTGTATCACGGAACCACAAACTAGTTATAGTTACGGCCACAATCTCCTCGCATCTGATAGAAGAGAAGAACGTGTAGAACGAACACTTACGGGAAGAACCCGACCCAGGGACGATATTCATCACCAGATGAGAATACATTAATACTCAAGGAGGAGTTTTTAATATTTCAATAACGAACGCTGCCTTAGCATAATGACCGGCATCTAATAAGGCCAATCTATTACGGAGTGGGACGACGTATTACTGAATACCGTTTTCATAAATTACTAGGGAGGAAAGCGCAGTTTGAAGTTTAAAGCACCGGTGCTTTCGAAATCTGAAACCATGAGAAGGGAAATCAGGGATCGAGGCATGCTATAGATACCAAGTAGGATGTAGATGATGAAACGCAAACACATAAATAATGACAAAATTGGATTTTATTCATGAGAACAGAAATAAAACAATCTGCTGCATAGATAAGGTCACCGTAAGAAAGATATGAAAAATGTATGTGGCGAAAAAAGGAATGATTAAAGGTGTGAGAATAAGATCGTGTTGCGTATAATGTCCACGGTAAGAAACGTGTTGAAAAACAGTGAGTCTGGAGATGGGGAGAGAAGTTGGAGTGGGAGGGACGGAAAGAACAAGAGGATGGGAGAGCCCCAAGTCGTCGTGGATTGCAATCGCCCTCCTCTGATTTATCTGGGACACCTTCCGAAGCGGCCCGTGGCGGCAAAAAGTCCTGGTCCGTAATTACGGCAATTAATTCCCGGGAGTTTTGTTAAAGAGCGCATTCATGATGTCGCCTAAGGGCAGAAGACACAGGGCCGCCCCTCAGGCTGCAGCAAGGATTGCGTAGTTCCTGGATGACGACTTGAGAAAAATAAACTTTGACAGATATAAGGATGGCCGTTTAGACTGCCAATATGCTTAGAATAAGAGTAAACATGTGCAATTTCTTGAAAACTCCGTGAGAATTTCTTCAAAAATACCTTTAACATATAACGTGTTATTAATATTAAATATTTTCTATTTAGAAAGAAAATTACTACGGTTTGAATGGAAAAGGCTGTGATATCTGGTAATGGAAAATCCCCGTTGGCTTACGTTGGTCGGTGCCGGATCTTGCCAGTGGGGGAAGATCGCCATGGACGTCCCGCAACAAGACATGCACTACACTTACGGGTCTAATGACGTAAGCCGTTAACGCGCCCGGAATCACTCAATAGAGCCAATGTATATATGTTTTGTGAGTCATCCTGGGAGACACAAATTTTGGTATTCCTGCGGTGTCCAAGTATATGATGTATGTTGCCAAGTATTTTATCTTCATTCTCAGGAACAGTAATTTCAGATTACTGCGATGCGTGAGGAGAAGATAAACTCCTGTCTAACCTGAGATATGATTTAATTAGTTATACATTTCTAAGGAGCCATATTTTTTTATTTATAAATGTTTAAATTCCCAAATATATATTATAATTATAAAATGTAATATTTTTTGTGTCTTCTGAATAATGAGACTTTTTGGCAGTAGTTATACTTATACCGCCGCTTACCACACCACAAACGCCAAGGACTTTGATTGTGGCGTTAGTTTGTTACGACATACCCCTCTCGTTCGCAATGCTTGGAATACTTCAATCCATGAAGCGTTTGACTTCCTTGGTATTTTGCATTCATATTGATATATACACGCCATTCTCTGTAATCTAGGTTATTGCACCAACAGTGATACAGTGCTTTCCCACTCCATTTATACATAATACGACCGTGTGACCCTTTCCCTGAAGATACAGGTGCCTTCTTCATTGGAAAATCAATTTGGTGTTTATAGACGTAAACCGTCGGAAGCAAGACTTCCGAGCCGGGCTTGCTCGAATATGAGAACCTTAATTGTGCCTTGATTGTATCTCTCTTCACTACAATTTTCTTTTAATTGTATGTTCCTTAAATTCTCTTCATTTCTTTCTGCCCCATTTAAATGATTATCCATCTAATTGTATCCTTACTGAATAATGTCTTCATTGAAATGCGTTCAGATTGAATAGAATCATTGAATGTCTGCCCTGATTGACGTCCTCGCTTCATTGCGCCTTCATTTAATTATTGCTTCGTTTAATTGGGTGTTCATTCAGTAGTGTTGTGTCTTCGTTCAGTTGTGTCTTCTTTCAGTTGTGTCTTCGTTGAGTTGTGTCTTCGTTCAGTTGTGTCTTCGTTCAGTTGTGACTTCGTTTTGTTGTGACTTCGTTTAATATTGACTTCGTTTAATTGTGACTTCGTTTAGTTGTGCGTTTGTTTATTTGTGCCTTTGTTTAATTGTGTCGTTGTTTAATTGGATCAATGTTTAATAGTCCCTTCGTTTAATTGTGTCTTCGTTTAATTGTGTCTTCGTTTAATTGTGTCTTCGTTTAATTGTGTCTTCGTTTAATTGTGTCTTCGTTTAATTGTGTCTTCGTTTAATTGTGTCTTCGTTTAATTGTGTCTTCGTTTAATTGTGTCTTCGTTTAATTGTGTCTTCGTTTAATTGTGTCTTCGTTTAATTGTGTCTTCGTTTAATTGTGTCTTCGTTTAATTGTGTCTTCGTTTAATTGTGTCTTCGTTTAATTGTGTCTTCGTTTAATTGTGTCTTCGTTTAATTGTGTCTTCGTTTAATTGTGTCTTCGTTTAATTGTGTCTTCGTTTAATTGTGTCTTCGTTTAATTGTGTCTTCGTTTAATTGTGTCTTCGTTTAATTGTGTCTTCGTTTAATTGTGTCTTCGTTTAATTGTGTCTTCGTTTAATTGTGTCTTCGTTTAATTGTGTCTTCGTTTAATTGTGTCTTCGTTTAATTGTGTCTTCGTTTAATTGTGTCTTCGTTTAATTGTGTCTTCGTTTAATTGTGTCTTCGTTTAATTGTGTCTTCGTTTAATTGTGTCTTCGTTTAATTGTATCTTCGTTTAATTGTGTCTTCGTTTAATTGTATCTTCGTTTATTTGTGCACTCATTTAATTGTCATTCAATAAATGCATCTTCATTAAATGATGATTAAATAATAAAACTGCACTTTTTTTGTGTATTTTTGTGCCTTAGAAAAAATTCTGCAGTCTTTCTTTATTAGGGTTTTCTCATTATACTACTGGACGAACAAGCTTCGCTTGACATTCCAACCTGACCCGAGTTGAAAATCTGTCGCCTCTACTACCTGCTTCATTGTTCCCACAAGGGGACTAACAGCCGCGCGACAGTTTCACATCTAGCACAAGCCGATCTCCCAAACGTAGCTCGTCTCTGCGGGGTTGCGTTACCCAGAAGCGCAGAGGGAACCCAACTACGCGCTCTTTGTCTCTGTCTCTCTTTTTGTCCGTCTGTCTCTCTCTCCGTCGGGGCGGCGGCAGGTGCAAGGCTACGGGGCCGCGCGGAAGGGCGTGGGTGCCGCGCGCGGGGGTCGAGCCCGCGGCCGCCCGCCAGCCCGCCCGGCCAGGCAGAACCTGTTCCCCGCGCGGTGAAAGGCCGGCCGGCGCAGCGGCCGGGCGGTGAGCGGAGCGGGGCCGAGCGGGGCGGGGCGGGGTGAGGCGGGGTGGGGCGGGGCGGGGCGGGGCGGGGCGGGGAGGGGGCAGGGGGGCGGGGCGTCTGGATGTTGCGTGGTCGCGCTCCGCCGCGCCGGTGACTGCACCCCAGCCCTCCGCTCTACTCACACCGGGTTCGCTTTTTTTTTACGAAATTGTATTTAGAACGAGGAAATTTTGTTACTACCCCCACACAAAAAATTCAGATTGTTCAAAAGAAAGATTATTAATTTTCTAATGTTTAAAATATTATATTTATTGTTTTTTGTCATTTAAGCCTCAAGATGGAAAAAAATATTTCTCTGAAACGTTTCTGTTACTATTATGTATCATATGTAATATATTGATACAAAACGTTATCTTATAATAACGTTCCGTCTTCTAAATAAAGAACCAAATACAATCTGACAAAGTTGACTATTACAGTTCCCTGGTTCGTACCTTACCATCAAAGACTTAAAGATCTCCAAATCGATACTATTTCAAAACATGTAAACAATTTAGCAAATAATTAATTTTCGTTTCTTCCTACATCCCCTTCGGCTTATAAATTCCACTTAAAGCGATTAGAAAACATCCCAAGTCTCATTAAATCAAAATTTGTTAAGAACATGCTCAAACATTCCCAAACTAATGCTTTCGTTAAGAATTTATTCCATTCGCTTCGTAATGATCGTCAGTGCATATCCTTCCATTTTATTCTTGAAATTCAAAATTGGAATTTAATACTTTCCAAAACGAAATTAAATAAAAATAAATAAACTTCTATTTGTAAAATCCAAAAATCTCTGGCTGAAACATTTAAAACCCCAGGAAGACCCCAGGTCTACGAGAGGAAACAATATTTAAAAAAACTTTTATTTAACCTGAACTGCATACCTGCTATAATCTTATAACCTAAAATTTTGTATTTGAGTTAGTCCCCCTCAAAGTAACTTTAAATTACCAAGAGTAATGTTAAGAAATTTTAAATGATTAATAACTTCATAGACCACTAGAACCTGAAAATGAAGGAAAAATGACATCCATATATACATGATTTTTCAAAGAAAAAATCTTATTTTTTTAATATAACAAGCAGTTGATACCAGAAGAATAAGAGATAACATAGAATCAAATACAATTAAAATGTTTACAAATATAATAATAGAATAATATTCATGGAGACAATCGTGTTATTATGTGCTGAGTGTATGAAGAGAGCGTAGTGTAAGAAACGTTCAGTAAAGAAAACATATTTTGTGGAGACTACTAGAGAACACAAGATATTAATGTCAACGGAAGGACAGTGTTCAAAAGCATTTAATAATACTTAACAAGGAACAACATAATCATACTTAACAAATTAATAAGGAACAAGGATGAACTAGGAAGGTTCAAAACACGAAGAAATACTTTTACTCTTGCTAAATAATAAAAAGAGTGTTGTAGCTGCAGCGCGCATAGAGAAGAAGAACAAGATGATAATGACGATGATGGTTATGTTATGGCACTTAGTGAGGTGGGCAGGGGTATGCTTCCTAATACTTTACTAATACTAAGAGAACCTGATATTTCTTGCCAACGTCATATTTACGAGTATAAAAAATTATATATGAAAGAATGATGGTGTATATAAAAGCGTTAACTCCGACACCGTGTAACTAATCTCCATGAAAGTTAGTACATCTACTAATTTTTCACCCAAAAGTTTTATGTGCAGTAAATTTTGTTGTAACTCCAGTGGAGGGCGCTGTAGAACAAAACTAAACGTTGAGGCCAAAGGCTTTAAAGAAACGTTTCTCACACAGTAATCTACTGGATGAGATCTTTCTGAAATTTCTATTACATTTTTGACGGTGCGGCGCTTGTCGATATTTTCCCACCTGCTCTGGGACGTGCAAAATCCGCAAGTAAATGTCAATGAGATGAACAGAGAGAGGCAGAGACAGAGGGAGACACAGAGACAGACAGACAGACTGAGACAGGGACGGAGACAAAGACGGAGAGAGAAAGAGGAAAAGAAAGAGAGAGACGGAGAGAGTGTGTAGTAGGGAGAGAGAGACTGTGGGAGAGAGAGACTGAGGAAGAGAGAGACTGAGAAGGAGAGAGACGGAGGACGGGGAGAGAGACGGAGGACGGGGAGAGAGACGGAGGACGGGGAGAGAGACGGAGAGAGAGGGAGAGGCGGAGAGAGAGGGAGAGGCGGAGAGAGAGGGAGAGTCGGAGAGAGAGGGAGAGACGGATAGAGAGGGAGAGACGGAGAGAGACCTATATATAACCTTCTCAAGTTAGGAATATTTATTTCAGAAACGACAGTGAATGTGGCTCTATTGTATCATGAAAGTAAATCATTTTAATATTACATGCTTTGATGTTTTTGAATACTTTACTGTCATGATCGTGTTGCAGCATTAATATTTTTGTTGTTGTAAATTTCAATAAATTGCTGTGTACTCACGATTGTAGGTTAGAATAGTAACGTCCTTACTGTAACGTACCATCTGTCATATTTTATGACAGACTTCATGTCTACGCTTTGTATTTATTCAGTAGTGATCCAATTTATATTGCAACGTTTGAGGACAGTGGTACATTGTGGCCTAGTGAATGGTATACACATACAAATTAAAATTAAGAACCCCTGAAAACTTTACAATTATAATGAAATAGCAATAACACTAAAGAAGTCTTAAAAACGTTTAATATTTTAAGCCATTGTCTGCCCCGGCAATGCCTGGATGACGAAATGGAGTTGGAGCTTCACTTTGTTGCCTGCCAATTACCAAGATCATTTTCATTAATGCAAATGATTAATTGACGCTTCACATTAAACGGCAAAAATTTTTCCTGGTCACTTACTAACGATGCCTATTAAAAACACAATTAAGACGTTTACATAATTATAGAGAGCTGTTCTGATAATTACCAATCCTCGACTTTAAGAATATTAAGAGGACTCTAAACCATTGGAAGAAAGCCGACAAGAAGGAATGAAGATTGTAATTAACAACAAGCCCATTGTTATATGAAGTCCAAAAAATGAGAAAGGGAATGGTACAAAAATGAAGAGAAAATAGAACGGTGAAAGCATTACTAGCAGAAGAGAAGCAATGATTCGAAGAAATTAGTATTCACAGGAACAAAACAAAAAAGGAAAAGCAAACAAAAAATGAAAGGTCATGGAAAGTAAGATAACCATCTCGCTGTAACAATTTCGTTATGTCTATAAATTAAGTTCCTGTTTGCGGATATACGTTATCGGGAATGAAATATTGCATATTACTTACACTGACATAGATTTCAAAAATGTTGAGTGGAAACAAAACTCAGGAAAGCAGGAAAGACATTATAAAATTATATAAAATAGATATAACAAAAATAACAAAGGAATTACGTCACGTTGATTCTATCAAATGTCACCGACGCCCTTGGTGTGTATTTTGAGAAGCAGACATTGTAAGAATACTGAGTATATTTCCGCTGACGTCAGCATAAGCGTCAAGACTCCATAAGTCTGCAATTGCAAAGACGAGTCACGAATGCTTAATGAAAGTACGTCTCGCCGAGTTTCACTATATAAACGTTTTTCTCAATAATAGTAAAGGGAAGTTTTATTGTTTTTTATCCTAATGATATTTACAACGCAAAAGTTAACAACATAGTTTGCCATACCGCTACGTCGAGTCCACAGAGAATTAGACGAGAAGTAATAATATAGCAATGACATTCAAAACGACAATCAATAATTATATATTTACTACAATATCGTTTCATTATGTCACTTTCATTTACTATCAATAGAGGAGATTTGGAGATTTGAAAATCCAAAATACATAATTATTTTCGTACTTTGACAAGATTTGAATGCCAGTTCTGGATAATACCTAACTAGTACAGTATGTAATACCAGCTACTGAAATGTCAGCGCTTGTTTCCTCTACAAACCACAAATCTTTTTGCTCAGGAAGAGAGAAAGTGAGCACGCTTACATGATCAGGGAGCCTAGCGTAACTTCACTCCTGCAACCAATGCATCTACCCCCACGTATATGATTTCGAAATGTTTTCAGTTATTGCAATGTACGACCGCTTTGCTTCGACAGTAAATTGTTTATTAATGAGAACAAAATGAGTGATACTATCTGAGCTTCTATTCATATCGGAAAGTCTATAATTAAACAGAATGAACAATTTGCACCGATGATTTGCTGAAAATTTTCTAATGGACTAATTATATTGCAATATGTTAAAATTCACTTCGTTCAAAATGCGAATGTAATGCTCATGTCATTGTGTTAAACTGGATTAAAAGTGATGTCATCTCTTGGTCTGATACATTACGTCAGATATTTATCACGCTAGGTGATGAAGATTACCAATTTAAATTACATCACGTCACTTTTAAGTTTAACTCCTTTACCTGTTTCTTTTTCACATTACTTTTCTTTGTCTTCATATGTAACCCAATCCCAGATGTTGCTTTGGACAGCTTTTGCAGCTATTTCATTTTGAAATATTTCGAACATTTTTGAATCATTTATTTCAGTTATTGTCTGTAAATATGTATGTGTGAGTGGACTTAATTGATGTTCAGTGAAACGAAACGCAATTTACGACTGGCAAAAATCAGTAATCATTCGGTCCAATTCGTTCCAAGTATTCCTAAAACCACCGCCTTGCAAAAAATTCCACCTGTCACTCGTAGCTCATTCGCGCTTGTAATTTCTCCAAAACGAAAGCACGCGCCGCCGCACACAAAGAACGCGTTTCGTGCAGCTCAGTGTTTGGGAAACACGTGCGCCCCACACGAACGAAGCTTCACCGGGACGCGAATGCTTTAAGACCTCCGCTGGCGGTGTCCGGAGCGAGCAATTTGGCGTCCGGCTCGCCAAAGAACGTTCGTTGCCAGCCCCGCCGGTCTGTCTGCACTGCTTTTCCTCGCTTGGCCCCACCACTTCGTCCGACCGTCCCGCCTCGAACCGCCCCGACGCGCCTCCTCGCTCTTCTCCTTGACCGCCGCGTCCCGTCCCCCGCACCCTGGCCACCCGGGCTCGGCGGCCCACCTGCACCGCCCCTCCAAAACCCACTCCCCAACCCAGCCAGATGAACCCGCCCACTCGGCTCATTCTGACACAACCCGCGTCGCCCCGCTTCAGCCCTCCCCCATTAACTCTGCCCCCTACCGCCTCACTCCGCCTCACCCCGCCTCATCCCGCTTCACGCCTGCTCACCACGCCTCTCCACGCCTCATCACGCCTAACCACGCCTAACCACGCCTCACCCCGCCGCACACACACACCTCACCCACCTCACCCACTCACCCACCTCACCCACCTCACCTACCCCACCCAACCCTCACACCTCACCTAACCCAACCACTTCACCCTCGCACCTGCCTCACACACTCTACCCCGTCCTCTCTCGCCTCACCCCGCCTCACCCCGCTTCACCCCGCTTCACTCCGCTTCACCCCGCCTCACCCCGCCTCACCCCACCTCACCCCGCCTCACCCCGCCTCACCCCGCCTCACCCCGCCTCACCCCGCTTCACCCCGCTTCACCCCACCTCACCCCACCGTAGACCATTCCTGCCACTTTGCCCCTTTTCCTACCACTTCGCCTCGCCTTTTCCACTTTTCCGCACCTCCCCTCTCTATCCCGCTTCACATCCTCCCACCCCACCCAGCCCCGCCTTGTCCGTGCCTTCCCTCCCTCCCGCCCTCCCCGCCCCGCGTGTTCCACCTGTCCCGCGTCCCACTCCACCGCGCCGTCGTCCGCCCGATGTATTTACGAGTCGCGAATCGGCTCTGTTTAAGGGCGCTTAATCGCCCCAATTACACGGGCGTCCTCGCCGTCAGACATCTGGCCTCGCTTTTCTTGCTAATTACCGCACCTCGAAAATCGCAGGCAGCCTGCAGCCCGCGGCGTTCGGGCGCTGCAGGGCGGCACAGTGGATGGGACGGAGGCGACGGAAAAGCGCAGCGAGGTGGAGAGGCAGCAACGGACGAGTCGTGACAAAAACTGCTTCTATTCCTGTTAGTAAAAACGTTGTCTTTAGCCTCAACGGATACGGACGTTTCGATGTTTAAAATACTCATATGAACGGGTGAAAATCAGAACGGTATAATTGTCATTTTATAATTTCTGACAAAAAAGTGTTTATTTTAGGCTATATTTCAGTGGCAATGTATTTTCGTGGTTTTAATGAACTATTGAAATGTCGTAGTTATAATGAAACAAAGCATCACGACTTTCCAGTGATATTGACTTAAATAAACAGATTTCTCTGAATGTACAAAATGTCACTTACAGCGTTCTGGTTTTCACACATTCATATATTTGTACTTTTTCGGAATCGTTATCTTTGAATCGATTCTTATTAATCGTTTCGAAGATTGTAATAACTGGTTTAGCCAACACATTATTCGTATTGATAAATGAGTATAGAATATCACTTCTGGTTCTTTAAATTTTCTCTTTCAATAGTTATTGATATCTAACCTGATGTATCGAGCCCATCGTGAGGCATACGAAAACTCGAGGATTGGCAGGTAAGTAAATACTAGAAATCGTTTATTGCAATAATGAGCAATAATGTTTTAAATACATAATTTTTCCCCTCAATGGCACGTCACATACTTATAACTTGTCTGTAGCCCTGTTGCAGAGTAAAGATATTTTCTTTTACTCGTTCGAGCGAAAGTAGAATAAAAGGTTATTTAATGAAAATAATTAGGAATTGTAAAAATACATACGTAAAAAAATGTTTTTGAAACCGCTTTAAATATCACGTAAGTAATGATTTTTTTTCAAGGGAACTAGTGGTGTCTCAGGGCACACTTGTATTATTGGTAACGGTTACGTTTGGTTATAATTTTTCACTCTCGTCCTAAAAAGAGTTTAGAATGACTTGAAAAAAATACTTTATCTCTTTCAGTGACCATCCCAATAAATATTTTCGTCAATATTTCATCCTGGACTTTCTCCATCTTTGCAAAATTTTCTATGTCCACGTATTTCCATATACTCGTACACGAACAAGAAAATAAAAATTATACCAATCAAAATACAAATATCCATACTATCAGTTAGGTTATGTCGATACATTTTTTGAGTACCGATTCAAGTATGTCGACTTTCGGATCCGAAGATCCCACCCACGCGACGTCCGCGAACTGTTCCTGTCGCTTGTCGCCCATCTCCCCGCATAGGTCGCTCGGGCCTTCCAGAGGAGCCGTGTGGGATGTGTAATTTTCGCCTGGGAACAGGTTCTGTCGAGCTCCAAGGTATACATATTCCGACAGAAAAACATTCCCGGAGCGCAGATCTCGGCTCCCGCGACGGAACTCGACATGGAAAACGAGGTTGTCCACCCAAAGTCAAAAGGGTGCAAAAAGGTGAAGCGACGGTAAGAAAAGAAAAGTATACTACCTTTTAATTAATGGAAGAATTACCTAGAAACAACCAACAATTTAGAAATTAAAACTTCAAGAGCTAGTAGTCCCAGTTGATTTGAGATAATATGGTAAAGGAAATAATCTCCACAAAAGTTTTAATAATTTTTATTATTAATTTTCCAGAGTTAACTTTCGGAAAAACACTTTTCCCATCCCCAATGGATCTCTAGCAAGGAGGAGAAATGAAAACATTAACACAAGTCGAACACAAAAAATGCCACCTAGCAGTAACCAACATGTTTTGCTGTTTGCACATTTTTTGACCATGTTGTGAACATTAAGGGGAGATCCACGTTGCTTAGGCAATAAGTATTTTCTATTTGTATTTATACCATATTATTTGTTTGTTTTTCCACTAAATTCCCTGTACACCTCCTTTTTTGTATTCAACTTGTGTTAATGTTTTCATTTCTCCTCCTTGCTAGAGATTCGTTAGAGCTAGGTTTTCGTTTATTCGCTAAAACGTTACTTAAGGAAATCACACATTCCAGTATTGAAAGCAATAATATATTTTCAAGGAGTAATCGATGTACAAGTGTGACTAATATGCGTTATAGTTGATTTTAGACATACAGTAGTAAGAACGCAGTAAGAGACAGCCACTAGTTTGCGCAACGGGATAAAAGTACAAAAGTAGTACAATGCTAAAAAGTTCAGTTATATCTGTGAATGCAATAAAGGAAACAAAATACTTTCGTGTGGCCGCAACACTACAGACCTTAATATAAAGTATAACGTAGTAATATAACGTAGTAACCAATTAAATGGTTTGTGTACTTGAATAAAAATAAAATGTAAGTCAATAACTCTGTCCAAAAATTGTGTATGTCACACATGATCAAAATGGTTTCATTTTGCTCGTATGATTAGGCCACTCGGTATAATGTCGCAACCTTTGCTATATTCCAAATAAAATGCCACTTTACCACACGTATCATAAATAGTAACAATTATTTAACAAATGGGTTTAAATACATATTTATTTAAATAAGAAGAAAATCTCGAGCGATATTACGAGTGGCATAATTCTTTCACGTAAATCGAGCTGAATTAACCAAGTGGCATGTACAAGAACAAAAAAATTATTATAAAAAAATTATAAATATTATAAAAAAACTTAAATATTTTTTGTTACTTTCAAACACGTGTACACGCTTATACCATATTAGCTAATGATAATAACTATCGATGGTTGCACTGCCTTCTTGCGTTAGGAGACACGGAAGGTAGCGTAGATAACAGGCAATAAGAGCAGTGCGGTTAGTTACAATTCAATGCCCGTCCTCTGAGACCCAAACCATATTCGCTGTCTCTCTGCCAGTATTCCCTGCTCGTTCTCATTGTAAACAGCTTTTCTGGCTTCTCTGAGGGTACGAGTCCGGAAATGGACGTTTTGAAGACGCCTTGAATCATGTTCCAAAAAAAAAATATTTACTCCCTCAAATGTACTGGAAAATGATGTACTTGCTGTAATTTGGTTTAGACATTAATTCTTTTTATCGTATATCTTATTACTAGTATTTTTAATAACGCTTATTAAAATACTTTGACACCAACATTAAATAGTTGGAAACATCAATATTCTCAAATACATTATTGGGTTTAAAAGAAAACCAAGTAAAAAATGCACTACGAAGAAAAAAATGCACAATAGGAAAAACACGCCGAAAAAAACGGAGTGTAAAATGGAACGCTAAAAATACCACATTAATGACACTTTTCAAATTTCTTGACAATTGATATCATACATATACAAGAAAAATATCAAACAAAATAATTCAATATAAACATAATGATAAAAATGATTGCCTAATATCTACGAGGGGTGTCAGGGGCTTTAGTGAGTTATTTAAGGTCTGTTCTAGCGACTGCTTGTTCTGTTAGGATTTACGAAAGGACGTTTCTTCCAAACTTGTCCTTTTTTATGTCTCAGACTTCTATTTGCCGAGCAAGCAACGAATTTGCATAATCGCCAACATCCTTACGAGTGACAGGAAATTAAAACGGGTCTTTCAAACGCGTTATATTTTTGTGTATGGCCAAGATGGAAGATAATGATAATCTTCTCCCTTGTAAATAACACAGACACGGCTCCCAAGTTCTAACGACTTCACGCAGCTGGCCAAAAAAAATAGACATCTCATGGTTTGTTAGTCATAGTGGAAGTTGAAAGAAGTTATCAAAGAAGTGAAAATTATTTTTGTTGTTCAATATTTATTTTATTGACCACTAACTCAGTTCAAATACAAGTTTAGATTGATTCGCTTTACGTTTCGACATTCAGGCCACACAAAAAAGTTATAGAGCTTCTAATAGTAGCCAATAAAACATAGACATTGTAACCAGTTTAACCATTAAATTTGGAAACGATTCAATCACATGTGCAATAACAGAAATACATTGTGCAATACTATTACATAGAAAACAGTTGTTGAAATTATATACAATTTATTTGAAAAGATATCGAAAAAATCTGTGAATCTAAAGATCTTGTTCTTGAATTTCGAATTGCACTGTGATTGCCTGAATGATACATAACAATTACTTCGGGGTAGATTGTGGCTAATAAATTCCAAAGCGCAGCCGGCCTTTAATCGCAAGACATCGAGTCTTCCATATGCAAACACTCGCATTTAAAATCTCGCCGTTTCCAGGTGCGACCCAGGAGCAGGGAGAAGGGAGACCGAGAGCCGTGATCTTTATCCCGCTGAGCTGCGCGCTCTCTGACGGAAGCGTTTATTACGGGCATTGATGGTGAGATAGGTATCTCAGGCCGTGATCCCTGCGTCTGTCCGGTTGTTCCCCCAGCACGGAGTGCCTCTATTCCCTCTTGTCCTCCTCCCTTCAGCTCCTACACCGTCTCTAACAACTCCTCCGCCTCCACCGTCTTCTCTTCTGCTTCCACCTCCTCCTTATCCTCATTCTTAAGCTTCTCTTTGTATTCTTCTGCCTCTTCTCCCCTTCCTCCCTCTCCTCTCCTATCTCTCCCCTCCTTCCCCTCCAATCCACCTCTCCATTCCCTCTCGTCCTCCATCTCCTTCCCCTCCTTCATCTTTTTTGTCTACCTCCTTGCTATCCTCCTTCTACTCCTCACTCACCGTTTCCTCCTCTTCCTGCCTACCTCCTACATCGCCTACATTTTCTCTTACAACTCCTCCCCCATCCACCACCTTCTCTTTTGCTTCTACCTCCTCCTTACCCTATTCTTAAGCTTCTCTTGGTATTCTGTCTCTGATCCCTTTCCTTCCCTACTCTTCCCTTCCTCCCTCTTCTCTCCTATATTTCCCCTACTTCCTCTCCACCCCATCTCTCCATTCCCTCTCATCTTCCCTCTCCTTCTCCTCCCCCATCTTTTCTCACTTCCTCCTCGTTCTCCTCGCTCTCCCTTTCCGCCTCTTTTTCCCTCCCCTCCTCCATCACCTACATTTTCTCGATGCCGCCATCCGCATTCTTTTCTTGCTCTTTTCTGGTTCTCGCAAATGCCGTTGTCCGACGCCCAATGCGAGAGTTCAACACGACACTCCGAAGAATGTCAGTAAATTTCTGCTCATTGTGTTGGTCTTCAAGAAACGTGTCTAGAACTGAAGAGACAGGATATGATGATGAGCCTGGTTGTGTTAATAGTGAATGATGTTATTGATGTACTTAGTGTTTGTATGCGAGTCATACAGTAATACACTTTCCATCTGCACTCACAATTGTTCGTAGAGGGGAATTGTTAATTAAGTTTTATATAGCAATTATTAATATTTAAAAATAATTACTGAATTCATTAAATTCGGCATTTACAACGTATCTTCAAATACGTATATTTTCGATTAACTTCGTGGTATTATCTTTTCCATGATTGATAAAGTGCTTCTAATATGAAAATATGATTTTCTTCAGGCCAAAATCTGATTAGTAATTGAAGTAGCTAGTTTTATAATTGGTCTCCGCAAGAATTATTGAACATTATGCCTTTGCTTGCTAATTTGTCATAAAATAATAGTTAAAAGTTGTCACAAAAAAGAGAATGCAAGGAGCTTTGAAACTCTGAGATATGCATTTAAATTGTCACATCTTAAGAGGGGAGAGCATGAAAAAATATTTAAAAGAATATCTACCGCAAAATAGTGGTTTCTCGCAAAGGAGAAACGAGTTAATAAATAAAATAAATCTGTCACCGTTGTTGTGTTCAGAGAAATACTCGTTGACTTCTTGACATTTAAAAAGGATGGAGGTATATAACATAACATGAAAACTCTAATTGTTTGCCGTTGGTACATTGAAGACGTTTGGAGAGCCCAATGCCCAAGAAAGGACAGATAAAAAAGAAGAATTATAATGACTGCTCTCCCTGGCCCTGACGGGAAAATAAATTTGAACTTCAAACCAATAAAAAGACACAGAGAGAACACTTGTGAGGAGGAGATTTCAATTAATTAAAGAGCATTGCACCTGCTTAGGTCTCGAATCTGTCACAACATCAGGAAGATAATGAGCATCCTCGAGGAAAAGACGTGAAGCAACGCAGTTCTTTTGGGGTGAAGTTAGAAGTGTGGAACCCATTTTGGAAGAACCGACATGAAGCAGGGCTAATCAGCCATGCGAGAAGAAGAAATGCAAAGAGGCAATGGGCACTTCTCTTCCTTCAGAAGAAATACTGACCAGACTCACGTCACGGCAGCTCGCACAGGAGCTCGAAAACATGCATTAGGAACGCTGTATCACTCAAGTTAAAAAGAAGAGTTTAACACTGAACAACGAGAAGACATAGGAAGAGATTTTTTAAGAGGAGCTATTTATATTTATTCAGTCAAAAAAACAGTAAAAACTGTATGTGTCGTAGGGGGAAAAGATTATCTGCGCACGTTTTCTTGAGTTCCAGAATCCCTTCCCGTCATAAAGCAAACTCTCGCTATAAAGCAAAGATCTGAATTCATGACCTTTTTGACCTTTTAACGTTTTTTTAAATATTTAGTTTTCATTCAGAAACCCCTAAATATGTAGAGTTTAATACAATAATAACATAGACACACAAAAAAGTTGTCACACACAATGACTTGACAAGTGTTTTTCTATGTATTTCAACGTGCTGAATCCCAATTGAGCCATCACCCACCAATGTTTTTTTTAAATCGCATAAACCGTCATGACATTGTGGTTTTTATGAAGAATATTTTAATGTCTGTTATAATGTTTATTTTATTTTAAGTTTCTTGACCTTAATAAATCATCAGTATCATTTTTGCCATTTGATCCCTATGTTTCTATTTCAAAGCTGGACGCCTGTTTGCAAGTAAATATCTCTTTTTCAATTATAAATAAACACATCGTATTGTCAAACTGTAGTAGTACCTGATAGACATATATTGTTTCTTCCTTTTCCCTCATTTGTGCTTTAAAATAAGGTTCAAAAACACATGTTCATTGTTCGGCGTAGAGTGAACTTTGTACGGAGATGATGATGTCGGTGTTTTCGTGACTAAGGCGTCCCTCAAAACTAGGTTAAGAGCTGGCGGGGGCAGAGAAGTGAGAGAGAAAGAGAGAGAAGACTCTAATAGTAATTCTTCCCACAGGTCGAAACCTCCGGGTGCCCACTCAAAAAGAACAGAAAGGCTAGTCCATCTCGGGAGCAAATGAATAGAGCGATGGGCTGGAGAGGCAGCCAATGCAATACGACAGGATAAAAGTTTTTAAAACCTTTCCACCTAAAAACTATGACGAAGTCTAACAGACTGACTGATTCTTTGCAATCTCTACGGAAGCTTCAAAACCATTAAAGTAACATTTAAATATATTTGCTACAAAAAATCAATTCTTGATAGATTTTCTATATTAACGAAACGTGGAACTCTAGCTCATACTTCCATTAGTATGAACTCCTATGATTTTCTAGTGATTGTCTAAGAAACAAAACAATAATGTACGTTTACAAGTATGTGTAATTATTTTATTTTCTACAAGCACTTCATTAGTTTTCGCTCCAAAATACTCTACGATTTGACTCCCTGCCTGCAACGATGGTACTTTATTTATGTTTGTATTTTTTTAGCTGTAAGCCAACAGTCTTGCCTCTGGTCCCACTTTATTTCAGCAGCTGTTGGCTTTCCGTATAATTCTGGATGTAATACTGGTTTTGATGTCTTTAAAATAACAACTTCGAATTATTGGAGTTGACTTTCGAAACTTTAATTAATCGTAATTTTTAAAGTTGAATCTTTATGAATTTTCGATAAAAAAAATCCTTAGAAATAGCCAATAGCAAAGTGACCAGTCTTAGAACCAGGTACTAGAAAGTCTAACTTTCTAGTACAATGTCTACTTCTAAGTTTCTATAGCCTTAATTTTTAACAATACTCAATACACTACAAATTTCTACAAAACAAATTGAGTGGAAGCAAAAACAAAACCTTGATGCGCGCTAAATAATAGAATTTCTCAAACGGAGTTTCACAAATGATGTTCTTTAATCTTTTTATTTCTATGAATAAAAAAAGGAATAGGTTCTGTGAAAAAACGTCTGATACCGTTTGGTTTTCTGTGTCATACGTGGTGCGCCAAACAGCGTTTTTTCGTTTACTAAGTTGAGGGTTCCCAACACCAAATTAGTAAGTTTTCCACTACTTTATAATTCTTTATTTTATCAGTTTCCGCCAGTACTCTGCTACCTTAAGGATTACAGTACAATTCGAGAATGAATATAATAAAGATGAAAATAATGAATTAAAAACGAAGAAAATTTAGAGATAGATGATTATTATAAATACAACAAAGAGTAAGATTGTAAAAGTGATGATAAATGAAGATGATGGTGAAGACGTTCACGCAATGCCTCCATGTTTACAGCGACGCAGCAAACCGTAGAGAACACGGTTCCGGGGGCGGTCAAGTGAAGCCTCATCGTGACACTGACATTTTCGCCTGCACAAGAGGCGAGTACACGGCCGCAGCGGGAGTGAACCCAATGGTCCGCAGCTGCGACAGAAACTCAACGCTGACGAAACCCCCCAATCATAGATGCTAGAGAGCGAAGGAAATTTGTGGCAGTACCCGGTTTCGTAATGCTAGCACAAAATCAATGCAGGTACAGAAAGTGATAATATCGTCTGTGCAATAATACGCGGAAAAATACGTTACACGGATACATTTCACCTTAAAGAAAATTCAACTACCACAATTAATCTAAGAAGCTGTTTATTGTTACTCTATCTATTGCTTCATAAATGCGTGGTTTATTGTTACTCCATCTTAGAAATTTGTATTGTAATTATAAACTATGCGAATCATGGTAGATACAATGAAACCTCGTTGCCTTATTTGTAAACGAAATAACAAAGAATTAAATTTATGAAATATTTTGGGACAAAGTCCAAGTTGCTTAATAGTGAGGTAAGGTCAAAATAGGGAGAAATTCTTTATAGAATTCGTGTAATCTAAGTACAAATGCCTAGTGTTATGCTGAATTAATCCATCTTGAATGGAACCTTATTCTTAGATTTCGCAACCCAGTCACCGAGTGCAACACACTTAAAAAAGTCCTTGCGGTTGTGCGGTAAACAGAAGTGGAGTGGTTGGACGGGTGGAGCGGAACGAGGCGTCAGGCAAGTGTGAATAGGCGGGGAGGAACGAGGCGGGGAGGAACGAGGCGGGAGGAACGAGGCGGGGAGGAACGAGGCGGGGAGGAACGAGGCGGGCGAGGTATAGGCGGGGAGTAACAAGACGAGGTGGGGGAAGTACGAGGCGGGGAGGTACGAGGAGGAGAGTTACGAGGCGGAGAGTTACGAGGCGGGGAGGAACCAGGCGGGGAGGAACCAGGCGGGGAGGAACCAGGCGGGGAGGAACCAGGCGGGGAGTAACGAGGCGTGGAGGAACGAGGCGGGGCTGTATGAGGCGGGCGAGGTTCCAAGTGGGCGAGGTTCGAGGCGGGGAGTAACAAGGTGGGGGAGGTACGAGGCGGGGAGGTAGGAAGAGGAGAGTTACGAGGCACAGCGGTACGAGGCGGGCAGGAACCAGGCGGGGAGGAACGATGCGGGGTGTAACGAGGTGGGGAAGGTACGAGGCGGGGCGAAAGTAGGATGAGACGCGAGGAAGACGAAAGACGAGAAGAGACGATGGTGCTGGTTGCCGCACGTGGACAAGCAAATAGAGTCGTCGCGGGGGAGGCTCGAATTGAAGCAGGACGGGGCGGGGCGGGGCGGGGCGGGGCGGAGGAGGCGGAGCGGGGCGGGAGCGGGCAGCTGAGCGCAGCGGTACCGGAAGGCGTCTGCGGCGGGGAGCGTCGGAGGAATGTGCAGAGCCGGCGGCGATAGGCGGGCGGCGGCGGCGGCGGCGGTGGGAACCCGCGGCGGCGGCGGCGGCGGCGGCGGCGGCGGCGGCGGCCGCGCCGTGCCGGTCCGAGGCGAGCCGTGGCTGCGGCGGCGGCGTTGGTCTGGCGGGCGGGCGGGCGGTCAACCAGTGCGGAGGCAGCCCGCGGCCGAGCCGCACCGCCGCTGTTGCTCTCCCTTGTGCCGCCGCCGCCGCCGTCGTCGTCGTCGCCCGCGCCGTGTGGCGAGTGCGTGGAGCACGTGTGCGTTGGGCGGAGGTGCGTGGGACGCGTACGCGCGTCGGGGAGTGCGTAGGCCTCGTGGGCGGGTGACGACGCCCCGGCGTCGCCGGCGTCGGCGCAGTGTCTCCTTCGGTGTTGTCGCGTGTGTGCTGCGGGGCTTTGACAGCGTCGTTCTGCTGCTGCCGGCAGGTGAGGACAGGTAAGAGGGGGCGGGGCACCGCGCTGTCTGGAAGCTCGTTTCGGAGCTGCCAATCTTCGCCTGCGAAGCCGTCGCTGGCGGAAACCGTTAACCAACAGAACGGATGTATTGTGTAAGCTGATCTGGGGGGGGGGGGGGGGGCAAGTGGCATGAGTGTATATAGATTCAGTGACTTGGTGGGAAAGGGCGTGGGTTTGGATTTTTCTGCGTCCAAGGAAATAGTTCCCACGCCCTTTGTCTCACATGTTTACTTCGTGAAATTGTGATGTGTTGTACTGTGTGTAGGACATCGAGTTTGCAATTTGGAAATACCATAAGTGTGTGTCTAGTGCAAGGTTGAAGCATCACCCTTATGGGTGTAAAGTAAAACTGGCTACGACTGGAAAAAGTTCCATTGTTACTAATAGTGATATTTAAATATTTTCATAATCAGAACCACTCTTAAATGATCTTCATGTTGACTGAAAAAAATATATAGCTACCAGAAAAGAAATGAAAATAGCGTCAGACGTATTTCATTCATTTTACCCCTACGAAAGGAATTGAATTTAAATTGATTGTGTAAGGCCAACGTAATAATAAAATTAATTTTGAATTTTTTTGTGATCAAGTGAAATACAAAGTTTAAGTAAATCTGTTGTCTTCAGTAATCATATTTTAGTTTTACGATCACGTTAGTACATCTATTGGGCTTAGTTTGTTGTTGGAAATATCCACAATTTTTTAGTTTACAAATGTGAAATGAGGGTTATTGATCATTATAATATTCTCATCCCTTGAATTATTTCACACACAATGGATTGTATATTGATAAATAGCATCTAGATGTATTAAGACAATTAACTCTATTGTTCACAATTTGCATGTTATTTTGTATCTTATTTGGAATGCACACAATGTTGAATTGCATTTCCTTCGGCGTACATAAAAGTTAAATCAAAATTCGTTGGGTCGTATTAAATCCCCCCACACCCACCAACTAAACCCCGCAAGAGGAAACGGAAGGTTCGTCGGCCTCCGAATACCTTCTCGGGAGTGGTTCGTCCTTATCCGCTGGGCCTCGAACAGCTGAGCGGCGGCGGGCGGCGTCCGGTGGGGTCGCCGCGGAGGGCCGTTGACAGGTTACCGCGCCACTGCATGCTAATGGAATAACAAAGCGCCCCCCCCCCTGTTTTTAATTCAGCGGCGAAATTCGCGCTGACATATACGGACGTATCACGTTTCGGGCACGGCCCTAGTAGATATCAAAATGCTAATGTGCCGTAATGCCTTCGCGGTAAACTCATTTTGGTGGGTATAATGGTCCATCAGTTGAACAATAACTTTCCTAGGCTAATATTAAAGAAAATCAATTTTAACCAACGTCTAAGGTGTGGAATCGTGTTGGCTGCCGCCGTTACGTGTATGTAAAAGGCGAAGAGGATAAGATTTAGTACGTCGTGTGCGTATGCATGCATAACAGCTGCGGTAAATCGCTCAGGAATGACGAAAGACCGTGCTGCGACGGCGCGGGTGAACAAAAAGAAAATATTTGCCCTCGCGCGCGGCGCGGGGCGCGTGCTGTTCCACAAAATTATGTTGATCATTCCTCCGCCTACGACGTTACACAATGTGCTTTCCGCGCGGTGTTTTGAAAGTGCAGCAAGAACAATGGGCGGGCCGTCTCCGTGTGCATGGCGAGGGCGGGATCACAGGTGCTGCACTGTGGCGCACGTTGTCCGCATTTGGGTAAGTACGTTGTGACACTTCCAAAATCGATTTGTTTCATATTACGAGAATAATTCTTGATAGTGGAATGCCATTAACGGGCGAGTACTCCCATATGCGGTAGAAGTACACAAATTTTCCAATTGTTAATGTAGAAACAAATTGTATAACATGTGTATTAAATATTACAAGGATTTATCTTTGTTTTCTTGTTACAATTATTGATATTTCTGTTTTCATATCAAAAGTATCTGCTTCGGTGTCTATAATCTTACAACGATGTCAAATCGATCGATACTATTAAGACAGTTCATTTTTATGACTGATTAATAAAAATGCACTCTAAGTGAAATAGATAAGTGAAAGTAACGGTTAATATTGTAGAACACCTAACTGAGAATTTTTAACAATTATTTAGTCGAAATAATAGAAATTTCTGCAAGTATCAATTTATTTTGGTACATTATTTCCATTTCTGTTAAAAATTTGGTTAATGGAGCGAGTATAGAGCACTTCACCTATTTATTTACAAAACAATAATATCTGCAAAGCTTGTAGTCTAATGACTCCAATACTGTCTTCGTACCATCTTCAGATAAATTCCATATGATAGACACGAAAAATAAATACAACTGAATGCGAATATTTTGCCCGGAGGACAAGTTTTACAAATGCAGGAAATTTGAAGAATTCCTCAGGATTCGTTAAAAAAAGGATTTTGTTTAAATAACATAAAGGAAATTTGAAGAATTTCCCGCGTTTGGTTTAGAAATTGAGCTCGCAAAGGTAAAATTTTCTCCTCGCACCACTTTTTCAGAATCAGGGATGACCTCATCAAAAACATTTATTCCATCTATATCGCCAGTTATATTTTTGCGAACTTAAGATTTAATAAGGACTCTTTTCACGTAAGTGAAGAAGATAAAAATCATTATTGAACACTAAAAGTAAACTACTTTAAGGAAATACATTTTTCTTCATTAACAGTATTGAAGAGTTGCACATATGTGTCAAAAGACAGGGAAAATCATGCATACATAAAATTAGAGTAGAAATCCAATTAACTTTATCCGCCCAACTTAGTTATTTGTCATCGACAGATTTTGGTATCGATCAATCGTCGCTATATGCTATTGATGAAATCGAAAATTAATTCATAGGCAGTTTTTATTAAGAATAAGAGGCATCGCGACGTCTCTTAACAATTTCGAAGAAATAATCCTCTTCATGAATGGCTGAATTAATGAAGTTTGAAAAGTCTTAATACAACTTCTATTTGGTGCATGATTGATAAAATTGAAAACTAGATATATGATATTTAAATTAAGCTTCGTTACAATTAGTGGCAAAGCGAGAGTTCATTATCAGGACGAACAGGCAAACAATGTGTTTCGGAGCTCATGAGCTGGTTTTGGGGTCAGAGGTCGGAGAGTATAAATTTGGAACAAAATAACGTTAAAAAATGTAATAAAATCGTAAAATTTGCTTCTCTACAAAGTGTCTGGTTTCTCATGTTATAACTTCTTTCTTAATGTGTTAATGTCTTTCTTAGCTGTTAATTTTTTAACCCATGCTCGCAATTGCACTCACGCATTCACTCTTATTTGCATAGCCAACTGCACTCCGCACTCTGTCATTAGGTGGAGGGTGCAATTGCGTATGTAAATAAGTGTGAACGCATGAACGTTTAAAAATATAGAAATTTTAGAAATATAATTAACTGTTAACGTAGCTGTCGTTTGAACTGGCGCTTCAACTCCATTGATACCGCGACAAAATGTTATCAAGAGTCAACCCATGAGACAACCCTGGACAACCCGTGAGAAATTTGCGATGTACAAAGGAAGGTTTACTCGGGGTTCCGTGAATCTCATTCTGCCATTTGGCATCATTATTCTCTTGAGTATCTTTATTCCCATAATCCACTGATTAGATTATCATCACTCAGAGGCCATAGCAATTGAAAGACCAAAAATTCTAATGAATTTATATATTAGCATCATTAGTTCAATCAACAGCAAATGAGATATACGGCTGAAGTTTGCAAACCGAAATTAATAACGAAGCAAGTATGTTATTCGCCATATATCGTTCAATAATTCTATTAATACCATCTTCTAAAAAGAAAAAGTCCTAAAAATTAGAAATAATATTTCTTGGAATGACTGTACTCGCACACCATTTTCAATTACAATCCATTTGTTTTCATTGCTCTTAACGGTCAGAGGACTGTTAAATCTTAAGTGAACGCTGGTCGTTAAGAACGGCTTTTAGTTGTTCTGATTCGTTGTGTTAAGTCTATAAAACATGCCAGCATTACCAAAACAAAATAAATAAACTAATTATATAAATCGAGAACCCCATTGCCTAACGCTTAAAAGCTACTCCACACATCCGGCATTCGCTGAGTAGCGACCTAACTGAGACCACTGAGTTGCTCGCCCAATCCCGTGCAGCTGATGTGCTCGGAGAAAAAGTTCGCGCGTCCTGTGAAGAGTTCAAAAGACCGACACGCGGGGGGTAGTAGGGCGAGCACCGAATATTCGTCGCTCGGCAAATAGCAAGCAACTCATCCACACCACTCGAGATTCGACGAGCGTTCGCTTGCTTCCACCGCATTCCAAATATGTGGAGCTTTTTCGCCTTCATCTCGGTCGGCCTCCACGTGGGCCAGCCAGCGCCACGCTTTCCATCTTCCGGCCCTGCTGGACGACCGCTTTTTGTCAACAAGTGGCCCAGGGGGCGTGGGCGGGGCGGGGGTGGGGGCAGGGGCGGGGGCGGCGGCTGACCCGAAGGCGTCGCCGGCGCGGCAGGGGGTGGGGGCGGGGGTGGTTCACGCAGGCAGCTGGCCCGCTTTTGTACTCCGGGGGTTGTAGCACCCTCCTGCCAGGTCTCAACAGGCAGGGGAACTCTCGCGGAAGCAACCTGCTGCCGCTTACATTCCCCCATTTCACAGGGAGAAACACTACAAAGTGTTGGGCGAAGCGACTCTAAACCATTCAGAACTGAAGTATGATAGTATCTTATTTTCGTTCCTAAGTTATTCAGATTTTTTAAATTGTTTACATTGATAGTCTTAAATGGACTTGGGATCATAATAATGAAACCAATATTTCCATACGATTGACACGTGTCTTTCTTTTGGATGTATCTAAACTTGACAATATACAATATAGTATTAAAGAGTTGTGAATGGTTCACAAGTAACATGGAGAATCCTTAACGATCATAGATATAATCCCAACGATGGAAACACAACACGTTTTCCGAGACGTTGGAAAACATGTTTTACTTTTTTTTTTTTCAACTACTGACCAAGACCCGCATCACAAAGGTTTCAATATTTCGCCCCACTTGGGTTACTCATCGTTACAGCTAAAAAGTTAACGGTTATAAACCTTTCTTCTCGCTTGTATAATGGGACAATTTCTTAAAGACGCTAAAACCAAATCCTAGCTTTTTAAAACTATTTTGTAAATAATGACACTCCGTGAATCCATTACTTATTCATAATTTCCACTTAATCACAACTAAAGCTTACTTAACATTTTATCCATCTCCGCAAACGAAAAAGAGTAATGTGATTTTTGTGAACTTTATATATTCCTTCCTCCCACCCTTCTAAATTTTAAAAAGATTCAACGAATTTAAATGATGCGAAGACTAGATCTTTCTGGAACTTTGGTGTATTACAGGAGCGTATGTTTTTTAGGAAGTAGAGTTCTTTTCGTATAACGCATGAGATATAATTCTTTAAGGCGTAAGAACCGAATTCTACCGTCTAATAATTAATTTGTAAAGAACAAAACAACACTCCATGACTTCACCACTTATCCCTCTGAAAAGTTTATCCTCAGCGCAAAGTTTTTCGTTTTAATTAAGCGATAATTAAATGTCTTAAACTGTAGTAGTTAATCTACAATCCCTCAAAAACATACTCGCACTGCACCTGCCTTTGTCGTATTCATAAACCAACTCATTTTTGTTTGTTTCAGGGAGTCAGTGGAAGAACACCTGCGTGAACGCCCGCTCTCAGCCTCCGGGTAGATCAAAGCCCGAAACTCTGCGCCGACGCACCGCCCGCTTATCTCGCGTCGAAGCAGCGCACTCGCGTTCCCGGGGAAACTGAACGTCGTCGTCGTCGTCGTCGCCGAGTGAAGTGCGTCCGCGGTGAAGACAAGCAAGGCGGCCGCGAAGTGTGCAGAGACGCTGACACGAAAGTAAATCGCGCGAGTGCCGTGATCAATTTGGATCGTGACGGCGGCCCGAAGAGATCTGATGGTGCTCTGACTCGCCCCTTCAGTCTTCTTAACGCCGGCATACTGGAGTTCACGGACGGTGAGTAGTGGATGGCTGGCAGCGAATGAATTTTATTTTACAACTTTGTTCAAATACAACAGTTGAATAATACAAATACATAGTGTACACAATACACACAAGATAAACAATACATACATACAAGAATATAATATATGCTTTATATATATACATACATACATATATACATACATACATAAATACATTCATACATACATACATACTAAGCCTTTTCCTGTTTTTATCAATCACACTGACCTTTTCACCTGTGTCCTCTAATAACAATCTCACCTAAACCTGAATATTCCACCTTGTTCATATTCTTCCTTCCTCAAAAAACAAAGCATCTCTCTAAAATATATTCCCAATCTTTTTCATCCATCTCACAGATTCTACATTTTTTATCTGCACTGTTGAGCCAATATTTGCTTGCTCTCAACTCATTACCTAACCTATATAATGCAATCGTACGTTTTTAATTTTCCTAGCATTTATATTTCAAGCAGTGCTTTACTACTTTGTGCCTCCACGAGGAGGAAATGCGACTGACATACACATGATGTATGTAGACATCGGCAAAATTTAGGAAACGATATCTTCATGTATGGAAAAGAAACGCAGCTTCTTGTAGCATGAATAGTCTGTGCACTTGTCCATTCCGAAATGAACAAACTAATATTGTCCTATCGATTAGGTCCAGAGAGAAAACATTCAGATTTAAAAAATTTTCAGAAAAATTGTCGTATATTTTATAATGACTAGTGTTCAAGAAGTCTCCATAGCCCAACAGATATTCATAGTTATCGGTGCTCTATGTAAAACATCAAAGGTAATATAAATCACTGAATTTTCTTATTTTAACTAATAATTATCGAATTTGTCATTGTCATGTTAGTCACTTAAATTCACATAAAGTGTTCACGCTTGATGACCTATATCAGAAGGTGATGATCAAAACATCATCTCTCCCAATGGGAATCTATTACCATTTGAAACTTAATAGCGATTCAGCTTCGAAGAATGTTGACCAACAATGAAATATATTTATATTCTCTTAATTTTAAATAAAAGAGAAATGTCTTCTCATTTATTAATTATTAACTCCAGATTGGCAAAATATTATTGTAATACTGGAAGTACTAATACGAAAGGCAATAAACAGCTGATTCATACGTTGTTTGGGAATTTATATTCTGACTTTTTCTTTAACTTCCTTGACAAAGTAGTGGAAATTCAGAGCAAGTTTGTTACCGAATTTTTAAAAAACTCTCCTAAACGTGTTATATTTTTGTCTTTTGTCATTTGAAGACATTTGTAATTTGGTAGTTTGAATTGACGTTTTCACGAAGCGACGACCCATTGCCCTTTTCTGTACATTACATGTAAATTATGAAGTCGATTTTAATATATGATTTTTTAATACTATCAATACAAAAAAGTTAATTGAGGGAGCACCTACGGATCTTCAAATATTCTTTTTACCAAAAGAATTTTGATCATTGTCCTCGCTCTCCTAGTTGCCAACTAAGTCGATATGTTTGATTAATTATTCAGGGCGCGTCAACTGTTAAAGTCATTAGTCCCGAAAGTGTAGTGCACTTTTATCTCGAGAGATTGCGATGATTTACCCCCACTGGATGGCGAGATCTGGCGCTGACTCACACGCGTCGGCTGTGTGTGTGTAAGTAAGGGGCGGGGATAGAACAAGGAAGAGGAAGGAAAAATCGCGTGCGGAACATGGCCCGTTTGTAAGGGTACTACTCCGGCATTCATCTGGTGTTGATCGGAGAAACGACGGAATACTACCGAAGAGACCAGCCGGCCGCTAGAGTTCTCTTCCAGACAGCAGATGAATTCGATCTAAATATCTAAGAGTCGAAAATCCTACCACTGTCGGGACTTGAACTCAAGGATCTCCTAGAGGAACTGCAGTGACATAAATTGATGCCCTGAACCTTCTATGCCGGTGCAAAATATTGCATTGTTAAGATCTGACTCATCGAAGTCTCGTCACGTAAAATAAGACATTGATTCAATTCAATTCAATAATTCAAAGTTCCCGGAATGTATATTTGAGTTTGCTTCTAAAAGAAAAGAACATCCCGTACGTGTTTACTGATTTAGGTGAGGATTAGTTCCAGAACCCCTCGCATGATATTCCGTTTAGAAACGCAACGACGCGTTGCCATTAAGCGCTCTTTACGCACAGAAATGCTTTTTTATTAGTTGTCTAACTTGCACGGTTTATACTTCGCTGAAATACACCAACGGTCAAAAGACCTGGACACAAAAGTGACCAGAAAACAACTACTTACTCCTCAGGGAATTACTGAGAAAGGCAGTACAGTGCGACGTGTAATAGCCGAAAGCTGAAAATGAACGACTCTCTGACAATACCTTCCGAATTCTCCACACGTGCTTCGCTTAACAGCTCGGAGAGGCCATTGAGAGACGTGGAGTACATTCTCGACGGTGGGAAAAAGACAAATGTGAAACACGGCTACGCGGCACCTACGCGTGTTGTGTTCGTGCATTGGAATCTCCGAGCGGTTACGTGGGACTGAAATAGCACCCCGTCGCATGCCGCGAACCTTATATAGCGGAGCGGCTAGCGACGGTACGCGGTACAAAACCTCGCTGCCCCCTTGCTAACGCGAGAAGTAGTAAGTCTCTTAGCGACGGTACGCAGATCTGTCCGCCCCCGCCCCCGCCCCGAGAGCCGCGCCAAGTAGATGGCCCCGCTAGAAAGCGCTGCTATCACACGGCCGAAAACGGATCCCGTGGAATTCTTGAGAGAATCCTTAACGACCATAAATGTGTTCAGGATGTGTCACGTGACTGAAGCTCCTCCTGTACTTTTTGAACGGTTCCTGCAGTGCAGTTTTCACGGAAGTGCATGAAGGAATGTGAATAATTAATGTATGTATTCGTTTCCATTTTATCACTTGTATTTAACGAGATATGGATGTAACTTTATTGTTGTTTTTTCTCAAATAGAACAATACATATTTTTTAGTCTGTCAGGACGAGCGTAAAAAGATGAATTCAGTGATACACACACACACACACACTCACACATATATATATATATATATATATATATATATATATATATATATATATATATATATGTATATATAATATATATTATATATGAATAATTTTGATTTTTTGCGTCCTGTATTTAACGGATATATTGAATGAAACAGTTCACCTCAAAAGATCACGCGCGCTCGTGGCGCGCTCTATATAATAATAAATATAATAAAATATAATGATTAATATATTAAATTAATTTATAATTACTAAATTTATAAACAAACTAGCTGAAATACCCCGCGTTGCCATCAAAGGTGCTTTGGAAATTGTTGATAAATCCCCGACTCGCGAAGTGAGGAGAGGATTTATCTGAGAATTTTCAAAGCACGAGTGGTATTTAATTGGACTATTCTACGAGTGAAATGACGTTCAACAGAGTTACAAAATGCGCCAGTTATTGAAAATAATTGATAGCTATGTTACATTCAAAGAGATTGTATTATAGTACTTACGCTGTGTATTGGACGTAGTGATCGATGTATACCGCCTCCTAAGATAGATGAGTCACAGTTAATGATTGGCCAGTAGATAGAAGTGGTAAGAAAAATCGTATAGAAAAAACGATACACTTTTTGAGATACACCATCCTGATTGGAACATTTTGTGTGTATAGTTGAACACTATTGGTTTTAATTTCACGAGTGGGATAATTTATTAGACAGGAAGAGGTACTCCATCTATTCGTGGGCAACCGCGGAGATTTCTTGTATCTATTCTATTGTTTTCCCGCTCCGTCTTGCCCAATCTATCTCTGCCTTGCTCCCACCATGTCGCCCTCACTCACTTCATCACTAAAAACTGTTTACATGTGAATGAGGTTCCCGGCCCCAAACTTCACTCATTTTATAACTAAAAGTAATAAATAAATCCAAACTAAAAAATAAGATACATGAACTCACATATTATTTTTGTGGAATTTGACATGTTATTCCCGTTCTTTTAATCAGTTGCCACATTGTAAAACGTATTATTTTTCATATTGTTTTCTTCTCGGGTATTTCTAAAGAAAAAATTGAAATTAATCTTTGACCCCATACCGAGGCAACTGAAATATAAAGTGCTTTTAATCGAATTCGAGTGCGCGTGCGGCTGACGAGTAGTGGTTGATGGGTAGTGGCTAACGGAAAGGTGCATTAACAACTTAGACAATTATATTTCCAAAAATCCGAGATCACACTTTGGATCCCAGTTTGACGAAACTCTTTCGGATATCTAAAAAAATCACTTTGTTCTGTGTTCAACAAACTTGAAAATTAGTGATGACACACATTTAATTCCTTCCATTTCACATAACTCTTTTACTCATATCATTTTTTTTCTTGCCGAACGTACTCCCATCAATTTAAATAATTATTCCTTGCACCACCCAAAAATATGTTGTGATGGATTGTCACAAAGAAAATTAAATAGGAATAATAAACTTACGTAATTATGAATATGGATGACAGCAACAATGGTGGTATTGAAAAGAAACCGAGTGGAGCTTTATTTTGGAAATAATACAAGGAAAGGACAACAGAATTGGTAGTGGGGAAAATTCATAATATGTTAATAAATAATGCAATGAAAGGACACGTGAGAAAATTCCGTGAGGCAGAAAATAAATAAAGAAATTATTACGAGCAGGAAACCAGAGAATAAACAGATACATATCAAATGTATGTGACCAATCAGGCGTGAGATCGTGTGAGATGAGAGACAGATTAAAAGCGCGCGAGATGAAAAAACGAGGCAGACTATGGTCTGTATGAGTGAGACGTAAAAGGGAAGGCTGTTTGGTGTCGGGAAGAATTATACTGAATTTTGATATTGTTAAGGCGATATTTTAAGGTAGTAAGGTATTTGACGTGTGTGGAGGACGCGAACATCATTGGAGTGGACCAAATTCTTTGGAAATGGAGGCTGAATGGAAACTGGACGACGGTCAAGATAGCAGCGGATCTCCGGAAGGAAAGTGGCAAAAAGGGAAACTTTTATTTGTATTTGCCATTGTATGAATATCATGTTTTGTATTTCAGTAAACTTTCTAAATTATTGATTACGGGAAAATTTGGCCATGCATGCAAAAAGGGAGAGTAATTAAATAAAAATGTACCAGGAACGGTCTCCAATCAGAATAATATCTCCACTATAACAAAACGCTTTGCTACCAAATTTCATCCATCTGTCACAGTTTCAGCCTAAAACGTAAATAATTAGTAAGGAATGCAACTCGCAAACACGATATATATTCATAATTAATGTACTACAACGATACCAATAACTATATCATGTAGAATACAGTGTGCACTCACACGCTTTTACGCCAATATCAAACATCCATCAGCAAAATGTCGTTTTTCAAGCACTTCATATATGAATAAGTATACATATATAACTCTCTTGAACACTTCATACATTAACGTCTAGACGCAATTAAAATCAATATCCAAATTCTTTTATAAATAGAGTGAAGAGAAACAGTCAAAATCGTTCTTAAATTTAAATTTTTGTAATAAAATTTTAAATTTAGATGATTTACGGTAAAAATGAACAAATCACATCTTACATATAAACAATTCTGTACATTGATGAACTTAATCGTAGACATCAGTCATTCTCTGGTGTCATGCTGCTAAACAATTGAACATTAATGCACTCTTGAATCTGTGATGTTATGCTAGGCGAAAAAAGTTTAGAAAAGTAATTATTTTATGAATATGTTATGGTTTATGGTTGTAAATCATAACCGATATTACTCTTGACCTTCAAAAGAAGTTATCTCACAAGTTTCATCGACATTGGTCCAGTATATTTAGAGATTATTGCGATGTGACGCAACGCCATTGTATCTTTGTATATTAGTGTTGATGCAATAATTCTTACAATGTCTCCCGTATTATTTTCATCATTCACTTCTCTCCATTTCTTGCATTATGGAATGTCAATGACATTTTCTTTCCTTCTTCCTTTTCAAGACTTTTCTGTGATTGGTTCATTATACTAATGTCAGCCACACTACAGAAGTCGAAGTTAACTGGCATTAAAATGCAAATGAAAGGTTGATAAAATTTGGATGTCCAAAATGTTTATTTTTCAAAAAAATTAAAAATATTGTCTCTCATGTTTAACTTTCAGTGTAAAACTCGTTCACACAGTTTACTCAATCCGGAATGCATCCGCAAATTAATTTTTGGATAAGACTTGTGACAGGTCTGATGCTACAAACTCTGGGGATTTATGTAGATTTTCATTTCCTACTTTGTGTTAAATAAGTTACAATTTCTTAAGGACCACAGAGAGATTCTTATCTCCTCGAACAGTATTCCGGAGTTTTTCTTAATAGTAATAGTAATTGAACTGAAATTTTTTTGAAAATCGTAATTATTGACACGTCTGTTGAATTCTGTCTGTTATTGAAACGTCTGTTGTGTTACATGTGAACACTGTTGTAGTAAACTTCTAGCTTAATTAAATACTTCTCTAAACAGATTACCTAGGTGACGATAACAATTACCATTAGACCCTGAGAAAACAGATCTCTTGAATTACGATTTTTTCTTGATATATAAATCTTTCTAATGTGTAAATGATGGATTGTGTGAAAGGGACGCAGAAATTTTCTATTAAGAATTTCAGCCTAAGTAATAATTAAATATCACATTTTCGTAAAAGCTAAAAATGAAATTCATACGTTCTACAATTAACATGTATTTTCTTGTATATTTATAAGGATCGAATAAAAACATTCTACATATTTTGATATTTTTTATTATTTCTAAAGCTTTATTGCTCATTTCAGAAGGATTGTTTTATCTATTAACAAAATTCTCTTTATTGCGTACTGTGAGTACAGAAATAGTGATGTGGTGTACTATGCTTTCCATTGAAGAAAAATATATTATAAGGATTTATTTCTGATTTTGCAACAAAATAACTGAATTAATTTTGCATTGCAAAGGTTGATCATGGAAACATTTATCGTTATTTATCAAGGCCAATAAAAGGTGAAAGGAAAGAAAAAAAGGACAAGAATGTAATGATCGCTCTCGTGATGCGAAGGAACTCTCTTCCGTGAAATTCTTAGGGTACCGTTAGAGTCTGCCATAGGAATGATATTTTTCTTTGAAATTGCTGCCTCCTCATCCTCCATTGCATCAAGATTATCCCCAGTAAATATAAAATATGAATTGAATAACACACTTTCTTATACTACTTTCTTATATATTTGTACATATCTCTTTGCTCTTATCACCTCATTTACAAAATACTGTAATGACACTAAGCTTACAAGTCTTGTCAAGTAATGAAATATATAACTCATCTGTTTATTTTATTCTGAAGTAAATTTAAACAGTTTCAGTAAACAGGGTAGAACAAGTAAGTGATAACACCCCTTGCATATCCTCGACCGTGAAAGATACGAAGTGCCGTTTAGGCAGCCGATTGCATTAACAGCTTGGTTACTTGAGTTCAGCGTACTACGTCTTTTCACAACTATTTACTACGAAGATATGAACTCAACTTTTTTTAATGGAATCCTAAACTACATTTTTGGTTATCGTAATAGGCTTAAACTGACGATTTGAAATATGTATATATCTTCGTATTAAAGCGAATAATTTTTTGAAAAACTGATAGGTTTCTGTAACGAATTTTTACACTGATGGGCGATTTTTCTTTCCACCTTTCCTGCTGAATAATTGGAAAACTTTGCGAGTACGTCCTTCAGACAAAAGCGCTCGTTTACTTGAGCCCAGTAACAACCATTTTCTTTGATACTAATTTTGCCGAAGGCTGACTTCGTTCAAAGAAGACTCATGCTGCATATAGGAGTCCGGAAAGTTCTTGTTTTGTCACGCAAATACGTACTATTCTGTTATTTTGGCAACTGTGTCAACATATTCTATTACAAATTTTAAGTAAATAATACGAAACTAAATGAACAATATCTTATTAATCATAATTAATTCGTGTCCAACCCGTCACATACAAAGAAAATTCAAGTGAAATATGTACAAATATCGTACCAAATACGTTGTTACAGAACATTGCATTTCTTAAGCATATGCTCGTAATGTTGCCCATTTGTTTCAAAGCACTTTTGCAGTCGCCGTTTCAAGGACAAGATGTGTGAGCGTCAGTTGATATAGCAAGCACCACATTCCTGAGCTACACGTCGCGAACTAGCATGTGGATTGCTATGCGTCAATGCCAGAATAACCTCTACATGTGCTTCGTCAGTTGCATTTTTCTTCCGTGTTCCTCTGTTTGGCTTTCCAACGTCTCGATTCCAATAGTTTCGTACACATACTTTCAAGAAGCTGGCGTGCAGGAAGCTACCATTCAGGATACAGCTCTCCATATCGTTCTACTGCTGCTTATTTCTTTCGTATTCACCATACACTAGTATAATATTTAACTTCTCTTCATTGGTGTACATGTGTGCCCTACGTAACTGGTAGAAGTACGCCATCATTACCCCAGCGGTGCATTTTATACTCCTGGCCTCCGCCCTGTTGTCTAATCGTACTCGTAGCAAGTAAAACAATTCACTAGACATTCTTCATTAGTTTCTCAGCGGAAAACAGGAAAGGCTGGATGGAAAAGTGTCACTTCAGTAGAAACATTCGTTACAAAAACGTATCAAAATCACAAAAACGATTCGCTTAAATACAAAGATATACACGTATTTGAAATCTTTTTAAACCCCTTACGAGAAACTTTAGCGTGGGATTCCATTAAAAAAACAGAGTTGAAATCATTTTCATAGTACAGAATAGTGCGAAGACGAAGTATCCTGTACTCAAGTAGCCCCTGTTAATGCAATCGGCTATCCAAACGCATCTACATATTTTGCACGGTTAAGGAGATATAAGGGATGTTATCACTTAGTTGTTCCATCCTGTATAGTCCTGGGATAGTGACATCTAGTGCCCATGACGATCAGTTATCAGTATTAACTTCATAGCAATGTGTGAGCAAACGGGAGTATCTTACGCCACAATCCCTTGGATAAAATAGTCGTAGCCGAAACTGTCATTTCCTTCACCATTTGAGTTCGTTTTTGCCCGCATCCTGGACGTCTGTGCAAGTAAATTAGTTTTTGTTTTCAACATGTAAAGTTCTCTAAGCAAGAGACCCGGTAAGCTTGGTCGGGTAAACCCGAGAGGGTATAGTCGGGCGGGTATAGCGGGACGGAAATAGCTGAGAGAGTATAGCCGGGCGGAGCGGATCGAGCCGGGCGGGTAGAGATGGGCGGGTCGAGCACGGTCAGAAAATTCGAGCGGATAATGCCGGGAGTCAGCTAAGCAAATCAGCAAAGCCCAAAGGGTAAATCTGGGCAGGTAAAGGCGGACGTGTGAATCAGGGTATGTCGAGCCAGGAGGGTAAAGCTTGTCGAATAAAATTGGACAAGTAAATCTGAGCTGCTGAAACGGGTAATATCGGGAGTGTAAAACCGGAATGACATTACCCAGTATGACTCGGCGGATAAAGCAAGACATGTGTGAGCTCATTTGGGATATGGTTAAACGCAATACTCAAAAATTTCAATTAAAAAAAATTGAGTGAACATTTATGGTAGTCTTACGAGCTAAGGGTAGAGAAACTAATGAATGATGGAGGAAGGAAATTACTATATTATTCTCAAGTGCATTATTGTAACGAACACTTTTACTTATACTGTATATTAGTTACATCAATATTCGTATTTTACAAAAGAGGAATTGGTTTTTATTTTGTCTAAATTTCTTCGTACTATACATGCATGCTAGAGCAACCTTGATACAATCTAGAAATATATATATATATATATATATATATATATATATATATATATATTCATTCTTATTTCAACTCGTGCATTTTCATTAAAAAGGAAGGCAAAGTTCATCTTCTCCAATTTCCTTGTTTTAAATTTCATTAGTGATCATCTTTTGGAGAAGAAATATAAGGAAAAGAGTTCTGTTACGTTGACCTCCAGAGGAATGTTTTGCATGTTTTCCTCATGTACGATTGATCCTATGTAAGGAACAATTTACAACAGTCTCCTCTGACTAGGTGCGCAGGTCTTTTACGTAGCATTGTTCGCCTCCCAATTCAAGCGTGAACGATGTGACAGGACACTACAGACGAAAGTCAGATCGATTACGCCACTTAGGACCTCGCAATGACCAAGCGACTTTGAACTGTTCGAGCTTGGGTAGAAGAGCTTTCAATGAGGACATACCGACAAACTTATATAATATTATCTAACCTCTCTATAGAACGGAGAAATATGTATATGTTTCTTGTATGACATCGTATGTAGCCGGAAGTGTGAAGCTTCGTAGATCCAGGTTCGAGATCCGACAATGGTGGCACCAGTTATTCTAGATTGAAAGCCAAATGGAAAATAATTTCAGCGTCCACTTGCTCCGATAGATCTATTTAGTAGTTTTCTCCAATCAATTACAAGCAGACGAAAAAAAAACTGATAACAAATCGTGGTGCAATCCAATATGTCGCCATACCCATTCTAAGCGTCGGGCACGGGATCTCTTCACTTTAGCATTACTAGAAAAGCCGTAAGTGGATGTTAGATGTACGTTAGGACTAATATGTACGTGGAGTTCTCGATTATTATAAATATATGTAAAACTGCTCTGCACTTGAAGAAAAATGTACTTGCACCCACAAGCAATACATTCATGTATGTCGGCTGCATCGAGTTTTAAAAATTGGTTGCGTGAAAGTATTGATGAGTTGGTGTATCAAATGAAGTGTCGTGATACCCTTCCGCGCGCGACGAGTGTCGGGCCGTCGCTGCGCCCAGAAGCGGTTATCGCGACCGCGGCACGGCTGTCACGCGAGCGAGCGCCCTTGGCCGTCGCGTGACGAAGCTGCCTCGCGTGCTGCAGGAGGAGGCACGCGGCGGCACGGCCCGTCCTCCTCCTCCTCCTCCTCCTCCTCATCCTCCCCCTCCTCCTCCCCCTCCTCCTCCCCCTCCTCCTCCCCCTCCTCCTCCCCCTCCTCCACCCCCTCCTCCCCCTCCTCCTCCCCCTCCTCCACCCCCTCCTCCTCTACCGCCCCGCCCACCCTCGTTGCTTCATCATCCCCGCTGTGCGGACGGCCCCCTCGCCCCCTCCGCCTGCCACATCACCCCCGCTGCACACCCGGATCCTGCAGCACGCCCGCCATGAGTCTTCATGCCCGGCCCAGGCCCCGGACCCGCCGCCCGACACGTCCTCGCCATTCCCCGCCACTCCCCGCAACGCCCCCACCACGCTCCCGCCTCGCTTCCACCACGTCATCGCCAAGCCCATGCCACGCCTCCACCGCACCCATGCCCTGCATCCACCACACCCACGTCACACTCCTCCCCCTTACCCCCACGAGCACCACGTTCTCCGCCTTCCCACCTACCGTTTCTGCCCTCGTCACCCCCGCTTCACGCGTAGACCCCGCCCCAACGGCCCTGCTTCTCCCCTCCCCTCCCCTCCCCGCCCCGCCCTTTCACGGCCGGCCCGTTCCCCGATCCCGCCGCCCGGCACTCCCCCGCCGCCTGTCTCCCCTCACCCGTACGTACCCCGCACTCGTGATGGCGCCCATGCCGCTGCTGTGCCCGCCCCGCACACGCCCGCTGCCCACGTCGCTTCATCACCTCACTACCTCCGCTGCACTCGCGGACCCCGCCGCATGCCCCGCCTTGCCTCTTCCACCCCCCACCCCCCCAGGCCCCGGCCCCGCCGCCGTCACGCTCCGCCTAGCCCCGCCACGCCCCCGCCACGCCCCCGCCACGCCCCCGCCACGCCCCCGCCACGCCCCCGCCACGCCCCCGCCACGACCCGCCACACCCCCGCCACACCCCCGCCAAGCCCCCGCCACGTCTATCGAACTGCCTGCCTGCCTACTCACCTGTCTGTCTATCCAGCTGTCTATTTATATATCTAGCTTTCTATTAGTGTATCAAACGACTTATCTATTTGTCTATTTACAAACCATTCTTTCTAACAATCTATCTATTTGCCTACCTCTCAATATATTTATTCTCATCTATCTCTCTCGTCTGTCTAGCCACATATGCCTTTTTATCTATCGATCTAAGAAACCTATGAATGACCCTTTAATGCTAACACAGATTCTCACTGGTTCGCGAACTACTGATGGTCGTCCCCTTCCGCAGCGCAGCCGTATCTCTTGTGCTCCGGCTTGCGCCAGCTGCATCCGTCGCCGCCGCCGCCACCGCTACCAACCCCGCCCCCACCCCCGCCCCCGCCCCCGCCCCCGCCCTCGCCCCCGCCCACGCCCACGCCGCCACCGCTGCCACCGGCGCAACCACCGCCACCACCGCCGCCGCCGCCACCACCACCACCACCACCACCACCACCACCACCACCACCACCACCACCGCCACCGCCACCGCCACCGCCACCGCCACCGCCACCGCCACCGCCTCCGCCTCCGCCTCCGCCTCCGCCTCCGCCTCCGCCTCCGCCTCCGCCTCCGCCTCCGCCTCCGCCTCCGCCTCCGCCTCCGCCACTGCCAGCGCCACCGCCGCCGCCGCGAGAAAGGCCGCGATTCGCCTCGCCCGCCCGCTCATTAGCAGCTGCGCGAACACGCCCGGTACCGTGCCGCGCCGCGCCGCGCAATCGCGCCGAAGTTTTACGGCGCGCGCGGGCGGGTGAACGGAGGTTCGCTAGCGGGCGCACCGGACCCGTTCCACAGCTGCTGGCGCTGCTATTAATCCCCCGGTAAACGCTCCGCGGATAACCCACACCGGTAACGGTGGCCGTAAGAGGAGTCGGAGTTTGCCAGGTATTGGGAGGTCGCTAGTCCTATCCCGGGCAAGTCACGGATGTGTATTAGATCTCGGTGAGTTTGTGGCGTCAGGTGGGACCGAATCTGCGGTTCGGCTGCTCGGATGAGTGGTTTCCGTGGTTGCTTTGTTCATTTCCGGGGAAGTCTAAGAGCTGGAACGGACTGGGCGCGAACCGGGACGGACTGCTCAAGGACGGGGCACGATCGTTCGTTCTCTTCCCATTCCCTACCCCTCAGCATTATTTTCTTCTTCCTCATCCTTCTCTTCTTCCTTTTACTCTCCTTCCTATTACTCTCCTTCTTCTTCTTCTTACTACTCTTCTTCCTATTACTCCCCTTCTTCTTCTTCTTCTTCTTCTTCTTCTTCTTCCTCTTCTTTTTCCTACCTCTCTTTTTCCACTTATTTCTCTTCTTCCTCTTACTCCTCTTTTTCCACTTACTGCTCTTTTTCTACTTACTCCTCTTCTTCCTTTTACTGCTATTTTTCTACTAACTCCTCTTCTTCCTCTTAATTATCATTATCCCATCATATCCTACATTCCATAAGTGAGATTGAACGTTCCGTTCTGGCATCCCTCCCCCGTCATAACTGCATGCGTTTTGACAGGACGCCTTGCGGACTCTATAACGAGGCGGATCTAACTAACTCTGAACTGCTTTACACGCTACACGGACCGTCCGAGACGGACCGAGTCCGAGCTGGGCCGAGTTCTTGCCGGGACGAATCCGAACGGGACGAGTGCGAACGGGACGAGTGCGAACGGGACGAGTGCGAACGGGACGAGTGCGAACGGGACGAGTGCGAACGGGACGAGTGCGAACGGGACGAGTGCGAACGGGACGAGTCCGGGCCGGGGTGGAGAGGGGCGGGTCTCACGTGTAGCGCTGCAAGCAGCAGCAACCGCCTCCGCCGCCGCCGCCACAAAAGGAGCAGCGCGACGGCGCGAAGACAAGCGGACGGTCGTAAACCGAAGCGGCCGCCTCAGCAGCGGCGAGGACGCCGGCCAGCTCCGAACCCGAGACCGTCCGCTTCGCAGCCGCAGCCCCCTTGGGAACAGCTCTCGCGGCCGACGCCGCGTGTGGTGCTGGAAGTACAAGTGTGGACAGGTCTCTAAAGTAGCGTAACGGATGGCCCTGCTGACGTACGCTTGAGGCGGGTTTGAGAGATCGTACAGGATAAACTATTAATGAGTATTGCATGGAACCCTGTCATGTTTACATATCCTGGAGGCGAACTTTATGTGACAAAATTTATAGTCTTGTGTGTGTGTGTGTGTGTGTGTGTGTGAGAGAGAGAGAGAGAGAGAGAGAGAGAGAGAGAGAGAGAGAGAGAGAGAGAGAGAGAGCGTTTTACTCGTATGTATGGTTGGTGGCCTATGTGTGCGTGTGACTTTCTGATGTCCAGAATATTAATTGTTTCTTGTATATGAGGATATACAAGGATATGAGATAACATGTATATGGCTTTCAGAAAAGCTCAAACATCAAGTTCTCAAAAACGGCTCCAATTTCTTTTCAAACATTTTCGGAAGGATAATGCTAATTGCATTCTTTTCATATGACGTCAAATTTATTTCGGGGTACTTTTGTGTCTTTTAAAAAAAATGCACAAATGTATGTTTTATATATCTCTTACGCCGGTAATATGCACATTTCCAGCAATTTGTAAACACTATTGTATTTGTGAGTTAATGTGCTTCAAATGACTTCTAATGAAGTTTTTCGAAAACTCGAAATTTTCCCCCTGCGATTTTTTCTTGTGGGTATAGCTTCCCACCATACCCACATTATCCGATGGGTTTGAAAGCAGGTGGTTTGCCCTTCATGCGATTACCATGACTCCAATGTTGCGTGTCTATATAACGTGAACTGAATAATTATTTGTAGTATGGTGAGAGCAATTAGAAAGAGAATATAATGAGACCCGGTAAACTGACCACATATCACGAATCATCGATCACCCTTAACTGCAGATTGTGTAAGTAATGAATCATAGTTGTTTTATACTTCGATCATTTTTTTTCCAAGTTAAATTGTAGGATTGTCTGTACTTCTCGATGTATACGTACCTTCATTGAATGTAAATATGGCATCTTAAAATAAATTATTCATATTTGAAACTATTTTAGATTAACGTTTCTGATATTGCATTAATTTTACATGCTCTCTTAAAAAGCATATGAATTGGGAACGAAATATATTTTTAATGTGCAAATTTTATAAATAACTAGAGACGTAGCCCTGACCAACATTATTTAATGTAAGATTAGCTTTCGATGACTTTGCCATAAACGTCAGTTATCGGAAGCAAACATGTAAAATATAAAAATCATTCAGTTATATACTAACTGATAGGTAATGGAAAGTAAAGTAAATGTGTGATTTACAGTAAAGAGAACTTAACGTAATAATGAGAGAAAGAAAAGAAGTGTAGGAGAGGAGTTATAACAATTATTTTAATTTTTGATCTTTTGAAAAAAAATAAGAGGAAAATTATTTAGGAGGAAAGGATAGCGAGGGAGAGAAGGGGAAAGGAAAGCGATGAGGAGAAAGATGAAGAAAGAATGAGGGGGAGAAAGATGAGAGAATGAGAGGACGAAAATGAAGAGAAAATGAGGGAGATGACGAGAATGAAGAGAGGGGGAGAAAGATGAAAAGAGCATGAGGGGGAGGAAGATAAAGAAAGGAGGAGAAGGATAAGAGCGATAGGGCGAGATATGAAGAGAGTGTGAAAGATTTGGCGAACCTGCGAGCGAGGGGGAAGAGATAGAGAGGGAAAGAGTAAGAGTAAGAAAGAGGACAGAGAGAGGGGGGAAACAGAGAGAGTGGTAGGTGTCACACCTGTACACACACAGGTGTAACGCAAGCCCTCTGGCCGCTGCACGCAGTGTTGCCCCAGGATGCCGGTGCCGCTGGCCACTGCCCGTCCCCCCTGCTCTCGCCTTGACGGCGGCACGGCGCGGCGCCGACCTGCCTGGCCGACCGGCAGCGGTAGCGGCGCCGGCGCCAGCGCCAGCGTACCCAGCAGCCACGCGAAGGCCGCTCGCTCCCCTCCCCCTCTCCACCCCCTTCACGGACTTCGCTCAACACGCTCGTCAGGCGTCGCGGCGCCCCGCTACGCTCACATAAACAGAATGGCCAGTGGCGATGTCCGAAGGAGAATACCAGCGGCCGGCTGCTCTCATATGTAGTTTTCTGTTGTTTCTTGAATCAATATCAGGCGAATGCCTGAGTAGTACCGTAACAAACGGGCCACGGTCTGCGCTCGATCTTTCCTTCCTCTTTCTTGTCATCTTCTCGCCCCTTACTTACACGCACTTCCACTAACATACACTACACTACCACACATGCCGAGAGTTAAGAATGTGACGAGCTATGTGAGGGGAGGTGCTTCACTGGCCGGAGACACCTGGTTGGGAAAAAACCTGACGGGTAGGACGGCGCCGGATCTCGCCATTCAGCAGGGGATGATCACTGCTACCTCTCACGATTAAATATGCACGACACGTACGGACTCCGTAATGACCTTAGTAGTTGACACGCCAAGAATCTATCAATTAATCCACTCCATTTGTTGTTCGATATTGTTCGGGCCAGGGAGGAAGACCTGTGTGTGGACGAAGGAACATGGCCACCGTTTTCTGTTCAGGATTTCGTCCACAGATGTGAAAAGGAATTGTCTTTTAAAGAAACAAATATTTTTCTTTGGGGTGTTTGATTGGCACTTTTGTTAGATAAATGGGACTTTCATACACGAAACCTCGAAGAAATGAGAAGAGCATATAGTCATTAGTACGAGAGAGATTTAATTAATTGTTTCGACAGTTACTATATATTGATTATTTTGTATAAATCTAATGATTTCTTACCTGTTGTGAGTATGGTTAACAAAAAAGTAATGGACAGTATGACGAAAAACAATCGTATTACTGTATCCATTGTAGGGTAAGAGCACTTCTATTGCTTTTGACTTTTGTCATCCTAAAAATTAAATATCTCAATTACAATCAATCTTACTGAAACTGAGAAGACAGGATGATGTAATTTATAGAATGATATATCGATTTGTGTTTCGAGGTTAGCATAATGCCCATCTCAACAGTAGTATAAAGTAAACCTAGTTGAGAAAGCTGGATTGTAATTTGAGACAATCGTTAGCGATAAGAAGAGCTGAGTGTTTGCATGGCTGTTGCAAACTCTTAAACGACAGAATTGTTTCTCCTTTTCAACAAGATAATAGTATATTGACAAGTTGTTGAAAAATCTTAATGTCAGATAAATATCGGACGATTTGACATTTTTTATCCCAATGCTGAAATAGAAATAGGGACTATATGGTATTAGATGAATCACTTCCAAAGTCACCGAAAGAATTCATAATTGATCTCGAGTGTCTACATCTAAATAATAAAATAAGTATTTGCTGAATAATGCGGTGTCTGCTTACGCCTATGACGATCGCAAAAACACGCCTACAGAAGCATTTTTGTCGCCATCTGTAAGCTATCCGAGAGCTAATCGCGACTACTTCCGAGAATTTGCCACTTGCAGGTATTTCTTGGAATGTCAAATAGGTAGGTAGTATTTCAGAACACCAGTCGAGGCAACTTTTTCTTGCACACAGTTTATGTAAGATCGCGCTCGTAAAGCAAGGACTCTAAAATAAAATATTACATTTTCTTTCAAGCATTTCACCACCTTTAAAATACTCATGTTCAACCATTTATTTCTGTAACCAATAGTTTATTATTTCCATTTTGCAAACAGTTTTCATAGCCACAATCACTCTTAAAAGTATCCGTTTCATTTCACTGCTACACAACAAAACTTGTTGCACGCTAGAACCGATTTCCTTGTTCACGTGTCTTCATGACCAAGTCGATCTTCATTCGAAGTAGAAATTTTGAAAATACGAAACGGTCAAAAGTTTTTCCACACCTTACAAATTTACTACGCACATATATTTATTTCACAATGCGGTCTATTCCTTATTCTGTCTTTAAATCTTTTCATGAAGTTTTTTTAATATTAATAATTTTGGTGTAATTTTTACTTATAAATGTGACCACTGCCGAATTCGCATCGTGTATATACCAAAATAGTAACGCAGGATCTTAGCAGCGTTGTTTGAAGCGAGACAGATAGCACTGATTTCTTTATTGTTGAATATTTCTTTAAGTATTTGGTTTAAAAGAATTCGTTTTATTCGTTTATTTCCAACGACATTTCTTAATAGTTCCAAGAATAAGATTTAAAAGATAAAAGAAGATGGATTTGTAACTTAATTTGTATACATTTATAAGTTTGAATACTGATTGAAGTTTCAGCTGGATTTTTAACGTATTTGCTTATTTTACTTTAAAACCTTTCGAATTCTGAAATGGTATAAGATCATTCTAAAGTTCTGAGCTTTTAGGTTCAATTCACTCGATTATTATTGTGTTAGGAGCTTTTTAAGTGATTGCTAAGATGTTGTATTACTATAACATTTGGAAACCGATACCAATAATTAGAGAAAGTGTGTTCTGTTGTAGAGCTAGTTTAAATCAGGGCAAAGATACTAGCAATTTCGCTCAGCATTGTAATCAACTCTCTTCTACTCTCCGAACAAGAAATATCTCCATTTACATCCTTAAAATAAAAAGTGTCATACTTTAAAAAGTGTTGTTCCCGGAAAACAACTCACGAGTGCCAATTTTTTTATCAACTACAAGTAGTCCATAAGATATTCACGTAGTGGGTTTACTGGCACCTACAATTTACGTGAAGAGTAAAGACAACATAATTGCTCTTATTTTGTATTTTAAAAAGAGATTTCTGAAAATTAAAAGAGGATATTGGCGCCATATTTTAGTGTGATATTAGATTCAAAGTTTTCTTTGTAAAAACAAAAACGGCGTTTGAGCTTTCACGTGTCATTAATAAATGAAAAGCGCGAAGTGTTTCGCTTCGCAATATCAAAAATTGTTTATATTAAATAACATTCATCAGTAGCGTTTAAGGGTATCTGCCAGTTTTTGTGAAATTAAAGATAAACCTTCCTATAGATTTTAACATGAACACTGGTATTTGAACTTTTCACCTTCACGGAAGGACGTGTTTTATATTTTTTTATAAAAATTGCAATTTTATCATCAGCTCGTCTGGTTTCTTTGCTTCGTTGCGAATCAATTTTCTAAGCCCATAAATTTTGCTTTGCAGTAACGTCAGTTTTTGCGATGTTTCTGGTTTTTACTCACTAACGGCACATTTTGCAATGAAGACCTGTTATGCTTCGTCAGGCACCTTTGTGCACTTCAAATAAAATACATTCTTTGGCAATATCGTTTTTCAATGCATTTTTATGTTCTTCTGTATTATGATTAAATATGGCTGTACTATCGTATATTATAGTGAACGATGCGAATACTGATAAAATACGGTGTACAATCACGTGTTAAAATATATATTTCTTCTAAAATAATCGATTTTATTATTAATATTAAATAAAGTATAAGAAATACACATGATCGCACGTAACATTTAAGGAAACTGAAATATTCTTTGTGAGACTAAATATTATTATTAAACAAAATGTTACTTACATTTTTAGAAGAATTTTCAAATTCAGTACAAAAGAAAATTTAGGTATAAATAAAGTCTCTGTTTTCGAGGTGTCAGCAGCACTAACGACATTTAAACCAACTTTAATTGAAGATTATGTTTTTTTTTAAATATGAATGGAGGAGTTTGTTACTATCCAATACATTTCATCACTTTCTGAACCAGCTTTGTTTTTCGAACACGTAATTGGCGTGAAATTAAACCTTCTGTTCCCAGTGATGACTGAACATCACAACGTCTCTCATCTCTTCACTATACATCACATCTTCTCTCATCAATTCCACGAGATCCAAAGACATCTCTCGTACGTCAGCATGTAATTGAATCTTCAATTCTCCAGCCTTCATAGACTGATCCCTGATACAACCGAATTACGTCCCGCAGCGTCCCTCAGGGGTCGTCCATAAATTACGTAACGCTAAAGATGGGGGGGGGGTCTGAATCAGCGTTACGCTGCATTACATAGGGGTAGGGGGTATTAGTTAAGTGTTATGTAACATTGATATTATTTTTTTTACATATTTCAACATTTTCTGAAGTGATTCCTCTTTTGATTCCTGTACTAAAACATTAAAATATTAACTAATGAATTTGTTTTAAAAACATAAATAAACTAAAGTTATAAGTAGTATTTCTTTTCAATGAATGGAAATACTTTTTCAACATTTTTTTTTTGAATCTGTAAGATTACGAAGAAAATATTCAAAAGGAATATGTAGCATATTCTAGAATCCATTTAAATTAGCGCAGTAAACTCTCGCTCATGCATCATACACGATGGCGCGCGTGTGCACATCTTGTGATCAACCATTTGTCGTTCACTCACAACTTGCCCCAATCTTGTTAGGTGCATTCAGGATCGCCAACTAATTTTTTATTTGATCATTAATTTTAATATTCAACACAAGTAAAATGAATACAAATTGTTTCTAATGTGCTTTAATTTATTTTCACTCATTTACAAGCGGGGTTGTCGCAAGCCTTACGAATTTTTTTTAGGGGGGAGTTCATGCGCGCGTTACAGGTGCGTTACAAGGGGAGAGGGGGGTATTGAAAATCCCCTAAGTTTATGGACGGCCTCTGATCACGTCGCTCAGCTGTGGCTGCGCCTGCAGCTGTCCCCGGCTGCCCGCGTCCGCGTCCGCGTCAGCGCCCGCTGCAGACGCCGCCCCGGCAACCTCTGCTGGGCGAGCGCGTCGGGAGCGGAGGGGCGGGCCGGTTCTGGGGCTGTGTTTAGAGCCTCGTTTCTCATCGAACGCAGTTAGATGAGGCGATTACCGGCGCGTCTCGTCGAATGTGGAACAAGTTTACAAGCGCCCGCGCTGCCTCGGGACGGGCGGACGGGCGCGGCCGACCTTCGCCATTACGCCGGGAGGGAACTCCGGATGCAGCGGGATGGGGTGGCACGGAGCGGGGCGGTTAGAGCGGGACGAGACGGAGTGAGATGGCAGGGAGAGGGACGGAACGGACGGGGCCGGGACGAAGCGGGCAGGGATGGAGCGGCACGACCGAAGCGGGACGGACGGGACGGGACGAAGCGAGATGGGTCGTAGCGGGACGGAACGGAGCGGGACGGGACATAGTGGGACGAGACAGATTGGACGGGACAGAGCGGGACGGGACAGAACGTGACGAGACAGAGCGGGACGGGACAGAGCGTGACGGGGCAGAGCGCGACGGGACAGAGCGTGACGGGACAGAGCGTGACGAGACAGAGCGTGACGAGACAGCGTGACGGGACAGAGCGGGACGGGACAGAGCGGGACGGGACAGAGCGGGACGGGGCAGAGCGGGACGGGACAGAGCGGGATGGGGCGAATCGGGACGGGATGAAGCGAGACGGGACGGACGATGGCGGACGATGACATGGGGAGCAGGACGGGACGGAACAGGACGGAGTGTGACAGGGCGGACGGGACGGAGCAGAATGAGACGAATGGAGTGGGGCGAAGGGGAATGGGAATGGATCGGGATGGTGGGGGACAGCACGAAGCACTGCGACGATTTGAGATGAAACGGAAGGAATTTAGCGGGAAAAAACGGACCGGGGTGAGTCGAAGCGGGACAGGACAGATCAGGACGGGATGAAATCAATGCATCGAGCAGGTGAATCCGAATCATTCCAAAATGAATCTGTAGTGCAGATGGTTGCGGTACCCATTGATAAAGAGTGAGATTGAGTTAACGCCCAATATTTTCAGCATTGTCGAATATTCGCATCTGTGAAGCGTAGGAATAGTTTGAACAGGCTTAGTGTAACGCCTCGAGAGGGTGATGAAATTGGCCAGTGCTCTGTAAGAACATAATAATAAGAAATTTCAAACACATTAGTCACTTTCGCTGTAAGTCCTCGGGCAAAGAGTTTTATAATAAAATACCGGTTAGCATTATTCACACACTTTCACTCGGAAATCACAATCAACAAAATTAAAACCAAATTCCACAAAGGTAGTTTTCACCACTTTAACGTAATAAAAAAATATTCCACAAACTCTTAGAGCATTGGTCATAACGGAATAAAAGCCGATTGCGATACCTTACGTGCGGCAAAATTGGGATGGGGATCAAGTGCAGGCTGTGACCCATTGTTTCAGGTATTGACTGCATCTGAAATGAATCAGAGGAAAGCACGAAAATGTGCTAGTGACCGGCCTCATTTCAATATTTTACCTGGCGGCGTCAATCTGCTAATGTTCATCAATTTGATAGAAATATAGGGCGAAGCTTACCTAGTTTTCAAGTAAATTCTTTCCGATAATCATCCAATTCATCGTTTCATCGTTTATGCTATGTGTTCTTGTAAGAGTTGTGCCATTGACTATAATTTTATGTCTACGCATGTTTTCTACGTTTAATCTACATGAGTTTTATTACATGTAGACTATGTAGTATGACCTGTAGACAGTGCAATATATGTACACTATTTAATATTTCACATCAAATCATTGAAAATATGTTATAACGAGAAGTAACAATAAAAGCTCATTTATATTTGAAATTGTATTTTCGATTCAGCAAATCAAACGAAGTATTTAAAAATATTTGATATTTCTTCAGACAGGTTTGCAGTCTTGTAAAAGATAATGGTAAAACGATGTAATAATTAATATAATATGAATCTTTAAAAACGTATTATAAAAAGAAGACAAAAAAATAATTGTTTATATTTATGAATGAAAATTTTAATGTATCAAAAACAATCAAATTGTGGCAGTTCGTATAACACGAACCTTTTAACTGGAACATATAACATTTAATTGAAAATGTATTTATGCTACTTAAATATGTAGAGATAGAAACTAATTTCATATAAACCAATAATACGCAAGTATATCAGATACAAGTCAACGTCAAATCCACAAGTACGTACAACTGTCAGACAAATTAATTAACCATTAAGCTAATACTAATGTGCCTTACTTATAAACGTTTATTTGATTTACCTAACAAACTAATGTTTTGTTTTTTAAACAATTCACTTCTATCGTTCGGTATTTTGACAATGTCCCTGGGTGCAGAAGTATTGAAGGCCTCCTGAACAGAAGTTCACAAGTCACCAATCCCCGGTGAGTAAGGAAAGATCATGTTCTATATTAATAAAAGTGAATTCATTGACATCCAACCGACATCAATAGCACCAAAAGTAGTGAATAAATAGATATGAAATTTGTACAGGCTTATCTTCAACATTGTGCAGTGTCCTTGCAAAAGTTTGTAAAGATTAATACAACACAAATGCGGAAAGTAAATAATCCAAATAATATATTGGTACATGCACCACATCGCTAAGAGCAGATTCGTTCCTAATACGAGTAATATCGTATTATGCTAGGATTTATTTAACCGTGCATTTGACGTAGATCAGCTGTTTACGGTTTCATCCAATCGGGAGCTAGAACATTCCCATAGTGACGTCACCGTAGCGACATTTAAACTCTCGATTGGATGCCACCGCAACGGCTAATTTACATCACGTGAACTAAATAGATCGTTTTTATGGGTAGTTGAAATATTTCATTTGATGCTAGTCTTGTAATATAAATGAATAATACTAATATACCTCCTAGGAAGATTAGAAATAGGATGTAGGAGAATCAGAATGAGTAAGAGATTGATCCTGTTATAATACAAATTATTAATGTTTGGATAATAATGAGTAGGGTAATAGCTAGTGGGTGATTTATTATGATAAAAAATGAGTTGATTATTAATATTATTATGGTAAATATAAGTAAATAAATATCAGAGAATAGTTTAATTAAAATACTAGTTTTGGGGATTAGTGATAGATGAATTTATCTTTCTCTGAAGTTTTAAAAGATGTTCTTAATTTTGGTTTACAAGACCAATGTTTTATATTAATTACAAGTAATAATCGTATATTCTACTAGAGGCCAGAAGCAGTGCGTAATTTTGTAATATAAAAGCAATGTACTGTAAAACAGAATGAAAAAAGTGTAACATTGTATTACAATTTCAACCAATTACATTAAAAATAACGTTAAAGACGGTGGTTTATATAATATTTTGTTTCTCTTATGATTGAATTTGAATAGAAAGAAAGCCCAAACAACGCCGGGTATTTTTGCCCAGTACGCAATAAACCATGCAGAGTTTAATTAACGTGAATTTCGATGCCGGAAACGTCACTACGGTCGGCCATACGGCTTCTCGTGGCCTTCGCCAGCACCGTTGCTCCGCTTTTATCGTTCGCCGAAGAACGGTAAACGTGCATACGTGTCTTCCGATAGACTGATCTCACATTTCATGTTGAGAATGCAGAAACAGTTTATGAGCCCCTAAAAACACAAGCTCACTCACGGAATTTATGACGAAACTCGGAAATAAAATGCTGAGCGCTTAGTTACGACAGTGATCTTCTACATGTTGATCACGATGTAATTCCATACTTACAAAATGTTTCGATACCAGCTGCAAGTAAATTTAATGTGGTACGTGTGATAGTCATTTTACAGCGGTTACTTAGTGCTGTCGCCTCGGTGTTTCATCGCCATTAAGTGAAAATATCATTCAACTCAAATAACCTTGGTATCGATAATTTACTCATTTTAAGAAAGTAATGAATGGAAAAAGATCGATTCTGCATTATTTACTTTAAAGTATTGATTGTATAGAAAACATACCAGCATTAATTACGATTGTTGGAGTTGTTATGTGCAGCGGACTGTGTTTTAGGCGTGACCAAATTTTTATACCATTTCCAGCATTCCACTCACCTTTTTCTGGAAATGCCAGTTCTATTTTGAATGGGAACGTGCAGCCTGCTTTGTTCCAAAATTAAGTATTTTTAGATATTGTAACACCCCCGGTCGTCTCGTGAGAGAACGCCCGGTTAGCGGCCCGGTTATAGCTCAGTCGGTGATGGAAGGAATCGTTGAACAGATACAATGGCAAAAAACAAACACTTTGATCACTGGTAAGAATTACTTTTATTCCTGGGCAATCAAATCTAATGCCCCAGGGAAGTTACATTAGCAAATTGAGTAAAAAAATGAGAAAATTGGGTGAAAAGAAAAGGGGATGAAAAGTTAGTATTCAGAGTAAAGCTTAAAAATTAGGAAGAATTATAATTAACATTACAATGGTAAAAAACAAAAGTTACGGGTCAATGTGCCATAGCGCGGCACCGCATTACAAGTTTTACACAGGGACGAATGCCCTTGAATAATACTGCCTGGAGAAAGGTCTTTGCGCGCCCGGGGAGGGCGGGCGCGGTCGAGGAGGCGGCTGGGCGTCCTTCAAAAGAATTCAGCGGAGGTCGACGGCCTCCCGTGCCAACAGCTGAGCGGTCGGGTCGTTGACGTCACCAAGGGGTGGTGGCGCGTGGCTGCGGTGGTTGAACTCGGAGCGGCCGGGATTCTCTCGATCTCAGGAGCGTAGCAGTCAACTATGCGTACCTCCGCTAGGGGGCGACGGCGTCTGGTAGTATCTGGCAGAACTGGTAGAACTCGGAGTGGCCGGGCGATCTCAGGAGCGTAGTAATTAACCATGTGTCTCTCTGATTCTCATGGTAATTGTCGAACACAACTTCGGAAAGTCAAGAACTCCTTCAGATAAACATTCGCCTCTCTTCACAACTAATTCCCACTTCAGAGCAGTTTTCTCTGTCTACTGCAGTCGGTTCAATGCTCAGGCTCGCAGTAAAATTATATAAGTCCCTTATAGGCGTACTCGCCCGAATAACTCCCCCCCAGAGAAATTTCTCTCCCCAACTGCCCTCAGCCTAATGCTCTGGCCCCGTCTGATGCTCTGGCCCTTCTGACAAATTATACAAGTCTTTCAGAGACACACTGGTCTCTCCCCGACGAATAGTTACCCCCCCCCAGAGAAATTTCTCTCCCGACTGCCCTCAGCGTATTCTCCACACCTTCTGACATTCTATCAGTCGAAATCGTATCAAGTCAACTTTTGCCCCCACCCGCTTTCTCGTGTGCTCCAGCTCCTTATAATAGTCGCGTCGCTATTGGCCAAAGGTGATGGCGCATTGCACTATTTCCAACCAATCGCGATGGGGAAGCCACGGAAATTTCCGCTCTCTGCGCCAGCTGTGAGTGCACAGTGTTATTCTTATTCCTTCTAGAACATCGGCCATGCTTGCGCAAGGGAGCGCGTCGTCCGGTGAAAGAATTTATCACTCTGGGTTTCCCCGGATGTAAGCGGGCGTTCTAGAAATTTCGCAGCTGGTCTTGCGACCACGTGCCTCTCTCAGTGAATGTGTCGACGCCAGCTCTCATAACGACTTCGTTAATGGGCCGGGGGCGCAAATGGCTGTCACGATAAGCGGGGTTGCGCGCGTGTTGCCATCTGTTTACTCTCCCAGTAGAACTCAGGGTGGCCGAGTTTGTTTTATTTAATTTTCCTGGTATGAGGAAATCGGTATCGCTACAATATTGTTGCCATTACTCAGAGAAGATAAGTAAACATACTTGAATTTGATAATATAATTAAACTATGCAAATATTACAAAGAAAATTAGGTTGGTCAGAACAGTAATGCCTAAATGGTGGAATTGAATGAATATACAGATGGTGCGGTTAACTCTTAGTCACTCGCGTTATATTTTGTTATGTACTGTGTGCAACAAGCATATTTTGCTAGAAAAGGGAACTCTTCATGGCCTGAATAATATTTGATTATAATGTTTCTTTAGTTTAATATTTAATGTATATTTAGTATAATTTTAGTTATTTATAATAATACATTTAGAATATTATTCTTTAGCATTTAGCTTTTGCATTTGATGTCTTCAAGAATATGTTCATTGCATGCAAAATTTTTGCATCAGTTAGTAGTAAGTGTAGTAATAATTGTGGTATTGCAGTTTTTTGTTCTTTCGTAAATCAGACAGTGATTTCTTAATTTTGTTGGTGGTTATTCTTGAACATCATGACATCCCGTTTTTGTAAATTTGCTGAGAAGCGGTGTTTTATTCCATTTCGTAATCTCATCTTTGCCAATGAAGACATCTACACACTCTAAATCGGTGCTTGAATAATCACTAGTATATTCAAGCTCAGAACACGTGTCATGTTCCCTCTCAGCCACTACTTCTTCCTCATATTTACTTGCAGCATCCCAAATTTCGTCTTCTGTCGATTCCTCGTGTAATAATACACATATCTACTTTTACGTTAAAATATACATATCTATATTGTTGCTAATGTAAAACAAAATAAATTATTTAAATTACATCAATAAATAAAAATATCCGTAATAATTAAATGAAGATGAAAATTCACATGGGTTCCCGCATGGCGTAGAAGGTACGCCAACGAACACTTTCCAATGGAAACACAATCGTCTTCGGCGCGTCAGAGGTTAAAAATGAAGTACGGTCTCTTATGACGACAGTGATGCCAATCGTGGTGCTTTTCTGCTGTACTGTATGCACCGAAAGTTACGCGCTCGATAGTGACAACGAATCCCGCAATGGGACGGAGCTCTAGTTTAGCGCTCAGGTACTTTATCTTGAACCTTTCCAATTTTCTGAAATTGTATTTTCCTCCCTTTCCTGAAATCTAAAGCTATTCCTAAGAGACTCCAAAACACAGGAACGTTTCTGTCAAGCTTTTCGCGTCCTTTCTGCTTCGAAGTGGAAGAAATGGAGGAAGAAATGTTAATTATTTAAGTGCACTACTATTTCAATACAATATCTAAAATCCAAGCCAACTACATGCAGTTTCAAAAAGACCAAGTATCGTGTTTCCTTTTTAACAGTAGATAAATAATACGTTTTGATCACTTAAAATTCCTATGATGACAAAAGAAGGCGGCCCCGCGGGTACAAACTGATATGATTAATGAGAAAGTGCACTGCCTCGCGCCAGATGAGCGGACAGTTATCTACCTGAAGGCATTGCGCACGAATCCCGTTGGAAAATATAATTATAGTTAAATAGGTATAAACATTAATTACCATTTGTATATTTCGACTATTGAGCACTTTACGGTTGCTGGATCTTACATTCTAAATTAAGTTTGCAAAGTAAAAGGATTTTTTAAAATTATAAATTAATAAATTTACGGCAACCTAAAAACCAAAATGAAGAGAGTAAACGAAAGCACATTTAACTTTGACGCGATTAAAACAATAAATCTCAAAAACAAAACACAACTATACACAGGCGAACAAACACATGTAAACAATCGGAACGCGAACTTTCTCAGCTCAGTATTATACGGCAACCGAATCACGTCGCTCCGCAGGTGTGGCCGATCCAACTAATCCTATCCCTAAACTATCCCTTTCTTCAAAAACTAATACATTCTAAAGATATTCACCACTATTTGTGGTAAATAATGTATGAAAGGTTTTATTTTACTAATGTAATTGTTGTGATGAAAAATTATGTTAATGTGGGTTTTGAGAACTTAAAAAACGGGGGGTATGTTTATTTACTGGAAAAGCCCATAAGGCCCCTTGATTTCCTCTGGACAGAGGTAACTATGACAACCTCTTCAATACTTGTTAATTCATCCTCCAAGTAACAATCCTTGTCAATTGTATGTCGTCTCTTTTCCAGAACACTCTTGTCTGATAAAAATACTGATGGAAGAGGCGATGTTTCGTTGCAGTTTCTACTAATTGCTCTCCCAACTATTTCTACGAGTATTTCGCAGCCTCAACACCCAGTATATAGTGCAATGCTTGAGAATGGCAATAACTGTTTACTGCAATAATAAATCAACAGTTCTGCAGCACGTACACAGATATTTACGTGAAATGTAAATGTTTCAAGTTTGGACAACTAACAACACTAATCAGTTCATTGTCGAATGCTCTGAACTATTGGAATAATCATATAAAAGCAACCTTACACATGCGTATATTTAAGATGTTGCGATAAGAAGATATTGCAACGTGAGTGCGAGCTGGCAAAGCGCGGAGGAGCGTACGGCACAAACATTGTAGCTCGACTCTTAAACCGGGAGAGATGGCTCAGTGCGTCAACTGACGTCACTGGAGTCCCTCTGATCGGGAGGTCCTAGGTTTGAGTCCCGACGGTGGCAGGATTTTCGGCACTAGCTTGTCAGTTAGGTCGAATTAAGTCGCTGTCTGGAGGAGAATTCTAGCGGCCGGCCGCTCTCTGCTTTGATCGGTAGTTTTCCGTGGCTTCTCCGATCAACACCAGGCGGATGCCGGAGTAGTACCCTGCCAAACGGGCCACGGACCGCGCGCAATCATTCCTACCTCTTCCTTGTCCTATCATCTACCCTTATACACACAAAGACGTATTACACAAGCACATGTGCCAGGGGAGCGGTAGGGAACTGAGAGCTTGTCCCGTCTGAGGCGGTGCCCAGTTGGTGGGAGGTACCAGGCTGGGGATAACCCCGCTAGCCGACGGTAAGTTGGCGCCGGAACTCGCCGTACAGCGAGGGAAAGGTCACTGCCACCTAATGAGCAAAAACATGCTTTACACTTACGAGACTAACAACCGCGGTAGTGGGCGTGCCCGGAATCACTAAAACAGTCAATCGACTCTGAAAATAACACTAATTAGTTAATCGTACTGAACTACACTGAACAGTTGGAGTGACGTATTAAAGCAATCTTACACACACGTATACTTAATACATTGCGATGTGAAGTTGTTGCAACGTGAGAGGGCTGCGTGTTGCAGCGTGAGAGGGCCACAGACGTGTGTTTGCCACGAAAAATGAAGCCCGACTGATTTGCAGACGTTGCGTCTGAGTGACGTCATCTGCGTGATCCTCTTTCATTACTAACCAATAGGCGAGCGCGTAATATAATGACGACGAAATGGGAAGTAAAGTATCTCTAATTTATTAATTAAGTATATTAAATGTCGGTGCAGAATTTTGTATGCCAAAATCGAAATGCAATTCATACAGTTGTTAGGCGGAAGAGCAGGCCCTATGGCCTGAGCCTCGCCATTAATAAAGACATTATTATTATTATTATTATTATTATTATTATTATTATAGTTAACGTGTTGAGGCAAATTGAATGGTGCTATCTACGATGCCGCAGCACGCCATCCGACTGGACGGCACCGTTGTAATACACTGGCGACGGCCCGAATGCGAAGTATGAATGCACACATTTTGATTACAATACAGTAATTCGTATTGAAACTCTGCTATGAGCAGGATGTGCGCACAAGTGGACGTAATGTAATTCAACATTTTAGGTAGTTTTCTGTGGTTTCTCCGATCAAGATCACGTAAATGCCGGAGAGGTCTCTTAACAAATGAGTCACGGACTGCGCACGCGATCTTTTCGCCTTCATTCTTTATCTCTCCTCTCTTTACTTTTACGCAATTAAATTCCCTATTCCAGTGGCTGCTCATGCATGTTTTTAAGAGGAAGATGGAAGACAATTTCATAAAGTTCTTCTAATTCCACTTTCAACAAATTGGATTGCATGTGTCGACTTAAGATGGAATAAGAGAGAAATATCTATCAGTTAGCTTTCCCCGCTTGTCCGTGGCTTCCATTAACTCAGATTATACTCGTAGAATACACCGGCCAGCTGCTCTGCACATGTTTGATACTCTGGTATGACAATTGCCGATCAGTGTTACATGACTCACCACTGACGCGTTTTTATGGTTCAAAAGGAAGTCAATACAGGTCAGTTCAAGGTAGGAGATTGAATTGAATTAATGCCTTATTTTACGTGGCGAGACTCAGGCCATTAAGCCTGCTCTTCCGTCTGACCACGCAAATTTCGCTACGCTCCTTTCACCAACTAGCAGAGAAAGGAGGTATTTCTTGGGCGAGAAACAGGCGATTTGAATTTAGCTCAGAGGCGTCATTTAGGCTTGAGGATCTTTTACATGTAAGTAAATCTACTAACATGGGACAGCCGGCTTTACTTCCCCTCCGAAGGAAGGCGTACAAAGGATTTTTTCGCCCTGAAAAATCCACGGCTTCGATCGGGTTTGAACCGCCAACTTGGGTACATCAGTTCGAAACGCTAACCGTTACACCATCGCCGCGAGATTCTCCTCTTCTGTAATACAGCTTCATTAAAACTCGTTCCTCTTCTCGCCGCACTAGCGCTGAGAAATATAGGCGATTAACACACGCAAAGAAATGCTGAGAGTTCCTGCCATCGTGGAAGATGATGTGTGTGCTCTTGCGCATCCTATCCTACTTCAAACAATGAGCTTCAGGCACCGGTTTTTCTCACAGCATTAGCGTGAATTTTAAAGGACAAATTTATCACCTTACAAGTCATGAAACACATATATAAAGGAATTATTTTGTATTGCGTCTTTTGTATCAATTGTACCTTCGTGTTATTTTTTGTTGGTCACCGTTGGAATCGGCCCTTTATGCCACTTTCAAACTATTTATAAACACTTCTCGCTCTCCATGCAATATGGCGGCCAAAGTTTGGTCTGGCTTTTCAAACGAAGTGCCCTTGTTGGGGTCACGTGGTACGACCCACAAACTGGTGCTACGCAGAACAAGCAAATACCGGTGCATCGGAGAAGCCCACGCTTCTCTTCCTACCATGGTTCGTCCACTGTGCGATTTTAATCAATTATAATCGCTTTCATTCAGCTTAAAAGCGCGTGTAGTTTAGAAAGCCGATCGCAATAAAGTTTCTTTTAGTTATCAACTAAAAAATTGTGTATTTTCCTTCAAACATCAAAGCATATGCTATTCAGTAATTGCATTCAGACTAAGAAAACAAAGGGATATTCCTCCCTTCCCTCCCCTGTGAAACCTACATTGCCCTACACTTCCATTCACGTGGGGTGAACAATCAGAAGCTTAACCCTTCAATACTCTGGTGGGGTACTGGAGTCTCTGACCGAAGTATATGTCATTATAATTCGGAAACCAACTACTAGATAGTGCTCATGTAGTGCGGCGTCTTTGTTGGGGCAATAATTCACAGACGTGAACGGTTTGTAATTTATTGAGTATTTATTTGAAATATGCCCCAACACCTAAATACTATGAACAATAATTACAATAGACAATATTGACCCGTTACCAGAAGGAATGTTCCTGGTCACCACAACCGCTGGCCTGTTATCTTGTTCGGTGTGATGCCCTACGTGCTCATACAAGCGGGTATGTCGCACCTCCCGTCTCGACGTAGCACGGCTTAAGTTACCTGCCTCAGTAGCTTATGCATTGAAATGCCGCGCCGCGCACAACCCACACGACTTCCTGCCGACGCACCCAAGAATCAGAAGAAGGGGTTTAGGTCCGGGGTCCGCTTATATTGCTTTCTGAGCCGGCTGACGGAACTGCGGCATCTCGATATTTTCGCCTACGCGTTTCCACAGCCAGCATGTCGACGAGGTTCACAAGTTTGCCCCAAGTGGTAAAAGGGGTTCACAAGTGGCCACCCACGACACGGCAACCGTTCCCTTCCCTAGGTTTGCCATTCTGCAGCCGGCGTCCCTTTCTGCTAGCGCTGCTCGCTGTCACAAACTACTTCCTCGTGCCTTCCATGAAATGCACGTGGCTAATATTTGGTCCGGTTTGTACCAGGCGACTGATATGAAGCCGCAGTATTTGGTATACTTTAGTGACATTGTGTTATTAGTTTCGATTGGTTGTGCGAAGTGGTTCAGGTGTATTTTTGATATTAGAGGAAAAAATGTTTCAGAATATCCCACCGTAGTGTTAACGTAAGTTATTTTGCATTCCCTTGATTGATGTTTTGTGTGTGTTTTGACTATTACGATTTGTGTTTCTATATAATCACAAAGCAAACTTCCCGTTCTTCAACATTCTCTGAGTCAGAACCAACTAGAAAAGCAAGGTGCTACGTGTCTGCGAGAAATGCCAACAGAAAGACAAAGATGCGTGCGAAAAGTGCTGTGAACAGATATGCCCAGATCACAGAAATTCAGTGTGTAAAAATTGTTTGTAATCTTTTTTCTTCTTATTATGAACTTTGATTCAAAGATTAAAAATTGATTTTTTTTTCATTGAGATAAATAGTGATATACTTCTTGGGACACGTGAGGACCCCATCAGAGCTTAGGAGTAAGTGAATTTCACCAGTAGTTAAGGGTTAAAGCGTTCGACAGCCCCGTTGCATCATGGAGTTTTATGCAACGATGTCTACCTTCGATGAAATCAAAAAGAGCTGAATAGTTTACGCAAAAGGAGCAATGTACACCACAGAACAAACTCTGCCATGTTTTGGCGAGACCTTCTATGCTATTGCTGTCAGAATTCTTGTTTCGTTGCTCACTCATGATTGTAGATAAGACAAGGCTTCTAAAGCTGTAATAGAAAGCTGGAATTATCAATGCATCGCAGGCTTGTGTGCCGCTTGCGACCAGTGGAGGAACTTTATGGGACTTCTATTTGCATAATGAGTCAAGGGAATTAATTATATTGATATCTAACAAATGCTGCGTGGGCATTTGAAATATAAACATAATTTGCAGTAAGATAACTAACAGAAAATGTGAGGAAATGGGAAATAATATTTAACCTTCGAAGAATAATGTAAATATCTCCTTTCAAATATAGTCTTGATGTTTTCCCTTTTTTATTTGTGTAAGTCATTTTGTTTCGATGTTTATATCATTGATAGCCTTCAAGAAGTGAAATAAATTATATTTTTGTAGTAATAACATCAAAAGGAAACAAAACATATTTTGAAGAAGCAACTTTGACAATATCTTCACATTACACAGAATAATGTTTAAAAGCGAGGTTTTTTTATACGAGAAAACTAGATCTCATTCAATCGCTGCATGGACAATTTTGATAGCCGGCTACTCCGATTTGTAGTTTTGCGTGGTTTCTTCTAAAAAGACAAGGCGAATACCGGCGCAGTATTTAGTAAACGGGCTACGGACCTCGCGCGATCATTTCTTTCTCATGCTTGTCCCATCCTCTCCTCTATTCACATTCAAAGTTACATCCTCTACACTTCAACACGTGTCAGGAGACAAATCGGCAGCTACCTCATGAGGGAATGCCACACGCACGTCGACTTGCAGGTCGGCGTCGAATATCACGTTCCATCCTGAAATGAACACATTCACAACACTTACGGAACAATTGACCTAAATAGTTAACGTGCCGGAGGTCAATAACCTCTCCGTCACTCACTCACGCAATGCTGATTGATCAGTGATTCTGCGCGCGCAACTGCTAGGATTTGTCCCGTACGTGTAGTCGATGTTTTCTCTCTTGAGATGTGGCGATGACATTCGCTGGATGGTGAGATCGGACGCCCACCTACCCGACGGTTAACGAGATTTTCCCTAAAGTGGTATCTCCTACCAGCGGGGCACCGCCCCGGTCGGGATAAGCTCCAAGCTGCCGTCAACTGTGGTACTGTAGTGCACGGAAGTAAAAGGTGACTATGGTACAAGGCAGGGAAAGGGAAGATCGCGCTCGGCCCATGGTTCTTTTGTTAAGGTACTGCTCCGCCATTCGCGTGGCGTTGAAACCACGGAAAACTTCCTATCAGAGCAACCGGCCGGTAGAATTCTCCTCCAGACAGAGAAGGAATTGGACCTAGCTGACAAGCCAGTGTCGAAAATCCTGCCACCGTCGGGACTCGAACCTAGAGCCTCCCGGTCGGAGTCACTGCGTCACGCAACGCCGTCCGTATGAAGACGCCCTCTCGAGAGCGCGTTTCGAAAGCGCGGCGCGGGACAATGCCTGCCTCGTCGGCGGAGACCTTTGCTCCTGGGGCGCAGGCGCGGCGCCCGAGGCAGGGGGGAGGGGGGCGAGCGAGCGCGTGGGCGCCAGGGAGAGGGAGCGGGGTTCGCTTCCCGCTCATGTTGCGCCACAAGTGGGCCGCGGGCCCTCGCGCCCGGCAGGTGGATTGAGCAAGTCCCAGGCTACGGTGGGGCACAACGATTCAGACAATATTTATTATTATTATTATTATTATTATTATTATTATTATTATTATTATTATTATTATTATTATTATTATTATTATTATCATTTATTAATTATTATTATTATTATTATTATTATTATTATAAAAAGATCATTCAGACTATAAATTTCAAAGTTTCAGTAACCAATGAATAAACTGAGGTCATTTGCTTCATTAAAGAGAAGACTTGGAGAGTGAAAATGTAATTTTGAAGTCGAAATGATTGCGTAAAATTTAAAGTTTGTGAAGTGTATAGTTGTCTAAATCATTTATTTTGCTAACCTGAAGTTAAATTTGGAAGTACTTGTTCTGAGTGTGCGATAGTTCGAAATTATGATATGTTTGTCTTCGTATTTTATTGGAAATATAGGCATGAAATTACGTCGTACTTTGTCAGTTTTTGCTCTTTCTTAATTTGGTTTCTATTCTGTAGAAAGTCAGAATAATGGTTTTAGAAATCATGTGCACAACACAAGTACTAAAAGTAGAACATACAAATAACTAACATATATTTACACTCTCCAATCTTTGAACCCCATACAATGTTAAACTTATTACACAATATCACGATCAATAGTTCTTATAAGTAAATCCCGGAAGTTCAGGCAGTTATTTTACCAAAAATAGGTAGGAAAACTATTTGTTTTCACTGAAATACGAAAAGGCTTCTTAAACTATTCTTAAATAAAAGAAAACAGTCGTGCAAAAGGATATGTAGTCAAAGAAATTTCCAAAATGCCGGAAGCCACAAGAAAGGGGAGGAAGTGTTTCCTTTGGCCTAAGTAAGCTTATCGGTATCAATAAAAGTAATCCCATAATATTCGTTCGGCATCGCCTCACTTTCTCGCAATGTTTTTTAACAGTCTTGGCCTTAGAACCGTAGTTCAAGCCTGATCACGCAAAAGGATTGCGAATGTCCAGACTTCCAGCTTCATCAAGATCGGTGTAAAAAAGAAAAATAATGGTGAAAAGGGAACGAGAATAAACCACAATACGGCACCATACCTAAAATAGGTATTGGAAACTAGGGTAGGTAAAACAGGCAAAACGTTAATAATTTACAATACTATCAGAATAACAGTTGAGTAATTCGTTTTATTAAAATTCTCAAAGTCTTAGTAACAATATTAGAAATGTAGTTTGCCAAACGTCTGGTCTATTTGTTCCAGGCGTCCCTGCGGTATACTGTGGTATTAGATGATGATAAAATGCGAATATTTCGAGGTATCTTTCTAATTCTCAAACAAAGTACTGTCGGAGAAAATATTTTTAAGAAGTAGAATCGTCTTCGCCGCACTAGAACATACTTTCTGTCATGAATCGTTTCTTTCTGAGATGAACGAAAACACATATGATGACACTTACATCGAAAGCAAGACATTTCTACCGCAAACACAATACAGGCAAACGCGAATCCCAGCCCCAAGAGAAAGAAAGCACTTTGTAAGTGGAAGATAGATGTTACCACAGGAGGGTCTGCGTATGGGTACAGTTTTCTCGAGTTCCACAGCAATTCATTCCACCAGTGGGAAAGATAACCGCCCTCTATCAGCCTCTCAATGTGGAAATTAAACGCTTCAAGAAGCGGCGAGTGCTTTGACATATACATGGCAATCGAGTACACTCCAAATTCTTCGCCAAGTGTTTCAATGAGCTTGCTTCTCTTCCAAGTGTGCATGAAGAAGTCCACATAAGAAGGCTCCACAGGAACCGCTACATCTCTTTCGAATGCAATTCTTTCCAAGCACGGCAACACATCCACACATTCTACTGAACGGTTAATGATAGCGTGAACTATAGGATCGTCAAAAATTTCGAACCATTCTTGCCAGTCGGGTTGTAAACCAAAGACTAACTTGGTGTTGAGTAATTCTTCTACAGAACTGTACTGGGAATGATATACAGGGTACGCTAAAACGCTAACAAGTGCAGACTGGTACACAGCATTGATGACGATACATCCTATGGACCAGGCCATGAACACTATACGAGACACGGAACCGAATGGTCGTCTGTGAACCGCGCCTCCAAGTAGAGCCAGAAACAACACAAAAGTGTCTGGCGATGCTCGAACAAAATCAGTGTTTATGTCCTCTTTTTTATGGCGGAACAGTTTTCTCACCATATACAGTGCAAATGCAGTGATAATCACACTCAGTGATACACTTCCCCACAGTTCGGCCTTAAACCCGAGGAAGAGATTCCGCCACCTCGGAATAGGAGATCTGTATGGTACGAACCACAAACCGTGATCCTTCCAATACGTCACCGTTGGATCCATTTTAATGTAGAACCTCTCCTCAGCACTTATTGCTCCAATGGAAAAGTTCGACTTGTTATCAAGTGTAAATGTCGTAGGAGAAAACCATTCAGAATTGTCAGTCGGATGAAAACTTAACTGAAAGTTGAGGCATCCACTTAGCGTTTGAACAAGCCGCACTTCTAATCCATCAATTATTGAAGTGATGTTGTCCCCAGTAGTGCTATTCTCAGTCTCAATGGTGTAAGGAGGCCAGACATCAGCTGCTACGGTGAGGTTACAGCCGCCGAGGTCTGGAGTTTGTAGACTTTCAAAGGGAAACGGCAATTCGTCGCCATGCAAAGACAACCGATGGTGTATTAACCTGTTATGGGTGGGTCCTTCACATAATCCACCATCTTTCCATGGAGCCCACCACCACAAGTCTCGATTGTTGGTTAGCACGGCAGAGTTCGCCACTTGCCTACCCCACAACTCCACAAAAACACCAAGTACAATTTCATCTTCTTTTCCGTTGGCTTCTGTATTCTCCTCTGCCATAGGCCTTACGAATTCAGATTTATCATTCACTTCATTAAATTGCCTATCGACCTTGACCCCATCTTCTTCATAATCTTCTCTGTTGGGCAAAATAATAAGATGTTTGGCTCTTGTTGACCACGATGCAATTTTTGACAGCGCTTCTAATACCGACCGAATATCATGTACAGGGTGATTGCCACGCAAAATAGTTATCACCGCGAACGCCTGGTACAACTCGGTTACCTCCAGGGTCACCTCGCTATCGTCATCATCAACCTCGTCAGCAGGTTCATTATTCTCTCCCTTCTTGTAACTTTTTCCTTTTGTGACTTCAAGTCTGCCAGCACCTATATGAGTATTAGTATAGTTCAAATTACTGTTTATTTCATATTCTATATCGTCATACCTATTACCTTTCTCCATTATATTATCATCGTCATTTACCAGGACTACTACGAGACTTCCCTGACTGTATGAATGTAGCTTCCGTACCAGTAATTCAGCTTCATAAGACATGGGCGAATGCACAGCTACAATTGACGGATGTTCTTTTAACAGTGTCAGAGCGATGTCATCCCATGGAGGATCTGCGATTTTACTTCTTTTTTCCATTGTCACCGTGAGCATTTCGTGTCCCAATGTCACTCTTGGAACGTCAAAACTTATTATTATCCATAAAAAGTTTTGCATTCCCCGCATTCTGAGCAATCATACTAGTCCAGGAACTGTCATCAAATGACCTGACCGCAGCGCATACTTCCTTCTTCCGAACGTTAAATTATGCACATTCTCAGACTCGCGTGCTGTCAGCGTTTAGCGTGATAAAAGTGGTAAAAGTGGCTGACAGTAAAACGTATTGCAAGCTTTCAAAAGCTATTGCGTGCACACGCTAAGTACTGACGTTTTTAGAATAGTACATGAGGTATAAATTTTCTTCGTCGTGTATTTTTCGCCTCAATTTCTATAGCAAGAATAATGTTCTAATGTACCAAGTGATATTTAAACATAATATCAACACGGAATGGAGGCAGTCAATAAATTCAACCAAGGCCAGTGGTCTATCACGATTTACATTGACCCGCTGTGAGTACCTCAGAAACAGCATTGTCTCATATTGCAGCGAGTTTGGTCGAGAGGTTTTGATTCATGTATCGATGGTGGATGCTATTCGGTACTTGTTACAAACCTAGGTCGAATTCAGACGCTGTCTGGATCAGAATTCTAGATGCAGGCTTTGGTAGTTTTCCACTATTTCTCCGAGCAGCACCCTAACAAACAGGCGATGGACTGTGTGCAATATTTCCTTCGTCTTACCTGTCTTCTCATCTGCCCTTACACACACACACACAACTTCATTTTTCGCACTACTCCTACCACACATGTCAGGAACTTAGACCACTGAGACGATGCCCCACTGGAGAGAGAGAGAGAGAGACAGACAGACAGACAGACAGACAGACAGAGTGACAGAGACACAGAGAGTCAGAGAGAGAGACCGAGACAGACAGAGACCGAGACAGACAGAGACCGAGACAGACAGAGACCGAGACAGACAGAGAACGAGACAGACAGAGAACGAGACAGACAGAGAACGAGACAGACAGAGAACGAGACAGACAGAGAACGAGACAGACAGAGAACGAGACAGACAGAGAACGAGACAGATAGAGAACGAGACAGACAGAGAACGAGACAGACAGAGAACGAGACAGACAGAGAACGAGACAGACAGAGAACGAGACAGACAGAGAACGAGACAGACAGAGAACGAGACAGACAGAGAAGGAGACAGACAGAGAACGAGACAGACAGAGAAGGAGACAGACAGAGAAGGAGACAGACAGAGAAGGAGACAGACAGAGAAGGAGACAGACAGAGAAGGAGACAGACAGAGAAGGAGACAGACAGAGAAGGAGACAGACAGAGAAGGAGACAGACAGAGAAGGAGACAGACAGAGAAGGAGACAGACAGAGAAGGAGACAGACAGAGAAGGAGACAGACAGAGAAGGAGACAGACAGAGAAAGAGACAGACAGAGAAGGAGACAGACAGAGAAGGAGACAGACAGAGAAGGAGACAGACAGAGAAGGAGACAGACAGAGAAGGAGACAGACAGAGAAGGAGACAGACAGAGAAGGAGACAGACAGAGAACGAGACAGACAGAGAACGAGACAGACAGAGAACGAGACAGACAGAGAACGAGACAGACAGAGAACGAGACAGACACAGAGACAGACACAGAGACAGACACAGAGACAGACACAGAGAGAGACACAGAGAGAGACAGACACAGAGACAGACACAGAGACAGACAGACACAGACAGACAGACACAGACAGACAGACACAGACAGACAGACACAGACAGACAGACACAGAGAGACACAGACAGAGAGACACAGACAGAGAGACGGACAGAGAGAGAGACGGACAGAGAGAGACGGACAGAGAGAGACGGACAGAGAGAGAGACGGACAGAGAGAGAGACGGACAGAGAGAGAGACGGACAGAGAGAGAGAGACGGACACCTGTAGGGGCAATTCCCTTCAAGACGACATGAACTTCGAAGCCGGACCTTCCAAGGGCGACGAAACACCACCACCTCCTGTGATTAAACAGTCAATACACTAACTAGACTAATGACTGTAGCTGTTGACGCGCTTGGAATCACGAAATAATCAAAAAGAATTTACAGAAGCGATGTTGCTCTGTCATCTCACTGAAAGAGTAAATTGAAATGTGAAAGGAAAGTTTTTTTTTTCACAAAACAAATGTTAAAACAAAAAGTATCATGGAAAATAAAATTAATTATATTACCTTTAGCAAAATAAAGAAACAACTGTAGTACAATATTTTGCCTCCTGTTTTTTTAACTTAACCGTAAATGGATAAATTCCACAACCAATTCGATTAAAAATAATTTTGTATTAATTAAATTATTTTTTACACTGATATTTTTTTATGGGAGACCTTGAGTCAATGTTAACTCAACTCAACTGAGTCAATACTCATTCGTATGTGCACAGAATAAATGCATTATTACACGTATCTTGCGATCTCTGATAGCAAATATTCCAAGTTTCAAATAAAAACACTTCATCAGCAAATTACTATCCACATTAATTGGAAATTCTCTCAAAATATTGGCTAACTCATATTCAATATTTCCATTGCTAACAACAACAAAGATAGCGTAGGCTTGTGCGCTGGAGTTAATAAATGCCACTTGGCTGTCTGGGAGACGCTGCGTATTAGACACAGTTACCAACATTTTGGTCGTCATAATCCAACTTCCCTCAAGATGAATTGCATTATGGAACGGATAAAACAATAAATTGCTTTAAAAGAATCTTACTCACCACACTTTGTATACTTGTACAAAATGAAGGCTTCATTTTAAGTATTTAATCTTTATTAACTATTTTGATTGTCTTTAATAAATTTGACATCCGAACGTTACTTTCTATTGCTTGTATGTTTGATGTTTGTTCAAGGCTTCATCGATGGAATTGTATTAACTTGAAAAATATTTTCCAAATCTTGTACTCCAATACAGCATGCTTGCAAAATTTCACTATTATATTTTTTGTTTTGTGTTAAGAAAATGTTATGTGTAGATACGTAAAAGTGATACAATTAGTGATGGCTTTTTTTCCGGAAAACAGTTCTCGCAATTATTCTCTGCTCTCATTCTCTGTAATTTATTTTAGCATGATTTCTGCCTCTGTGCTTTCCTTTCACACGTTCCGTAGTTAGCTACTATACCCAAAATTCTCTACAATTTGCTCTTTACGTACGAAAGTTTCGGAACTCTCCCCTATTGGGGCGCTGAATGTCAACTATTGCTGGTTGTTGAATTTCTCATAACATTGGTTCAAGGTTGTAGTATTCACCACCTATAAGAGGATATAACGTTGATCAAATACATTTCAATGTTTCAGGTGGCTTACCTCTGTTACTAGGCAGTGAGAATACTTTCTTTCTTCAATGAATTGTCAAAGCTCTTTCTCATAAAAACACAAATTATTTGTATTGGTTCTCTCTAGAGGTGCGCCTGTACATACAAGTAGAATTCAATATACAGCTTATTAATCTTTTTATTTGCACTAATCAATTTTGAAAGAAAACCACCGAAGCTCCTTCTTGGCATCCAAGTTACATAATTCACAAACTTTTAATAACTTACTCAAGTTATAAATTCGTTAGATACGCGTAACTTTTCTTATATAGCTATCTTTAGCTCAGCAAAGTCATAACACCAATGAACCGCTTCATGCTATGCTTCATGAACCACTACGGCATTATTAGAAATGGAAAACATTCTGATTTTGAGGTTAGCTTTCAAATATTTAAACCGCTCGTTTGTTACAACAGGACTGATTTGCATTTCTTGTGTGGAGGAATACAAAATCTCTGTTATAAGTGTTTATCTATTATTCACTTGATACCAATGAATAACTGCGCTAGTTCTTTATTTCTATTTTATACTACGCGAAGGAGTAATACAGATCTAAGTACTTACCTATTCTGGTACACATCAACTCATCACAAAACATGCACAAACTATGCTTTTATTTTACGATGCAAATTTAATCGTCATCTAATTTTTAAGTGATGATTTTCATAACATTTTGTCCGTCATATCGTATATTCTACACCGATCCTGACTTTCCACTTAAAGAGATAGTCTTAACACACGCACAATCAACCAGACTATATAATTCAGAGCCCAACTGAAGTTTTGAGGTCAGATCGTCCGTGGACGTTCAGATAAAATAAAGCTCCCAAAGTAACAATAAATATAATCTTTGTCAGTCGGGCTGCTTTCTTTTTTGTAGATTTATCAGATTCTCGAAGAACCAAGTGAATATTGCTGGAATACTATCTTGAGTTCGGGGGACGAATTTCTGACCAGAAAAAAACAATTTGGAGAAATTGCAAAAATTTGTTCTAGGAAGAACAGATATCATGTGCCATAGTAGTTTAATGCTTCTCTGATACGTGCAACGACCTCGTTTTATCAAAACGCCTAGTGTCTTACTAATCTTCGTAACTACTTCCAGTTATGCAATACACATCTCTCGAATAGGTATCGTGACGAACGCCATTGATCTCAGAGGCGATACTCTCGTTAGCAGCACTACCTATAAATTACGTTATCCACCATCAAAAAATCATTTACGATTTTCATTCCAGATTTTCATATCAGATATTATGGTCTCTCTACCGTGTGTTAGGTGTTTATAAATTCCAGGCTTTGTTAGTCGTATTAGAGACAATTTTGGGTAATGTATTACGTTACTAGAGAAGAGTTGACGACGACTGAGCATCGAAGGTTTCATACAATCACAATTTTACTTTCCCGTATACATACGAATATACGGAGATATATAGGTAGTAAAGGGAAAGTTATGTAATACGGAAAATCGATTTCGAGATTTCAGCGGAAATTCACGTTTTGGCGTCCCCTGATACCGAAAAAGTGTTGGTTGTTTTTTTCAAAACGACTGTCTGGTGTATGTGAACAACACTAACGCCTTAACCGTGCGTAGGATTTTTTCCAAATTCAAGAAACACCTGTCTATTTGGCCTGCGTCGAAGCTTTGCGATTTTGAAAATCATTCATTGGTTTTGGGGGGTACTTTACATGAAACCCCTGGGTCATTTTCAAAATTTTCTAAAAATGGCTCCATTTTTTTATATCTTATAAGAACAGAGTAAAATGCACTTATAAATGTGGTATAGGTCCAATTTGCACGATTAACTCTGAATTTTTGAAAATTTCAAAAGTTTGAATTTTTTCCGAGATCTTTCTACAACTACAAAATGAAAGATAGAGATTTCTCCTACTAATGAAATTTGTTGTCCATACTTTGTTCTTTCATTAAGGTCATGTAGAATTTTTTTGAAAATGTTAGTTGTTTTCGCGCGTGCGTATATATTGCGTGCAATTTCTGCAATTTTAAAAAATTACATAAATTAGATTTTCTGAAAAACGGCTCCAAATATTTTCCTTAAACTTTTGGTAGGGATTGTGTTAAATGCACTTTATGAAACGACATAAACGTCAAATTGCTCTATTTTGTTTTTTCAAAAATTACAAGAATGTATTTTTTTAATTGTCAATCACCTCGTAATATTTACATTAGCATTCACATTATTATGTTTGAGTACATGTGCTTTAAATAATGTTATATAAAGCTTCTCAAAAACTAAACCGCTTCTGAAACACTAATTCTGCATTCTTAAAAACCGCTCCAAATTTTTTCTTCGACCTTTTCTAAAGAGTAGTGTTAATTTTATTTTATAATAAGACATAAAATTAATTTCGGAGTATTTTTTTAAAATTACAACAAAGTATTTTTTTAAGATCTCTCACGCCGTTAATACACACATTTACATTAATTTGTTAACACTATTCTATTTGTGAGTTAAAGAGTTTCAAATGACGTTAAGTAAATTTTTTCTAAAACTCAAAAACTTTCTGTGAAAAAGTGCTTCAAATTTCGAATGTACTGTAGCGCTTACGCGCCATTTTCTTAAAAAACAATCCAAATTTTTCAAAGAAAATTGCCATTCTGGATGCAGTTTACTGTTCTTTAATATTCTTAAAATAATATTTTCATTCTATTATTAGGAAACCGAAAAATGAAGTAAATTTCAAAAAAGTGTACTTTGGGCGGCGTTAGATTGCATCTGGCAGGATGTGGCATGTTCGTATAGCTAGCCGAGACCAAAGGAAATAGGAAACTAACACGGGAAAGTCTGAGCCAATCTGTTGCACTTTTTTTCCTTATTATTGCATGTTAGTTCTTGCTTTAGAGGAGTATAATTGGATTTCTTTCATCTGTTTCAAGAGATTTATTTAAATTCACATTCTTCTTGTGTTCTTCCTTCTGAAATAAAAACTATGAGAATACATTTGCAGTGAATAACGTTTAAGAGAATTCGATGTCTCAATTGGTGTTGAAGAATTTATTTTACGACAAAATATAGTACACAAGAGACTTAATATTTTATATCTATTGTTTTTAATTGTGCATAATACTTTTGGCCCATACTCGGGTTCGTCGCTCACCAGTACTGTTCTTTGAAGTCAAAGGAGGTGAGCGATACTTTTAAATAAAGACCAAGAGTCTTTTTGCCTAGTAAGCGTTTTGGCATCTGCGTCGTAGAGCATACTTGCCGACGTCGCCAGCGTTGCTGGGCGGTACATCTCGCGTCAACCTCCCCCTGCTTCACGTGCCAGTGCACAGTAAGTCCAAGACACGCTTTAAGCTCGTTTTACGTATTCATTATTTCTTCATTTTCCTATAGAGGAAATTGACGGAAAAGGGTTGTTCATTTCGGCGCGAAACTGTTTCGCTACCGAAACTGGATGGACGGGATCCAACGTTTTCCACGTTCATTTCGTTTCCTGCACGTAATCGCGATGAAAATATTTTCTTTGGACGCGGCAAAAAGCGCTGAAGATCGAACAGTTGAACATAGCATCTATAGTAACATATTAACGTACGGTTTCAAATCCCAGGGGCCGCAACATCAGCCAGAAGATTTGGGAATATCAATTTTGTAGAAAATCTGCTCTATGGTGTATGCGCTAGCGTTGTGCACAGACAGAACTGACAGAGACAGACGGACAGACGGACAGACGAACAGATGGAAAGACGAACGGACGGACGGACAGACGGACGGACGGGCAGAAGGACGAACAGACGGACAGACTGACGTTTTACCGTCAATCGATTTTTCTGTACGAAGGACGCACAAAATATGGATTCTGGCTACACCACGTGTTCGAGAATTTTTTTTCTATTTTTAACAAGTGGATTTATCCACTCGTTACCAGAACACGGCAATAAGAGTTATTGTGTTGATAATTCGCCGGTTTCCGGTGCCCGATAATAATACTTTCCCTTCATACGTTAGTAAGTGCAAGTAAGTAAAAAACGGATCCATTTCAATATGCCGCAAGAGCAAGAGTGGCCTAATTGCATAGGTAGAGATGGCAGTTAGACCACTCATGCTCTCGAACAAGATTGTAGCTTTCACCATCTGTGCTCTCTACGTATGTCTCATATATGGAGGCTCGGTTGTAGCTAGTCCAATGTCACTTCTTCGACAATACGAAAATCCTACTAATGTACTTCGCATATCTAGTATTACATTTTGTGCGAGTATTGTGGTGTTGGGATAATAAATTAAGTGGTGCTACGGAGACATTTCTGTTTTACTCTGTGATAATGAATGTCGAATTGAAACATTTATTTTCTAATTTCTCAGAATGAACTCCATGCGGCATAAGACTGTTTAGAGCCAAACTCTCGTTATGTATTCTTGTCAATATACAAACTCTAGAATCAACTTGTAGATAGTCATGGATTTTAACATGTCATTATGTTTGAGATAAAATGATAATTTTTGAGTACATATGAAAATTTATTTTTTTGAACCATCTGTATTGTGTAAATTCTAATAACTTTCCTCTTTGAAATAAATGTTTGTCTCTACTATTCATGTATTACATTCATATAGCATTTATTTTGGCATATTATTTAATGATAAGTATAATGTAGAATGCTATTAAGATGAACCCTTGAGTATTGCATTTGCAGACAGGGATTTGCTACAAATATAACTGGTAGTAATGATACATTCAAGAATTCTTGAAAAATTAAATAATTTTTTAAATTTTTAACATACATTTATTAACTAGTAAAAGTAAATTTATTTCTTGTTTACTTGAAGTTTGCTGAAGAATTGCGAACAATGTTATTGATGATGGGTCACAGAATCTCATCCTATTCTTGTCTGTAGGTAGACTGGTAAGCAACATGCAAATGAATAAAAAACGTTGTTTTAGTACTTTTGTTTTGAAAGCGCGTGTCGACACACTTATTCGATAACTTCAGAACACGGATATTTATTTTCTTCGAGTGGGTACACATGAGTCCTTATGTCACTCGTTCCGTTCGTTCACTATCAGCCGCTGCTTTTGAAGACATGCATAGGCTGCAAGGCTTTAAAAGCCAGTATCTTTATACGTCAGTATCTTAATACCGCATATAAAAGCGCTTCCTTTAGCATCGCCATCGTTAAGCTAACACGTTAAACGCTAAGAGTAAAAAGTATTGAGGAATCAATATGATACCACACTCTTTGTATCCCATTTCTTATTTTTCTTCCCCATCATTTTATCCTTCTTCGCAACCACAAAACATGAAAGTTCATTAAACTCCTACCCGAAATTATCTTCTCTAAAAACTCTCTGTTTCTGAGAACATGCAGCAACAAAAAGGGCCCTTGTGGCAATGTAAAATACCTCTAAGCAGATTTTACTCTCTTCGCGGTAGTTTTGTGGAGTTCGTTGTCCTCTAAAGGCCGAAAGGATGGATACCTACCTCAATCTCGTCAGCAGTCGCATCTCATTCTGTCTTTTAGTCACTCTGATGCACATTATTGTTCAATACGGGAAGAAAATCGCGGCCTTAATCCGAAAGAACCACCCGATGAAAGTGGAGCGGATTCACAATTTTGCTTTCTCGTAAACGTATGTCACATGTCTACGTTGTAATTCGGTACTTAGAATAGAGAAAATTATGTAATGTGCGGAAAATTGATTTCGAGATTTAAAATGAAAACCTAATTTTGGTGTTTTTTGATAACGAAAATGTTTTCAAACTGTCCGTCCGTCTGTCCATATGCCTCTCAGTTCGTCTGTTTGTGAACAAATTGGTTATAATTTTTTTACATGATTATTTATGACATAAGGGAGTCTGTGGAGGTAGGAGGACTACAGCTTGGTATATGTTAGCCAATGAGTTCAAAGATAACAAATATTGGTTAAAACTAGTGATCTTACAGCAGCACATTCTTTCTCGCATTTTTTTTTAATTTCCAAATTTTTAAATTCATAATTTTCGGCTAAATGAGATCTGCACCTTTTTATATATTTTGCTCTGTCCGAAGAAAAAAATTAAAAAATTGGAGCCGTTTTTGAGATTTGAAAAATTGCATTAATTTCATTCGTTAATTTCGCGAAAACTGCTCGTTTAAAAAGATCTCCTTCCATCACCGTTTTTTAAGATCTGAGTTTTTAGAACATGTTTTATTTGGGACAAAAATCTATCTTCACTTTTGCAACGTTTAGACGCTAGCTGCGTCGATCACAGCCGGACGGACAGATAGGCAAAGTCGGACAGACCTTTTGCCTCATCCGATTTTTCGGTATCCACAAAACGTGGATTTTGACCTCATGACGAGTTCGAAAAAGTGATTTATTACACACAAGAACAATATTTACAACTTTTTTGTTACCAGAGACCTACAATAAACGCTTTGGAACATATCAGAACACTTCATTATAATTAATCACAATTAATAATAAATCACCTGCGTTTATTTCATTTTCAAGTGACAAGTTAACTAGAGGTGTCTTCAATAGAAGCAACTGCAACACGCGAAGTCATCATTAACTGTTCTAAATTCGTCCGTTAACACATTTTCCTTCTCCTATTATAAAAGTCAATAATATCAGTTTCTCGACTGTATTTATTTGATTTGATTATGATTGTTGTGAGTTTAGTTAATAGTTCTGCAAATTAATTTTATTTTTAGTGAATTAATGTCTTAAAATGTATCTAGTATTTAGGATTTAGGGTCCTATTAATCCAACATCTACCAGATAGAGACAAGTACCAGATAGCGATGATATCTTCATATTAGGAACTTTAAATAAACAGAATGACTAAACTACTCGCAATTTAAATTCAGAGTTTAAGTCATCTCTGGATATAAATTCAATATAGTAATTTCTAGAAGAGAAAGTTTATAAACACATCGTTTAGACGTGATATTTCATAATCGTCTATAAATTAAAAAAAAAAAACATCAACGCCAATTTTCTGTTCCCACGAAATCTCAGCAAGTAAGGTACATTGACCTTATCAAACGACTGACTGGTCGAGACGGGATATATTCTTAAATTTCATTGTACGATAATTTACGAGTAAAAATATTTACTCTATTGTTTTACCGAGCGAATGGCAATTCAAAAATTGAAATAATTTGCAACAACTCGGCTATATGTAATAATCTAACATTATTAGAAATACATCTCGAATATTTGCTTTTCATTGTGGTTGCTTTGATTTGGTACTCAAGCGGTCTCACTTACGCTAGATGGCGTAAACCGAACGTAGAATAAAATTGTGGGTCAAAATCCCAAGACACCACTGGAACGCATTTCGAAGGTTCATGATCACGAATTTTACCCTGCACGAAAGAAATAGATCATTCAAGTGAAACAACTTTTCTCAGTTTAGTGGTGACTGATGATATGATGTTAGTAACGATTAACTTAAATGTTTTGTGCGGAAAGTGCCGTTCTGCTGCTCAAAGGCACCAATTATACGATTCAAAAACGGCGTATAACATCTTAAATACTTGTTTACAAAATATTATCCTAATTATTGAACGATAAAAATCAAATAAATCCAAACTTTTTAAAGTTTAAGTTAATTGTTGGTTGGTGTTTCCGGGCACACCAACTACTATGGTTATTAGTCTCTTTAGTGTAGTGAACTTTTTATGTCCCGAGGCTGTGATTTATGACTGGATGGGTAGGACCGGCGCCGATCTACACACTGGCTTGCTGCGATTTCCCCCTCTAGGTATCTTCCCCAGCAAGGCAACGCCCCAACCGGAACAAGCGCTAACCTCCCGACCCCCGGGAGTGTAGTGGTTTAGTACATTGAAGACTCGTGTGTGTGTGTGGAATAGACAAGGGTGAAGAGGAAAGCATTGTCTGGGGCCCGTTTGTTAGGGTACGGCTCCGGTATTCGCCTTGTAATTATAGGGGAAACTAGGGAAAAGTGCCGACTAGAAGAGCTGGCCTCTGAATCATCTTTCAGACATCGGCTGAATTTGATGTAGCTACGACACACGGTCAGTATCGACAATCCGCCAACTTCGGGACTGACACCCTAGAACGTCTGGTCAGAGATGCCGCGGAGACAGGCGGTAACATAATTGTCAAATACTGCATTGTACATTGACAGTTCATGTGACACATAATTGAAATACTTTTGAATGCTCACATTGTGGTGAATGGTGTCATTGGTTGACAGACTACAATAGTCAGATCGTGTTTAATCCGCCTCATACTGTTTACACTATGAATAACATAATTGCAATGTTTCCGAAACATTGTTGTTTTTTGCGCCAGTTAAAATGTATTATGAATAAAACTCACGTTGATTTATTAATGCTTAAATAGCACTCGCATGTTGTCCAAAGTTAAACGCACCGTCAGGATAATTTTTCTTTCTTAACTCTACGACATTATTGATTTTTTAGTATTGTTTATCAATTAAATGATAAGTGAAATCATATGGAAAGGAAAGCGACATTTTAAATGATTTGGATCGAAAGAGGCTTATATCACAATTTGCGGTACAGGAATGGAACTCATCTCACACAATTAATTAAAAAAGATTAAATTGTGAAACTTGTATTATATCCAATAAAGATCATTGTTGAGCAATACATAAAGCAAGTTTGTTTGATAATTACAATGCAAACTCATTTTGCATGAGTAATCAAACCACATCCATTTGTAATTCTCATGGAGACTCGTTGAAATCTTCATGTGTGAACTAGGTAACCACATTTGGTTCGGAAATCATCGTCAATATAATTTAAATTTGTTGGTCCAAGCACGGTACTGGTGAAGTCCAAGAGCTCGATTGCGTTGGATGTACGTTAACCTGTTGGGAAGCTCAGGTGTCGAGAGCCGACTCCAAGACGCCCATCTAACTAGCCGTCGGTGAAGACGCGTTTCTCGATGGGTTCTCAATATTTTTCTAGAATATAAGGTTGGCCACAAAAGTTTTCGAAGATGGTGCCGAAACCAGGCCTGTTCTATCCCGAATGTTATCGTAGACACGACGAGACCCAATCCCAGAAGCAAGAAAGCCCCTTGCAAGTGAAAGATCGACATTTTCACTGGAGGAGTTGCGAGTTCTGCCTTCTTTTTGGAGTGTCGTAGAAACTGGTCCCACCAATGCCCAAAGTGTCCACTCTGAACCAGATTCTCAATATGAAAGTTAAACGCATCCAGCAGAGGGGAGTTCTTTGGCAGGTAAGTAGCCAGAGAGTACGCACCAAACTCGTCCCCCATCGTCTCGATGAATTTGTCTGTTTTCCATGTTGGCATGAAGTAGTCGACATAAGACGGCTCGACAGGGACCGTCATGTCTCTGTCGTAAGCAGTCCTTTCCAAACACGGTAAGAGATCGACACATTCTACCGAGCGGTTCACGACAGCATTAATGACAGGATCGTCGAATATTTCCAAATAGTCTTTCCAGTCAGGATCTAATCCAAAAAGCATTTCTTCATTGAGAAGCTTTTCTAAGGAATCGAACGGTGGGTGGTACCCGGGGTGAGCTAAAAAGCTGATGAGTGCAGACTGATACGCTGAATTGATGACGATACACCCTGCTGACCACACCAAAAATCCTATTCTCGTTATGGTTCTACGCGGTCGCTTGGAAGCAGATCCCCCTAAAAGCGCGAGAAATAGCATAAAAATGTCTGGAGATGCCTGAATAAAGTCCTCGTTTGTATACTGGTCTGCGTGATGCACTACTTTCCTCGCAACGAAGAAGGCAAGGGAGACAACCATCACAGTTAGAAACACACTTGACCACATCTTCAAGGAAAACACGAGACCCACACTAAGCCAACGTGCTATTGGAACTCTGTACGGCACGAACCATAAACCATGGTCTCTCCAGTACGTCACGGTTGGACTCATTTCAATATAAAATTCCTCGTCTGAGGATACTGCACCTAGAGAGAAGTTTGCATCACCATCGATTGTGTATGTTGTCGGAGACACCCAGTCAGTATTGTCCGTCGGATAGAAACTGTATTCAAAGTTTAAAATTTCGCTTAGAGTCTCCACTAATCGAAATTCTAGTCCATCTACTATTGATGTTATATTATCACCTGTTGTAGTATTTCCGTCTTCTATTATGTAAGGTGGCCAGACATCCGCCGCGACTGTAAGATTGCAACCACCCAGGTTTGGTCTTCGTACCGTTTCGAATGGGAAAGGCAATTCTTCGTCATACAAAGACACATGATGATGAATTAGCCTCTTCTGAGTTGGACCTTCACATAAACCTCCTTCTTCTACAGCCCTCCACCACCAAATGTCCAGCTTGTCAGTAAGAGCGGCTGAACTTGCCACCTGCTTACTCCACAGTTGAACAAGAATTCCTAACGCTTGTTCTTCTTCTGATTGTTTTGTGCAGTATTTAACGTGCTCTTCGTCTTGGTTTTGATTCTCGAAGCACCTGGAAGCACTCCTCCAGTGGGGTTGCAATTTTCCAATGTTTTCGACATTTTCTGTCTTATGCGAGGTGATATTGTCATCCACGTCTTCGCTGTAACACAAAACGACGAGGTGTCTAGCTTGTGGCGACCATGCCTGGCTGTCCGATAGTGACTCAAGAGCAGATTTTATTTCTTCTAGATAATTATTGCTGGACAAGATTATCAAAACCGCAAACGACTTGAACAACTCTGTCACCTCCAGTTCTACGTCTGAACCCTCCTCGGATTCTGATTCTGCATCCTCACTACTTTTCTGTTCGGTTGTATCGAGACTTTGAGGGTCTGATTCTTCGGTATTCTCATTTTTGGTTTTTAGGTCGTCTTCTACTTCTTCTTCTTCTTCTTCGTCGTCATCTTCTTCTGTGTCATCATTGTTGTCTTCAGTGCTAATCAGAACTATGGTATCTTCTGCGTATGTATGTAACGAGCGAAGAAAATTCTGAGCTTCATTGGGTAAACTAGGATGGATGACCACAATGGAAGGTGGTTTCTCCAACAGAGCTGGAGCTAGAAAAGTCCAAATGGAAGGGGATTGATTTTTAACCGTCTTTCGAATTGCAAACTTTAGCATTTCTTTACCTTGAACCACACTCCAAGCGTAGTAAATTAACAATATGGAAGGAAAATATAAAGGAAACGACATTATGTCGAACGGAGTTCGTGAAATGATTTCGAGAGACTGGCCATTGACGGTATATGTGAGCGTGAGTTGAACATTAAATTATGCAATACTCCAGCAGAGGCACGCAAATGGTCCGTAAAACGTCAGTCACGAAAAGAAAATAGATAGCACTGGTAATTAACCAGATATGGGTGTAATACGGAGTGGGGAACTTCGAATCGTATATACCAGCTGACCGTATACCAATATGACCGTACTAGCGTCGCATCGCTGATATCGCAAATCATAGTTGATAGCTTGACCGCCTGTTCATTTGGATCGCTATTTTCCTTAGCTACTTCTTGTTCTATTTTATTTTTGTCACCGCGACCTTTGATTTTTATGACGCAGCTCAGAATTTTTTTCGTAATCACAGTCAAATAGTAGGTCAACACCAGGTCATAAACAACATGTCCAAATTTATGATTTACGAATTTACCACATAGTAGGAATGGTTAATATGATGCTCATGCATTAACTTGGGATGAGACTGGTTAAACGGTATGAAAAAAAAATTTATTGTCCATATGTTCTTAACACAGAAAATAATAATAGGCCTTACCTGATAGTCCCGATTGTAACCAATTTTCACTAATTACAATTAGCAATTTCCACAAAACTAAGATTCTCTCTAAAAATTCATACATAGTAGAAATATAAATATTTAAATAACTACACTAAAATAAAGTGGAACACTTTTGAAAAATCATGATTTATCATTAAGATAAAACTATTCAATTTGTTTATGCGCGGTCCGTACGTTTACATATATAACTTCGATACAGATTATGCTCTATTAAATAATGAATTACAGAATAGGTTGTATCAACTTTTGTTACAAAAGTAAATTAATGGAGCAATTATCTATATAGCCCCAATTTCTGTTACTCGTTAACCGTCCGATTCCCCATTAGGGTCATATGTTTTTTTAAATATTTGTAAGGAATCATTTAGGTAACTTTTACCTAAAACATTTAACAATTTTAACGATGTGGCAATTCTAATCCTGCTTATTTGGGGCTAGGGAGTTATTTAATTAATTTCACTTGAAGTCTGTTTTTGTAGTAAAAATACATTTTAATTGTAATACTGGATCATTGGGCTTCTTTTTTCATTCGAAGTTTGCTGAAATGTTATGGAAATGACGTAAATTATATTTTCGTATTTATTTCAACAAAGATTTATGAAATTATCTGAAATACTTTCAACAATCATGAATCGTCCTAAGAGTAATCATTATCTCGAGTGATGATTCGACTCAAAAAGCATTTTTCACTTCTAGTAAAAAAAAATAACAATCAACTAGTGGCTTTCTCGTAGTCACATTAAAATCAACGAAATAAAACCTAACATGTGACCTTCGCCCTAAGAAAAGGCAACTAACCACCTAGAACAATAAGCAATAAACAGATCCCTCAAAGTAATTAAATTAAATACTTAGATGTTCATTTATATAGAAGATTAACGTGAAAGGTCCATACAAAAAAGAAAAGAACCAGAATTAAGAAACTTAAACCACCCTTTCAACGCTTCCACCTATCTTCCCGACCACTTTTTTGGGGACAGGATGTTTCTTTCCGTACGACCAAAACATTTAAATCCTATTTACGTCAACCACCCTGTTCACGAACAACGACTTTCAATTCCTCTAAAAAATCATCCTTTTTCCTCTTTAAGGCAACCACATTCATCCAAGTTTTGAGAAACGTTTTTCAATATCTGATGTCGTTCTCATTTTGCTGCAACTTGCGACCTTCGTGGCAAGTGACGATGATACACGCGATTTTTCATGCGGCATGGGGTACCGCTGTTGTAAATGGCGATTGTAAGTAAATTTAATCACGGTCGCCAGCCTGTCAAGGCAAAGGAAATGACCTCAGCGCGAGCCACTGGCTGAGCTCAGGCCAACATATAAATAACCATCAGTGACACGAGCGGGATCGTTTCCGAAGAATAACTCCTAATTTTGTATAGGATACACAGGTATCTGGTCAAAGAGTCAGCTTGGGAAACATAGGTTCAAGTTACAGAACGCATAACCAAACTTTAAACATTATTTTGTTTATTTATTTATTTATTTATTTATTTATTTATTTATTTATTTATTTATTTATTTATTTATTTATTTATTTATTTATTTATTTATTTATTAATTTATTTATTTATTTATTTCCACAGACCAGCATAACTGCTTTACAGGGATTGTTTTCATACAATAACAACTTAAAATACAGGTATACAAATAAATAAGACAGCAGAATACCTTTCAGTCAACATTTAAACAAGTATCACATTCATAAAAAAAAATACAATCATTCTTTAGATAAATAGAAATAAGGGAAGCCCAACAGGTTCCTCATTATTGTTTGATGTTTTACAAGTAAGTTTGTTGATTATTCTTTACATTGTTTATTCTAATTCTGAAAGATTTAAGGCGGATCAGCAAATTGTATTAGATATTTATCATATGGAAATCTGTTTTTGATTCCGGATGTTGTTGCTGATGAACCAAGGTTGTAGTGGTCAGTTGTTGGTATATTATGCAAAGATGTGAAAAAGGAATGTGCGCGTTTGAGCAGTATATGATGTATAGTTTCTGTTTTAATTCTGAGTGTAATTGATTGTTTCTAATGAACCAGGGGGCATTTACAGCTATACGTAGAATCTTATTTTGAAATGTTTGTATTTTCTTGATATTAGTCGCCGATGTGTTGTACCATATTGGGCATGCATACATTATAATGGGGAGAATTATTGCTCTGTACAGGACTAGTGTACATTCTGTTTTGAGAACGGTTTTTCTGTTAATTAATGGGTACAATTTATGAAGTCTTCTATTTGCTTGGGTGATTTTGTCATTTATATGGTTTGTCCATGTTAGTCTGGTGTCCATTAATATTCCCAGATATTTAATAGGTTTCTTTTTTGGTAACCAATCCAGAGTTTTGTTAAGTAGTTTTAGGGGTTTAAGAGTAGTGTTTATTGGGCATAGTGTGAATATTTTTGCTAGACATTTGTTTGGGTTTAGTTTTATCTTCCATTTGTCTGCCCATTGTGTTACTTTGTTCAGTTCCTCTTGTAGATTTTTTGTGGCTGTTTTTAGACACTTGTTAGAAGTTAGTATTGCACTGTCATCAGCAAATAATGCTATTGTTGTATTTTGAGTAGTTGGGAAATCTGCTGTGAATATATTGAACAAAGTTGCAGATAATGGGCTGCCTTGTGGTACTCCAGCTGTGATTTCTTTTTGTGTAGAGTAGGGTGAATTTATTCTTACTGAAAAAACTCTTTCTTTTAGGAAGCTTTTTATTATTTTTACCAAGTAAAGGGGTAATCCGGATTCTTGTAATTTAAATATTAAACCTTCGTGCCAAACTCTGTCAAATGCTTGGGTTACATCTAAAAATACTGCCAGTGTGTGCTTTTTTTGTTCGAAGTTTTTATATATTAATTCTGTAATTCTTAAAAGTTGATGTGTTGTCGAGTGCTTTTCTTTGAATCCAAATTGGAAAGGTCGTATGTATTGTATTCCATTAATATATTTCAGAAGTCTTTTTAAAATTAGTTTTTCCATTACTTTGGCTACAATAGGGATTAGGCTTATAGGTCTATAGTTTTCTGTAAATGCTGGGTTTTTGCTTGGTTTTGGAATTGGTATTACTATAGAGTGTTTCCATTTTTTGGGGTAGTACCCTGTTCTTAACATTGAATTGAATATTGCAGTTAGATAGCTAATTGCTTTCTTATTTAGTTTTTGTAAAATTATGGTTGGTATTTGGTCAATTCCAGCTGATTTTTTCTTAGGTAGCTGTTTGATCGTTTGGTTTGTATCATTTGGTGATATATATTTTACTGGGTGTGGAACTGTTGTTACTTCACAGTTATTGATATGGTTTAAATTGTTATTGTTTGTGGTTGTATTTAGAGTAAATGTTTCTTGGAAATGTTCTGCTAGTATTTCACATTTTTCCTTTGTTGTTGTGGCTGTTTTATCTGCTTTCTTTAGTTCTGGTATGATTGTTGGTTCTTTCAATATTTGTTTTGTAACCTGCCATAAATTGCTATCTTTAGGATTTATTTTTTTAATGTAATTTTTATATTGTTGGATTCTGTGCTCGTCCAAAACTAGTTTTACTTGGTGTGTTAGTTTATTTAGTATTTTTTTAAGTCTGGGCTTCTATATTGCTGCCACTGCCTACGTATTTCGTGTTTCTTTTGAATTAATTTTTCAATGCCGATAGGTATTGTATGTTGTGTATATTTTGGTTTATAATTTGGGTTAGTATTTGCTTCTTTGCTGCTTTTTGTATGATTTTAGTGAAGGTATCTATGGCAATATCAATTTCTTCTTTGTTTTTCATGAATCGGTTTGTGGGAAGAGAATTATCGACGTTTGTTTGAAATTTTACCCAATCTATGTTTTTTGTGTCTAAGCCAAATGACAACTCAGTTTTAATATAGTTCATATCAGAGGTGAGAATAACAGGACAGTGGTCAGAGTCTAATTCAGGTAACACATGAGCATAGAGGGTGTGCTTTAGATTTTTAGAAATGGTAATGTCAAGGATATCTGGTTCAGCATTACAGTTTTTGGGGTAATGAGTAGGGTGTGTTGGGGCTATGATTTGAAAGTTTAATGTTGATGATTCTTTTAGCAACTTTCTCCCATTAGGTGTATTCACTTTACAACCCCAATTGATATGTTTGCTGTTTAGATCTCCCATTAAGATTGTAGGTTCTGTATTATGTAATATTAGCTTTAATTCATTTATATTGATTTGTTTTTAGGTGGTTTATATGCTGTTATGATATTTAAATATTCATTTTTTAAAGTTATTTTTACTGCTATTAGCTCTAGGTTGTTCGATTTTGGAATAGAAATTAATGAGTGGTCTAATTTCTTTTTAATTAGTATTGCTATTCCCCCTGCTGCATGTTGACATATTCTGTCTTCTCTGTAACAGTTATATCCAGTGATTTTGGAAAAATTGTCCTGGTGCAAGGTGTGTTTCTGTTATGCATGCAATTGTTATTGAGTGTTTTTTCAGGAATTGAATAAGTGTATTTTTTTTTATTTGGTAAGCCATTTGCATTCCAGTTAAGAAGTGTCATTGATTTTAAGTTGGGCTGTTTATCCATTTCTTATTATATTTGAGATTTGATTTGATACAATGTTTTGTATCTGTGGAATTAATGTAGCTGTTATTTGGTTAACTATTGTTGGTAACATCTGCATTATAATTTGTGTGATATTTGTCTGTATGGTATTTTGTGTAACTGTTTGTGCATAAGTGGGTGAAGTTGTATTTTGACTGTTATTAAGAGCCAATTGTGGATGTAGTGGATTTTGATTTATGTTTGTTTGTTGTGGGAATGTTTGTGAGTGAGTTTTGTTTTCATATTTTTGATGTGATTGTAGAGCTTGGAATTGGGTATTGAATTGGTTTGATTGTTGGATTCTCTTTCTTTTTGGAAAGTACTTGCATTGATTAAAGCTAGCCATATGATTTTCTTTACATAGAGTACAAATTGGGGGTGGTGGGTTTGTGGATTGTAATAATTTACCGTCTTTTGTCCAATGATGTTCTGCACAGTAGCCACAATTTGGGGGCATTGTGCAATAATTTTTGTGTGTCCATAAGTAAAGCATTTTTTACATTGAGGGGGGCCTTGTGGTTTCCTTCTTATTTCTACTTTTACAATGCAGTGAAGTAATTTGTCTAGTTTAAATATTTCCTTTCCTTCAGAGGAGTTTGATAGTTCTAAGGCTACTACTTTGAATGGTAATTGTTCTCTGTTAGTTAATCTGGTTACTTTTTTATTGGATAGTTTAGACTTTCTAATTCGTTGTAAATTTCTTCTTCGGTGAATATTATGGGTACATGTTGTGCGCTTGTTGTCTGTTGAGAATCACTGTTGATTTCTGTAGGCCTAGCTTCTGCAGATTGGAGGTTTCCAGTTGATTGTGCGCGTTCCACGTATATTTGAGGAATATGTGCCGTTGTTTCTGCGCTGTTTGTTGCATCGGTCCGTGAATGATGAAGCTGTTGTAGAATTTGGTTTTGGTGTTCTAATTTGTTAAGATGTTCTTGGAGAATATGATTTTGATGTAGGATATGTTGATACTGTTGTTGAAGATCTGCTATTTGGTTTTCTTGTGAGAATTGTGAATTAGTTTGTCTTGTGTATAATTCACAGTTTCCATCATTATTTAATAGTTCGATGGATCTGCTGATGTGTTCTCCTAGTGAATCTTCTGTTAACATTTTGAGCACTTTATCGTATTATTTTGTAGCACTTTTTACTGTGGTATTAACAATTTTTAGTTCTGTTATGACACACACTATAAGCACACTTGATGATTTTGTCTCTGTGACGGTGCACTATTACTAGTCTAATTGTTTGTATTGTAGTTTTGCCGCAATGCGGCAAAACTATCGTTGACTACGCCTATTCAAACGCGTTATCGATCGCACTAGCACTGAAAAGACTTGATTCAGTCACTGATAACTGCACGAGCAACTCGGAGCTAGGTCACGTCCGTTCCGCTCGGCGGTTGAGAGCGAACAAACTTTAAACATAATTATACAATTTATTAAATAGCAAGAAATATATAATCAACAAAGTTTCTTGCCGTACTGTAATAAACAGTTGAAATAAAGCGACACTCTTGCCGCACACACCATTCAACAGTAATACAGAATTACAAAGTTAGCAACTATAAGCTAACACACAAAATTGAATAGCTACCAAATTGTGGTATTAGCTCAAATCTATACAATATCAATTTACACAGAATTACTGCGCCGAAGGCGCAAGTACAAAATTGACAAAGACGCAATCCACGCGATCTTTCAATAAACAAATAACAAAAGTAATGTGCTACGCAGAATTAACACAAGACATGAAATGGCCGGCCTAATTATGCACCAGTTCTCACAATAATTGTAATACAGAAGACTGTTTTCGCATCACAATACCTTTACAACCAATCCACTTTTAGGAACTCGCTGTTACAATATAACCTTGCGTCTGCCTTTACCCAACGGCGTTTCCTTGGCGCGGGCCACTCTCGACCTCGCAAATATCACGCGCACCGCAGAGCTTCCTTTATTTGGAGCGCGACCTGGGCCCCCTGGGCCTATTTCCAAATCTGAACTATATTCACTTGTATCAAGAAGTATTCACCAAGTGTGTTTCAATTAAAGTGTCTCTATTTATGGGAGAAAAAATGTGAGTACTAACTGAAGGCGTAGAACGAAATTTCACATTAAATCTAACAAGTTTTTACAAAGCCAATAAAACTTGAACGATATTCGTGTCGTAATATCTTATTACAATCCTCAATTGGTTATGGGCCTCACAGCCTCGTATGGCAATTTTTTAATATCGTATTGTAATCATAAGCTTTACGACACTAACATCGTAAATAACTATTAACATGTCTACACCAAAATTATCTGGAAGATGTAAAGAATTTTTTTTCATAACATTGCACAAGATATATCATGTCATTTGCGATCTAATAGAACGAATCTGAAAGGATTAAGATGAGTAAAATCTTAATGCTATTATTATTAATTAAATCTTAATATTATTATTAGCGCCTTCATAAGAGGAGGGATTGGTAAGCCTCTCTTCGTTACATTTCTTCTTCTGTCGATGAGAGGAACAATTTATTTACAACAGTTATTTTACGAAAACGAAAAGGCGGTGGTTGGATTTTTGCCAATATGGAAAACGATATTTATTATCATCTTCATTACGCTACAAATTTTTTATAGCGTTCTTTGGAGTGATCGATGTTTTGGAACTTCAGAAGAAGACAAGTGAGATGAATCAATATAAACAATCTCCCATTCTGATCGTTAAAATCGGCGTTTCTTAGAGTGACCTCTGTGTCAAGCCCACGGATTGCTGAAGTTGTGCTTCTTATCCGTCCTGCCACCCCTCTGTCTCCCCTCTCCACGCAACAGCCTTGACGCCGCAAGGGCCACCTTCCCCGATGGCGAATGTTGCAAGGGATGCTACCCGAAATTTTGTTCATTTAATTCAAATATACATGTCAGAAAGTCTAATTATACATTCAAATTACTATTAAAATACTAACATCATTCTAATCCTCTTTTCATGATCTATCCATTGCTGGAGAGAAGAAATATAGTTCCAGTTAAAAAATCAAAGATAATTAAATTTCTCTAAAACTAAAAATATTATAGACAATTTCTCTGCAGCATGTTACTTGCCCCTTAATTCCGCATTGTTAAGAGAAAACTGCTTTTCGATATAATGAACAGTTTAGAAGCCACGGGAGGTGGTCCGTAGTTGGTGGGACGCCTGTATACGGGGGGGGGGGAGTCAATAATTATCTAAATTTTTGTTCCAATCGTCTGTAAGTTGACCCTACAGCTTTGTGCACTTTGCCGCTGGTAAGTTGTAGCGTTATCACTTCATGTTCGCTGTAAATGTTACGGCGTAAACATGGCTGCTCCATTTTCCGTTTGAAGAAAATACAAACGTTTTCTAATCCACTTTTGTAATCTGAATGTGTACCAAAGCAAAAATCCGCAGAAAATATTCAGCTCAATACCGACGTTACCCGCGTGCTAGCGTTTGCAAAAGCTCTTGTCTGTTCTGGTTACGCCACGTTGAAAACTCTTGATGCCGACGTTTCGACCATCTTGCCACGATCTTTGGCAAACATCGGCATCACAGCCTTCAACGCGGCGTCACCCGGAGAGCCAAGAGCACTTGCTATTGGTTGCGTTAGTAGCGGAGCGGCCATAAAGATTTCAAAAGGGCCGCAAGTGTATTAAGAATACCAGTACATGTTTTGTTTCAGGTTCATAAATACACAGTAATGAAGTAGCAAACCATAAAACAGGTTTACATGTCCCTGAAGGGGCACGGCTTACGTTTCTTAACATGTAATATACATAATGAAACCTTTCTGAAGGTTCTATTCAATGTTTGTATGGTACCGCACTTCAAAGCAAGGCCTCGCAGAATTGTTCGAAGTTGGAATCCAGCATGAAGCTATTTTCACTTTCAAAACTATGATTTAGGAGTGATGGAATGTTTGCAGGGTTCGGAAAGTTTTACCTGAATGTTTATCACTCTGCCAGAGCACATTAAACTGTGTGCGTTTGTGCAAGTCGGGCATTATAGCGTCCTCCACCAGATCCTTGATTCAGCTCCGGCAGTGATTTTTGGACACTCTCTACAAAAATGATTATTCGTTTAATATTCACTTAATATGCATAAATAAGTATTTATAATATTTTGTAGTTATGTATTAATCACCAAGCATATTACAGTTTGAGTATGATCTCTTGGAAATAAACGAGAAAAGTGCTTTATACTATAAAAGAGAAAAACATTGTGTTTTCCCTCACGATTTTTCTCTTCAGTAGTCTTCAGACATTTCAATGCAATGCATATTTAGAATGTGAAAAAAATTAAATTGTGATATAGAAATATTAATATGTTACGTTCAACTCCGTCAATAACTTATGTCTTCCATTATAGCACTTCAAAATTTGAAACTGAGCAATAATATACGTGCTCTTTGGACGGATCATGTTTCTTTCTGATCTCCAAGTAATTAAAAACACGTAATGGGATTGCGAAGGGAGGGTTAAAAGAAATAAATAAAATTTGAATCCAAAAATTCGTCACTGAGTCTTCACTCAATTTTTATTTGCAAATTATACGACAATGATTGTCTTCAGAGTCAATAAATAAATTTCTCAATTTTTGAACTTAATTTTTTCTCACAAAAACTTAATAACTTTCAGTAATCGATAAATGTTTTAAACGCTTCCACATAAAGATTTTTTTGCGTGTATGATCACTTTCTATGTATCTTTGCACTGTGCTGAAGAATAGGAAGACATCCATAAATATTTTGAAAAGTACTACTGTCATTGGCACACATTGATTTTAAAAAAGCCACATTTTATGTCATTTTCATATTTGCGAAATTGTAGAATCCTTCATCGCCTTTTAAAAACACATCTTCAAACATAATATTCACTTAACGTTCACTGAAATTTAGTGTGATTCACTGTATTTCTCTAAATTTCACTTGCATTTCTCAACATAAGAACGAAAAGGTTTTTCACCTGCATTTCATGAAGTGAAGGGTTAATGGTAATTTTGGATGTTGTTTTCTTAACCTACTTTTTCGTACGTTGAAAATGTTTGACGATCTCTTGAAAAATAGAGTTCTTGATTTTTTGTTCCTTGAAGCATCCTTAAGAAATCTCCGGCTGTAGATGATGCACTCCACGATGAGTGTTAGACACGATATAGTAAATCCCATAAACAGTAAATAGAAGGCCCCTTGGAGGTGGTCGGCATCAAGTGTCACCGGGTTGTCTGCTTCCAGTTGCCCTCTTCGCGATTCCCATAACAAATCTTCCCACCACATGAGCACAAAACCTCCTTCACCCAGGCCGCTAATCACAGTGTTGAAAGCATCTAATAAAGGACTGTTCTTCGCCAGATACATAGCAACGAAAAACAGACCAAACTTCTCTCCTATGGGCTCAACTAGGCCTTCCCGGGTCCAATAAGGCATGTTAAAGTCTACGTACGACATTTCCACTGGCACTGCCATGTTATGGTGGTAGGCCATTCTTACTAAACACTCGGTCACATTTTCGCATTCGACCGCATGTTCCAGTATTGGCTGGATACTGGAATCGTTGAGTATCTGCCACCATTCCAACCACTCCGCTTCAAATCCGAATTCAAATCCTTTAAACGCCAACTCCGTCACGTTGGAAATGGGCGTGGCATATCCAGGATTTACAAGGAACCCAATGAGGCATGATTGATAAGCCGAATTAATGACGATGCAACTAAAGATCCAAACGAGCAATGTGGAGCGACTGGAAACACTCTTGGGAAGCTTAGCTCCGGGCCAGCCAACAAGGCTGAGCACTAGTCTGTATAAATCCGGGGAAGTTTTCACAAAATCACACTGCGCCGTGTGGGTAGACTGGGATACAAGGTGTCGGGCAATGGTGAGGGCGGTAGTAGTGGCGAACAAACTAAGAATCACCGCTATCCACAGACGTACGGAAAACACGCGAATGAAGCTTTTCCAACGCGAGGCAAAGTCACGATGAGGTACGAACCAAAGACCGCCGTCTTCCCAATACGTTACGGTTGGATCTAACTCCGCAAACGACTCAGGGTAGCTACTCACGCACCCCAAGGACACATTCGCTTCCCCTGAGATTGTAAAATCGGTTGGAGATACCCAATCCGTGGTGTTCATAGGTAAATAAGTATATTGAAAATTCATCACTTCACTGATTGTTCTCAGCAATCGAATTTCTAATCCGTCAACGAATCCGGACACGATTTCACCGACGGTCGCGTTCTCATCCTCGATAGTGTAAGGTGACCAGATGTCTACAGCAGCCACTAACTCGCATCCTCCCAAGTTTGCAAGATGCGTGCGACCGAAGATAACAGGAAGAGTTGAGCCTCGTTGTAGGTCCCCTTGTGTTACCTGCGTCTGGAAGACTCGCTCTTCGGAAGGGCCGCTGCACAAGCCTCCAGGGGACCACGGATGCCACCAATACACCTCAGCGGTTTGGCTGTTACTCACCACAAACGCAGAATGTGCCACGTTGTGGTCCCACAGTTCACGGAATAAGCGCAACACCGAACTACGCGGCAGAGTGGTTCTTGGAACTACAACAAGATGGCGAGCTCTAGGGGACCAGGAAGCGCTATCTTTCAGAACATCCAAAACAGACCAGAGTTCCTCGATCGGTGATTTACCACTCAGTATTATCAAAACGTCTTCCGCACGACGCAAAATCTGCGACGAATTTTGAAGCACGTACCAGCTATACTCTTGAGTCAAATTGCCAATGTTTCTCGGACACAAAATTATTACAGAGCCCTTTTGCAAATATTTGAAAAAATCATTCAACTCATCCGAAACCACATCCGCCACTATAATTGCGGATTCGGATCGAAACAATGAAGTGGTCACGGTGAACCACGTTGGGAATTCGTCCGGAACTTTCAACATCACATGCATTTCGCAGACGATCAAACAACCGTAAAGCAGCAATATCCACTGCCCCATAGACGATTCGCACATCGTGTGCCTCCACAGTAGTGAGAAGCAAGACTCGGTTGTTTCCTGAGTAATCCGGTTAAGCGTAGCGGGTCCAGTATGGTGTCCCGCATTTCCTCTTTCCTGGTGTTTATTTTGTGATGCGCAGAGAGCACGCGATCCATCAATGAGCGATAGTATCTCAATTACCGGTATACGCTTCGCGCAACCAGCACGAATCCCTGGCACGGTGAGTTGCGTACCAAGAAAGGCATCTCTTTTTGTCTTCCTTTGTTTATTTTCGTTGTAATGAAAATCCATTCACTAAAAGAATATTACGTATGTAGTAACATCCGGTTATCGGTGCATCGAAAGCCACAATAGAAGCTCAAAAACCTGTCGTTATCGATGAAGGATATACAATGGCTTCTAATGAAGGATAACTCCAACGTCTTTCGATTTACGACGCCTGTTCCCTCGCTCTGCTAATGGAACATGCGGGACACTTTACCTTAATGTCCACATAATCCCGAGCACTTTCATCGACGCTTGTATTTCTACACTGGTTGATAGGGGAGGATACACTTCCGCTAAGACGTGTGTATTTTCGCATTAAGTTAATGTACTCTTACTTTTACAGACCCAATGAATTGATGACTTATATATAATGAGCTTACAACAAATTTTTAAAAAGCTTTCTCTAAGATATTTCTTTAGATAAAATGTTCAGTAATACCTATTGGTCTTAATGAAAAAGTAATAACGTTAATATCATCAAACAATATGCATGAAAAAATAAAAAGATTTAAGAAGCTTCTTGAAATAAGTGTGTTCACAAATGCTAAAACAATATTTTAGTTATATTTCATTGTTTTCAACAAATAATTAAGCCTCATAATTAGAAAATTATAACTTCGAACAAAATCGAATGAATGCAACTGACAATATTTGATGCAAATTAATCTTCCTCCTTCTAAACGGCAAAGAACTCTACATAGTTGCCTTCGAATTTCACAGACCAAGTTAAGTATTACAAAAAGTATATATGCTTCTTTTTTTCAAATATTCATACTGAAGTCAGAACAGTTGTTTCTATTTTTACCATTTTGGATTCTCATTATACCCACTTTTTTCAAACAAATTTTAATCAATATTTAGAGGTCTTTTCAGAGAATTCCCTAAGAAATTATCTTGTAATTCATGAGTGGTGCAATTAAAATAATGAAATTAAGGTAATGAAATGAATATAAACTTAAAATGGACTGTATACATTCTTCAAAGAGCTTAGGACTGGTAAACATGTATGACAAGGTTCCAATGAGATGAATAATAGACATGAACAGAGTTTAAACAATTAATATAATCTTTGAAAAAGCATTAAGATTGGCAACGTGTGATTGAAATGATTGAATCTTGAAATATTAATAATGAAAGTACATTTCTCGTAACAATTGACTCGCTACGAAATACAATTAATATTGTCATATGAAACATACACGAAATTTAATGCTAAGAGAGTATTAGAGTTGGCAACAACTACATGCCCATCAGCCTTTGGAACAATAATAATGAAAGTTCACATCTCGTAACGGTATACATATTTTGAAATACAATTATGTTGTTCCTTCCTTCCTCCCTCCCTCCCCTTCCTTCCGTCAAGTAAAAAACCCCAATATTGTTGTCAGGTGCAGTTAGCAGCACCAATTAATTGTGACTCTAACTTATTTTAATATATAACACAATAGAATAATTTAATACAAATTGTTTCCATTGCTATATTTTTTTTTTCTTTTTGTAAATGGTGCGGGGAAGGGGGTACAAGTTATTGAGGTGTTATGCGTTACGTGATTATTTAGGCGGGGTTTCAAGCTCGCGTTACAGATGCGTTACGAGGGGGAGAGGGGTACTGAAAATAACCCCAATTTGCGTTACGTAATCTATGGATGGCCCCTAGAGGACGGCGCGTGCGAGAGCCAAAGGTGTGCAGATCGTGAAGAAGCTGCGCAGCGAATGTTCTTCGTCGTGACGCAGTTGCACAGCGCCCATGTGTACCTGTGGCGGTGGGTGTTGGAGCCCGTGGGCAGCAGCCCCGCCGGGCAGGACGTGGGCGCCCAGGCTACATGCCCACCTGCCGCGCTGGGTCGAGGGCGGCCCGCGTGGGCACGGTTCCCGCCTTGAAGACCAGTCTCCATGCCAGACCTGCGAAGATTGATTAGATGGCGTTGGTGGTGGATTTGTGGGCTGCATCGATCCTCATCATCATCATCATTATTATTATTATTATTATTATTATTATTATTATTATTATCAGAATCATCATAATATGATTATGATTATTACTATTATTATCATTAGCGTATAGGCCATTACTTACCACGCTACACGATTAACGTGTGTTCTTTTTCCAGAATCAGCTTTTAAGCTGTATCCCTCAGTACGACAAGGTTGTTACGCCTTGAAGTGTGAATAATGAGATGATAAGATGATGATGATGATGAAAGGTGAAAGGACTATCACCAATGCGACCATGTTTACGCAGACCTCGAACCTGCAGCTTCGTCGGCGCAGAAGACGGCTGCCGCAACCGTCTGCGCCTCGGGGACGATGTGTTATTATACATTCTTGGCTATCCGGGATGAGCCGCATCTCGCTCAATTGTGCTGACGTTTCGGCCACCTTGCTGTGGCCTTCTTCAGAGCTATACTGCAGCTGTGGAAACGTCAGCACAATTTACCGAGACGCGGCTCATCCCGGATAGCCAAGAATGTATTTACTCCGGGCGCGGAAGCCTACGAACGCATATGACGTATTATTAATGTTGTTGTTGTTATTGTTATTATTTTATTATTATTTTTATTATTATTTGGATCCATGCAAACATTCCACACTTTGTAAATCATTGTTATAAAACTAACTAGTGGTACTGCAGAATGTCACAGACGTTCCCAAACTTGTTCTTTTTCTATTCGGCGTCAAAAGATTATTAAGGCCTCACGCAGTATCTGCCGCTCATCTGGAAGGTGATGACAATCACATTCGCACACCCCGTACATGGCATAAGCCTATCTCGGTACTGTAACTTTGCAGATTTGCTCATGGAATTCCTTGTCTTCACCTCGGTGCTTGAACGATTGTTGTGATACAAGACTGGAATGCCTCCGCGTCTTAAAACACAACTGAAAATATTCATATTTTACGGGGGTTTCAAACCCTGGCGGAGGTGTTATACGCAGTAGACTAAGCAGTAAGGGCTGGAATATGTTTGCGTATGTCATCTTTCCATAACTCTGAATTCTTAGCTGAAGGACCACCACAACTTAGAAGCTTGTGGAACTTGTTTCTAGATAAAAAGCTGATTAATAGAGAGCTTGTCACCAACACTCAGAAATGAATAGAAGCAATGTAGTTAACATATATAATTAAATCATTTAAATTGTCACAGAAGTCATGTGATAAGTCTAGTATGATGCATAAAGGCATATTAACATTTACTAATATGAATGATACGTGTTCACATACTTCCGCTCATCTGCGTCGAACCCCATCCTCACTTGACTGAAGCAAATTGTAAACGTGTTACGGTTTTGAAATATAACAGTATGATAAAACCATTAATATAACTAAAACTGACCTTTGTGTGCTTGTGCAGCATTTAATGTGCTTTATGATATTGAATTTACGTATCTGAAGCATTCTGAAACTATTAATTTCCATATAATATGTAAATGTGCCACAAAAAGTTTTACAGCTTTATAATCTAACAAGAATGCACTCAATAATCAACAATTTTCTCAAAATTATCAAACTCTACAGAAATGTTTGTAGAACACAATATTTACAGCCTATATTAATTAATACGATGGTTTACCTTACTTTCATGTAATATTTAAATTAAGGAAATAGTGTTTCATGAAAAAAATGTAATTTTTTTCACCATTCTCCATATTTAGGTCCCCTAAAGTAGAATAGAAATTCGCTTGCTTTTTATAGAAGATTACAACATTGTGCTGAATACAAATTTTCATTGCAATACTTGGAACCGTTTCGGGGGAAAATATGGTTTCTGAAATCTCTGAGAGTAATTAACGAGATAGTCAATAGATCGTCTCGAGACGTGATCCCTAGGGTCTTCAGGGCACTGACTGTGGATCTTGGCATAGCCCCAGAGGTTCCAACCACCACTGGCAGGATTCTGGCGTTGGCTACTTCATTAAGTTGGGCTGCCAGGGGGATGACTGGTTGGTATTTTACCACCTTTTCCTCCCCTGTTTTCAGAAGGCTAGACCCATCCTCGTGGCGGACAGTCGCATCGACCAGGTGGACCCCTTTCCGGCTTTTTATTACCAGGTCAGGTTTGAGTCTAACCCCTTCGGCAACGGAGAAAGTGACTTCCGTGGACACCACCTTGTCGGATTTCCGGAGCATCTTCCCTTCTATGAAGTTCTTCATCTCGTCATGACGCTTTATTCTTGCTGGATTTGTAAAAATGCTCTGACCGAGGATGTGATTCATGGTTTCTACGGCTTTATTGTTCTTCCTGCAGTATACATCCTCTTTGGGCCAACTCCTACTAAGAGTATTTTTATTGACTGGGGTTTTTGAGATCAGTTGGCGTACAGTGATAAAAAACAGGTACCAGAAGGTGATAATCTTTCAAAAATGCATCTCAAATGCGATCGTTTATATGCGCCCTAACCACTCCCTATTGGGATCCTAGCTTCTCCCAGGCGGCTACCTCGTCATCGGCGCATATCTTCTTATAAGCCCTTAAAACTTCAGAGATTTTCATTTCCTCGTCCATTATTTTTGATTTTTTATTATAATATTTATTTTTATTTCATACATAGTTCATTAAGGAAAACAACTGTATTGTATTTTTGTAATGTTATTTTTTTTTTTGCAAGTTTCGAAAATACTGCATTTGCCGAAATTTTGACCTGCACTATTTTTAGCGTCCTTTAGTGCATCTGAGGGGAACAAATGAAATAAGAATATGAAACTGTTTTTGAGAAAATAATTCTTTACAAATTGGCTATATTTCATTGAAAATTACACGAAAACTGTACTAATAACTTCAAAAAATTGTGCATGACCATATTTTAAGATTTCTCTTTAAAGAACACAATTAAGGGGGGAAAATCTCTATTATTCATATTGAAGTTGTCGAAAGATGCTGAAAAAATTTTAACTTCTGTAATTTTTGAAATTCCAAGAAAATGGGACTTGCACGATCTTTAAGCATCGTTTGCGCTGTCCAGGAGAAAAATAATTTTTAAAAAATGGAGCCATTTTTGAGAAAATTTTGAAAATGTTGAGGCTTTATGTAATGTAACCCCTCCTCCCAATCCAAACATCAGTTTCACACTCGTAAAGCGTTTAAACCATCGATAGTAGAATATCCATTTTGGAGAAATTCGACGAACGGTTTGGGCGCTTGCTTTGTATTCTGTCACACAGACGTGCGCACTGACGTTTTGTCTTCGATCAATTTTTTGGTATCAAAGACCTACAAGACATAACGTGTTAGAAGTGATTTACTACATAGAGGGACAAGAGTTATCCCCTTTTCTGATAGGGGGGCTCTACAATATGAATTGTTCTACCAATTCGTGCAGGTGAATTTCAATACTCTCTCTTTTTCTATGTAAAAAATGTGTAAGGTGAGAAAGAAAATGGGATGCACTTGAAAGTGGAAATGTTCTCTCTTCGAATGATTAACATCCCTGAGTATCATGTAATGTTGAAAAAATCCCTTAAAATAGGACAGTGATCACGTATTTATGCTCCTAGTAGACTTCTATCTTGTTTGTGAAAGGTATTTTATCTGTGAAGGTTAGCTGAGTTGGAAAGCAATTACTGTAAATTTCGCCTAGTATGTAACCGAAGCTTTTAGCGTTCGAAGAGTCCGCCACAATGAATGCTCCACGTATGTATGCGCCACGTTCGTAGCTTCACGTTGTGGCCGACAGAAAGCGGTTGCGTGTCGCAGACAGTGCCGCCACGCTACAGGATAGCAGTGAACTACATCCTTCACGTCCATCGTATGGATCGATCTCTGAATGTAAGCTTGGAAGAACCGCGTTGAGTGATCTTTTTCAAGAGTATAAATTCACCACCAGATGGACACATGCGAAAACTACATTTCGTGAATAATTTAAAAATGGAAATTGCTTCATAGTAGAACCCAACTTCGGTCTCTTGGTTGTGCATTACAGCATTGTACGTCCGGTACTGAGCGAGATTGACCCATTACAGCATTGTACGTCCGGTACTGAGCGAGATTGACCCTTCTAATATTGCTAACAATAAGCGTTGAGATTAAATTGCACATAAAATCGTACTCCCTTTAATTTTATCGTGAAAGATGATTTCAGTCTTTTTTTTCAATTAAATCCGTGTTTTTATTGTATCTGAATTTGCAAACCTCCTTTATTTTATTAGTCTTAGAGAATAAGTATTTGCAGGTCAGGAAATAATATTATGGGGCCAGGTGATTTCCCGTGTAGTGCATATGTTATACTTGTCTATTATAACTTTTCTGGATCTTTTTTTTTTTTTTTTTTGTGCGAAGAAATCGCAAGTGGTTTGATAGTTTTTATATATTTAGGTAAGTGCGGGTCCGTTGCTTCTGGTTTGTTCGAACATCATTTTTTTTTTCATAATTCTAAATTAACTTATTTTTATAATTCTTTCTAAATAATATTCCACAATAAAAAGTTCTTGTGGAATATTATTTCCATTTACCCATTCATATGGATTTCCCCAAGATTTTTGCGGCAACCACAGAGTTTATTCATAGTTAATCTTTACTAATTACTTCAAATCACATATTACAAACACGATTTATAATTTATGGGTAATTGACCGTTGTCTTCATGACTTTAGAGTCCAGGCATTTGGCTTTACCGTTCTCTTGGTTAGTATGTATAAGTTATATTTAACAACACCCCAAGAATTAAATTATTTTGTTGATTTATTTATACGGATTTGTAATATTTGGAATAAATTAATGTTTGGTGGAAGAATACATTAAATATCTGTGTGCTTCCAAGCACACAAAGTCATTTAGATGCATTTGCTAGTATGTTTCCATGCGCAACTAGGTCTTCCCACATCTATTTTTATTCCACTCGGAATATAACACATGACTCTCAGATAGCGGCTAGATTCATCCAAACAATTTTCTCTTGACGCTGGTGATAATGCTGTTCTCCTTTGTCGCAATATGAGAATATGTTAATGATAATGATTTATAATCATAATAATTTAATAAAAACTTTTAAATGAAATAACTACCATAATAATCTAGGATTCAACTCAATGTGTAATACCCACTTAAAACAGATTTCTTACTGTACTAGTCAATAAAGATTATGTGAAAGGTAATACGAATAAGATTATTTCTGTCTAAAATAAAATTAAATTCTTTGTCACAACGTAACTATCGAACGGAAGTCACCTTTTCCTGTTTGATTCTCAGGTTCTCGGGCACTTTTTCATTAGAAATTGATGTCAGGTAACTATTTTTTGTAGGTTAGTCGACAAAATATTGCACGGACAAAGTAAATGTAATAACGTTACTGAACTGAAATCTCGAATGTAATGCATTCTCACTAACTACAGTCAGATGGAAAGGTCTCGTCTAAAAAAACACTTTAAGAATAGAAGTTTCCTTAATTAGGCAAATCAGAATGCAGTTCTCATTACTGGAGGCACCTAACACGTACATCACAACACTTATCAATGATTGCATCTTCGACGTTCAGAATTATACGAGTAATTTCTATCAAAAACACGTACGAGTATAACAAAAAAGTAAGTTTTTTTCTCTGTATTAAAACTCTCGTTTTATTACTCTTCATGATTAAGCTCCATTTTCAAATAGACTTCATGACTCCTTTCTATCGTTGTCTTACCGTATGATCTCTTGTTGTTTTTTGTGTATTTTACATTCTCCTTCTATTTGTTTTTGTACAGACGTATAAAACAGCGATAACTTGATTAACAGATTATTTTTATGACTTCAGTTCCGTCTTTAGAAATTGACAAGACAATTGGAGCTGGGAAGTGATTTCTGACTTATGTCAATCAAATTCTCTGGTGTATCTCAAGCCAATTAGTTTCCAGCAACATGAGTGCTAATTATTTTGTACGTGTACCGCATCCTGCTTCATCACTTTCCTGACAGCAGTCGGAGACTCGGAACTCCATCTCTGTCCACGAGGCCTTGACAGCGCCCAGAGCAGAAAGTGGTAATCCTGCTCTGCAGTCTAAAAAGGTAGCGAACCGTCGTTTGCTTCGACACTTCAAAGCGGTCGTTAGCATTTGCTAATAAAGACGAAATAAATTCAAGTAGCTTAACTTCCGCGAAATAAATTCCGTGGTGGTAGCAGACATCTTGTGGTAATCCACGAAGTGAGAAAGGAAATGATCGTCCACAACAATCAAAAAAATATTGATTAATTATAACATTTCCAATGCCAACTTTCTAATAAAAACGTTTCCCATCTTCAGAGGGCCTTGCCCACGCAACGTGGTTGATTATTGTGGACTGTCATTTCTCACATCATGAATTACCACAAGCTATCTGCTACCACCACGGCATTTAGCGGAGGAGATTTGTTTTCTGGAGTGTGTTCGCGCGAATTAAATGACAGAGGCTTGTAAAATAATATTTTTTTCCTGCAACACAGATTTTAAAGATGCTGTCTATCAGCGCCTAAGAGACCTACTTAGTCCTCCCGCGGCCCCTGCCGGCCCTCTGGGAAAGTTCCCATTGAAGAGCCGCACCACAAATATCGCGTAGGTCTATTTTGGCCTCGTACCTTTATATATGCCCATGCTTTATCCACAGGCCCCACCCCAGTGCTTATACCAGTCTTCTCGGATCCAGTTCATTAATTACACACACAGTTTCCTACCTTCTCAGAATAATATTTTTCTCTTCGTTTTGCAAATGATAGTATATGGAAGGAACGTTTAGTATTGGTCCGTTAATTTTACTTTAAGAGAGTCCAGATTCAGACTTTTGATCATTGGAATTGCTTTTCATATCTACTTTCTAATCAAACTACATCCCCATATTCAACAAGAACAATTCCGATTGTTCATACGGTCCCATCTTAAAACAGCAGTCTCACTTTATATTTTTCTACAAAGAAAATCACAAACTCACGATACACTTGTAAAACGGATCCACTGACACGAAACATCACTAGGTCGGTGCCTCCTGCCGCCTATCAAGAGTCGGTGGACCGGGCTGTGTGTTGTAATCAATTATTATTATTATTATTATTATTATTATTATTATTATTATTATTATTATTATTATTATTCAATTTGATTAAATTGATGATTGATTAACAACGGAGAGTAAGAGTCAGAGCCTAATTGTATTGGCGGTCGCCATCGTTATCAATGCCGTGCAACATATTACTTATGAAATGCAGTCAAACAATGACTTCAATCTCGTAGGCTTCCCTTAAAACAATTTCAACGTAGTGAAATAACGCCACAAGCATATCACGTGAAATATGTACGTGACAGGTGATCAAGTATCATTTTCTAATTTAAAGCATTCGATATGACATAAATTACAGAAAATATTTTGGGCCGCAAAATCTTCGTGGGCCTGTGTAATATTTAGAGGAACTGGACTTACATTTTTAATGTATTGAACCAATAATTTTGTTTCTTTCGTAAATGCGGTGGCTTATCTAATATTATGTTCGAAAATTAAAGGTTTAATACCTATTCGATGTAATAGTTATCTAAGTAATCAGGTATGTGGGGCAAAAGGGTTTTTACCCCAGTAAATAAACTTAAAAAAGAAAATGTACATTTCGTTACGTCCGAAAACCAGGATGATTGAATATCAGCACACGAAACTAAGGAGATGTTATAACTGGCGGAGAATATGCGAGCGAAAATGCAGTCGTACTTAGAAAGTTAATGCGATACCTGACAACTCGTGCACCAGCCTGCGAGCATTAGAGAGGAAATAATTCATTTTTGCGTTCAACTAAAGGAAAGATTTTAAATTGCTTTAAAATTATCGCACTAAAGGCAAGAACTTAGATAATTTACATTGAACTTTTACGAAAATAAAGTTTAAACCTCAGATCGGCACAACCGCAGCAAACTGTGAAATACCAACGTGTTTGTACCCGACAGACTATAAACGTCAAACCGCATTGTTATTTGCATACCGACACTTTCCAACATTTACATACCCGCCCTCTCCACAATTTATCTGGGGCCATTGCCAGTACTACGAGGCCTGTTCGTTGTTTTTCGTATCCTGGGCGATCGAGAGGCGAGCCTTGCCGTTGCGCGAGCATCTTGCGACCTTGTTTACCGGGAACGGCTCCGGCCAAGTGGCTTATGCAAATGGCAGGGCCCCGTCGCCACGCGACGTCCCGACGGCGCTGGCAGCGGCAAAATGGGAGATTCGAATCCCGAGGCCTTTGCGCACAAAGTGGACAAAGACTCTCTAAAAAAGTTCAGGTGGAAGACTGAAAAATTTCATTAACATCAGACTTACTAGAACTTTTTTTAATGAAATCTAATTAAATATTTTGAACAAGTAATAAATGTGTCATATGCTTCATGGGCATTAGTTGTGCGATAATCTCGTTGGAAATTTTAAAAGAATCGTTCAACATATTTAAATAAAGATTTTTTTTAGTAAATAGCAAGTAGTACTTTTGGAGTTCGACGTAGTTGACGATTTGATTCTCCAATTCGTCAACGGATGGAATTGGGTCAGACGGTCGAGATGAGGCATGAATTTCAGCATTAAACGGAAATCTGTATTATTATTATTATTATTATTATTATTATTATTATTATTATTATTATTATTATTATTATTATTATTATTATTATTATTGTTATTATTGTTATTATTATTATTATTGTTGTTGTTGTTTTTGTTGTTGCTGTTGTTGTTGTTCTTCTTCTTATTATTATTATTCGCAAGCTTGAAGCCCCACTTTTCTGAGAGTAGTTACAAAGTATTATCGGAACCGAATCCTAAAATGTCCTTGAATCTTTCAATAAATCCTTCCGAAATCTTCGTTTTCAATTCAAATAAAAAGACAGCTCCACTCAAAAAGAACATGTATTAAGATTTCAATATATCTAGAGAAAGTTACCTCTGCGCAATTAATTTCAGACAATCCCAGTGGCTCAAGGGGAGGTGAAGGTAGGGCCCCACCTATTCTTCACTGTCGGTACAAGTAGGTTGTGTGATGAGCACAACGCTCTTGGTTCCTTTACATTACGCCTGGGAAACGAACAAGAAGTATTGCCAACATAAGATATGATTGCCGCAGTGCTTACATTGGCAACATTTCTTGCGAAATAATATTGCTTGCTATTTTCTTGCTAGAGTGGGGCCAGGGAAGAGCCTGGTATTCAATTGGATAGGAAACTGTGAGTCGACCTCACAGCTACCCTGAATGTAAATCATCAGATAAGCCAACCAAAATCGGAATTCAAACCTTAGCCCTTCGGGTCAATATGAGAGCGCTCCACGCACTCAGCCACCGTGGCTTCTATTTAAAGTCTTCAATGTCTTCAAATTTAAATTAGAATGCCTTATCCATGTTGATAATAAATTTTATCTTTAATGAGTAGAAATATTAAAAATAAGCAAAAAATTCACGTGTTTAAACAATCTGAGAATTGGGAGATGGAAATGGCAAAGAAATGTATTTTAAGAATGTAGGTTTTCAAATTTTCTAGGAATTCAGAGGATTTTGAATGCCTAGAAATTATCTAGTTTTGACCTTGGACTTCATAGAAATTATGAAATTTCCAAATCATAATGAGATATCAGTGGACAACGTCGTTGGTGATACTTTATTGAATATGGAGCCCAGACACACAAGCATCCAGTCATTAAATGAATTTAAATAAAGTTGTATGACGCATTGTTGCCAGAGGTGACTTGAAATATATATTTTTAGAAGAGACTATTTAAGGAAAATTTTAGAGCTAATCACATTACGAGACTTCTACACGGACTGCAGAGTGAAAAGTCTGCTGTGACATCTGATTAAGCCTCGCGTAGCTTGAAATGCTTCACTTGCTCGGGCGCTAAATGACGCTGTTTTTGACAGGTCTCCCACGCGCATGCCGAAAACGTACCCTAAGAAACGAGTCACGAGCTGCATGTGATGATTCCTTCCTCATTTTTGTCACCACTTACCGCCTTAAGCACACATACTTAAGTGCACATCATTACCACATACGTCGGGAGACCCGTTGGAAACATAGAGCTATTCCCAAATGGATCGATGCGCGTTGAGAAAGTACCTGAAGAGGGAAATATCGTACAAATCCATGTGTGGTTAGGCACAGAAATTCACGTAGCAGCAGAGAATACCACCACCTCACAGGCTATAAAATATATTACACTCAAGGGAGTAACTAGAGGACGTGCCTTGAATTAATAAATACTCATAGTTATTCCCTCGTGCTCTCGCCCTCGCCCTCGCCCTCGCCCTCGTCCACCCAAGGACGGGAGTAATAAGAGAAAGTACGCGCATAATCCATTGCGCTCTGATTATGACAGCGCTCCGGTAGCCTCTCCGCCCCTCCCAATCCTTCACCCTCGCTCACATTATCCTTCCGCCGTCCCCTCCCCGCCCTGCCCCACCCCACCCCTCTTCCCCGATCCTATTCGCTCCTTCCCACTCCCTCTCCTATTCCTCCTTCCTCAGCGTCGCCCTGCTCCGCACCTCCCTTCCTTCCCCTGCTCCATCTCTCTCCACCCCTCGCCGCACCATGTCCAACCTCACGTAACTTTGCAACAATAAGCACAACTCTGACCCACGTCGTCCCACCTTGTCCCGGCCCGCCCCACCCCGTCTCGTGCCATCCCACTCCGTCCCCCCGCCTCAACCCGCTCCACTCCGCCCCATCTCACCCAATCCCACCCCGTCCCAACCCCTCACCCTTACTACCCCGACCCACCCAGCCCCACTCAACCCCACACTCCCCTCCTCACGTGGTCTCCGTCTCTCCTCACCTGTCTTCATCCTACCACACCCCGCTCCAGCCGCCCAAGCCGTTCCACTCATTCAGAGTTTCCTCATTCAATCAGCCCCCCACTACACTCGCAATCAAGCCTCCTGCTTCCCTTCGCTCTGTCATCCCGGCCCGCCACCTGACGACCCGGCGCACAGTGGTCGGAATCGGCCAAAAAGTGGACAATATTAGTAATCTTCGTTCAATCTCTTTGAAAATTTGGATTTATATATGTTTTGGGTCCCTGAATACAGTCCATGTGCCACTTTTTTAAATTTCTGAAATCCAAGATGGCGCATCCAAGATGGCGGACCATTTTTGTTAAATTTTGATTTATGCTACAAAAGCATTAACAAAACGATTCCTTTAACTAATTTTAATTATTCTTAAGTATTTTGTACAATGAAAACATGTTTTCAAAAGAAAAATCAAAGAAAACAGAATTTTATATCATAAAATTAATATTTCATACAAAAAAAATGTTTGCCTTTTAATTGCAATAAAATAAGGTTCTTATTGTTATACTGCTATTTTCATCTGTTATACTTATGGCATAGTCTATATGCATGTTTAAACATATCAATATGTGTTTAGAGGAAGCTGTAAAATAACGAGAAAACTAGAAAATTGCATATAAACACGATTGTTACAGAAATTGCATATATAATTATTTATACGCGTAATTTTTACGAATTCTCTACTATTGGCAACTAACTTTTTTGTTTTCATATCCCTATTGCAGGTACTTTAATGTATAGTAAATATTGCGCCAAATATTGTTGGTAAATAGGTTTTTACTTGATTAAATGTTATTAATGTCATTAACAATTATAATTAAATAGAAATAAATATTTTTCTGCAAGATTTACAGAAAGATGTAATCCAGAAAACAATTTTAAGCACCGATTCATATTAAACTTTCAGGTAGTAATAGCAGAACAAAATATTAATCAAAGAAGAAATGAAAACTATTTTATTGTTTCAATAGAGTATATATTACTCGTTTTTGATTAAACTAAATAACCAAGAACTTATCCTGAAATCATCTTCAAAACATTGAGAAGGCAAATGACTATACAAAATGTTCGGATACCTACTAAATTAGTATAGTTTCAATCTAGTAAGAGAACAAAATTCTACACGTAATTTACTACATTTTAAAAGTTATTTTTATATTAAAGTATCTTTAAATCTAAAGATCTTTATTTTGAAACTTTATCAAGCTATATTTTTCAACAGGAAACAGAGTATTTTATCCTCCTTCGATATCTATTTATTAATACATATTTTGGTATTCAAATTCACATTTCAGAAGATCGCTACTACTACCTTAGTTATAAATATTTACAATGCTCATTATTTACAATATTTACAATAATCATTATTTACAATATTTACAACACTAAATGTTACCAGAAATATGAACTGAAAATTTATATTTCGTCTGGATCATCAACTGAAGCATCATTCGTCATAGAGAGATTAGAACGAGAGTGAGTAAGTGATATTGTTTCATTGATTGTAGAATTGAAATTGCTTGGTTCTATGAGTTCAATTGCTTCAGGTGGTAACTCCTTCTTTTGGGACCTATATTCATTACAGGATAATGAAATTATGGGATCAGATCGAAGCAACAATCGATGAAATAAATCTTCATTGCTGGCTGTCCTCGAGTGCTTTCGCGTAAAGTCTTTGCGGAATTTCTTGCAAATTTTATGATTTGCTTCTAAAGCTTCTTCCGACAACTGTCCAATTGGTAGTACTTGGTCCAATTGGTTTTATTTTATATTCTACTTATATGTACAACATTGTAAATTATGTAACTTTATAACGAAGGATCATAATTACTACTTTAATATATTAACGATCATAAACCAATAGTATTCTCGAATATTTTCTTTTATAATCGTCTTTTACAAATAAATTTTAAACACATGAATAATATATATTTATGCCACTGAAATTTATAAAAATACTATATTTAATTGTGTTTTTTATAGAAAATATTAATATTTAATCAAGCAAAAAACTTTCTACCTGCTATTTTCCAAACAATTGATGATATCTTAAAACAAATATATATAATATGTCATAAGTATGACAAAACAGAATATTAATATAACAATAAGAATAGTATTTTATTATAAATAAATGCCAAAAATGGTTTTATTTATGAAATATTAATTTTATGATATAAAATTCTGTTTTCTTTGATTTTTCTTTTGAAAATATGTTTTCATTGTACAAAATACTTAAGAATAATTAAAATTAGTTAAAGGAATCGTTTTGTTAATGCTTTTGTAGCATAAATCAAAATTTAACAAAAATGGTCCGCCATCTTGGATTTCAGAAATTTAAAAAAGTGGCACATGGAATGTATTCAGGGACCCAAAACATATATAAATCCAAATTTTCAAAGAGATTGAACGAAGATTACTAATATTGTCCACTTTTTGGCCGATTCCGACCACTGTGCGGCGGCGGTAGCGCGGCAAGCACGGCTGCCTCTGGCGAGCCATGTAAATTAGAGGATTTGCATAGCCGTCAAACCATTATCGGAAGAATTTCGTCGCATATTTAATTGGTATTCGCGCGGCGTGTCGCGTAATCTGCGCCCGCCCGCCCGCCCGCCGACCTGGCCACCCCTTCGTTACGTGCGTTTGTGGAAGCGCCGGCCGCCGGCACGGGGCGTGAGCGGAATGCTGAGGATCCTCTCGTCCTCATCCTCGTCGACAGCCGAGTCTTCGGTCGTGTCGTTGCTGCCTTTTCGCTTCCTCCGCGTCCCACTTCCCGTTGCTGCCCTGCTTTTTTCCCGGCACGTGCTTCTCCGCATTGCTTTCCCTCCTCCTGGTGATCACGTGATGCTGGTGACACTCGTGGGTCTCTTTTGTACCCATAATCCGTCTTGGGACTTTCAGTGTGCTGCATTCTAAAATGTGGAGCGAGTACTTAGAGAAAATTGTAAGGAGACTGTTTCACGTTGCTATCGACTATTGTCACCTGGGGATCTGCAATGAGGTGAATGTTCTGAACGTTTTAGAAATAAAGTAACTCATTGAAATGTTTCATTGCCGTCGAATTATGGGACATTTAAATTAATGGACATATTGTGAAGAAATATGTCGCTAAGATTGACACATACGATTATTTAGTCCTCTAGTACTAAAATTCTCGATATATTTAGATATGCTCTACAAATCCAGAGGGAGGTCCATGACCACAATCGAAAATGTTTTAAATGTTATTGTGGAATATTTTAAAGAACGTATCATTGTTCTGATTCTGTTTGCTGAATAAGAAGTATTCTTAATGAAAATATTTTAAAAAATCGTTTAGATATTTTATATTCAGGAAGTACAAATTAAATACATACAATAACACACAACATAATTATTTTTTTGATCTTGATATGTATACAAGTTATTGGTTCCAACTCCTGCAATTTGAAATGGCTGCAGGAACCAAATTTATTTAAACTAGAATTTTGTAATACTGTGTATGCTATTTTGCGTAGTTCATTAATATTCTGCAATAATGCACATTCTGCACCAATAGATGTTTTTGACATTGTGCTCAAAGTTCAACAATCAGTAAATCAGTTACGGTTAATCAAGTTTTAAGAGAAAGTTAATGGTATATAAAATAAGTCATACGTGTTTTCATAATTTTAAAATTTAAAATTTTTGACTTCGACTGAAATGCAATAATGGTCAATTAATCTGAAAACAGTAGGCCCTTAATGGGATGCTAGGTACGGACTCTTCGAACTATAATTGCATTAAACGCGCAACACTGAGCTTAAACGAGCAATGCAGTGTTTTTATTTTAACTGTGTGTTAGTGGAGCTAACAACTCTCATGAGCGCCGAACGCACACTATCTTGGCCCCCCTATTCCACAGCTGTTACGTTATCAAAGAGCAAGCAAACGCACGCGGCGTCGCGTGGGCGTGACGCTGCGGGCGGCGTGCCCGGAATCGCGAGGCAGCGCAGGCCCTTTTTTTGTCACATCCGCGTCGCGTCGCCTGCTCTGTCCCTTCAAACGCCTTCGACTCGTCGCGCCTCCCCTCCCCTCGCCTCGCCTCGCCTCGCCGCGCCTCGCCTCGCCTCGCCTCGCCTCGCCTCGCCTCGCCTCGCCTCGCCTCGCCTCGCCTCGCCTCGCCTCGCCTCGCCTCGCCTCGCCTCGCCTCCTCGCCTCGCCTCGCCTCGCCTCGCCTCTTCGCGCCGTAGTAAACATCCAACTCGAGTCATTCGATCAGATACATCGACTTAATGTCTCAAAACGCATCTCTTGTTTTAGGAACTGAATAGCTTATCTCTTCACTTTTAAAAGACCGGGTTAAAATGTAATCACGCATTCTGGAACATTTGTAGTCAGAAATCTTTTAAATAAGTACATCCTTTCTCATTGTTGAATAAACCACATTCATATACTCTATTATTAATAAACGTTTCCTGGTTTACAATGCTGCTTTTTCCGATTCTGCTTTCGCCTACACTTAACAACCCGTTACTAGTACAAAGGTCAGAGATTCTTCGCTTTCAATTGTCATCAACTGTGAAGACAAAAGATTAATTCATAAGAGTTCAATCATAAATTATCTCAGGTAATGGTTCTGCAGAGAAATATTCTTCGTAGCTCACAAGATGGCGCCCATCCTTCTTGTTTTATTTATGATACTTGTTGCCAGTGAAGATGTGATAAGTTTCTTGAATCATTTCTCGTCAACTATTTATATTATATACATTTTTAAAACTTTGTGATAGATATGTTGGATCTTTTATCGTTTTGCACAATTATAAAATGCAGTGTCTAAAATGTTGTTGACGCTCCATAATTATTACAGTGACCTGCAAGCAAAATACATTGCAATATCTTTCTTTAATAAATTCCGTGGTGGTAGCAGATATCTTGTGGTAATCCATAGTATTGTAAAGGAAATAATCTCCACAAAAGTTTTAATAATTTTATTAATAATTTTCCAAAGTTAACTTTCGGGAAACACTTTTCCCATCCTCAGTGGATCTCTAGCACAATGGAGAAATGAAACATTAACATAAGTTGAACACAAAACGGGGTGGGGGTGTACAGTGAATTTACAGTGAATTCTCCATCTTTTCACCAAAAGGTTAGGAACACCATATTAACCAATTCACTTATCCCACAATAAAAAAAGAAATCCCTTCAGGTCATGAATCCTCAATGTCTTAGGTTGTATGGCCTTATTAAACTACATAAATATGGTATAAAAATATAAAAATATATATGGTGGTGGAGGCCTGTTAACTTCATCCGACAGGATTTTAGAAAATTGATCATGATAGAATTGGAATTAATATTATCTTTAATATATTTTCCCATTCCAATCATATTCACAATCATAAATTTGCTGTTTTCCACTCCTGGATCAACAGACTATCCCAGGTTCCCATGACTGATATAGATTTTAGTAATGAAGTCAATACCATTCTAACCATTGCATTAAATAATGGATATGATCCCCTGACAATCAACAAACTTATCCACCAAAAAAGTTAAAATTATTTTAAATAAGATTTTTCCTCAACATAGCCCTATAGAACCAAAGAAATTTATTTGCATCCCCTATATAGGTCCTGTATCCAAACGTATAGGACAATGTTTCACTAAATACAATATCTCAGTAGCCTACAAAACCCTAAACTCCCTCCAATCTTTGTTCCCTAGTTCCAAAGCACCTATCCCCTCCATTGAAAGAAGTGGAATTTATCACCTAACTTGTAATAACTGTAATTCAGCATATGTAGGCCAAACAGGCAGAAAATTTTCAGTTAGAATTAATGAGCATATTAGATGTTGGAAACAAAATTTAGACACTTCTACCTTTGCAAATAATTGGATTCAATTTAACCATTCTTTTGACCCCATTTATAATTTTAAAATTCTTCACCTAGTCAACAAAGGCACAAAAATGAACATTTTGGAGAACTTGGAAATTCTAAAACTTTTGAACACTAATTTTTCTGTCTTGAATGAACATTCCTTTATTAAAAGCAGTCCCATTCTAAATATTTTATTAACTATCCCCTAATCATTATTTTGAGTAGTCTTTTTATGACTACCCTTTCTTCTCTTCTTCCCCCACTCCCTTTCCCTTCATTGTTAGGCTTCCTCTTCTCCCATTCCAAAAGATGGATGCCACCTAGCTGTAACCAGCATGTTTTGCCACTTTATATTTTTTGACCATTTGTGAACATTCATGTGAGATCCACGTTGCTTGAGCAGTAAGTACTTTCTATTTGTATTTATATGATATTATTTGTTTTTCCACTAAATTCACTGTACACCCTCCCCCCCGTTTTGTGATCAACTTATGTTAATGTTTCATTTCTCCATTTTGCTAGAGATCCACTGAGGATGGGAAAAGTGTTTCCCGAAAGTTAACTTTGGAAAATTATTAATAAAATTATTAAAACTTTTGTGGAGATTATTTCCTTTACAATACTATCTTTCTTTAAAATTATCATGTTTAAATATGTCTTGTCATTAAAAATATCATGTTTAAGTTTGAAGAACTCATTGAGACGAGGTTGAATAAATTAACATCAAATTGTACTGTGGAATTTTGTAGTTCACATATTACGCAACGCTACTCACTTGTGTATCCGACTACATTTCGGTGCCATCAGTATCATGGGCTCTTAAAATGTCCTTTTCTTCGGTAGATCCGTATGCACGTGTATTTGCAAAAGCTTTGCATTCGTCGATTTCTCACTGAACGTCCCCCAATGAAAAAAAGACGAACGACGGGTATGAATAATGCAGATTCTCAATGAATATATTTGTATATTACATCACCCTTTGAGACAGAGACTAATGTTCCAGAGTCTCATTTTACAGCAAGTACTGCGTCGTGTGAGCCAGCATATGCTTTCTCGCAAGTGTTTTGTCTTTTAATATTCAGAGCTCTCTAGACAGAAGGACTGTAAATATTGATATTGTCATCTTATCGTAGGACTTCTTAGTCAAAACTCAAAAAAGTTTCTGATAAAACTTTAGGCCTCAAAAAAATTGTTCTAATTAATCAAGATTATCAGTGGATAAATCCCTATCTGTAATTTATGAAGTGATAGAATAAATCAAAATGATGTTGGTTAATCATATTTTGTGACGTTTGTATTAGATTGAAAAGATAATTATTTTATTTTTGTTCAAACTATTTTCTACGAGTAAACAAGTTGTTTAAGTGAAACAATAGTACTGACTTAACTGAGGTAGTACTGACTACGGGGTAACTAATTGTGCATGTATGCATTATTGATAAAATTATTGTAAAAAATTATCTGAAGCTTTATCATTTCCAAATACTTCGTGGTTCCGATGAAAAATGATTGTGGTGAAATTACAAACTGAGTGAAATTTGACTTTCAACAAAGCAATATTTAAGAATATCGATATACTTTATAGTGTAAAATTGCGGTGACGCGTGATGGTAAGTCATCTATGAAAGTTACACTACTCATTTTGCGATGACTCATCTAAGTATTTGTTTTTGAGTTTGTCATTACAATTTCTTTAAATATAAATATTGCACTTGTGAAAATGAATGATAAATTGCTCCCCTTGAAGAACTTTCTTCAGCTCTTAAATAAATTTAATTTAAAAATAACCATATAAATTATTCTCTGGCTACGCTCTCTATGTCGAAGTTAAGAATGGTTGACGTTGCATCTCTTTCATTCAGTATAGTAACAAAGTATCATACACATCTACACACACTCTGAAAGAAAATGTAAAACATACAACGCATATTAAAATTGTAAACAATGGTAGGTATGGATCGTTGTAAAAATAATATTGCTGATTCTGCTTAATGTTAATGAAGTGATAAAGCTGAGAAGAATTTTTTATTAAAAACATTGTTTATGTAACCGATGTATATTTACATATAAAGCATATATGAAGAAAATAAAACTACTAAATTTTCTGAGTTACACAAGAAATGTCACAGTATTCATTCATCGTGGCATGTTTTATTCAAACAAAATATGAAAGGTTCGGTTTTGTGCAAAAGAAACGTGATATGGAGTGAACTCAATGAGTCCTCAAGAAATACAAAAAGAGCCGATCCAAAGTCTCCTATCAGTAGGAGACTTCAAGAAGAAACACTTACCACCTCTTCAATAGGGCGAAACCCGAGACGTTGGTCTGTTGCAAGGGACATATTGAATCACCAAGTGCTCCCCCACGTAGCCGCAAGAAGAGTACCAAAATCCAGACCACCAGAAAGCCGAAGTGACTACCCTCATCAAAACGGATTCTATTGCATGTACGTTTGATCACATTATCGTCTGGGATCACAGACGGTGAAAATAATCTACAGAATTCCGTCGATTAACAGAGAAACATCGAAAAATCAATTCCTCATCGGCAAATAGGACGCTCTCAGTACATAGGAGCCTCTTAGTAAATAAGATCCCTCAGTAAATATGATCCTCCTGGTAAGTAAAATATTCTCGGTAAATTCTCGGCAAACAACCCCCGCGACTCCACCTACAAAATTGGCTACACACTGCAAATTCGTCCCACTAGAATTGGATCCTTTTGGTAAAATTAGACTCCGTCGGTAAATAGGGATTCTCGGCAGATCGGGTATTCGGTGTAAGACTCTCTCGGTGGACCCCTACCCACGTAGAGCCTCCTGGGAACCTGATCTGGGCTGTACAGATGCCATGGAAGATGTGGCCCATTTCTGCCCAGTAGCCCCCAGCTCAAGAGACGCGGCGATCGCAAGGCGTCAACACCACTTCCCGGGCCTGTTGGACATCTGTGTCGCCGGCGACCTCTCCGGAGTGGTCGGCGTGGGCGGCGACTTGTGCGTCTGCTTCTCGTCAGGGGGCGGTGGCGAGTCCGGCGGCTGCTGAGACCTGGCCACCTTCTCCTTCTTGCAGCACGTGTGGCTGCTGCATTGGCCGCGACCTTCGCGAGTGCAGCGGGAGGGGCGGGAGCGGCGACGCGAGCGGCGACGGCGGGAGCGCTTGCTCGAGCACCTTCTCGAGCGCCTGCTCGAGCGCCGGCGGCGGGAGCGTTTGCTCGAACATCTCGAGCGCCTGCTCGAGCGCCGGCGGCGGGAGCGCTTGCTCGAGCACCTTCTCGAGCGCTTGCTCGAGCGCCGACGGCGGGAGCGCTTGCGGCCGGTCGAGCACCGTCGGGAGCCGCGGCGGGAGCGTCGACGCGAGCGGCGGCCGGAGCTGCGCTTGCGGCAACACTTGCTGCGGAGGCGCGCGCGCTGCGCTGCCACGAGGAAGGGCATGCGCTCCAAGGGCGACATGTGGCTCCTGCGTCAAAACGGAACCCCCCGAAGCGTCACACTAGGTCAGGGTTGCTTGAGTGGGGAGACCGCTTAACTTGGTGTGTCCTGGCTCCGCGTGGCAGCTCTTCACAAGCGCTTATCTGCGGGGTCACCGGTGTGGCCCGCTGCTGGTTCAATGAAGCCGATGAAAGTGTCGATGCGCTAGGGCGCGATCGGCTCTAGTCTAAAGAAAGGCGAGTGGCTATTGGAGAATATTATTTGTGCGGAATTTTTTTATAGATATTAATTATTCTGAGAAGAACAATAATATAGCATAAGCCTGCTGCGAAGCGTGATTAAAAGCATGAACTTATGAATACATTTTTTTTTGTTTTTTGTGAGATTTATGAAATGGTCTTTAATAAATTGGATAAGTGTTCTATCACAAATTTGTAATCATTTACAATATTAACCAATATAAGAATGACGCGAGGACTCCTGCATCAGGATTCCATGAGGAGACTGGCACCAATTCTTGAATTTAAGTAGCCCTCCACTAGAACATACCAGTTAGATTTTAGACTACGCGGCTTCGGTACTACAAGAAGACCGTGAGTTTAATCGTGAATGTCGATGTCTTGATTTTGGAGTTCACTTGGAAATGTGGAATAGTTTCATTATCCGGGCCAACTGCTTTGAAATTTCGTCTTTTTTGGTTCCTCCGAATACAGATAGGAGGGGAAGCAATATCCTAAATCTGCACAGTCCGTTCCCAATGTTTCTTTCTTCGTGCTTGTTCTTCCTATTTTTGTACATAAACTACAGTAACAAAATTTAATTGTTGATTCGAGAAAAGTTTAGGCATCTTAATGGTAAATAACTAGTGAAATAATTCTTAAACAATGCTTATCATAGTTTATGCCTTGATAAATTTATTTTAATTTTTCTTCATTTGCTAAATAAAAATCCTCAGATTACAAATGATGACGGTTCTAAAGATTGTGACGTATTGGTACTTTCGTGAATATTGTTTATCAATCACTGACAGGCTATGTCATTTGCAAACTATCTATCTATCTATCTAGTACACTTGTCACATCGTAGCTACACCGTACTTCAGCTCGTAGAACGAACCAGCAAGGTGGAATTGCCAATAGAAATGTTCTGCACACGTAAGCTTCCGCGGCTCGAATCCATAAATTCTGGGCTATCCGGGAGACACCGCATCGTTGGTTGAGAGGCCGACGTTTCGCCTGACATGTCACAGGCTTCCTCGGGGCAGTGACCAAACTGTCCTGATAGCCCAGAATTTATAGAAATGTTCTCCCTCCTACATTCCCACAGCTTACAATAAAGTAATAATGTTAAAATAATTGAACAATTCTGCAGTAAAATTGTGCTCCTCGGTATGTTGCCAATTTTCCTTCATTACATTAGTATATAATGTAAAACATTTTCAGTGTAAAAACACACCAGCATGTTCTTCAAAATGATATCAATTTTTTTTATGCCTTGTTAAAAAAATTCGTTACGGAACAGGACTTTTTTTTCTTCCATTCCCTTGAGAAAATTGGGGTTACGATGTGTTAAATCGGTATAGGTCATAAAAATCAATCGGCATGTATCATCAAATAGAAAATCGTACATTTTTTTATGCAAACGACGAAATATACATATCTGTGAATTGATGGAAAAGAGTATAAGATTGCTCTGTATCAAGGTGATTGAAGGTGGCCTAGGCAGCCGACACGACGTCAGGGCAATGCAGAGAACATTCGAAAATTACTAAAACTCTTTCAAAGGATGCTTCTGAGGCCTAAAAGGTAAATAAATTATTTTTGGTAATATTAATAGGAACATGATAGTGTTTTCTCACAGTTAGACATACAAAATAAAGAACACTTGACTGTGTGAACTATTGAAAAAAACCGATCCTGCATTGGGATGAAATCGTAAAGAGGTCCGAATACACCAGTTCGTTAGTGCATGATCAATGGAGACTGGCAGTAGACTTGAACATTTTTCGACGCCAATTTCACATACATAGAAGAAGAAGAATAGATTTTGGTCCCAGGGGCAATTCACATTAAAATAGTATTCTTTGATGACGCCTGTGAAGCCAAATATGACAGAACATTCTGTCAAAAGTTCTAACACTAGAGAAGTTAAGAAGTAACCACAAATCGTGTTCAAGTAAGTTAAATGGGAGTAAAATATCACGTAAATAAAGTTCAGATTACTGTGTAGAATGCATGTTTGGACAAGCTGGTAACAGCATGAGAGCGACTGTTCCAACAACTGAGCCAACTTCATTTGTTCTAGACCTAAATTCATATTATTACAAATATTTCCTTTATACAAAAGCGCAAGGAATTCTTACAATGTTACAATGCTGTGTTATACGGTAATAAATATTTAAATGGGGGAAATGTTTATTTAAATGGAGATCCCGTATGAATTCGTTCTACGAACTAAACATCAGTTGCATCTTAGAAGTACCATCGGTGGGACGAGACCTAGTGACTACGGGGTGTGTACTAAGGCCGTTTGACCAGAATTCTCAGTCCCCTGCAGCAGCCGTCTTCAACTGGCGGACTGCATTGTGGCTTTGGTGGAAGATCCGTACATCGTGATCGTAATTTGAGTGTGGTGTCCAGGACATCGCTATCGTATTAGCTTTGGATTGCCGAGAAATATCGAAGCCTACTGTGGGAAAATATGGGTTTTATTTCATTTTTTTAATGACTAACACAACATGAATAAACATAAATAAATGACAAACATTAATTCACTTATATGCAGTGGAAAAACATATCTTGTTGATTTTAAAGAAATTTTAGGCAAAATGAAGATATTGGTCGTATTTTGAACCCGGAATTATATTGTTTCAAAAAATTTCCAAAGTAATGTGTCATCCATATTAATCATAATCATACAATTCGTGAGGGTATCTCAGAATCGTTTAATTTATCTTTTGTCGCTGAATCATAAATGAGAACATTCCTTACGTTATCAGCACCCGTCCCCACAGAATCCTACTTCTCTTTCTTTCTTCGAACGTCCCCTTGCACTTGCGAGCTCTGGCGAATGCTCGCGCTTGCCGCATTTGCCGCGTCGGCTGAATAGAGTTTAATATAACCAAACAGTGCCGAACCAACAAGTTAAATTTTACAGAAAGATTCATGTGATCCGTGTTTTCCTTCAAATTCCATTTCTACGTGACTCAATACAGTTGGTTGAGGTTGGTACAAAAATAAGGTTGACGTTTGAAATTTGGAGCAAATGATTATACGCTGCCATTTTGTTTTGGATAAGCTGCTGTTGGCATTCAGCCCTGCAGTAGTCATCAGGTCCTTGATGATGAAAGCAAGACATATATTTTGCCTTGGAGTAATGAGTAAAGAAGAATAATATAATCTTTCAAACTTTGGGCCTGGGTGTAGAAGAGTAGAAAGAAAACAATTATAGGATGCATGGCGTTATTAAAAAATAAATTAAGAATGTGATTCCGTGCACAGAATACTTAAGATACAGAATATAGTATATTCTATTAATAAATTTACAAAATTGTAAAAGGCATGTAAAACAACTTTTTATTAATAAAAAGTAATGTATATGAAAAACCATACAATTTTTTAAAAAAGCGTATGTCTAAAAAACAAAAAAGCATAGCACAATCACAAGTTGTAAAACAAATAATTCTCCAATGAGTTCGGAGAGCGAGTTTTACCAACCGCACATGAACAGGATTGGTTGGTATCGTGCAAAAGAAAAGTATGGAAAGTAGAGCACGCCATTGGAGAAATCCATTGGAGAAATAGAATCATTAGTACCCGAAACCCAAAAGCTTTTCGAACTTCAACAAGGAACTTCACCGCTTCCTTGGTTAACAGGGTTGCAGATTCTGCGGTGTGACTACATGTTCTGTGGAGCATTGGATTCTGGAAACTTCCCGGTGTTCCCAGAACTGGAGTACAAAACTCGCCGAAGAGCATATTGTCCGGGAGTCTCGACGAACCTTCTCGGCATGTGATCAGCATGTCATATTAAGTGTAAGATTCTCCAAATGAACCTCGGCCTAGGAGCAGCAATTGCATGGTATGTAAGTTTCTCCAAGGGACCCGTCGCCTTGCGCGAACTCCATCTCGAGCGCTTGCTGGAACTTCGTCTCGAGCCAAGAACGCCTCCCAATGCCCTTGGTACGATCCGTGTTCTGCGAAATGGCGACCGCCTTCAGCGTTTGGACGGGCGTCGCGGCTACTGGCCCTCGGGGTCCCCGGAGCCCGGAGGCGGCGTCTTGTTCCGCTTGCACGTGGGCTGCACGGTGCACCAGCTGCCTTGCGAGGTGGACCCTTTCGAGCAGCGTCGCCGGCTGCCCGAGCGCCGACGCCGGCTGCGCGAGCGGCGCCGGCGGCTGCCGCACTTGCGCGAACGGCGCCTCGGGCGCTTGCGCGATCTGCGCCTCGAGCGCTTGCTGCAGCTGCGTCTCGAGCGCGAGCGCTTGCGCGAGGCGGAGCCGCCGCGGCAGGGCGGCTTGGCGGTGCACCAGCGCCGGAGCGACTTGCCCCCGCGGCGGCAGCTGCGCGAGCGGCTGCGGCCCGAGCGCCTGCGCGAGCGGCTGCGGCGCGAGCGCCTGCGCGAGCAGCTGCGGCGCGAGCGTTTGCGGCGGCGGGAGCGGCGCCTCGAGCGGCCGCGCGACTTGCAGCGGCGCCGGCTCGAGCGCTTCCTCGAGCGCTTGCTGCAGCACTTGACGCGCAGGCGCTTCTGGCGCGCCATCATGACGAAGGGCTCGCGCTCCACGTGCGACATCCGCGCCCTGCGGCAGAGCCTAATCTAGCCTCGCGCGCCACGCGGCCCGACGGAGGCGGATTTGCGACGCTGACTACATGGCCTGGTCGAATTCAGACGCTACTTGGAGGGGAATTTCACCGGTTGTCCGCTCTGTAGTTTTTCGTGGTTTAGCCCATCAATTCCAGGCAAATGCCGGATCAGTTCTCGAGCCACGATTCGCGCACAAAGTTTCCTTCATAGTTTTGGCCTCTGTCCTTACACGCACGCATACACGCACGCACACACACACACACACACACACACATACACAACCTCACATGAAATGAGACCTGAATCCTTGACTATAGGGACTCAACCAGTAGTCAATTTAGAGTTTGTAGTAGCGTGGCCGGTGCCTTGCTAAGGGAGATCGTTAGATGACGACGTGTAAGTTGCCACCGGATCACACGTTCTGGTGGGGGAAGAACACCGCCACCTCGTACGATATAATTTGGTTGATAACATTTGTTGGTTATGGCAATGCAAATGGCGACCGTGTAACCGCGTCATGAAATAATCGCATCCTGGGTAACCTTGAAGAGAATACACTCATTCACTATCTTGAATCGTATGTTAACACTTAATGTAAACTAACAGGAGACTTCAATACTTCCTCACACCTTATCATATACCCCATGATTCGATGGAGTCATTTTAATGGGAATGCTAATAAAACTGTCGTACCGTTTCATGTTTAATGACAGTGCCACTAAAAGTTAAATCAATATTCTTTTATGACGTTGATGAGGCTAAATATGACACCTTCTAACGGAAATTTCTGATAATGTAAAGAAAAAAGTAATTAATTAAACAATTAATTGTCATAGATTACGTAAGGAAGCAGAATGGTGTCAATCGGTTGGGAATTTTTTTGAAACGGTCAGACCTGTAAACAGGAGCAGGTGACAACAAGATGGCGGCTGATGCAACAAGCGAGCCAACCCCATCATACGAAATAAAATAGATTTTAAATGTTACCTGATATTTTCTTATAAATATATTGTTATATAATAACGCAAGGAAACTTCTTACAAAGTAATATTGGTATGCAAATAACAAAATAATTTACATTTTAATTACTCAAACGTGGCTTATATTTATTTAAGCTAGCGCTCGAAAGAGTTCTCATTCTACAAATTACTGTATTCATTTTTTCATTCAATGGCGGCAATAGAAAAACTAGCAACTGAGCAACTTAGCTCGTCGACCATGGCAAAGGTATGTAAGAAGAAGATGGTGATTTGATTTGATTTAATTTGTCTAATGTATAATATGCAAAATTGTTTTATATAATATGCCTCATATCTTCGAATCAACACTCTCATTCTTCGACATTAAACATTCTGAACTAGACACAATGTCCGCCACGGGCGTGTCGAGTTACAACAATTTATTTCATAGGAAGTTAACGCCTGAAGTTAGAAATAACGGAAATAGACAACTACGCAATGCATTGCGTCACTTAAAACAAATTTGAGAACTTGAATTGTCATAATTTTGTAGTTATGGTTACATATTGTATTACATATTATATTCATAAATGCAACGCAAGCTGAAAGGTGATTAAAATACTTTTTATTAATAAAAATCAATACATGTAAATTAAGTATCATATAGTGTTCACATAAAAATTATATCAAAAAAATTAACAAATAGCATTGTGCATTCAGCAAAAATGTACCCTCCATGCCGTTCGTGATTTTGCTAACTATCTAGCGAGTTGATTGGTTCGTATCATTCAGAAGGAAAGCATGACGTGTAGAGTAATCAAGAGTCTCTGGATGTGCCAAATGCTAGGAATCGAAGAATGGAAGCACGAATCTTGGCGAAGAGATTCACCGACTTCCCTTAAGACAGATTCTGCAGTGTTTAGTTTTTGAAACGTCGATCACTGGGTTTACCGACAGGCGTCTAGAGCCTCTTCAAATGAAGTACATACGAGGCCGAAAGCGTCTTCCCCAGGAGACCCTGTGACTCTTCTGGTCACATCTTCTGGAACATTCAGTCTTGGATCGTCGTGTCTCGTGGGAACGCCTCCGACAAGTCTCCCATCAGCGTTGTCGGTGGAATTCGCCTATTGAGCAGCGGCCACCTCCGGCGTCAACCTCGTTGAGCGTGGCGTTGACGGCCGCTGCTGCTCTGGCTTCCGTCGCTCCTGCTTTTGCTGCTCGGGCTGCTGCTGGTCCCCGCTCGACGGGTCTCCGGCCGCGTGCGGACATTTGGCGGGCCGCCTGCAGGTGGGCTGCGCGGTGCACCAGCCGCCCGGCGAGTTGGAGGCCCGCGAGCCGCTGCGGGAGCGACGTCGGCACTTGCGGCGGCGCCGGCGACTGGCGCTTCGTCGAGAGCGGCGGGAACATCGACGCGAAGGTCGACGGGAGCGGCGTCGAGAGCGGGAGCGTCTTTTGGAGCAGCGCTTGCGGCGGCTGGATCGACGAGCCAAGCGCCGCCGCCGGCGGGAGCGGGAGCGGCAGCGGGAGCGGCGGCTGGCGCTGCGCTTGCGGCGGGAGAGGCGCCGACGCCGCGCTTGGCACTTTTTGCGGTAGCGCGCGCGCAGCGCCATCATGACGAAGGGGTCGCGCTCTCTGTCCGTCATCTTGCGCCTGCGCAGCACGCGCGCGCCCAAATCCTTACAACGGGTCGCGCACTCTGGCGCGTTGAGACTGTTTCCACTATAGACGTACCGCTCAGAAGAAAAAAAAAACTTGTCTCTCGAAGAATAGAGGGAAAATAGGGGCTATTTGGCCGTCCGCTTTATTGCGGGCGACCAGTGTGGCCTGCTGCTTACCGAGTCTGCCCGTCGGGAAGGGTGATGGGAGGGTAGAGGTGGCGCTGAGCTCGATCGGCTCTAGTTTAGCGAAAGGCGACTCCCGGACGGGCAGTCTGATCCGAAGTTTTACATTTGAGCAGCCCTGTTGGAAACTAGAGATGCGGCTCACTTGGCGTGCCCCTGGTCTGCGAGCCACCGGTTTGATACACTGCTTCTCAAATCCCGGGCGTACGGGAGTACTCGGGCGTAATCGGCTCTAGTGTAGTAAAATAAGAGTGGCACGCCAGCCAACCCAGCAGGCTCCAGCGAACAGCCTGTTTACAATTCCTTCATTTGTGCAGCCCTGCCTTAGCGGGTGATGAATCTTGGGGCACGTATGCAAGCGTGAGTTGATGTGCCCTATGCAAAGGTAGTTTTCGTCCTCCAAGACTATTATCGATACTGAACGCTTGGTGAAATAAGGTTGAACGACGGAAGGGAAGCTAAAACTTGCTATGGCAGCCTATGATTGGGGATGGGGCACTTCTATTAATCAACACTTCTTCGCTTGCACTGTGGAAAGCATTTTCTACGTGGTTCTGTTATAGAAGTGTAAACTCTTAAGTACTTCTTGGCGAAGGTCCAGTTTTTCAGTAATTTATAATTTCTATTACAGGTAGTTAATTAGTAACTGTCTTGCTCGCAACGCTTCGGACAACCCGCTTGGCTTCAACAGATCTTACCTCAGAACAGATCAGGATGTCTGATCGATAATGTCTACTGCCTACTTCCACGCTCTTCTAGTACTGACGAAACGCTTTCTGACATGTGTGTCATTCATGTAAGCCTTAATTTACTTTCCTCTCATCGACGTGGAAGAAAATGTAATCATGTATTAGTTACAGGATTGTCATATTTTACAAAACTCACACAATACGCTTGAATCCGAAGTGTACCACATTGTTCCACTACATCACCTTCGATGAATGGAAACATCTGCATACCATGATTCCAATGCAAAATTAATATATTCCTCTTTAGATTATTTTAATTTCAGTATAGGAATGTTGATTATCAGTGGGGGCGGATTTTAATGAAATGTAACTTTTTTCTTTTCACTTTAAGAAAATGCCGATTAATTTAGTTGTTCATTTTATGATATGACAAAACAAAATGACCCATCTATAAAAGTCATAATTTGCATTTTTTGTTGATTTCGACTAAGTATTTTTTTTACCTTTTTTCGTCATTTTTAAAGCATTTTCGCTGATTTCATCGGTTTTAATATATTAATGGTACTTGCTTCGAATAATGTCTCCGAGATGCAACAAATGTTCTCCACAGAATTCCTGAGTACGTATACTTGACAGCCTATTCGATTTCTTCGCTTATACGTTGTAATGTCAGCCGATGTGAGTATGTAATCTAAGATTCCTGTAACGCTCGTCAGCGCCATTGGCGGTTCAGCCGATTTCGGGATAACTAAAGACAGAGATGTTCTGGTAAATAACAGTCCAAACCAAAAGTTTGAAAGCTGGGTTCACTTGAGCGAATCGAAGAAGCCTCGATTGCATCAGTAACGAATCCAACAGCTTGATTTGTTCATCCTAACTGATTTTAATCTCATTTCTACGACATTTTTCTTTGGTTTTAGGGCATTTTAAAGACATTTTAAAAACATTTTATTGATTGTTTTGGCAATGTTTTAGGTCATTAAAATCTACCCCCTAGTAATTAACATTGAGAGAAAATGGAAAGTCAAAGCAGAACAGACTCTCGGAACTGTGCCTTGCGATTTAGTCAGGGGATTTCGAGGGGGCGAACAATTAACAGGACTTAAATGGACGCACTCCATTATTCTTATTAACTTTCTTTGGCATTGTAAGAATTTTCCTTGCAATAGCGTTGTAAAAAATCTTCAAAACATGTTTATATTAAAATGTTATTTTCTATTGTCTACACTTAATTTAATATCTTAAGTCGGGGTTGGCTCTGACGTTGAAACTGTAGCGTTTTCTATTACTAGGCGCTCCTGGTGTACATACCACACTCTCCCGCGAAAGTAGCAATCTCATTATTGTATTTTGGTAGTTAACAAAACCACGAAAAATGTCTTAAATTTGCATATCGTAGACAAGAGAAGTGAAGAAAATTAATATCATGGACCCCATATCAATGAGTGCTTCGAATTTAATCATGGGCGGAAATGCTCTCAAGGCGTCGATGTCAAATCTGTCTCAAGAGTCTAAAGTAATCTAAAGGAATGCAGACATTTTCAGAAAACATCACGTGATTTTTCCTTCCCCGGATACTGCTTTTTCCATGACTACCAAAGTTGAAAGAAGCTCTGCATTGAAAGTTATTATACATTTCATATCAGGTTGTACGGTAGATAGTAAGTTTTTGTAGATGGAGCAGACCGAAGTGATACCCGCGCATCACTCTGTCAGAGACAGTTCTCTTTTTCAATGGTGAAATATTAGAAATGTGTGTGTGTGTGTGTGTGTGTGTGTGTGAGAGAGAGAGAGAGAGAGAGAGAGAGAGAGAGAGAGAGAGAGAGAGAGAGAGAGAGAGAGAATCACTACCTGAAAGTATAGTTTCTGGGCGCATCTAGTATTTAAGCTATAAATTGTCATAGGTTTAGTGCATTTATCTCCCAGAGTTGTTCCTCCGCTTGTGGAATTTGAGATCCGGCGCCGACGAACACGTAATCTTTGAGAGTTTCCCCTTCCACACATCTCCCCAAAACGACACTACCCCAGCTGAGACAAGATCCTAGTCCTCCAGTCTCCTATAAACTCCAGCCTGACATGTGTGGGAGGTAAGTAAATGATCCTCGGTGTAAAGAGTGATGGGACAAGGATAAGGAAAGAAAGATCGCTCGCGATTCTTGCACCGTTTGTTAGGGTATTGCTTTGGCTTCGCCTTGCATTGATGGGAGAAACCACGGAAAATCACTGTACAGAGAAGCCAGTCGCCACAATTCTCCTGCGGACAGGTGTTGAATTCAACTCAGCTCTGTAGTTTCGAAAATCCGACCACCCGTTCAACGATGCAGCAAAGACAACGGTATTGCCTCTGAGGTATCGTATCTGGTGAACTGGTTAGCCAACGTTTTGACCATCCGTCCGTGGCCTTCGTCCGGGCTGAAATACATTACATGACCTGACTCTGATGGTCCGGTTGCGAATTCGGAAGGGCCATATTGAAGTGATCGCCCGATAACCGTCCGGTAAGAGATCGTGAATCGTCCCATAAAACACTGGTTGCTCACCATACTTTAGCCGCCTCGCGCGACACGCCCTTGACCTTGCAGCGGCAGCCGTACATGTTCTCCATGTAGACGAGATAAAAGTTGATGAAGGGGTTGGTGGAGGCGCGCCGCAGGCCCTTCAGCTTGAGCAGCAGGGGCTTCTTGAAGCAGGAGCTGATCACCACGGAGCGCGCCATGCCGCCCACGCGATGCAGCGTCTCGCCCGTGAAGTAGAGCTGCTTCTCGTGCCAGGGCCAGTCGCGCTCGTGGCCCGGCTCGGCCGGCTCGAACAGCCGGCCCGTGGGCGCGTAGTGGCCCGGGCGGGCGGGCCGCCGGTCGAAGCGCCGGCTGCGGTGGCGCAGGCCGCAGGCACAGGGGACGACGACGGCGCGGCCGCCCTGCTCCCGCGGCGGCGGCGGCGCGCTCACCGCGCTCGCCAGCCGAATCTGCGCACGCGCACGGCATTTTATTCCGCTTTTATTCAAATTTAAAAAAAAAGAAAAACTATTTACAGTAAAGTCACGGTAAAACGAGCGGCGCGGATCTGAGATTCCGTGCAATCCGAGATGAAAGAAAAACTCACATATGCGCCAAGTCTCACAAATAAGGGTCGAAGGCTGGCTCTTGACGGGTTGGCAACACTGCGTTGAAGGTCACGTGTGCGGCGGTCGGTTACAGTGCCTGCCTGCTGCTTTGTTGTGAACGGGCGCGTTGATTTATGCATGTATTTTTGTACTATGTGTATGTAATTTCGATAGAATCTGCACATTAAAATGGACTTCGTTATATATTCTAGTTGAAAATTCCATTAGGTATTTTCTTTTTACTTTCTCGCTTCGGATTAGATAGAGTAGTACGAGTAAGTACGGAGTAGAGAGAGTAGAGAGTAACAAAAATGTGGATAAATCCAGTTGCTAAAGTGAGTCAAAATCCTTGTTTGGCTGATTTTTGATACCGAATAACAACAAAACGTCTTTTTGTACGTCCGTCAGCCGGTACGCCCGTCTGTCCGTCTGTCCGTCTCTGTCTCTGAGAATAACGCTAGCGGCTAAACCGTTTAACTGATTTTTTTCCAAAATTTCTCAATCTATCTATCTGATGTCGCGGCCCCTTGAATTTGAAACAGATATTTTATTTTGGGAGGTACTTTACATGAAGCCCCACGGACATTTTCTAAATTGTCTCAAAAATGACTCCAAATTTGTTCTTTAAATTTCTTGTAAGGGTAGAGTAAATGCCTTATAAAGGTGGCATATCTTCGATTTTCACAATGAACTATGAATTTCGGATAATTACAAAAATTTGAATTTTTTTCTGTCTTTCCATTACTACAAAATTAAAGATCCTTAACTTTTCCTTCAAATGAAATTTATTGTTCATAATAAGTTCTTTTATTGAGGTCGTGTACATTTTTTTGAAATTTTTTGTATTTTTCACGCTATATTGCGAGCAATATGTGCAATTTTAAAAAAATAACAAAAACAAGATTTTCTCCAAAATGCTTTTCTTTAAACTTTGGGTAAGGATAGTGCAATATGTACTCGATGTCATAAATGTCAAATTGCCCTATACGTCTGTAGTTGTTTTTTTTCAAACTTTACAATTTTTTTACTTGTCTCTCACGTCAATACTATTTTTAATAGCGGTGATTTGCTCACATTTTTGAATTTACGAGTAAATGTGCATTAAATGATGACATATTAAGTTTATTGAAAACTAAAAAGTTTTTTGTGATAACGAGTTAAAAAGGCCGCATTTTCAGAAACCCTCTAATGCCATTTTCTCCAATACGCCTCCAAGTTTTCTCTTTAATATTTTCGTGCGGAGAGTGCTAATTGTGCAGTTCAATATGCCCTAAAATTTATTTTGGTGTGTTCCTTTGTTTTCCAAAACTTACACAAATATAATGAATTTTTTAAATATAATGTATTTTTTAAATATAATGTATTTTTTAAATATAATGTATTTTTTAAATATAATGTATTTTTTAAATATATTTTTTAAATATCACTCACGCCTATAATATGCAATTTCCAGATATTTGTATGTATTATTGCATTTATATGTGGAAGTGCTTCAAATGACTTCAGAAGACGTTTTTCTTAAACTTAAAACATTTCTGCGATTAAGAGTTTAATATTTTCCACGTACAGTAACGTTATTAATATATTACGTTAACAATAATTAGGTTCTGCAATTAGAAAACCGAAATATTCAGAAAATTGTGAAAAAATATACATATTTTGGGCGGCGATAGGTGACTGCTGGCAAGAATATGGGGACAAGATTGTAGAGCTGGTTCCGAGGGAAGAAATTAGAAAACTATCTCGTACGAGAAAATCAGTGCCATTCAGTAGCACCACTAGTTTCTTAATAAAGAAACTTTTATAATAATTTAAATGTTTTTTTTATTTCATTCAAGTACTTTCTATGTCTGCTCTATTCTATTATAGTAGAAAACCAAATGTTTTTTGTCATTTTCTGAAATTGGTGAAATACAAACTCTCGTCTTCATTAGTTTCTACCATTTATGAATTTGTTAAATATTATGTAAGATTCGTATTGTAGCGATACAGATTTCCTTGTATAAATTAAATAATAATAAACCCGGACCGAAGGAAACTTACTGGGAGAATAAACAGATGGCGACACGCGCGCAACCCCTCTTTTAGTGACAGCCACTTGCGCCCCCGGCCCATTACGAAGTTGCTGTTAGGGCCGGTGTCAAAAGATTAACTGAGAAGCGCTCGGACGCAAGCACGTCTGGGAAATCTCTAGAACGCCTGCTCGTGATTCGGGGAAACCCAGAACGATAATTCTTTCACCGGACAGCGTTCCCTTGCACAGGCACGGCCTATGTTCTAGAAGGAACAAGAAAAACATTGTACCCTCGCAGTGGCGCAGTGTGTGGAAATTTCCTTTGCTTCCCCCGTCGCGATTGGTTGAAAATAGTGTACTACGCCATTACCTTTGGCCAATAGCGACGCGACTATTATAAGGAACTGGAGCACATGAGAAAAAGGGGTGGGGGTGAAAGTTTACTTGCTACGTTTTCGATTTACATAAATTCATTAGACGGAGGGCAGTCGGGAGAGAAACTTCTCTGGGGGGGGAACTATTCGTCCAGAAGGGGCCTGAGCTTTGGGCTGATAGCAGTTGGGAGAGAAACTTCTCTGGGGGGGAACTATTCGTCGGTCAGAGGCGAGTTCGCCTCTAAAGGACTTATAAAAATTTCAGTGCGGGCTTGAGCATTGGGCCGACTGCAGTAGACAGAGAAACTTCTCTGGGGTGTGAATTAGTCGCGGAGAGAGGCGAATGTGTCTCTGAAGGATTTCTCAATTTTCTGAAGTCGTACGTGAGAACGATTGTCATGAGAATCAGAGGGACGCATGATTGATTACTCCGCGCCTGAGATCGGGAGAAAATCCCGACGATCTACAAGTTCTACCAGACACCGCCAGACGCCGTTAAGCGCCGCCAGACGCCGCCGCTCCCTTTGGTGACGTCACGAGACGGCCGCTCAGCTGTCGGCGAGGGGTGGCACTGGCCTCTGCCGCGTTCCAGTCAAGGCCGCAACCGCCCCTTCGACCGCCGCAGCGCCCGTCCCGGGCACACAAAAGAACTTTCCCAGGCAGTATAACCCAGGGCATTCACCCCTGTGTAACTTTGTAACGCGGTGCCGCGCCAAGGCACGTCGAACTGTCAAATTTCTACCATTGTAATCTTAGTTATAACAATTTTGTACTCTTCATAGTTATAAGCTTTACGGTTAATTCTGATCTTTAATCTTTTCTTTTCTTTTCATTTAATCTCTTCTTTTATTTAGTTCACAAATGTAACTTCCCTGGGGCATTTTTTTTCTTGCCCAGGAATAAAGTAATTTTTCTACCAGTGATCACAGTGTTTGTTTCGTACTTCCATTGTATCTGTTTAACAATTCCTTCCATCACCGACTGAGCTACAACCGGACCGCTAACCGGGCATTCTCTACCGAGATGACCGGTGGTGTTACAGTATATATAACAAGTAAGAATTATTTTACTTAACTTATTTAATATATATAAATACAGTATACAATTAAATCGAACAATCAAAAATACTTCGAATTTTCTTCATCACACGAAGCTTCAATCAACATGAATTTGAATTCTGAGGCTCAGCGAAACTGCAATATTGGCACACAAGCGTTATTCAGTTATTATTCAACTACATACGACTTATATGATTATTTTCTAAGAGACCCGTAGAGAGAAACTGTATGAAGAACCAGAAGAAAAATCAGATTAAAATTCGGTAAAAGTACGAATCAATAATAATCCAGTAATATATAACTTTGAGTAAGGATACTGCAGTTGTGGCCTAAGTCAAGCCCGATTTTTTTTTTAATTTTTGAAATCCACATCTCTTATGTTCGTTCACAGTTGAATTATTAATAAAATATTGGGCGACATTGACATTTGATAAAAACAAATTTTCACTTCTGTTTAATAGAAAATATTTGCATTGATTAATGAGCTACATATTTGATTGTATAGGTCGGCCGACGAAATGAACTCTTCATTCACTCCTCTGTGATCTAGCGAAATGAGAGCTCAAGAAAACGTGTGAGGGTGCTACTTAAATGTTAATGAAGCACCAGTATCACTACCAGTGGGATTTTAAAATGTGAAAAATTTGGAACCCAGAACACTGTGGCATCGTTCTTAGAAATGAAATCCACTATTATATAAACAGTCAGAATGATTGTAAACAGTTATTTCAATGGTATATGGCTTTTTTGTGGACGGAATTTTTCACTATTATTAAAGAAGATACATCCTGCTTATTAGTTAACATACTTATACTTATACTATACTTATACGTACTATTCTTATACTATAACATACTTAACTTAAGTCCCGAAATCTGTTAACACAATGTTAGAAGACATGATACAGAAGAAGCGCCGATGCCTAGGTATCTTCTCGGGCGTGTACACTGCTATGGCAGATATCCCTACTCCTTTGTGACAAGTCACGAACTAGAGGCCAGCGTATTCAAATATAAATGTGAAAGTTTTGCCATTTTCAGCGCCTTCGCTTTTGTGACTTCGTCCAAGAAAGGCTCTACCGGAAACTTCGACACCTCCTTCCTGTCTTTTGTTCTCTCGAGTGTCAGTATTTGAACTCCTTCAAAAGCGTATTCGAACAAAAGTTCGTTTTCAAACTCACTTATGCCTTGAGTTCAGCGTACTCTATCCCAAACACAGGATAAATATTATAATGAAAACACTTTAAATCCTAATATCAATATGGAAAACGTGTACAGAAGTGTTATTATAGAACTATACGCTACGTTAAAATTATGAAAACATACTCATATTTAAAGATTCAACATTCAACAGTACAATTTTGCAGAGAGTAGTAAATATATGGATACCTCAAATTTTGTATTTGTCTTTTCGAAACAGTATGGAAAAGGGAAAGAAACGTGTGTCTTATTATTCGCAGTTTACGCGATTATCGCATTTCCGATTTATAATTCGTATAGAAAACATTAAGCACGTTTCTTCAGTTCAACGAAGAGTCAGTTCTAAAGTCTTTAGCATCAAATACTTCCCCTTGATTGAGTTATTTTACAATCATATTAATGAATATAATATATTGTGGACGTATTTTGCGTCGAAAATATAAAAAAAAATTTAATTTAAAAAATGCACGAGTCTCAGTAATTATCTCTCTTCCACTACGTCTAGAATGAATGATGAAGCACTGTTAACTCAGAGTTTTCATTGACAAAATACTATGTTTAAATTCCAAGAATAAAAATAAAAATTAGAGATGAAATATTAAGGAAAGTGGTAAGGGAGAGAAATGTATATATAATGAAAGATAATGATAGAAGGAAATTCATTGATAACACATACCACACTAAAATATGCGTGTTGTTTTGATAATCATGTACGCATTGTTTTTTTACTAGTGTACTCTTAAAAAGCAGTAACTAAACTAAAAAACAATGAAGGAAAAATTTGGAGCCGTTTTAGAGAAAATATTGTTTCTAATATGGCCTCTATTTGAAACAAAATTACTCGAAAACTATTCATATCTTAAAAAAATTTGTCCTAGAGGGTTCGTGTAAAGTACTCTTAAAAATTACAATATCCGTTTCGAATTTGAAGAGCCGCGACAACATCCAGATCGATTGGGGAATCCTAAGCTTGGTGAAAAGCCAATGTACAGTTCAGCAGCTAGCGTTGTTCGGACGAACAAATGAACGGACGAACAAATGAACGGACGGACGAACAGAGTTTTACTGTAGACCAATTATTCCGTATCAATGACCCACAAAACGAGTATTCTGAGTTCACAATAAGTATTGTACACGTTTTAGCTTCACAACGTATATAATTTTTGTACCTACATAAGTAATTTGCTAAATTTAAAATATCAAGTTTGTTAAAATATCAATAAAAAATAATATCAAGTTTGTTGGTATTAGAGACCAATATTTTTTTTTCTGACGAAAAATCGCCTTTTCTTGCTGCTGCATTACTGACCTTTCTCTACACTATAGTAGTATGCGAGAAGGTAAAAATAGGAACACGTTGATAGCTAGTAAAACTCAATATATGAATTTTGTTGTATTAACTAGTGAAAATGAGGTCGGGACAGGTCTACAGGCATATTCCTTGCCGTTGAAGAAGAACTAGGGATATACTAACCTAAGAACTAGAGATCATTCGATAGTAGCGTAGGCACAAATCCCAAAATAATTACCTGATAATTGTAAATAACTTATTAGTGTTGATGGCATTTGTGAAAAGTTATATATGTTGTTCTGTCGACAAAATGATCAGTAGAAATACGCTTTTACTTTACCTTATAGTATGTCGGATTTGGACTTCTCCGTTTGTGTTTACTCCATACTTTCTCTTGCGCGAAAACTCGGAAGAATTAAAAAGACTCTCACCACTTCTCTTCAAATGGTAGAAATTCAATTTCGTCTCAAAAAAATGCATTAATATATTGTTAAAATATCCATGTCCTAAAACATAACCAATACTGAATAATTTCATGTTCCTACGAAATACTTTATATGGTTACCTGGAGAAGATCCATTTAATACCTTGCAGCTCAGGGATGTTTTACATTGTGACTCTTCAAACAGCGAAATTTTTCATCAAAAATTAAACATTTTTATTTTTAATCCACCAGAATTACAAATTTTGTCATATTGCCAGAAAGAAACAATTACAGTCCCCATAGTTACATAAATAACAAATGAATGCAACGCACATAAATATTCAAAAATTCCTTTGGCTACTGCTTCATTACTCTAATATTGAAAACAAATACATTCTAGTTGCAACAGGGGAGGGTACAAGATTAAATTACGAACCTCATTCGAAAGGGAACAAAAAAACACAACATTCGATTCATGACCGACGAAGAGAAATGAAAATGATGGATCTGCAAGTCCAATGTGGCCGGAATCCGAGAGTCAATTACTGGTTGTCAATGTGCATTATTGAATGCCTCGCCGCACAAAACCCACGGCTTGGCATGAAGCGTTGTGCACAGTTGCGACGTATTTCGCAAGAAGCCCTCCCACACTAACTGTCGAAGAACCGCATTACAGGATTAGCATTTATACCACACGTGTTTAATAGTTATACGTCAGTAATGTCTGGTTGTTGTTTTTTAGCAAAAATTATTTCTGACGTAGGTATTTTAAAATGCAGACAAGGTGTGTTATTGCCTCAACAGACAATATTTTATTGTTAATAACACGTCTATTTCAAAGATATTTACTATCATTCCCTATTTGTTGTTGTGTACGTACGCTGATTTTATAGAGTCAAAGAAAAATAGAGTCAAAAAAAGAACGCGGACGCCTACAAGATTTAAAACGGCATTTTTTTCTGGATTCGAAAATATAAATACCCCATCCCCTGGTTTTATTCCTTGCATGACTTTTTATTTAATTAAGCGACAAAATCATCTCCCAGGTAAAACATTCCCTGGAATGAAGAATGTGGAAACCGTGCTCTGAATCCGAGTCGAACGCTGTAGTGAACCCACGCAAAGGGCTGCCCACCCAGCAACTCCGTCGTGAAAGGTCATGGGCCACTCTGCCCACACAACCGCCTTATGCGCCAGCGTCCGATAGGTCTGTTCGGTTTCTATCCCGTCGGATGCGCCGGCGGCGGGCGTTGGTGGCAGCTGAAGCCAATAATTCACGTGATTGTAGGTTGCCGAATAGGACTGGAAAGGTGAGGTTGTAGGAAGAGGATTGTGGTGTCATTTCTTAATTTTAACCGGCGAATAGCGTCAACTTATGTTACTGAAGTGCCTCTTGCCGGGAGGCTCTAGGGTTCGAATCCTGACGGTGGCAGGATTTTCGACACTAGCTTGATAGCTAGGTCGAATTTAACCGCTGTTTGGAGGAGAATTCCAGCGGCCAGCTGCTCTAAATGATATTTTCCGTGGTTTCTCCGATCTACACTAGGCGAGTGCAAGATTGGTTGCCTATCCTAACAAAAAGGCCGTGGACCGCGCGCGATCTTTCGTTCCTCTTCCTTGTTCTATCCTGTCAACTTCACTTACATACGCTAACACTTTCATGCACTGCACTACCACATTAGACGGAACTTGGAGCTTGTTCCGGCTGGGGCATTGCCTCGTTGGTGGGAGATATGTAGATGGGGAAAACGCTGCAAGTCGTTGTGTAGGTTGGCCTTGGATCTCATCTTCGAGCCGGAGAATAAACGCCACATTACATGATAAAACATCCACTACACTTACAACCATTGCAGTTGACGCGTCCTGAAACACCAAATGGCCAGTGAATCGGAAATAAGGATGTCATCGGTACCCGCGTTATCTGAAGACTTCGTATTACACAAGATCTAGCACGAATTCTCTTAATTTCTCATTACTTTTCCTCCCTCTACTATAGTATAAGGAAGGAAAGTATTATAATCACCTCAACAATAAGATTTATAAATTCTCGGTCATAAAATTAGTGTTCATTTTTTCATCTTCACACAAACGTCAGCGCAGGTCCAAAGATGCTTGAGATTGGTGCAGATGAAAAGAATACACAGGGAGTTTTGTATCTAAAAAAAGGAATGTCTCTATTTAAGAACGTTTTATTGATTTATTGAAGAAGTTCCAGAATACCTTCCTAAAATTTCATGTATAAATAGTTGAAAGATGAATAGTTTTAATAATAATAATAATAATAATAATAATAATAATAATAATTTAAAAAGCGCGAGGTTTGCAACATTTGAAAAACTAGAAATTTTCGTTCCAGAGTCCCTGCAGATTTGATTTTTCTGCATTGCTAACAAAAAATAGTAACTTTTCCCATCTCTACTCCTACTCTCCTCTATGCTCTCGTATATACTACTCCCCTACTCTCCTATATACTCTGCTCCTACCACTTAAGTGGTACGTTAGTATTACAAGCAAAGGAAGAGCTAATGCGTGTGTCAGGATAAATGTCTGGATGGATGAATGGAAGGATGGTTGGATAGATTGATGTGTCTCGCATAACTCTTTTTAGATTAAAAGCGTATTTGAGATGAAACTTGGTAATTATGTCAGAGTTAAGATCTACTTTAAGTACCAGTCACAGGAGTTTTAGGCCAAATCCAAATAATATTGGCTTAGTGGTAAGGTTCACCAATTTATAGCCATTTATCTTAAGAAAATTTGATTGCGTTGGAACCTAGAATTACGTGTCACTTACAAAATTATTTAACTGTCTTGTTATATCAGTCGAAGAAATGTCACAAAAACATTTGCGATTCGCTAAAATCTCTGCCATTAATTACGATGGTGACAATTAGCAGAAATACAAATATCATGGAGATTAGGATAACAAACTACATAGCAATCAATTATATGGAGTTTCATCAGAATTTCGTAAATGATGTCTGTATTTACATAACTAAAATATGGCAAGGATTTTTTCCTTGGAACCCACCGTATCTAAATCTGTTATTTTTATTTTCATCACACACCACATTTCTTCCCTGGAATGGAAACAGTCTTTCTTGAATACTGATGACGACGACGCATCACATTAGATAATGATCATTTAAAAACCTCAATACTTCGATTTTCTGACTAGCAGAAGAGATAAACTAGCTTTCGTACCTGTACGTCTGGTTCCTTGTAATGTTATCTGTTCTAAAGCAACTGTAATGCTTTTAGAGCTGGTCCCTTATTTGAACCACTCAGCTAATGCGACGAGATCTCTGTGGCGATTGCGATCAACACATTTGCATACCTATCTGCCGTTTAATCCGATCTCCCGACTCGTGGAGTGAGGATAAGTGGTCTACCTCCCACGGACGACTCGGCGGATTAACAAGTGTCACGCCACAGCACCACTCGGTGGAAGCATTGGGTAAAGCATACAACTAGTAGTTGCTCGGTTGAACCTGTCTAGATGTGTAGAAATGCTGTGACCACGGTGCGAAGCTGGCACTACTTTTCTGCTTTTCTATTATATAATGGGTCGTGACCTTAGGCGTCAGATTTTACGGGGTGCAAATGACATGCAAAGAATTACAATTCAAATTAGCTTTTTGTAAGACAGAGGTTCTCAAACAGTGGCACCTGCAGTGACACGCGGTAGATACGTAGGGAGCACTTGAAGAATCCAAGAGATGTGAAGTCACATTGCTAGCCGTTTATATCCAAGTTTATGAAACCCTTGCAAGGATGTATTTATGCAGGGACAGTTTTTCATCGGTGGAGCAACAAAAAAAATAATTACCACAATTAACTTAATTTGGAGACAGACACATTATGAAAACTTTCATCCGGAGAACCAAACACGTGAACAGTGTGACAAATCATGCCAGCACACTCATTTCATTGAAAATGTTCATAATTTTGGAACTTTTACATACTATGTCATAAGCACAAAATTATGATTGTTCAAACTGGGGATGTAATCTAGTATACTATGAACATTTTCACCTACATAATAACCGGCGCTAATCGTTAAAAAGTTGAGTTTCTTCAACTTTTTTTCTGATTATTTAGTTTGTGAATGTAATTTTGATTATACAAATTACTTTCTTCCACGCTCTGACATTTGTTATATAAACTATATTTTTTTCAGTCATTTTCAAAAAACGCCTTACCTAATAATTTGACCAAATAATAGCAATTAAAATATCAATTATTTGAGGAAATATCATGGTGAGGTTATTAGACATTTAATTGTATTGAGGGTGTCATATGTGTCAATTTTTGTAAAGTTTCAGAATTTTTTATGTAGAATGTAACTATGTGAATTTTAAAAAATTGTAAGATTAGGTACGATTCCGGTGCCATTGTTTTTGCCCAAATTGTAGTGGGTTATCATAAATAATATCTCTAGAGCTTTGGAACTTTTCGATAAATCCCCTCCTCGCAGAGTGGGAATTTATATGAGTATTTCAAAAGGGCGAGTGGAATTTAATAGGAGTATTCTACGTAAGAAAAAACGTCCAACAGAGTTCAAAATGCCCAAAAGATTGAAAATAACTGAAAACATTTTAAAATCAAACAGGTTATGTTATAGAGTTATTGCACGTCAACATAGCAATCAATACATACCACCTCCTAAGAAGGATGAGTCGCAGCTTATTATTGACCAGTGGGGAGGAGCGGTAAGAATAATCGTAGAGAAAAAGCGATATTTTTTTAGATACACCGTCCGTATTAGGGCATTTTATATATGGAGTTAAACCTACTGGATTTAATTTCATGAGTGCAATAGTTGTCACAAAAAACTGAGTAACTAATAATCTGGATCAAAGGTTGTTAGTATCTAAATTTTTCTAAAAAATCTAAAAAAACTAACTCATCTGATCGACCGTTTTACTTTCGCGCGTACTTTTTTGAAAAATATGTAACGATGCAAAAAAAGTGAGTTTTCGATCGAACAATTTTAATTAAAGGCCTCTGATAATAAAAAAGTGGATAGTAAGATCCCCGGTTTGAGTCTACGATACCGAAACACTGGATCGAAACCGAGTCTTGAGTCGAGTCGATTTGAGTCTACGAAACCGAGACAAGGCAGTGTGTCGGTCAGCCTTGCCTGTTGTTCTTCTATCCCACTGTACGCCTTCTTGTTTCTCCATCTGCCCGAATGTCCATACCGGGAGGGGTAGCTGAGAACATTAACTGACATCACTGCAGTGCCTCTGACCAGGAGGTTCTAGGTTCGAATCCCGACGGTGGCAGGATCGACACTTGCTTGATAGCTGGGTGGAATTCAGTCGCTGTCTGGTGGAGAATTTTAGCGGCCGGCTGTTGTGATAGATATTTTCCGTGTTTTTTTCTGATCAATACCAGGTGAATGCCGAAGTAGTACGCTAACAAACGGTTCACGGACCGAGCGAGATATTTCCTTCCCCTTCCTTGTCCTTTCCTCACCCCTTACTCTCTCTCTCTCTTTCACTCTCACTATCTTCTCACACTCACACTCTCACTCTCACTTTCACTTTCACTCACTCATACTCATACCCACACTCTCACACTCACACTCAGCCTCACACTCACACTCACACTCACACTCACACTCCCTATCACACTCTCTCACACACACACACTCTCTCTCTCTCTCTCTCACACACACACACACACACACACACATGCCTTACACCACCGTGCATGCCGGGCGACCGGTCGGGAGCTTAGAGCTGGGTCGGCTGGGACGGTGCCCCGCTGGTGGGAGATACCTGGTTGGGGAAAATCCTGACAGACGACAGGTAGATCGGCGCCAGAACTCACCATTAAGCTGGCGAAGACCACCACCACCTTCCATGCAAAAACATGCACTACACGTATGAGACTAATGACCTTTTCGGTCTACAAATATCATCTGTCATCATCGGTCTACAAATATAAACAAAATAAAAAATAAATAAAACACCAAGTAAATATTATTAATCCAAGTAATTATATTTGTAGAGTCATGAAGGCAAAGTCGTCGAAAGCCGACTCTCGAAATAAACAAATTCCGTTGACGGAGATAATGTCTTTTATTTCTTCATGCAATTGTGTCAATAATACTACATCAGAATTCATAGGCAATTCATAGGCAATTTTTAAACTATGATTTTCTCAAAAAACTGCTCCAAATTTTACATTTTTTTGTCGGATAGAGCAAAGGATGCTAACAAAATAGGGCTAGTCCCACTTTTGGTGCATTCTGTAATATCGAAACTTAAAAATAGAATCAACGAAAAAAGTACAATAGTGATTATAGATATGTAGTCTTAAATAAAATCGTTTGTAAATAATTCATCTTCACGTACAGGAAGTACATTTAAAAAAAACAAAAGACAATACGTTTTTTCGTAATATTTCCTTGAAAAAAGTTTTATTTTTTCTAATCTCTGAATTTTTGAAAATTACAAGTGTTACATATAATTCGAGAAAGAAACCCCACTAACCGTACTTTTAATTTGAACGATTCTTCGTATAATCCTCTGTTCAATAATAATCTTAGTGGAAGTCGGAGTAGTACCTTAAATAATGGGCCTCGACCGCTGGGAGATTCTTCATTCACCGTCCTTCTCCCAGTTCCATCTTTAGTGCTTGGAATCGTGCTAATTTCTGTTTCCAATATGGAGCTTCTCCACGAATTCCGACAATTTACACTTCCTTATTTGTTTATTTAAACCTGTCAATTTTCACGGAAACAAAAAACCCAGATGTTTAAAAATGCATTTATTAATTATAGACAGTTATATCCTCAGTGGCTAGAGAGTGTACATTGAATAAGTTTTTCGAGTTGTCAGGCTCTCTACCACTTTATTAACAGCAATATTATTGTGTGAAGGATTCCAAAAACTCAAGATTCAGAAAATTTGAGGGACTCAATACCTCTCAAGATTCGGGTTCCAGGTAAATGAGGATTCGTTTCACGTTTATTTTTATTGAAAAAAAAAATAATTTTCGTTCTTCACCAAGGACTATTATATCATAAGATTAGTTTCCATCGCATCTACCTTTTAGTAACTTCTAGTCTGCTTAGTAAACCATGCATATACTCTAATAGTCAGGCGGGTGTCGCTTGGCATTCTCGCAGAGAGAGTGAATCGCGAGTCCCACTCAAAAACCAAATCCCGTGCTCCCACCAGAAACGTAAAAGGCAGCGTGCGATAAGTGAGAGAAACAGCTGTCAGGCACGAGACGGGATCAAATCGATACTATCGTCGAGAGTAACGAGTTAATGCACGTTCCGTATCCACGCTCAGTACCTACACAAAACTAATTAGGTATGACAAGGGTATACTTGAGTATTTGCAATCAGATCATAATTGAATTACATTAACGTCACTCCCCTTTCAAATTTGTTGATGAATAGTAAATACCCGATAACACGTATTATCGTATTACGAAATAAATATCGTAATAATATGTTTCGATAGGAATATTGTACAGCGTTTTATCTACTATGTAAAAGTTCCAATGAAGTGTAATTTTCTTTTAAATTTATCTATTCATCTTGCGAAATGTGAAAGACTGATGTGGGTGTAGTAGTATAAATTAATTTTGTACATTATAATTACATTGCACTGCCAATGTGTTGCTTAAAATTTAATAGTTCCATAGCCCTCAGTTACGCAGGGGGCGGATTATTAAAAAAAACTAGTATGGGCGAAACTGATCTTTGTCGTTAATTGAATGATTATTTCGTGCTTCCGGATGCGTCGATTGCTTTGGTCATTAGCCCCGTAAGTGTCGTGCATGTTTGTATCACTGGAGGTGGCGATGTCCTTCCCCGTTGAATGGTGAGATTCGGCAGAGTCCTACACATCGGCTTGCAGGGTTTTCTCCAACCAGGTATCTCATACTAGCGGGGTCACCGCCCCATCCAGGAGAAGCTCTAAGTTCCCTACTGATTTCCCGAGTTGTGTGATGAAGTGCATGAAAGTGTAAGCAAGGGGTAAAAACATGGCAAGGAAGACGAATGAAAGATCGCGGTCCGTGGCCCGTTCATCATGGTACTACTCCGGCATTCGCCTGGTATTGATCGGAGAAACCACGGAAAACTACCGATAAAAACAGCCGGTCGTTAGAATTATTCTCCAGACAGCGGCTGAATTCGACATAGCTGTGTCGCAAGTGTCGAAAATCCTGCTACCGTCGGGACTCGAACCCTAGAACCTCCCGGCCATAGGCACTGCAGTGACATCAGTTCATAACTTATATTACTCGGGCAACTTTTCTTCAACGATGACCTTGCTTCCCCCTCTTTGGCACAATAAACAGATGAAGGCAAAAGCTAGCAGCGAGCACTAATGACAACATTCCGAACACATCTTCACTGGCACGAAATAGAAACAATTTTCTTTTGAAGACGAGAACGTCTATCCGTTATTTTCTCCAAAAATTTAAATAAATGACCAAAGTAGGGAAATATCTATTACAGGAGATACCTCGAACATCTGAGAAAGTTAGAACGCAAATTATTGAGAACGTTGCGAAGGCATGACTGATTCTCCAGAGATTGGCATTGCTTTATAAAATCTTGTGGCCAATTTCGTAACTAAGATCCCCACACTACCCGCATTTCATCAATCCATCGTTCAAGAAAAGTTGCGCGAGTAATACCACCTCAGCCGGTCATTGTTAATAGCGAACAATGAATTATAAGAACATCTCCGTTCTAATAACTCTTATTACGAAACTGTTTCATCCTCTTGCATCGCCCACCCATCGCGGCTGACCCCTCGCGTGCTGCGCAGAGCGAGCGAGGCGCGTTGGCGCTGACGCGTGGGCGCCGCAAGCACGCGAGGTCGAGCTGCGCGCCCGCGCCTCTGCACCGCCCTCGCGTGCTGGCTACGGGCGGAAAGGAAATAAACAACCAAAAACAAATCCTAGAGAGTATTTATTGAGGACACGTGTCGTGGACGAAACGAGGGGATGTGTAGCACACCGAAAAGTTTTCCTCGTAATACACAGCCTTGTTGAATATGGATATCGCGATGCTTTGGTGAAAATGTCAGAATTTAGTTGTAGTATAGTATTGTTATTTTCCTGGAGGTCTAATTACATTTCTTTAGCCAACTGCACATCCCATGAAGGGCAAGGGCCTCCTGTTCGCGCAGTTCGCGGGTTCCTTTGTTAATCCTCCTTTAACGAAGTGATAGAAAGATGATGAAGGGTGAAGGGACGATCACAAATACAGCCATGCCCGAGGCGGGATTCGAAACCGCAATCTTTCGATCCGAAAACGCCACGATACTACTGCCTTAGAGATCTCGACTCTCGGGACCGACCAAATTAAACTTACAGTACATTAAAGTTCAATTTTTATTGATGTTTTATTATTATTATTATTATTATTATTATTATTATTATTATTATTATTATTATTATTAGAGTTGCTTTCAATTATTCTGAAGAGTTGTGAAGCCCTCCCAGTGAAACTACTGAGCTCTCCAGACTTCGCCATACCGTGATCCACAAGAACACTCGCAGGGTGTGGTTGGTTCACTCATGTTTTGACACCTCCACGGCAGAGATCAAGGCATTATTCTAATTCAAGAGTGATTCGTTCCAATCTCAATTGCGAAGGAGGATTTTATTCTAAATGAATTTGCACGTTACTGAATTAATTTATCTAGATAAGTTTTTTTTATGTCTACTGTGTTGAGTCAACAATGTTACCTCACAAGAGGACGTAGGCGTTAACGGTTAATATAATAATTGATCATTGTGTGACGACTTTGCTCCTGAAGTCATATGTCGTTTTACGCGGTGATCGGAGATAACTCTACTTCATTCTTGTGGTGAGAATTGCTTCAGTGCAATTTCAATTACTCGTGAGTCAGAGAGTCAAATTTCATTTTTGAATTCCTTCAAATACTGCAAAGGTTTGAATGAATATTCAAGGCGTTATTTTAGGCTATGCTGAAATTATTAACGTTTATAATACCGTGGAATACTACGACTCTACTCAAGCACGTGATATTGAAAGAATGACGATATTTTTTTTATGTTGTTCATAAAATCGAGAATTATTTTGAATAAGTATTTAAAAATTACTGTTATTTATGACTCATAAAAGTCATTATATTAGTTGAGTAGTAGGAGTCGATTGATTGATTAGTTATTCAGGGTGCGCCAACTGTTAAGATCATTAGCCCCGTAAGTATAGTGCATGTTTTTTATCTCGGGAGGTGGCTGTGATTTTCCCCCCGCCAGATAGCGAGATCCGCCGACCTACCCGTCGGCTTGCGTGTTTTTTCTCAACCAAGTCTTTCACACCAAGTCAGAATTAGTTGGCGATCCGTATTGCACCTAACAATAAGATTAGGGAAAATTGTTGAATGAAGGAAGGATGCGGAGACGAAAAAATGTCTGACAACCGTGCACACGCAGTCCTATATAAGGCAAGGGCCACGTGTCTACTACACCAACTTAATTGGATTCTAGATTATACTATTGTTTGGCTTTCAATATTTTTGTGGTAATCTAATAGTTTCATTCAAAATACCATTGATGCAAAAATATTTCCATTTTTGAACAATTTATGCGTCATTATGTTTTAATTCATTTATATTTTTGATTTAATTTAAATATATATTAATGTTATGATTTAAGAGTGAATAAAGAGAATTATTACAGAAAATGTTGAAGAATTTTCAAAATAAATGTCAGAGTTACGTAACACTAAACTATGATTCTCTATCCCTGTGTGAAGCAGGGTAACCTTGCCTCAACCCCCTCCTCTTCTTTAGCATTTCGAAACTGATGGATGATCCCTAATATGTTGGGTGTTTCAATTGAAGTAGTTTATGTAATTGACTTCTTTGTGTTTGTTCCTCTTACGAAGAGTGCACGGGCTATCACTAGTAGGCATGTTGATGATTTAAAAGCGAATAGTTTGCAATTTATTATGTAAGCTGTATTGTTTGACTATTCTAATTTTGATTTATTCTTTTCAGGTGAGTTTCTAAGCAAAATGAATCGTGGTCTAAAATCGGTGCTACTAGGAAGCTGCTTCAGGTAAGAACGCAGCATTTAAAGGTAACTAATGAAATCATAAAATCATAAAATCTTGCAATCACAAATGAAGCACTGACTGTAAACACTGTTGTATTTGTTAGTTAAAGTACTTCAAATGAAGTTTTTCTGAAACTCAAGAATTTTTTGTGACAAAGTGCTTCGAATTTCGAATTTACAGTAGCGCTTAAACACCAGATTTTTATAAAGGGCTCCACATTTTTCAAAGAAAATTGCCATTTAGGATGAGGTTTTACCGTTCTTTAATAATCTTAAAATAATATTTTCGCTCAACAATTAGATAACCGAAAAATGTTTAAAAAATTTAAAAATGTACTTTGGTCGGCGATAGATGGTAGTTGGCAAGAGTATGTGGCAATTCGGAGTAGCTAGCTGAGACCAAAAGAAATAGAAATCTAACACGGAAAAGTCTGTTCCATTCTGTAGCACCAGTAATTTTTTTTTTTTATTTTGAAGACGACATGGAAGCATTAAAACATAATGTTCACTTCTTTCAACTTTTATAATTTACAGATGAGAATAAAGTGCGCTTAATGGAATGTGTTCAGATAATCGTCACAGTCGAGACCTGACCTGAAAATGTGTCACAGTCGAGACCTGTTCTTGAGCTGCTTAGGAGGCATAAGTAAATTTAAATGACCTCCGCGCCTTGAGTTCTCTCTACAATTGAAGTGCCTTTATGAATATTGTGATAAATATGATCTTCAGATTTTGAAGTGCTAGTGACGATTAACATAATTGGTTACTACATGTTAAGTCATACATGTTAAATGTAGTGGAGGGTGCTTTATGTGTTTAGTTTATCTTTCTGTAATAATGTGCTGCAATTGAATACTTCTATTTTCATACAGAGTTCGGTTTGTTATATCAATAAAACGTTTTAATATATAAAGATGAATTAAATATACATAATTTAAAATCGAATCTATTGAGACAACAAAACCATTTTTATTTAGTTAGTTTATTTAGTTAGTCAAACATTAACTCATCGTAGATAAACTTATTTATACAACAAAGATGCTGCCTTGCATTAAGGATGCTTGTTAGTATTGTAGGAGTAAGTCATTTGTACTTGGTTGTTTTGTATATTGGGTATCCTTCAAACTGACTTATATTGCAACAAAACATTAATAATTTATTCAACCCACATATTGTAGATTGACGTTTCGTCGCAGTAGAAGATGAAAATAAATCCGAATGATTTACTGAAAATTAACAGTATTTTTAGCATATTTCAGAACATTTTTAAACGATTCATTAATTGTACGCGCAAATCGATGCAAATAACTCGTTACATTGCCTTTTGACGAAATGACGATTTTTTTTAAGTTCTGTAATTTTGGATGACGTAACATGTTGCAGCTTTAGGGAAAATAGCCTTCCAAAGTTTGTTTTGATGTTTATGTTTACTGTAGAATTTCTTGCTAGTTCCAGTAATCTTTTTGCTTGCGTATATAAAGTCAAGTAAAACGAAATATCACACTCACTTGTTTTTCATGACTGTTTCAAATGTGAGAAAATTATATCCGACACCTGACTTATCGATATTGAAGTAAATAACGTCTTCCCAATATATTTTCAAAATATAAACATAGGCTACTCAATATTTTAAGTTCCTACGAAATTATTTTAGAAGGTAATGCAAGTCTATACTTCCTGTTCCAACCTGTAATATATGTTTTAAATGATCATCTTTCAATTGGCTTGCCATCATTATCATCATCATCTGCTGTCCACGTGCTAGAATTTGGCTATTTTTGCTTCTTAGACGGCAGATGAGATGATGGCTAAATCCTCGAACGCGGCTAATTATTTAAATGATTACAACGAAGTTGGTAACCACGACTTGAACTTTCATGCCATTTCAGTGCCAACTACTCCTCCGCAGAAAAATAACGTTGTAATGTATTTTTGTACGGAAAGACAAGCTAAAATAATATACACTATGCGATCAAAAGTATCCGGACACGAGGCTGAAATTGACTTTCCAGTTCGTGACGCCCTCCATCGGTAATGCTGGAATTCAATAGAGTGTTGACCCACCATTAGCCTTGATGACAGCTTCCATTTCGTAGGCATACTTTCAATTAGGTGCTGGCAGGTGTTTTGGGGCAGGGCATCCCATTCCTCACCCAATGCTGCACCGAGGAAAGGTATCGACGTAGTTCGGTGAGGCCTGGCACGAATCCGGCTTCCAAAACATCCCAAAGGTGTTCGATAGGATTCAAGTCATGGATGGCAGGCCAGTCCATTACAGGGATGTTATTGTCGTGTAACCACTCCGCCACGGGCCGTGCAGTATGAACAGGTGCTCGATCGTGTTAAAAGATGCAATCGCCATCCCCGATTTGCTCTTCAACAATGGGAAGCAAGGTGCTGTTTGAAACATCAACGGAAGCCTGTGCCGTGATAGTGCCACACAAAACAAGGGGTGCAAGCCTCCTGCATGAAAAACACGACCACACCATAACACCATTTTGGACGTGTCCGGATACTTTTGATCACATAATGTATTTAAAACCGAACCCTGGAATTGAAAAAAAGTTGAAAACTTTTCAGTTGAGCACATTCCCCATGTTAATTTTCTTGATTGTCCCGTGAAAAAGAAGGGCCTTGCCTCTTTCGCGCCACCAGGTGCAAAGCCGCCCTGTGCCGCACGTCCGTTGGCGGAGAGTTTTTTTTTCTTTGTCCCCTCCACAGTAACCCTGTGGAGAAGGGGAATTTATTTCCTTTAAATTATTAATAATAAACTGCTGCCTTGCGGCTTAAGCAGCTAGGGGAGGGGCTTTTTCTTACAGCTAAGTTTTACATACTAGTCTTAAGTTTAATTTCCACTTTGGCATTACTAACTTACACTAAGATCGGTGGCAGAGAGCCCCACAGAACGTGGTTCTCGTGGCCAGCAGGGCATAGCGCACATGCCAGACTTACGTGCCCCTCCGCGTAAATCCTCAATTTTATTTATTTACTCATTTATTTTTATTTATCTATTTACTTATTTATTTATTTGTCTATCTATCTATCTATTTAATTATTTACGTTTCGGTACCCTTCAACCACTGAAGTCGTTGTGAACCATGAATATAACGAGAAAATACGAAAGTCTCATTTAACGATCCATTATGTAACAAAAAAATTAACATTCACGAGGTGTCGGCTAAATATTTAAAGTCTTCAACAGGTTGTTAAAAAGTGAGGTTTCAAAAATGTCATTAACAATGCATTTTAAATGGCTATATTGCTACTATAATTTTAATAGTTCCTAACAGTGGCTAATCTGTAAGAGGCCATTGAGAACAATACTTCATAAAATCTCCGTCTACAAGTGGCGGTCTGAATCTTCATCTACAAATGCCGTAGTACCATTGCCGGCGCTAGGCATGGACAGACCGAGCGTTCGCCTGGAACCCTGCACGTCAAGGGATGCCGATGATGGGACTGATGGGAAAAAATTATTTAAAAAATTGAAAAAGAAATTAGAACTTGAGAAAACCGTTATCGTAATTTCATAAGTTGAGGGACAGTAGTCTGAATTTTCATAAAATTTTCAATCAATGTTTTACCTTAAATGTGTGTTTATAATCACTACTTACAGTGTCGAACTCTAAGAAACGAATGAACTGGCCCTAATATTAAAAACGTTTCTTATGAAACTCATATTTATTATTTCATGAATTTAGGAAGTAATTTTATTAAACACTAAGGAACACATGTTTTAGAGTTTTAAGATCCCCATGGAAATTGTATTACTTGATCACAGCTAAATACTTTACTCAAAACTATTAACTAAAATATGTTTCGAAACAATTTTTTCTGGCTTAAATGTTTTGTTATTTGTTGAAATAAAAAAACGTATATAGTCTTTTGGCACAACTTTCACGTTGTTGTTTTCGGGGGGGGGGGGTTAATTTCAGCATTGATCCGGACTCAAAATCGTATAGCTCCGGAATTGCGTAGTACGGTATAAGCACTAGTACAACATCCTGCATCAGCCCAAAGTGCTGCAAAGGTACCGTCCGCTTCACAGTCTCCGCGCCAAACGCCGACTCATTTCTATCAGCGGAAATAAACCTTCTCGTCAGCACTTCCAAACAGCACACCTCACCACGTCCCACTCCAGTCGCCCAGGCGCGTAAACGCCCACACCGCCGCCGGCCAGAGGACGAAGATGTCGGCCGCCGACATTCCCAGCGGCCGGCGCGGCGGCGGCATTACAAACGGCAACGCGCGCTCGTAAACAACTCGGCGCAAATTAGTCGCAGAAAACGTAATGGGTCCCGAAATTCACACTTCCACACCATGCACCCCCACGTGGTGTCTACTAACTCGCGCCGAAGCGAGAGGTCGTATCGATAGGATCGAACGCGATAGGACCGGCCTCGTAAGTCGCGATCGCGGTCAGAGTGCCGTACATTGGCGAACGGCCGTACATTTGCGAGGTGCCGTACAAATTGAGGCCTATTAGCGTCCGCGGGAAGGAAAGCAATTTGGCGTGGCTTACCTCCGACTGTGGAGAAGAGGATTTGTGGTCCTGTTCTCAGTCGTTTGCCAGCGAGAGAAGTGCAGAATCGAGGAGACAGGTCATCGCGAGAAGCGGCGATGAAAATGCGAAATAATAATAAACTACACTTCTGCGACGGCTCTGCTTGCTGGTATTGGATGAACCGGCCGCCTGCCTCGTCTGTCTCGTCTCTCTTTTTAAGTAGGAGACACGATCGAGGGCGACAATCAGCCACGTGAAAAATGAGCACTGTTTTTTTATTTTATTATTATTTTTTTTTACACTTTTTCTTATTAACCGAACGCCTTTAAATCACGGCAAGACTTCGCTCCTGATGGAACAGCTAAAATAGATCTGAGAAAGATTGTAAGGAGGAACTGAAATACTGCCCGAATATTCACGGATTCGTGAGAAGTTTCTCAGGTGATATATTAATATGCAGCTATTAATACATTTCTAGAAATGTAGAATATTGAATTGAATGCTTATGCTTTTTTTTGTGATCAAACTTCCTCTTTCATGTTAAAATTCGAGTTAGTGGCAAAGACTGCGCAGCCAGGAGCGTATATTATCAATGTCTACTGCATTTGAGTACAAATCTCGCCATCTTCCCGAATCATGTCACTAGGCCTCTTCTTGTAATTAGGAGTGAAATATTTCACTTATCAGTTTTGTAATTAGGAGTAACATTTTTCATACTTCAAAACTAAGAGTTCACTCACATATTTAGACTCAAAAATATAAATTGTCTCTACTATAAATGCATTATATAAGCTCTGATTAATTTAATTATTTCCACGATGAAGTAAAGCAACAGATTATTTAATAGATCACACTCACGAACTGAACCACGAAAGAAAAATATAAAATTTAGTTTTGGTGGTGTAGAAGTTAAAAACTGGGAAAACTGCGGCAAACAACTCTCTGGTGACTATAAGATCTACAACCACAAACGTGAAATAGATCTTGTGATGACTGCACAAACACGTCACGCATGGCGATATTTTGGCTAGTTCCTTAGAGTCAAGAATAGACTTTGATCCACAAGTATTCTCTGACCCCATGTGATAGGATAGGCGATATGTTCCGGACTTGCATTTCGCAATCAAGACAATTTGCGATTAGCCGTAAAGGTAATGCCATACACAGTATAACACTAATGATTTAGTATTCTTTCGTTGTTCTTAGAAAAACACTTTCAGTGCTGCCAACACTATTTTGAATTTCCTGATTACTTGGTGGCGAATTTTGATTACAAAAAACTTCGCAAAAAATTATCAATAAAATGCTCTTAAAATGTTTTTAAAATGCCCTAAAAGCGAAGAAAAAGTCGTAAAAATAGTATCAAAACCAGTGCAGGTGAACAACTCAAGATGTTGGAAATGTTACTGATGTAATTGAGGCTTCTTCGTCAAGTCATCCTCTGTCAAGTTAACAAGGCATGTCAACTTTTGGTTTGGACCGTTTTTTTTTTTTTTTTTTTCCCAAGAAAATCTTTGCTTTTACATTTGTATCTCGTAAATATTATTTCGAGAAAGTGTCATTAAAATTATGTTTAAATCGATTAAATTAGCGGAAAATGCTTAAAAAAGACGAAAAAAAGCAAAAATTGACTTAGTAGTTAAAATCGACGAAATATGAATAAAATGGACCATTACCTTTTCTCATAACATCAAATTAATCTCTATACTAAAAGGTATTACTTCTGGGGGGGGGAATGATATTTCATTAAAATTGGTCCTCTACTGTTTATAAATAACTAGTTCCAATTATTACTGAAATATAATCAGTTTTACGTATATTATACATTAACAACAAATATTTGGTCACTTTGTCCGTCTTTAAATAATAGCAACAGATTCAAACAGTTTCAAACAAGAGATGTAAACAGTTTATGTAATACAATACTCCAATAATAATTTCAGTTTTGTAACACAAAACTGAAAATCATGATTGGATTCTTACTTATTTTCTTGTTTACTTGTTTGAATTTAAAAAAACAACAAAATATCTGAAGAAAAGAGAAACTGAGAAGAAAATTATTTGTCGTTTAGAAATAAATTGAAGAATCCTCTCATCACATGCTCAATAGATAAAGATCAACTGGGCAAAAAAATCCAATTGAATGTGACCCAGGCCTATTTTGGAATTGGTCTAGTATTTTAAAACAGATAATTAGAAATTGCAAATAGTATTTTGTTCGGTCTGGCTGGTACAGGTCGTTACAAACAACATTGAGATGCGCAATAAATATTATTTGTGTTTTCAAATGTCCAATATACTTTACATGTACTATTTATGTTTATTCGGAGCACAAATAATTGATATTTGAAATTTCACTTACGAAGCATCGAATCTCTTAGTAATATTTGGTTTCTGATGGCAGACGTTTGCGTGCGTGCTCCTCAAGAACAGAAAAACAAAACTATAAATTAGTACGTATCGTATTATCATAAATTTCGCAAACCAGTTTTCGAGATGAAAGACCGGTGAAACATTTATAAAGAACCCAACTTGTAGAATAACATACCAGATCCTGTTTCATTTCATCCGAAATGTTATATAGTATCTAAACTCAGCGGGAGAATATGTAATACAACATAATGAATATTCTTTTATGTTGTGATGCTTGCATTATTCAGCGATTTTCGAATGATATTGCGAAAGGATGTGTCTTCCGGAACAGTTATAGATAGTAAAATTATCATTTATTATTCTCACATGCTCATTTTCTTGATATAGATTCTCAGGATATAGATTTGATGATGATGGTTTTGAAATTGCAATCCGTTATGTTGGAAATATTTATATTAACTTTGCGCTCTTAAATCCACTGCCAGATTGAACCCGCATTTTTATTCAGCTACGCATTCATGTATTTTTAATTCTCACGTCTGATATCAATCCTTTATCTCAAACTGTCTTATCACTTTCTTAATGAATGGTTCTCAAAGAGTTTACAATTAAATACAATTCATTCAATAACATGTAAATACTACAATATTAATTATAGTTTAGCATTTAGAGTTTAGAATGTAGTTGGAAGACACGTAAACTAGAAAAATTCGAGGATATCGCGTGATATTGGAAGGAAGGAACTTTGAATCAATTGTATAAACTTTAGGTCACGTAGGAACTTTAAATCGTAGTACATCGTAAGCCAAGTACTATTTTATAGTTTGCATCATAATTTGATTCTTCTAGAGCAAGTTTTGATGTAAAAAATACTTTGGTATATACTTTATTTCGTTCCGATTCAGGAGACAGCTCTGGAATATTCGTTATTATCGGCGTTTCAGATACACTTACGAGAATTGCTTTCGAGTTCGAATTTTCTAAAAAGAAACGTTCTTACACTAATTAGTACTCCCTGGTGAATTTATTGTCTCCAAAAAGTCTTCTTTGGCTGTTGTATTGGTAAGGTCAACAGCTGTCATGGCATCGTGAGTGTTCATTGACTCTTCACAGAAATAAAACGCTTCAAGTCTGCGGAATCGGAACTTAACATGTCAATTTGGACAGTATTCCGCAAATGTAATTGCTTCCACACATGGGAAAAATGTTTTCTCTATCTAAAACCACCCAACCTGGCAACCCCGCGGACGATCCACATGCACCACCGCCCACTACGTGCCGAGCCGACCTGACAGCGCGCAACAATAGGGCGGTAAATATCCCAGGAAGCTCCAAGCACGTTCTTCTCCTCGTAAAAAGGACAGTAGTTAGCATAATGTCATTGAGGTGATTATCGTGTTAGCTATATCTTACCTCCTTATTTTGTTGATGTATTTGAGGAAATTCGTGACCCCTTCGTGACTCCTATTCATTCTGGACTCGAGAAATTGAGTATAAACTGGAAGAAAAATATGGTCGTCAATTCACAAAACGCTACAAACAGGTTACGTTAACTTTGCTAACGTAAAAATATTTTCTCATTTTCGCTCTTAACTTAAATATCGTTAGTTTAGAAAAATCATTCTTAATATCGTTTACCCTAGCTTCCTGGACTGATAAAGTGATCCCCGGCATTACTTTCCCATACCGAATCGTGTCAAATTAATGCTTCAGGATCTGGTCTAATAAAATCATTTATTGTCGTTTAAAAGTAATTAAGAAAACACGGTGAAGTATGTACGGTCACTTAATAAATGCCTCCATTGAAGTACATCTGCTTACATGATGCGAAAACAGTCATTGATTTCGTGTTCGTGAATTATTTTATTTCAAATTGTTCTAATAAAATATTTAGGTTATCGGAAATCATTAACTGCGTTTGAAGAGTATATCTCTCGGAGGTATCACATTAGGGACTTGGCTAATCATTCTACTGAACGTCGGCCGTATGTAATTGAAATCTCAGATTATTCTCGTGAAGATTGGTTAGTTCATCATTTAGTTTCTTTTTATTAAAAAAATATGAGCAGCTGTAAATACTCCTATAATTATTAGCCACAAACAATTCCAAAAGCTTGTTTTCAATTTGGATCTTTCTCCAAAGCTGCCTGTTTATAAATTTGTTGCAAATAAGTATTACTCGTTAATTGTAACTCATTATTGGCCATGTACCAATTCTACCATTTTACATCATCTTCTGAACTTTCCACGTATTACGATTCTAATAAAAAGAGTTGTGTTTAGGTTACTTGTCTAACGATATGTTTGCATCTTATGACAAACGTTACCCACATGAATCCATCCGCATATTAATTCCTCGTTCGTTCAACATTCCTGTTCTCACAGACCTTTCGAATTCGTCGATGTTTAAATTTGTCGCGGCTGTGACCCTCCTTGTTCCTCATCGATGTTCTACCCGTTTGACTGCCCGTGGGTCGTCGGGTCGGCCGAGCCGCCGCCGATCGAGTGCCTGTAAATGGCTGAATGGGTCGGCGAAGAGGCGGGGCAGGCGAGGGCCGTCCAGCTGGTCCGCCTCGTAAACCGCGCAGAAGTCTTCCTGTCCTCCCAGAGCGTTCACGAGCTCGCCCGCCCACCACCACCACCACCACCACCACCACCACCACTGCCGCCGCCGCCGGCGGCCGCCTCCACAGACACAGCCACCGCCACCGCCGCCGCCGCTGCCGCCGCCGCCGCCGCCGCCGCCGCCCCCGCCCCCGCCCCCGCCACCGCCCCCGCCACCGCCACCGCCACCGCCACCGCTGCCGCCGCCGCCACCACCGCCACCGCCACCGCCGCCACCGCCGCCGCCGCCGCCGCCGCCGCCACCGCCACTGCCACCGCCACCGCCACCGCCACCGCCACCACCGCCGCCACCACCGCCGCCACCACCGCCGCCACCACCGCCGCCACCGCCGCCACCACCACCGCCGCCGCCACCACCGCCGCCACCGCCACCGCCACCGCCACGCACGGGTGGCCGACAACGGCCCAATGCTGCTTCCCATTGACACACGGCCGCTCCGCTGGCTGGCATTTAGCTCGGAGGAAGCCTAGGGAACCAACATCCTTGCACATTTACAAACAAAACCGCTCCACTTAATGTTGTGCCATTGTTAACGGCTTGAGGCTAAAACAAAAATATTACCTGAACTAATTTGGTATCCTACACACATGAACAGGCTGAGATGGCTCCGGGCAACAACCGTTGCTAGCGCAGCTTCTCTGAACCGGAGGTCCCAGAGCTCGAGTTCCGCCGGTGACGTGTTTTCCATTCAAGCTACAATTCGAATTCAGCCGCTGTCTGTTTCTCTGTTTGGTAGTTTGCCGCGGTTTAGCCGATCAACCAGGGATTGAGCAGTATTTTTACAAATGGGTAAAAGACCGTTATTTTTCAAGAAGTGCTCCATAGAGTAGCACTCACGGTACAATTTAAAATAGTTATTGTGTAGCTTTATCGCGGCCATTTTACGTAATGTCTTGCGATTATACATACAATTTCTGTAACGAGTTCTTATTGGATCGATACATCCAATCACTAGGTTTACGTTTACGTTCATGACCACTCTGAATGGATACTCATGTTTATATGAAAAGAACTAGTTTACGTCTTTACGTCTACGTTAACATTTTCATCGTGATTCGTCCTTGAGAAGTTTTCCAGGTCCACCATTTTGGGCAAGCGTTATTCGACGCGTTTGGTTCAATGGTGAAATTATGCGAAGTGTATTCTGCCTCTCAAGTACAACATGAATTATTGCGACTCAAGACATCAGGTTGACAATAGTTCAACCTGATTTTGTTAAGGAACATCAAAATGTTTCAAAATGTGTTTATACAGATACTTTTCATGTAACTTTCTATGCTCGAGTATTGAGGTGCCAGGCAACTTCATATTTAAAATATCATTTTATTATGACGTTTCAGAGCACAAACAGAAGCTTTGAATACGAAAATAACCTCCGGAGACGCCACAATAAAGTGTATAGTTTGCAGTACTTTTATTCCATAAAGAAATCACGATCACGTTCCGATGACAATGAGTCAGTATTTTGTAACAGAGCTTCACGAAATGATACTAAAATATTCTGTGTCAATATCGCCTTGAATGTTATTTGATGGTCATTTTTTGAACTTACCCAGGAGTAAGATAGCTTCAGCGTTAACTTTTAGAGTCGCTAAGGGAAAACTGAGGAACCAAGATCCTATCCATTGTTTTTGTCCTGGCTAAACTGAAAATTCAAGTGTAAGTAATAAACGATTTTGTTTTCGTAACATATTTCACAAAATTTTGTCACTCTTTCTTCATCGACGGATATGATCAATCTAGAAATAAATTGACTACATAAATAATTTAGATTATAACTGTTGAGCTTGTTCTTTTAAATTTTACGACTGTCCATCGATATAACCATGGACGAATGACACATGAAACATCGGGATTACTTTTTTCATTCAGAGAGATGATTTCGCTCCTATACCCGTTCCCTTAAAATGGTGATGATTCAGGGACCACCATGGAAAGACTGAAAGCAACGGATATATTTTATAAATAACCCATATAAATTTTTTTTTTACATTTACTTTATGAATATGATCAAAAATGATTTAATGATTAGTAACATCAAACGTTATTTTTAAGTGTCTGCATCTTCACATTTGTCGCAACCTTCGCCTTCCATTTCTCCCGCCTCCGGGCTTTTTCGCCACCTTTTCCTTTGCATTGGGTTCTACCATCGCCTGCACATCCATATTCGTCTCCGCCTCCGCTTTTATCTGGCCACAACATCACTTTTCCTTCACCCCGACCTGCCTCTTCGCCCCTACTTTTGCCACCCCTTTCCCTCCCCTTCTCCTTCACCACCGTCACTTCCGTCGTTTCCATCTCCTCTCCTCCGTCATCTTCTCCACTTCCTCTGATTTCTCATCTTCTCTATTTGCTCTTTCTCCTTGTCCTTATACTTATCCTCCTTCTTCCCCTTCCTTGTACCCACCCTTCTCCTCTACCTTCTCCCTTTCGCATTCACCTTCTCCTCTGCTTGCATCTCTCCTTTTCCCCACCTTCTCCTCTACCTCCTCCGCTTCCTCCTCCTTTTGTTACTCTGCATTCTTCTCTCTTTTTTTCTCCTCTGCCTTCTCCTCCCCTTCCTTCTCATCTGCCTTCTCGTCCCCCTTTCCCCCATCTTTCTTTCTCCCCTTCGCCTCCACTTTGAACTCCATCTGCTCTTCCACCTCCGCGTCGGCTTCGCCTTCCTCTTCGTCAATCCCACGCCTGCCTCAACGCCACCGTCGCGTCACCGCCGCGCGACCCCCGCGCCGATGGTCGATTGGCAGCCTGCTCGACGCGCGCGAAAACAAGCGAGGGCGGCGGCGGGCGACGCGACGTGCTGGCCAATTACGATAATCACAGAGCGGCGAGCCGCTAACGAAATAATTGCAGGCGCGCGTCCGGTCCGGCCGTATTCCTCGAGCCCCTTCATAATGGATGCATTGCGCAGGCGCCGGCGCAGTTAAAAGCTTTCTTCCCACGTCGCCCGCCCCTTCCCCCTCGCACTTCGAATGGCGGCTCGCAAGAGGCAGCAACGCCCGATGCATAATGAAGAAATCAGGGAGTATAAATGTGTTAGCGCAGGTACTATGGGCCGGCCGGCCGACAGGATGGCTTGTTGAAAAGAAACCCGGGAGTGCGCATGTGTGGCTTTTAGAGAGCCGGTTGGGTTCTCTGCCCCACACTTTGAGCCTTTTTCTCTTTCTGTTTCGACCTCTGACAAAAAGTAGTTCTGGGGGAGAGACACGATTTAGGTTCGTATCTAGGAAGTCTTCTGACATCAAAGGCTTATTCATCTAATTTTTCAAGAACAGTCGTGTCTTCGTTTAGTGACTGTCGATTCGGACCGCAAATGTTTACAGATGTGGAGATAACAATGTGCTGTCTAGTCTACGTGCCATCAGTCTTTCATTCTTAGGTTCAATATGAACTAAGTTCCTACGGACTACCAATAAGTTCCTACGGATTGCATGTCTTGAATCATAAATGAGATGAAAGGGTTTAGTCAGATAAGGTATTATTATGCTCTAATGGAAACTTAGAAAAACAAATATTGGAACTTAGTCTTAATTTTGAAGTTTATAAGTATTCGCATCTCTTATTTGGGCCATAATGCTGTCACTAAATTCTTGTTCACCGAAAGTGCTTCCCTCACGTAAAAACATCATTGGAGTGTTGTTATTGATGTCGCAGGACCAGGCGGAAATTTGCGTACTGTATTAAAATAACGTTTTTGTATCTTGTGTCAAGCTTCATCAAATGTTGAAAAATAAAGAAACTATATTTGTTTGCTTTATTCGATGTATTTTCACATTTCACAATAGACATGCAGACTTAAACTGTAACTAAATATGCTTTTCTTTATTATTATTTGTAACATTTACATTTATAATTACAAGATTACATTCGCGCACATTCGCAAATCTTTTCCTGTATTTATATTTCTCGTCGGGATTTTTCTTTCAAAATCTTAAAATGCTAACCCACGGACAAAATGTAGAATGAAGTCAGGCACGAAAGGAAATAAACAAAGAACACGAAATGATGACACTCGAAACAATAAAAGTTTAAAATTATCAATTATTTTTTACTTTGTGGAAAATTAGGTGTGCTGTTTTTGATACAAGGAAATTCAAATGAAGAAAAGGATATCATTGTCAATTTCTGTTCACAATGTGCATTCTCCATTATGTGTGTATCATTGTCCTTTATTCTTCGGAATTTTCTATTTTGGAAATTGATATTCTATCTTTCAAATTTATACCATTTCATTCTATGGTCGGGGTCCTCTTCCATGATTTTGAAGTTGGGAGATGGCTAGTTTCCCTAAACAGAAACATAGAACATAAACCTTTTGTGTGACACTCAGTGAGGATGTATTCTTTACCTACTACTCCAATTTCGGCATTTGTCCTTGCAGTGACTAGTTATTAGCACACAAACCCCACCTCTCTTCGGAAGTGTAATTTTTGCCGATGGAACCCAAATCATTTCCAATCATTCCTTCACACTTTACAGGCTGTGTAATCACAGCCTGTAAAGTGTGAAGGAATGCATGCCAACGATCGTGTCGGAAATCGATCACGCAAACACGCATGCCACCCGTGTAGCCTCTTCCACTGCCGGTGGGAGTAGCAGCAGCAGCAGCAACTGTTATAAAAGCTGTTGAGTGTTTTCGCGCAGCGCTGGGCCTGGCCGGGCCCACGCCGCAGCTGACAAATGAGGCCCGCCGTTGTCACGTGGGCAGACGCGTTGCACCGGCCCGCACCGCCGCCCAAGCCCACGGCCACGGCCTCATTTGGGATGTTTACAAGTTATTAACAACTCGCTGCTTTGTGGGAATAGCAATGAGACTGCCGGCCCAGGGAGAACCCGCACAAAAATTCACCTCCGATTTTGATGGTACCTTTCACATCGTTCTTTTTTTAGATTTAAATGAAAGGGGGAAAATAGTTTTGACATTGTGACCCTTGCAACTTTTAGATTTAACGTACTCCCAAATCACCCATGTATAGTTACTAGAAACTTTGATCGAAATGTTGTCAGTTATAAATGAGTCTACCTGTAATAATGAATATTTCTGTATGTACACCAACAGAAAAAAATGTTAGTTTTCTGGTAGTATCTCCGACATATTTATTACTTTCGAATTCTAAAACTTCCGTCTTTTTCATATTACTAGGTTTACGCACGTCAGATCATCAACAATGCATATTATATTTCCATTAATTTTTGAGTAAAAATTGGTTTGGAAAAAAAGCATTAACATCTAAGATGAAATAATGGTTGTGCGTGTTCACCCCACCGGAAATAGACGGAAAGAGAAAAATATCGTTGAGGGAGCGAGACGAACCTCAAGGGTTTCTCTGAAAAAAAAAGCGCTTAATCGATTGCCAGGAAATTGCAGAAAAATTGAAAGTTGTTTTCAGCCACCCTCAAGATCATTCCGAAACGAATTTCTCTCTACAGAACGATATAAATATGTTTGTGAGAAATCTAAGACAAAACTAATGATAAATGAAACAAGTTGTAATAAAAAAATCATAAAGAAGATATCGCCTTTGCATTATAAGTCGTTAGACGGGCGGAAAAAATTAATGTTTCTCGCCATTAGTGCCACGGATGTTGGAGGGTTGCAGGTTCAGCATCGTCTCAGCACCGCTCCCACAACATTCTCACCGCCTTTCACCATCACTGCCACCACCGCTCCCACTTACGCAGTCACCTCCGATCCCACTACCATTCGCTCTCCCACTATCGCTCCCATCACTGCTCTCACTTCCTCTCTCTGCACCACTCTCAACTTCGCTCTCACCACTGTTCTCTCACCACCTTCATCAACAATGCATTCAACACAGCCATCACCAATGCTCTCACCATAGATATCTATCCACTGCTATCAAACGCCCACCTCTGCTAGCGAACGCCACTCTTACCACCAATCGCATCACCACTGTTATCCCCGCTATCACGAACGCTATAACGACCACTAGTAACAGTATCAACACCATCATCGCAATCACCATCACTATCACCGTCGTTACCATTACCACCTCAGCCACATTCCCGTCACCAACCCTTCCATCTTTGATTTCACCTCATTTCTTCATCTCCACCTCCGCGCGGCCTTCTCCTCCGCCTCCGCCTCGGCCTCCGTCTCCTCCTCGGCCTCCGTCTCCTCCTCCGCCTCCGCCTCTCCACCCCCGCCTCTCCGCCCCCGCCCCCGCCTCCGCCTCTCCACCCCCGCCTCTCCGCCTTCTCCTCCGCCTCCGCCTTCTCTTGCGCCCCTGCCTCTCCGCCTTCTCCTCCGCCCTCGCCTCTTCGCCCCCGCCTCTCCGCCTTCTCCTCCGCCTTCGCCCCACCTCCGCCGCTGCCTCCACCCCCGCCTCTCTGCCTTCTCCTCCGCCCCCGCCTCTCCGCCTTCTCCTCCGCCTCCGCCCCCGCCTCTTCGCCCCCGCCTCTTCGCCCCCGCACCCACCTCCGCCGCTGCCTCCACCCCCGCCTCTCTGCCTTCTCCTCCGCCCCCGCCTCTCCGCCTTCTCCTCCGCCTCCCCCCCCGCCTCTTCGCCCCCGCCTCCACCGCCGCACCCACCTCCGCCGCTGCCTCCACCCCCGCCTCTCCGCCTTCTCCTCCGCCCCCTCCTCCGCCTCCGCCTTCTCTTGCGCCCCCGCCTCTCCGCCTTCTCCTCCGCCCTCGCCTCTTCGCCCCCGCCTCTCCGCCTTCTCCTCCGCCTTCGCCCTACCTCCGCCGCTGCCTCCACCCCCGCCTCTCTGCCTTCTCCTCCGCCCCCGCCTCTCCGCCTTCTCCTCCGCCTCCGCCCCCGCCTCTTCGCCCCCGCCTCCACCGCCGCACCCACCTCCGCCGCTGCCTCCACCCCCGCCTCTCCGCCTTCTCCTCCGCCCCCTCCTCCGCCTCCGCCTTCTCTTGCGCCCCCGCCTCTCCGCCTTCTCCTCCGCCCTCGCCTCTTCGCCCCCGCCTCTCCGCCTTCTCCTCCGCCTTCGCCCTACCTCCGCCGCTGCCTCCACCCCCGCCTCTCTGCCTTCTCCTCCGCCCCCGCCTCTCCGCCTTCTCCTCCGCCTCCGCCCCCGCCTCTTCGCCCCCGCCTCCACCGCCGCACCCACCTCCGCCGCTGCCTCCACCCCCGCCTCTCCGCCTTCTCCTCCGCCCCCTCCTCCGCCTCCGCCTTCTCTTGCGCCCCCGCCTCTCCGCCTTCTCCTCCGCCCTCGCCTCTTCGCCCCCGCCTCTCCGCCTTCTCCTCCGCCTTCGCCCTACCTCCGCCGCTGCCTCCACCCCCGCCTCTCTGCCTTCTCCTCCGCCCCCGCCTCTCCGCCTTCTCCTCCGCCTCCGCCCCCGCCTCTTCGCCCCCGCCTCCACCGCCGCACCCACCTCCGCCGCTGCCTCCACCCCCGCCTCTCCACCTCCACCTCCGCCTCCTTCGCCTCATCCGCCCTCGCTGCACCAGCGTCAGCGCAGCGGCAGCCGCTCCGGTTACCCTTTCCGGCCACGTGTGCGTTTCACGTGCGCCCCAGCCCCTCCGCCACGGGCTCGTGCGGCGCGCGCAGTGCTTTTTGCGCCTCGGCGGACCGGAGACGCCTCCCGCGCGAACATGATGCCCACTGTGTTCGGTAAGTGCGGCAGCGCGAGTGTTTGTCTTTGCCTCTCACGACGGAGTTTGTGCCACCTCCAACGTTAAAAGCACTATCGAGCTTCTGCGCATGCGCACTTCCAGTTTCGCATCACTTTAGTGTATCTGCGCATGCGCACTTCCAGTTTCGCACCACTTTAGTGTATCTGCGCATGCGCACTTCCAGTTTCGCATCACTTTAGTGTATCTGCGCATGCGCACTTCCAGTTTCGCACCACTTTAGTGTATCTGCGCATGCGCACTTCCAGTTTCGCATCACTTTAGTGTATCTGCGCATGCGCACTTCCAGTTTCGCATCACTTTAGTGTATCTGCGCATGCGTAGAAAGTCGATAGTGTTGACGCTATTCTGGGGATGCGACATCGACAACAAACCATTGATGTTTATAAATATGGGTGTTCAAAATTGAAATATCAATGTTTGTTGTTATTGTTTACATATTTAATACCACTTCCTTAAATATACATAAAGTACAAAGGATAGAATAGACTCGTGGCTAGCTGTTGGTCAGCTCTTGCTCGCTTTCCACTAGGCGGCCCCGGGTTCGATTCCCGGTCGGGCAAGAATATAGTGTGCCTTGCAATGTCCCAGTATATGTCGCTGTGTGACGATGAGAAAATTCATCTCTCAGGTTGAGAAGGACGGAATACTGCGTGGGACTGTGTACGTGCTAATCACACGTGCTCCTTTAACCCAGGCAGGGACGTCTCCGGCAGATCTGAGCCCGTTCACGAGCAGTTGCGGCAAGCATACATGACAGATTGTATAACAGCTCACATCCAAAGGCTTATTACTTATACATAACTACCATCTAGGTACTACTCTAGGTAACCAATCATATTATTACTTCGCAATTATTAGTTGCGCGATTCCACATCGTAAATAAACACAACAAATTTAATAGCATCGTCCCATAACCATCGACGTTATGAAACGTCTATGTTTTGAAAGTGTATAAGTAACCATTGAAATTCATGTTGGGGGTAGGGATTAATTTGAAAGTGGTCTTGTGTATTTATTTTTAATTGAGATTTATTTGTCAAAACAAGTTGTAAAATCATCAGGATAATTAACAAAAATTTGATTCTCTGATTCGATAATTCAAAAATAGTACGGACTTCTTTATTGAAGAAAATATTATTTCATTTCTTTTACACTCTGGAGCTTTGGTCTGATGGATATTCAATTTTCGCTTAACTGAAAATGTATAGAATTTTTTTATGGTGGTATGTTTTTCGTTTAAAAAGTATCAACCAGGTATTGAAAACCCAACGTAGATCGTAGATGTTCAAAAATCATCGGCTTATATATATATATATCAATATACATCAATATATATATATATATATATATATATATATATATATATATATATATATAAAATACATCGATGATTTTATAAAAAACATTGTTACACTCCGTTGTTACATACTTTGCTGACTTAACGTTCCATATAAGGGTAAATGAAATATAATTTAATTTCTGGATTTTATATTGATTTTAGATATTGATATATTATTAATTATATTGATATTGATTGTCAGTTAACTGTGTGTAAAAATAAAGCAATGTAGACTTTTACGGCTGGATATACTAATAAAATTATTTTTCGGGTTGGATGGCCGTGGTCTATGGGACATTCTGTGCCCAAACGTTTCGTCTGCTACTGCGACAGACATCCTCAGTGGCTAATGGGTACACGCAGTGTCCTTTCAGACAGCCCACTGGTGACTGGCAAATATTTGTTCTTGGTTTTCGGCGCTGGGGCACTGATGTCGGCTGTTGACGAAGGCACAGTTTCGGCTTCACCCGATGGAAAATTACAATGTAAAATGTGTGTAAAAATGTAACACGCCGTGCGCACGCCGTTGTAACACGCCGTGCTCGAAACGATGTTTCTCGTGCTTGTTTCCCGGATGCGGAAAAGCTCATTTTTACACAGTGTGCGAAACATCGCGGAAAGTGAGCTAAACATCCGTAACGATTCGCAATTGTCTGTCGTCTTGACGACGTCTTTGTTTATTATTTTCAAACAGTAGTGTTAGGACACCGACTGCAGTCCATTTACTTTTGTATAAGTAAGGTATTTCATGTTATTTAATATTTAATTTGTGTTATTTATAATTAATGTTACGCAACACGGACGCGAGATGATTTCCGCACACGCCTCTTTGTTGTCCTTGCTTCGCACGGACGACAAACTCGTCTCGCGAATCACCTGTTTCGTGCCCTTGTTACGTAAAGTACTATTATCGTTCTTTGTTGTATTTAACTACCATTAATTTTTTTGAATTTTTCGAGTGGTGTGGCACGTCAGAAGTAAGGTTTTCACAGTATTCAGAGAACGCTTCTCTTCTTAAATATCAGATTATTTTAAAAAAATGCATGTACATTTGTTTTAACGAGGAGTTTTCACGAAATACCTGCTTGAAGTTAGTGCAGGTTATAAAAGAAAGATTTTCTCCAAAACGCCTTCAATTTTTTTATGGATAGAGTAAAGGTTGCTTGAAAAATGGTGCTTGTCTCATTTTTGTTCTGATTCTGAATTTTCGAATGCAGCAAAAGCTTATAAATAATGCGAGAAAGTATGTGCTGTTGTAGCCCCACTAGTTCTGGTTCAAACTCCTTAATCTCAATAACTCAATCCGCGCGCAGTGCGCTTGGCAGGGAGACCCCTTCTGTTTCTCGGAACCGCACGCGGCCACTTTTGGCGCGCACTCTGCCGCCCTCCGCGTGAAATAGCGCCCCCCCCTCTTTCTTCCACGCTTCCGATACACGCGCGGCCGTCGCGGCCACCTGACGCCACGCTGCGGAAGGGAGGAGGGTACCGCAGGGCGTCGGGCCCCGCGCCCGCCGCAAGGCAGAGGGCGAGAGGCGGGACAAAAGGGCGGTGGTGTAGGGCCACTGCGAATGACTTGCGGTGAGGGAAGATGGTTCTATTGTTTAACTTCGCGTGAAGAGAAAAATAATGGCTATCTTTTCTATTGGAAGCAGCGCTATCGTCTGCGAGTGCCTCGTGCCAAACTCCATCGCGAGAGATGTTGAAGAACGGTACTTCCACCAATATATTTATTGCTTAGGGAACTAAACCAAAAGAACTAACTATGGTCATCACAATATTAACAAACATTGAGTATTTCTAAATGATGTGTATCAGGGAGTAGACCAAGATCGAAAGCGTCATGTTCCCCTACTCATTCACTGAAGCTCTGCCTCTATTTCGTCTTCAATTATTTTCCTTTTATATAAGTGACGCACGTACAATATGCTGATTATTGAAAGTATATATAAAATTGAAATCGTTTGATTACTGAAGTGTCTAAAAAATAATTGCCTGTGAAGAAAAGTGTAGATCATTTTCTGTAGGTAGCTTAAATAAACTCAAATTAAATCATTTATCTGTACCTAATGTAAATATCAGCATTTACACTCAAGTTTCAAAAACATTGACGCATCGATATTTGCTTGTTGGTTGATACTGATGCCAAATATCGTATCAAAAATCATCTCTTCCTCTAGATACCTGAAAAGGGAAAATTATGTTAACCGCCATGTAGGTACCTGTTGTATCTCAAATACAAGCAGGGGAGCGTTTTCGCCATTACCATCACCGCCACGGTCTAGGATAAAACTTGCACTATACGAACGGCTCTAATGACTTCAGTAGTTTCTGAGAATCAATATTCACACAATATTCCATTATTTATTAAATATTAATCGTCGAACATACCCGCCTTATTCAAGGAAATCCGTCGTTTTGATCATGAGACTGACGGTTGACGAGATCAAAACGTGCGGGGGCCAGACTGCATTGCAATGGCCCAGCATCACCCGTTTGTATATCGGTGTCGCTACCGGCATTGCAGCTGGTGGGCGCAGGTGGCAGCTTGAGCGATGTCGAGTGGGCGGTGATTGGGCATGTCTCTCCCCCTCACTCCGACACGCCCCACTCACCCATCCTCCCACCCTGCCACGCCCCACCCATCCCCCCTCCACGACCCGCCACCCTCCCCCCCACGCTACGCCCACCCATCCCACCACCACGCCCCGCCCCACCCAGCCATACTACCACCACGCCCCGCCCCACCCAGCCATACTACCACCACGCCCCGCCCACCCCTCCTCGCACCACGTCCCGCCCACCATGCCCTGCCCACCCATCCCCCCACCACGCCACGCCCACCCATCCCCCCACCACGCCACGCTCACCCATCCTCCCACCCCACCCACCCATCCCCCCACCACGCCCCACCCATCCCTCCCACACCGCCCCACCCACCACCCATCCTGACCCATCCACCCCCACCCATCCCTCCACCCCGCCCCACCTTACTCATCCGCTCCCACCGCCTCCACTTCACCCCGCTCCACCCCACCTCGCCCCTACAGGACGCCGGCCGTCACGACGCGCCCGGGCGCCCCCTTCCGAGATGAGCTCTGTAATGGGATACGGAATTTATTATTCCGGACAGCCATCGCGCCGCCGCCACTCGCCATTTGCATCAGATATCAGACTCGCCCCGCATCCGCCAGCGCCCGAGAAACGAAGTGCGCGGCGGCCGCCGCCGCCGCCGAGCGTGTTTCTGAGACAACGCAATTCGGCCCACGCACCCGTCACGCGTCAGCGTGGGGGGCCGCCTCCCTATATGTTTCCGGAATAATATTCGGTTACACCTATGCATGTGACGGGAGTTGCCTTGCGCCGGATGCGGGAGAACTGGACTGCCGACCGATATGGAAAGCCAGATGAAGTTTGCAGCGAGGGAAGGAGGAAGTACAGTGGGTGGCAGGACGAGAAGAGAGGAACTCACGTCTTCCATTACACTTCCAATAAGAACGTGACCGAGAGAATCCATATTTATCAGTGTTCTTTGCGCGTGGGAAAGAGAGGTGAAGGAATTCTCCGCTCCGCCTTGATATGCGAGCATGCCGTTCTCGCGGCGCTAGGTGGTAAATATGACCAGGCCACTACGTCAGTGATACTAACCGCAACAACTTTACACTCGTCACACACATAAATACATCCCAGCGTGTGTTTTTATGTATGTTAACTGCTCGAGTTGTGCAGTTATCAATTTATTTATAGCTTTTCAATCTGATTTATGAAAAAAATGTAATTATATTTGTAGGTTTGGTAATGGAAATTTAAGCGGAGAAAAGAATCGAAGTTGAACTCGAGAAAGTTATCCCCGCATGAATATTTTATTATTGAATATTTCGGGTGTAAAACATAATAATTGATAATGATGAAAAGCTTCTCGGTTAGCTGCAGTTAAGTGAAGTTTTGTCGCCAATGCAATTCGTACCAGCAGGGTTGGGCATTATTTATATTTGCCCAACCCTGCCTGCCTATTATTGAAATACGTCTTTTAAATACATTTTGTTTTTGAAAAACCGTAATATTGAGTTTTTTCGACATATATTTTGGAGATATTTTTAAATACACAAAATGAGTGTATTTAAAAAAAGGATTACTTCAAATACATTAACTACAAATGAAGAAGAAAATAACGAAGATAATTTCTTTTTGTTTGATTTTGCTAGCAAACATCACCTCATTAAAACAAAAATTAAAGCGTCTTTCAGCACTTGAATTTTAATTTTCATTATGAAATGATTAATATAAATCATTAAAAGTGATGGACAATTATCGAACAGTAAAAAAAGCATTAATTCGCTCTAACTAGTTTATGTTCATCCACGCCAGTTGAACCACTGTTTTCCTTTGCGGGATATATACATTCCAACTACAATATTATTGCGTGATGATTTATTTAAAACATTAGTTATTTTAAAAGGAAAGTCCGTTAATTTGTGTAAGACATATTTTTATATTAATTTATATTCGAATATGGTTTATACAAACATGTATATTATAGACGGTTACCGTTCAGAAATATGTGCGACTGTCAGTTACTAATGAATTGTAATTGACAATTACAATATATTGTTGTAATAAAAATTATAATACAAAATTATTGTATTTACTGTATTTTGAGTACCTGTCGTATTTTAAATACGTATGTATTTAGCAAATCAAAGTCTAATGTATTTTGACTATGTATTTAAAAACTAATTTATAAAGTATTTTGGCGAAGTATTTAAATACTAAATTTAAAGCGTTTTGCCTAACCCAGTAGACCATAGTACGCTTTGCAAATAAACGAAGCATGGTGGCCAGTTCGCAATACTAGCATATTCCTCATGCAAGCTGGAATGCCTCAGAAAATTGTTTAATAAAAAAAATATTAGTGAGCAAATGCTCACAGAGAGAAGTAAATGCTCCACGTTTCACGGAACTTTTTATTCATTTGAAAAGAAGCAACTGCTCATTTGTAGTAATTTCTATCTGTATTAGTGTAATTGCTCTGAAGTATTTTCTCATTTTTATTCCTATCTGTCAATGTTTATGTTGAAAACAAATTTGATATCCCGGTTAACTGATTTGATTAAATTTAATTGAAGATTTGAAGTCCTGTTTAAAAACATCAAATAGAACCATTATCACATTTAATTGTGTATTGTAACCATTTTCTGAAACTCGAAATCAGAAACATTTTAAAAAGTTATTAGTTATTTCATAAGAGTTATTAATTTTCTCTACGACGCAACTGTGGGCAATTTCCAACCTTTGATCGCGCTGAGTAAGTAATTTGGGGGTGCGATGAAACCAAAAGGAAACATTAAACCTGCAATTAACAGCGACTTCCCATTTTGAGGATTCGCCATTAGTCACGTGGGGAGTCAAGATTTATCCCTTAACTTCCGGCGCGCGGTCGTGTTGCTAAAGGCTGAGGGAGGTTTTAGCGGAGGGTCGTATTTTCTTGCAGCCCCGTCCCCCACCCCCACCCCCACCCCCGCCTGGGGTAACGAGGTAGAGGCGGTAAGTCAGGGAGCGGCCGGGAGAGCAACGTGCTGCCTGCTCGGTAGGGCGCGTATTTATAGCAGCGTGCAGACGGCTGTGGTCGCGGCGGACAGTGGTCCAAATCGGGCCAAAAACACGCATAAGTCACTTCAAGGGAAAAGTTGCAGAAAAATTGAAATTGTTTTCAATCTTCGTTCACAATTGTTCAGTACTTAACAAAAGTCGTAAAAGTACCGTCGTTGTCGTGATTGGCTCGTGGATGCCCCGACTTGGAGCACTTTCACTCCATCTTCTATTCCTTAGCGACTAGTTTCTCTCAAGCCCATTGAAAGACATTCAAGAGCGTACCTGGATTGCGAATTTCCTCCATGTTTTATTAGTTGCAATTATTTCTCTTATGGGATGGATATTTTCATGTATATTAACTTTTAACAGTGATTTTATTTCTTTGCGGGTACCCTTCTTGACGAATTAGACCAGCGAACCATATATTAACGCCAATTAACGTTGTTATTATTTGGTTGTCCTCAAGCAGATATCTCCCACTACCTGGGCACCATCGCAGCTGGAACAAGCTCTAAGCTCCCGTTTGGTCTCCCAACATGTAGTGTAGTGCATGTAAGTGTAATTGTAAGTGTGCGTATAAAAATAAGGGGCGAGCATAGCACAAGGAAGGGGAAGGAAAGATCGCGCATGGCCCGCGACCCGTTTGTGTGGGTACGGACACTGCTCCGGCATTCGCCTGGTGTTAATCGGAGAAATCACAGAAAACTACCGAAACTACTCGCTAGAATTCGTGTCCAGACAGCGACAGACAATTCGACCTGGTTATCTAGCTAGCGTCGAAAATCCAGCCACTGATGAGACTCGAACCCAAGGTCCTCCGGTCAGAGGCTCTGCCGTGTCATCGACTGATGCCCTGAGCCACCTAAGCGGGTCTCAACTAATGAGAAGCCTCAACGGTACGAACGATTAAAAATATAGAAATTACTTTTGTTGAGAGAAGAGTATAAAAGACTATGTAAAAACATTTTTACACGTGGTACTATATTAAAAATGCAAACAAAAAAAAAGATAACTAATGTCTCGAGCTGTTCGAACATTTTAACCTGATTTCATGCATTCAGATTCACTGTACGACGCGTGGCGCGGAGAAAGCGAGGCGGAGTGGCGGCGGGGGCGGGGGCAGAAGTGAAAGTCAGGGGGCGGTGCCTCGTGCCGAGGGTGGTTGCCACCCC